>CM053031.1:152024761-152624761 GCA_028564925.1 Lithobates sylvaticus
TCCGGGGGTCTCTTCTGTTCTGCGGCGGTCGTCGTCTTCCGCGCCGCCGGCGCCTTCTTCTTCTTCTTGTCCTTCTTGTTCTTCTTCTTCTTCCGATGTTGACCCGTCGCTGTCTCTGCCCGGAATGCCTGTGGCGCTCTGCGCTTGGGACTTATATAGGGCATGGGGGACAGGGTCACATGCACATGTCACATGGTGACCCCGCCCCCTTGTGTTGTCACAGTCCCGGAGGATGCTGGGACTGTGACATCGCAAGGGGGGCGGGGTCACCATGTGACATGAACATGTGACCCTGTCCCCCATGTCCCTATATAAGTCCGAGCGCAGAGCGGCACAGGCATTCCGGGCAGAGAGAGCGTCGGGTCAACATCGGAAGAAGAAGAAGAACAAGAAGGACAAGAAGAAGAAGAAGGCGCCGGCGGCGCGGAAGACGATGACCGCCGCAAGAACAGAAGAGACCCCCGGAAGACCCCCGAAGGCGGATCGAGACCCCCAGACGACGGCGGCGACGACGAAGGTAGCCGGACTCCCCCGCTCGTGAAAGAGCTAGGTAAAAGAGCAGAAGAAGAGCGGAGGAGTCCGGCGAGAAGACCCCCAAGACGGAAGAAGACCCCGGAGCAGTGCAATAAAAATTTTTTTCAAAAGTGTGTGTGTTTTTGTACTTTACATTTTTACACCTTAGGTGAATGGGTAGGGGTACATCGTACCCCATACTCATTCACATAGTGTGGGGGGCCGGTATCTGGGGGCCCCCTTAATTAAAGGGGGCTCCCAGATTCCGATAAGCCATCGCCCGCAGACCCCCGACAACCAACGGCCAGCGGGGCGGGGTTTGTCGGGAAGAGGCCCTTGTCCTCATCAACATGGGGACAAGGTGCTTTGGGTGGGGGGGGCCGCACGGCCCCCCTTTCCCCAGGGGGCACCCCCCGCCCCCCCATTTCCTGGCCTGCCAGGCTGCGTGAGGGCACGCGGGCCTGGTATGGCTCAGGAGGGGGGGGGGCGCTCGTTCGTCCTTACACTAACTAATTATTTTACCACAGTCCTTGTATTTTCAAAAAGGTTACCGTGATCCATTACCAATAAAAACGGGGATCTGGCAAGGTTACTGTTTTCCCCTTAGTGTCCACAGTTGTAATAAAGTATACAACGTCATCCTTTCCCGACCGGCAAATGATAACTTTATCTGCATAGATGTGCCTCCCGAAGCTCCAGTGCTGAAGACACCCGTTGAAACGTTCATCCATACTGTGAGAACATCCTGGCTTCCTGAAAGGTTTTGGTACTTTCAAATAGTCCCAAACATCACTGGCATACCAATGTTCTCTGTTCTGTTTGATCTCCTGCATGACCTCTCTAAGGACATAAGGGAATTCCAGTCCATACTCCGTAGCCACCCGCTTATTCAGCAGCCACTGTGATTGGGCCAGTCTAGGCAGAGCTTGGGCACTAGGGATGAGCCGAACACCCCCAGGTTCGGCTCGCACCAGAACCCGCGAACGGACCTAAAGTTCGTGCGAACATTAGAACCCTATTAATTACAATGGACGCGAACGTTCGAAATCAAAAGTGCCAATTTTAAAGGCTAATATGTATGTTATTGTCATAAAAAGTGTTTGGGGACCTGGGTCCTGCCCCAGGGGACATGTATCAATGCAAAATTTTATTTTAAAAACGGACGTTTTTTCAGGAGCAGTGATTTTAATAATGCTTAATGTGAAACAATAAAAGTGTAATATTCCTTTAAATTTCGTACCTGGGGGTGTGTATAGTATGCCTGTGAAGGGGCGCATGTTTCCCGTGCTTAGAACTGTCCCTGCACAAAGTGTCATTTTTGCAGGAAAAAAAGCTATTTAAAATCACTCGCTAATGAATTGTCGGATCCCGTAACACAGAGAACAGTCATTCATTGAAAGTCATTGATAAAAAAAGTCATTGATAAAAAAAACAAAAAACAAAAAAAAAAAAAGCAAGGGGGTCCCCCCAAATTCAATTACCAGGCCCTTCAGGTCTGCTATGGATATTAAGGGTAACCCCGGCCAAAAAAAAAAAAAAATGGTGTGGGGTCCCCCTCAAAATCCATACCAGATTTTAAGGGGAACCCCGGCCAAAAAAAAAATAAAATAATGGTGTGGGGTCTCCCTTAAAATCCATACCAGACCCTTATCCGAGCACGCAACCTGGCAGGCCGCAGGAAAAGAGGGGGGATGAGAGCGCCCCCCCTCCCTCCTGAACCGTACCAGGCCACATGCCCTCAACATTGGGAGGGTGCTTGGGGGTCTGTGACCCCTCAAAGCACCTTGTCCCCATGTTGATGAGGACAAGGGCCTCTTCCCCACAACCCTGGCCATTGGCTGTGGGGGTCTGCGGGCGGGGGGCTTATCGGAATCTGGAAGCCCCCTTTAACTAGGGGACCCCCAGATCCCGACCCCCCTGTGTGAAATGGCAAGGGGGTACAAAATTACCCCTACCATTTCACAAAAAAGGGACAAAAATTGTAAAAATGACAGGAGACGGTCTTTGACAATTCCTTTATTAAAATCTTCTTTCATCTTCTTTCTTCTGGTCTTTCTTCTTGGGCCGCTCCGCGCAATGGGAGGCTCCCGCTGTGTGAGGCTTCGCTGCGTCTGACAGGTATTTTATAACGGAGGGCAGGGCCACCTGGTGACCCCGCTCCCCTCTGACGTCATGGGAAAAGCCATAGGGAAGTCCCCATGACGTCCCCGTGCGTCAGAGGGGGTGGGGTCACCAGGTGGCCCCGCCCTCCATTATAAAAGACCTGTCAGACGCATCGAAGCCTCACACAGCGGGAGCCTCCCATTGCGCGGAGCGGCCCAAGAAGAGACGCTGACGCAGTGGAAGAAGATGCCGGATGAGAAGACCAGAGCAAGAAGAAGCAGATCGGAAGAAGAAGAAGATGGAAGAAGAATATGGAAGAAGAATATGGAAGAAGAAGCCGGAAGGAGAAGATGAAGAAAGGAAGAAGGAAGAAGACCAGAAGAAAGAAGATGAAAGAAGATTTTAATAAAGGAATTGTCAAAGACCGTCTCCTGTCATTTTTACCATTTTTGACACTTTTTTGGTGAAATGGTAGGGGTACTTTTGTACCCCCTTACCATTTCACACAGGGGGGGGGGGGGGGCCAGGATCTGGGGGTCCCCTTGTTAAAGGGGGCTTCCAGATTCCGATAAGCCCCCCGCAACCAATGGCCAGGGTTATGGGGAAGAGGCCCTTGTCCTCATCAACATGGAGACAAGGTACTTTGAGGGGACACAGACCCCCAAAGCACCCTCCCAATGTTGAGGGCATGTGGCCTGGTATGGTTCAGGAGAGAGGGGGGCTGCTCTCGTCCCCTCCTCTTTTCCTGCGGCCTGCCAGGTTGCGTGCTCGGATAAGGGTCTGGTATGGATTTTGAGGGGGACCCCACGCCATTTTTTTTTTTTTTTGGCCGGGCATCCTGCCTGTGGCCAATTATTGCTCTCCTTGCCGCTGGCTCTATGATTGGCCAAGCATGCGGGTCACAGTGCATGCTTGGCCAATCATCAGCCAGCAATGCACTGCGACTGGCACAGTGCATTGTGGGCCATTCGCATCACACGAATTTGATGCGAATGGCCCAAATAGTTCTGGGCTCGACGAGC
This sequence comes from Lithobates sylvaticus, assembly GCA_028564925.1. NCBI lineage: Eukaryota > Metazoa > Chordata > Amphibia > Anura > Ranidae > Lithobates > Lithobates sylvaticus. The sequence goes on from CM053031.1 coordinate 152,028,400, forward strand.
GGTCGAACGCCCGATGTTCGGTTCGAACATGGGTTTGAATCGAACACCGGGCCCATCCCTATTGGGCACGTCCCTCTCCAGGAGGTACATAGGAATTCGGTGACTTTTGTACCATGGCATAAAAAGGCAATTTCTTTGACCCAGACAATCTGTTATCTTTGGGCAAAGTCTCATTAATGGTTGTAGGGGTTCCCACCCGAGGCGATGCATTTACCCGAATTTAAGGCTAGCGAGCCAGACACATTACATGTTGCAGCAACATCATCGGCATTTGCCCACAACATCTCTTGGGACATGGTCTCGAATAGGTCATCATCCCCAGATAAGTCTGACAGAGAGTCTATTTCTATTTTCTGCAGGTAAATATCTGCACACAGTCCCACCAAGTACATTTCCCCCAGAGTTCTCACCCTTTCCTGGAGTGGATTCCTCGGGAGCGATCACTTTCTCTGGATCCAGTCCAAGCAATCTCGGAAGTAGGCTTCGACCACGGCCGCAGGAGGCTTTCACATATCCCTCTTTCTTGTGGACAGTGTCATGAACTAGGTACTCACCGAGGCCAAGATGCCGAGAGCGGTTGCCCTTGCGACTCGGCGCCCACTGCCCTGAAAGTGATACAGGGACGGTTGGCACCAAGAGGCACAAGCCACCGGTGGGATGGTGACCAGGCATGGGCTCCTGATGTTGTAGAGAAGGGTAGACTGGAACAGGATAGTACGTCCACGAATTCCTAGTTAGAAACACGGCAAGCAGACTGGGAATCAAACACAGGCAGGTTAGATGAATGCAGGCCGGGGGTCAAACACTGGCAGGTTAGGTACAAGGTATCCTTAAGCAGGAGAGTCCAAGGCAGGCTGGGGATCAAACACTGGCAGGTTAGAAGAGAGTCCAGGGTACAGGCCAAAGGTCCAGGGCAGGAGAAGGTAACAGATCCAAATAGGCAAGCCGAAGGTCAAGGTCAGGAGAAGGCAGAGTAGTCAGGACGATCCGGGTTTGGCAACAGGTAAGACAATCTTCAAGGGTCAAGTACAGGATACAAACAGGAAGCAGCTGTCAGACGAACCAGCGTCTGTCTGGGCACAGAGGCCCTCCTTTTATAGGGCCGTTGAGGTCACATGAGGTGATGCCGCGCTACTGCGCATGCGCCGCTTGGCGGGAACACGAGTGCGCACGCGCCGCCGCATCTTCTCTCTGTCACTGGCTATGAGCCGGGAAGCCGAACCCGTGCGCCTGCGCACTAGCGTGCGCAGCGGACGGAAACCCTGACAGACAGGTGCAGAAAAATGAGTAGGGGTGGAAAAAGCAGCTTCCACAATGTCTCCGGTTGTTCCTCTGGTGGTAGTAACAGTACCATCTCCCTCCTGAACACTGGTTGTAGCAGTCGGTCTCGAAGATGCAGGCCGCCATAGGAGTGAATGTAGCGGACTCCTCGGTGGCAATGCCGTGGCCCAATTCATCTGGTAGGCACGAGGGGGCATGGTGGGTTGCTCTACTGTGAACAGGTACTCTCCGCATTGTAGGCATCTAACAAACGGGTGGAGGTTTGCGACCAGTCCCTCGCACTTGTTGCAGAGCATGCCCAAGGCCTCGACATCTCCTGTGGTGTACAGTACGAAACGCCCCTGTGGTCTCAGGTGAATCTCTGTATCTGCCAGAAGAGTCCCAGGCAATCGTATACTTGTGGCGTTACCCACGGAGAACATCCTGGGTCCCATAATGGACAATGTTCCTGCCATCCAAAACATTCTCTTTAGCAGAAGATCCAGACACGCGGTGTCTCGTGCAGCAAGTAGATAGGCAAACTCCTCCCACTGTTTCCTCTGGTCACGCAACTCGCTGGGTTTTCTTGACTCCACCCACAGTCTATGTGCCAGGCAGTAGCCTGCAATTAACCCCTTGTAAGAAGGTATGGCGCAGTCCAGAACCCTCTACTGTGTAAACTTCCAACAGACAGTTTTCTTGAATTGCGAAAGGTAACGGCAAATCCCGGACTCGAGCCACCACATGTAGCACTAACCCCCGAAGGAGCTGCTGGTTTGATTCGGGCTTACCGTTTCCTCAGCTGGTTGATATCCGTCTTAGGGGTCCCGCTGGAAAGTGGCCCAGAGAATGTTAAATCCGACACTCAGTCCTTTTTTTGGTTATTTATTTGAAATAAAGACAAAGTTTTTCCTTACAGGGTCAGAGGGTTAAGGGTGAGTTCAGGCACTCTTTAATTGTGGGGTGGATGTAATAGAAGAATCCAGAGGGAAAAACAGCTCCACAGACTGGATCCAGCAACCCCTGGATAGGCCCTTCTCACTTAGCCTAGTAGCCGGTGGGGTACTCGACAAAGTCTCTGCCACAGACTTGTTGATTAAATGTAAGCATTACTGAGGGATCTTGAAGAATTGAAAGAACTGCCATACAATACCAGTCTCTTTCAGCCGAACCGGCGATACTGTATGGGTGTTGATCCAGGTTGCTTCCTTCAACTGAGTTTCCAGGTCTCTCCAGAGATACCAGCCTTGCACTTGGTCCTCTCCCGGAGAAGTCCTCCCCTGGATCCTCCAGTTCCTGGGCCTCTCTCCTCAGGCGAGACAGCACCGGACCATCCCTGGATCAGTAGGCCCCAAGAAGTCTCCGGGCCCACTCTCTCAGTTGCACAGCCTCGGGCCAGCCGGCCCCTGAGACACAGGATACACAGGTTGCGCACCCCAGGCGAGGAGGGCCATAAAGTCAGGGAGCGGACCCCAAAAAAGAAAGGCAAAACTACCCCGCTAAAATGGCGTCAGTACCTTAAATACCATCTCCCAGAATTCACAGCAGGAAGAACACTCCCACTGGGTTATTTCTGAGAAATAGGTGGCATTCAATACATCCAGCTGAACTGCGTTTCTACACTTACCGGCGGCTACAGCGACACCTACGGTCAAGGAGATTCACACGAATGCGTTTTTTGATGCATTTTTCATTTTGCAGAAATGCAGGGAAAATTTTTAACATGGGTTCCTATGGAACATGTTCACATCAATGCATTTTAGTGCCTTTGCGTTTTTGGAAAGGGTCAGGGACTTTTTTCCCCGCAAAATGCAGCGTTTTGCATAGAATTCAATGAACCCGCATCCAAAACACAAGTACCGTGTTTTTAGGCCTGGTTCACACTTGTGCGATGCCAGACATCGCATGTACTTCGCAACGCACTGCTGTTCACATTGCATGCGAGGTCTGTGCGGTGCGATATTAGCCATACAGATAGTATGGCTGATATTGCACTGCATTCGGTCCAAACACGTACAGGACCCTTTTTTCTGTTCGGACCAGAATCGAATCACATGTGTGTTCACACATATGCAATTCTATTCATGTGCGAACTGTCAGTTCGCAGTGCGATATGCGAGCTGAAATGGGGGTGTCGTTAACATATAATGACACTCCCCAGCAGTTCGCATATGGCAGTGTGAACTGCCGTGCGTGTCGGGTGCGATGCGGGAACCCGCAGTTGATTCTCAGGGTTATGGCATCGCACAAGTGTGAACCAGTCATTAGGCTCGATTCACATCTATGCATGTTGCGTTTGAGCGTTTCTGCAGTGCTTTTTTGCGGTGCTTGCTGCGTTTTTGTACATGCGTTTTTACCGCAATTTTACTGCGACTATGCCGCGATTTGCGTTTTTTATTTAGTTTTTTTACACTGTATATAGCTGGTTGCTAAGGACGCGGCTGCCGGCTTCCCGCCCCTCTCCTTAGCAACCAGCTATACACAGTGTAAAAAAAAAAAAAATTGTGGCAAAATCGCTGTAAAATCGCGGTAAAAACGTGTTTCCAAAAACGCGGCAAGCACTGCAAAAAGCATTGCAGAAACGCTCAAAAGCAACATGCATAGATGTGAATCGAGCCTTAGCCCCCTTTCACACTTATACGACTTGTCCCACGATTTTGGACTGCAAAATCGCATGACTAGTCATTCTCCATGATTTTGAATGACTACCATTCATATTGGCACGACTTTAAGTCGTGCCAACTTCAAAGTAGTTCCTGCACTGCTTTTTTTTTTAAGTCGGATCAAAGTCGGATTCCGTATTAATTGATCCGACTTTGGCATGCGACTTGTGCATAAAGGGGAACTCCACACCCCACTCCACACCAAAAAAAAACGGCATGGGTTCCCCATTCATGAGCATACCGGGCCCTTCAGTCTGGTATGGATTTTAAAGAGAATCCCCACGCCAAAAAAATGGCCCCCCAAAATCTATACCAGACCCTTATCCGAGCACCAGCCTGGCCGGAAAGGGGGTGGGGACGAGCGAGCCCCCCCCAGGCCGCATGCCCTCAACATGGGGGGTGGGTGCTTGCCCCCATGTTGATGAGGACAAGGGCCCCTTCCCGACAACCCTGGCCGTTGGTTGTCGGGGTCTGTGGGCGGGGGGCTTATCGAATCAGGGAGCCCCCTTTACTTACCCATTCACCTGGGGGAAAAAGTGTTAATTAAAAAAAAATTTTTAAAGTAATTTATTAGGCAGCTCCTGGGGTCTTCTTCCGACTTCAGGGTTCTCGTCTGACTTCAGGGGTCTCTTCTCCCACTCTCCGGTGTCTTCTACTGCTCTCCGATTCTTCTCCCACATCACCCGGTGACCAAGCCCCATGCCTATATAAATTGTTCCGCACCACTTACATGGCATTACAGCGGGAGAGAGCATTGTGTCAACATCAGAAGAAGAGAAGAGGGAAGAAGATGACGCAGAAGACCGGGCCAAAGCTAGTAAAAGAGCTGGAAGAAGATAGCGGAGAAGCCCTGCAGAAGGCATCGGAGAGTGGTAAAAGGCGCCGGAGAGTGGGAGAAGAACCGGAGAGCGGTAGAAGACACCGGAGAGCAGGAGAAGAGAGCGGAGAAGTCGTAAGAGACCCCTAAAGTCGTAAGAAGATCCCGGAGCTGCCTAATAAATTACTTTAAAAACCCGTCTAGTGTGTTTTTTTATTGACACTTTTTCCCCCAGGTGAATGGGTAGGGGTACGATGTACCCCATACTCATTCACATAGGGTGGGGGGCCGGGATCTGGGGGCCCCCTTAGTAAAGGGTGCTCTCAGATTCCGATAAGCCCCCTGCCCGCAGACCCCGACAACCAATGGCCAGGGTTGTTGGGAAGGGGCCCTTGTCCTCATCAAAATGGGGGCAAGGTGAAAAGCACCCACCCCCCATGTTAAGGGCATGCGGCTTGGTACGGCTCACGAGGGGGGTGCGGCTCGTCCCCGCCCCCTTACCTGGCCAGCCAGGCTGGTGCTCGGATAAGGGTCTGGTATGGATTTTGGGGGGGGGGGGGCTCACACCCAGGGGCATGGGTATTCCCCTTAAAATCCATACCAGACCGAAGGGCCTGGTATGCATATGAAGGGGGAACCCACGCCATTTAAAAAAAAATAAAAATTGGCATGGAATTCCCCTTAATTTTTTGGTAATCAAAGTCACGTCCCTGCTCATTGAAGTCGTACTTCAAGTCGTGGGGCAAAGTCGGATCTATAGTCGTATGACTGTCTTGTCAAAATCGCGGCCGCAAAATCGCGCAACTTTGGAGTAGCACAAGTGTGAAAGGGGCCTTAGGCAGTATAATAACTTTAAATAGGCTGCCATTGCATTGCAGCACACATTTTAAAGACATGCATTATTGCAATGCATCACAACACATAGATGATTCACAGTGCACTGAAACATACGTGGGTTGTGTTGCCATTCCAGGGTGCCTTGAGGTGTCATTAAAAATGAAAGGCACTGCACCGGGTTTCAGCAATTACAGTGCATTGTGGCAAAATGTGCCTTTTTTCACACATTACTGCAAAGCAGTAATGAAAATGGGGCAACATAGCTTGTGAGCAAAAAAAAAAAAAAAAAGACAGAAAACATTTATAGGGGTGTTAAAATAATTTGATGATAATATTATGGTGTTAATTGCTATAGACTAAATGTATAAAAATATGATTTACCTATAATAGTAAAAAAAAGGATGAACAGCAATTAAAAGATCTAGAAGATCATTTCAATTATTCAAAAGTTACAAAGAATGTATTAAGTGCTAAAAAAAGGGAACTCTAATTGGCAAATGAAAAATGAAACTCAGGTTGTAAAACCTAATACGGTATAACAAATCCCTTTAAAAAATACTGTAAATTTAATAATAGCACAATATAAGTTCTCAGCATTAAGGATGAGCCCGGTGTTCGATTCGAACCCATGTTCGAATCGAGCACCGGGTGTTTGCTCGCTCGGCGAGCCCAGAACTATTGGGGCCGCTCGCATCAAATTCGTGTGATGCGAGCGGCCCCGCAATGCATTGCGGCCCGCGCAGTGCAATGCTGGCTGATGATTGGCCAAGCATGTACTGTGACCCCGCATGCTTGGCCAATCACAGCGCCGGCAGCGAGGAGAGCCATAATTGGCTACAGGCAGGATGCCTGTAGCCAATTATAGCTCAGGGGCTTTAGTACACGCCCCACGGTATAAGAGGCCGCCGCGCCGGCGGCCTCGCATATTATGTTTCAGACAGTGTCAGCGTGTCAGTGTGCTGCTGACTGCTGACAACAATATGTGCTTTATTTCTGGGGATATGTGTGTGCATGCTGTTAGAACAGCATTGCAGTATCACATCTGGGGGTGTCTATAGGTGGCCTGTGAAGGGGGGCAGGTTTCCTGTGCTTAGAACTTTCCCTGCAAAAAAGTGTCATTTTTGCAGGAAGAAAGCTATTTAAATCACTCGCGGCTAATGCATTGATGGCTCCTGTAACACAGAGAGCTGTCATTCATTAATAAAAAACAAAAAAAAAAAAAAAGCGTAGGGGTCCCCCCAAATTCAATAACCAGGCCCTTCAGGTCTGGGATGGATATTAAGGGGGATCCCAGCCAAAAAAAAAAAAAAATGGCGTAGGGTCCCCCTCAAAATCCATACCAGACCCTTATCCGAGCACGCAACCTGGCAGGCCGCAGGAAAAGAGGGGGGGACGAGAGCGGCCCCCCCTCTCGCCTGAACCGTACCAGGCCACATGCCCTCAACATTGGGAGGATGCTTTGGGGGTCTAAGACCCCTAAAGCACCTTGTCCCCATGTTGATGAGGACAAGGGCCTCTTCCCCACAACCCTGGCCGGTGGTTGTGGGGGTCTGCGGGCGGGGGGCTTATCGGAATCTGGAAGCCCCCTTTAACAAGGGGACCCCCAGATCCCGGCCCCCCCCCCCTGTGTGAAATGGTAAGGGGGTACAAAAGTACCCCTACCATTTCACCAAAAAAGTGGCAAAAATGGTAAAAATGACAGGAGACAGTCTTTGACAATTCCTTTATTAAAATCTTCTTTCTTCTTTCTTCATCCTTCGGATTCTTCATCTTCTCCTTCCTTCATCTTCTTCCATCTTCTTCTTCCATTTTCTTCTTCCTCCGATCCGCTTCTTCTTGCGCTGGTCTTCTCGTCCTTCTCGTCCGGCATCTTCTTCCGTCGGCGTCGGTGTCGGTGTCGGTGTCTCTGTCTCTTCTTGGGCCGCTCCGCGCAATGGAAGGCTCCCGCTGTGTGAGGCTCCGCTCCGTCTGACAGGTCTTTTATAATGGAGGGCACCTGGTGACCCCGCCCCCTCTGACGCACAGGGACGTCATGGGGAATTCCATGATGGCTTTCCCCATGACGTCAGAGGGGGGCGGGGTCACCAGGTGCCCTCCGTTTTAAAAGACCTGTCAGATGGAGCGGAGCCTCACACAGCGGGAGCCTCCCATTGCGCGGAGCGGCCCAAGAAGACACCGACGCCGACGGAAGAAGATGCCGGACGAGAAGGACGAGAAGGACGAGAAGACCAGCGCAAGAAGAAGCGGATCGGAGGAAGAAGAAAATGGAAGAAGAAGATGGAAGAAGATGAAGGAAGGAGAAGATGAAGAATCCGAAGGATGAAGAAAGAAGAAAGAAGATTTTAATAAAGGAATTGTCAAAGACTGTCTCCTGTCATTTTTACCATTTTTGCCACTTTTTTGGTGAAATGGTAGGGGTACTTTTGTACCTCCTTACCATTTCACACAGGGGGGGGGCCGGGATCTGGGGGTCCCCTTGTTAAAGGGGGCTTCCAGATTCCGATAAGCCCCCCCCGCCCACAGACCCCCACAACCACCGGCCAGGGTTGTGGGGAAGAGGCCCTTGTCCTCATCAACATGGGGACAAGGTGCTTTAGGGGTCTTAGACCCCCAAAGCATCCTCCCAATGTTGAGGGCATGTGGCCTGGTACGGTTCAGGCGAGAGGGGGGGCCGCTCTCGTCCCCCCCTCTTTTCCTGCGGCCTGCCAGGTTGCGTGCTCGGATAAGGGTCTGGTATGGATTTTGAGGGGGACCCCACGCCATTTTTTTTGGCTAGGTTCCCCTTAAAATCCATACCAGACCTCAAGGGTCTGGTATGGATTTTGAGGGGACCCTACGCCATTTTTTTTTTTTTTTTGGCTGGGATCCCCCTTAATATCCATCCCAGACCTGAAGGGCCTGGTTATTGAATTTGGGGGACCCCTACGCATTTTTTTTTTTTTTTTTTTTTTCCATTTTTTTTATTTTTTATCAATGACTTTTTTTTATGAATGAGTTTCAATGAATCACTGTTCTCTGTGTTACGGGAGCCGTGAATTAACATTAGCCGCGAGTGATTTTAAATAGCTTTTTTACTTTCAAAAATGACACTTTGCGCAGAGACAGTTCTAAACACGGGAAACATGCGCCCCTTTACAGGCATACTATAGACACCCCCCAGGTACAAAATTTAAAGGAATATTACACTTTTATTGTTTTCAATTTAAGCATTATTAAAATCACTGCTCCTGAAAAAACGGCCGTTTTTAAAAAAAAATTTTTTGCATTGATACATGTCCCCTGGGGCAGGACCCAGGTTCCCCAAACACTTTTTATGACATTAACATGCATATTAGCCTTTAAAATGAGCACTTTTAATTTCGAACGTTCGCATCCATTATAACTAATAGGGTTCTAAAGCTCGCACGGACTTTAGGTCCGTTCGCGGGTTCTGGTGCGAGCCGAACGGGGGGGTGTTCGGCTCATCCCTACTCAGCATATAGACTCCCCCAACAATGTAATGTATTTAAGTTAATAGTTCTAAGTTAATCTCTGTTTTGGCCCCCAAGGTAATTGTCCACCATGTGATGCAGGAGCTGCTGATGCATGGGCGTCTGCAGAACTTTTTTCAGGGGGGGGGAGGGGCATAATTTTAAGGTCACCCATGCTCCACCCCTTTGACAATGTCATGAAGGGGAGGGGCTTAGTCAATATCCCATAAAGCGCAGGCATGTTCCCATCATATGCAGCCTTTTTTTCGTCATTTTAATGATGCATAAAGTGAAAATAATAAAGTGAAATATTCCTTTAAATATGGTACCATGGGGGTGTCTAAAGTATGCCTGTGAAGGGACATGTGTTTCCCGTGTTTAGAACTGTCCCTGCAAAAAATGACATTTGTAAAGGAAAAAAAGAAGCCATTCAAAAAAAAGCTTGCGGCTTTAATGTCATGTCTTGTCCTGGCAATATGGATGAAAATCTTTGAGAAAAATGGCATGGCTACCCCATCAGCCCCCCCCCCCCCCCCCACCCCAGCCCATTACCAGCCCCTTTGGGTCTTGTATGGATATAAAGGGGAACTCCGCACCAAAAATAAAACCCTATACCTACAACCCTATATACTCTGAACAGCAGTATACAGGCGGTGCAAACAAGACAGGGACTGTAGGTTTGTTCTTAAGTAGAATCTGTTTGTAATTTTGAACAGGTACATTTTTAAGTGTAGCTCCATCCAAAAAAATCTATTTTTAAGCTTTTTGGAGAACATAGGGAAGGGTTATCACCCCTGTAACATTTGTTTTGCTGTCTGTGCACCTGTTCAGAACATTTCACCTCACTGTCCGTCCCAATGACAAATGTTTTTGGAAAAGTGGGGTTTTTATTGAAACAAGGATTGGTTATAAAGCATCAGTAGAGAGCAGATACCCAAATTAAATCTAACAGGATAGAATTTCCCTTCCTAGGGGTAGATTTCCTCTCACTTCCTGTTTTCTCCTTCTGTTTGCAAGTAGAAGTCGTTTCTAAGTTGGATGTTTGAAAGTAGGGGCCTGCCGTATATACTCTGCAGAAATTTGCCCCATTAGATGTTGGTGTTGCCACAACACTGTAAGCCCTCACAGTTACTCTTGGTGGGCACAGGAATGGGCCCTGCTGTGAATTATTAGATCAAGATTTGTAATTGCATGCCCTGTTAAACAGGGGCTGAAAAATTGGGCCTTTGGTGGTGGTGGTGGACGGTGTTGCCACAACACTGTAAGCCCTCACAGTTACTCTTGGTGGGTGCAGAAATGGGCCCTGCTGTGAATTATTAGATCAAGATTTGTAATTACATGCCCCTGTTAAACAGGAGCTGAAAAATTGTGCCTTAGGCACTGGTGCTGGTGCCACAACACTGAAACCCCTCACAGATACTGTACTTGGAGCACAGCAATCAGACCTGTTGCAAAGCATTGCATAAAAAATTGTAATTACACGCCCCTGTTAAGCAGGGGCTGAAAAATTGGGCCTTAGCCACTGGTGGTGGCACCAAGAAAAAAAAAATGTTCTTCCAAGCTATCATCAGGATCATTGAGGAGGAAGAGGATAGTCAGTCAACATAACAGGACAGTCACTCAGCATCAGCATAGGCAGTCTTGAAGGGATGTGACATTTCATAATAAATGATTCTGTTATATCAGTTTCAGGTGCCTGGTAGCTGGTGGTGATCCAAGACTGATTCATCTTTATGAAGGTCAGTCGATCAACCGAGTCGGTGGAGGGTGACAAAGCCTCCATCAGCACTGAATGTGCGTTCCGAAAGAACACTGGATGCAGGACAGGCCAGTAGTTCAAATTGCATACTGTGCAAGCTCTGGCCAGTGATCCATCCTCAAGACCCAGTAAGCCAGAGGATTTTCGGTGGGAAAGGTGTCCAAGTCTGACCTTGCCCCTAGGTATTCCTGCACCATGTATATCAGACACTGGCGATGGTTGCTGGAACCGATCATACCTTGGGGCTGCGGACTAAAAAATTGTCTGAACGCATCGGTCAGACGTCCACCTTCCCCACCGCTCCTTCTGCTACTAACCGAAGCCTCAGCAACTCGTCGTCCAGGACCAGGAGTTTGTAACCTCCCAGTCTCTGGGAACGCGTTGCAAAGACCTTTCTGCAAGGCCTCCCGGAGATGTCTCATCCTCTGCTCCCTCTGCGACGGCAATATAAGGTCCGCAACCTTACCCTTGTACCGTGGATCAAGGAGAGTGGCCAGCCAGTAATGGTCCCTCTCCTTGATCCGAAGAATACGAGGATCCTTCCGCAGGCTTTGCAGGATCAGGGAGGCCATGCAACGTAGGTTAGCTGAGGCATTCGGTCCGGAGTCTTCTGGGTCACTGAGGACGACATGATCCGCAGCCACCTCCTCCCAGCCACGTACAAGTCCACTGGTTTCTTGGGACTGTAAATCATCCGTAAAGGACTGCTGCTGCTGATGCTGAGTGCTAGGTTCCACCTCCATGCTGACACAATCCTCCTCCTCCTCCTCCTCATCCTCTTCCTGTGTGATGGGTGGGAGAGAAGGAACACTGTCTGGATAAAGGGGGCCTTGAGAGGCAAGGAAGTCCTCCTCTTCCTGCCTCTGTTCTGCCTCAAGTGCCCTGTCCATTATTCCATGCAACGTATGCTCCAACAGGTGGACAAGAGGTACAGTGTCACTGATGCATGCACTGTCACTGCTCACCATCCTTGTGGCCTCCTCAAATAGTGACAGGACAGTGTATGCATCCCTGATCATGCTCCCCTGACCCTATCCTGGTGCCGTAGTCACACAGGTACTCATTGATGGCCCTCTGCTGGGTGTGCAGTCACTGCAGCATGGCCAACGTTGAGTTCCACCTGGTGGGCATGTCACATATAAGGCGGTTCTTGGGCAGGTTCAACTCCTTTTGCAGCTCAGCCAGCCGAGCACTGGCATTATATGATCGGCGGAAATGCACACAGACTTTCCTGGCCTGCCTCAGGACATCCTGTAAGCCTGGGTACCTGCCCTGCACCACCAGGTTAAGGACGTGAGCCATACAGAGCACATGGGTCAGCTGTCCCTGTCGCAGGGCAGAGAGGAGGCTGGTGCCATTGTCACAAACCACCATTCCTGGATTAAGCTGGTGTGGCGTCAACCACCTCTTGGCCTGCCTCTGCAGAGCTGATAGAACCTCTGCCCCAGTGTGGCTCCTGTCCCCCAAACACACCAGCACAAGCACGGCATGGCATATATTTGCCTGCGTACTTGCGTAGCCCCTTGGACGCCTACGGAGCACCGCTGGTTCCGAGGACAGAGCACTCGAAGAGGCCATGGAGGAAGAAGAAGAGGAGGGGGTGGAGGAGAGAGGTGTGTCACAACCAGTAGTAGCATTTTGGAGGCGTGGTGGCAGAACAACCTCCAACACTACTGCACCTTGTCCTGCATCCTTCCCAGCTGCCAAAAGAGTGACCCAATGGGCCGTGAAGGACAGGTAACGTCCCTGTCCATGCCTGCTGGACCATGAGTCAGCGGTAATATGCACCTTACCGCTGACCGCCCTGTCCAGCGAGGCATGGACATTGCCTTCCACATGCCGGTAGAGAGCCGAAATCGCCTTCCGTGAGAAAAAGTGGCGTTTGGGAACCTGCCACTGAGGAACCGCACATTGAACAAACTCACGGAAGGGGGCTGAGTCTACCAAGTGAAAAGGCAGCAGTTGAAGTGCTAGCAATTTAGTCAAGCTAGCATTCAACCGCTGGGCATGTGGATGGCTGGGAGTAAACTTCTTTTGACGATCCAGCAGCTGGGGCAGGGAAATTTTGCCTGGTATAAACGGACGTCAGTGTACTGCTAGCAGTGTGCCCGCAAGTACTTGGCTGTGACACACCTAATTTTACACCTTCATTCCTCTCAGTGCAGCTTTCAGAGAGGACTGAAGGTATAGTGGGGTTGGAGATCCCAGCTGATGAGGAGCAAGGAGAGGTCCGCTTTGTTCTTTGGTGTGGGTCTTTAATGTGCGCTTGCCAACGAGCTGCATGGCAGGTCAACATATGTCTGGTCCTGCTTGTGGTGCCCAAGTGGCTGATGTTTTGGCCACGCGAGATACGCTTGAGACATATGTTGCAAATAGCAGTGGTGCGATCTGATGCACTCATCTCAAAAAAGGCCCACACCAAAGAACTTTTGTAATAACGTGCAGAGGCAGCGCCCTGCACAGACGGAGCTCTGCGGTGTGATTCAGTTGGTGTGCTGGCCTCAAGCTCGCCCCTGGAGGGCATCCTGCCTCGTCGGAGATGTGCCGCCTCCTCCTCCTCCTCCTCTCTCTGTTCAGGCACCCACGTGGAGTCAGTGACCTCATCATCCCCTCCCGCTTCACCACTGGAGCAAACCTGGCAGTAAGCTGCAGCTGGTGGAACATGACTGCCAGATTGCTGTCCTTGAGCATTCCATCTCTCTGCGCTCACACTACTGCCTTCCTCTAGCTGGGTATCATCATCCGAGCCTTCAAACCGCTGGGCATCCTCCTGGAGCATGTACCCAACACTGTGCTCAAACAGTTCGGGGGACTCCTCAGGAGGACATGGTGGGTCTAGGGAAGGGGTGCCTGATGATGACATTGAGTATGCGTTGAGCTGCTTTGCCAGTACCCTGAGCCTGGGTGAGAGAGGATGAGGAGGATGAGGAGGGCTTGGTCATCCACTCTACCAAGCCTTCGGCATGATGCGGCTCAACATGTCCAGCTGCCGAAAATAAGGACAAGCGTATCCCATGGCCACGTGCTGATGACGATGCACCACATCGACGACCAGCACTGTTGTCTTGGCTCGTGACTGTCTGCCTCTGTCTGCCTCTCCTTGTTGGCCTTCCAAACATTGTAATGGGTAGTGTATATTAGGCTGGAGTCACAAAGCACACACACTAACTCCTGCAGATGGCTGACTTAGATGACAACAGGCCAGAAGGGCAGATACAGGGTAAGGTGGTTTAGTGTGCCATGTTATAGTCACAGAGCACACACACACACACACTAACTCCTGCAGATGGCTGGCTGCCCTAGATGACAACAGGCCAGAAGGGCAGATACAGGGTAAGGTGGTTTAGTGTGCTGGGTTATAGTCACAGAGCACACACACACACTAACTCCTGCAGAGGGCTGGCTGCCCTAGATGACAACAGGCCAGAAGGGCAGATACAGGGTAAGGTGGTTTATTGTGCTGTGTTATAGTCACAGAGCACACACACTAACTCCTACAGATGGCTGGCTGGCTGGCTGGCTGCCTTAGATGACAACAGGCCAGAAGGGCAGATACAGGGTAAGGTGGTTTAGTGTGCTGTGTTATAGTCACAGAGCACACATACACTAACTCCTGCAGATGGCTGGCTGGCTGGCTGGCTGCCTTAGATGACAACAGGCCAGAAGGGCAGATACAGGGTAAGGTGGTTTAGTGTGCTGTGTTATAGTCACAGAGCACACATACACTAACTCCTGCAGATGGCTGGCTGGCTGGCTGCCTTAGATGACAACAGGCCAGAAGGGCAGATACAGGGTAAGGTGGTTTAGTGTGCTGGGTTATAGTCACAGAGCACACACACTAACTCCTGCAGATGGCTGGCTGCCTGCCTTAGATGACAACAGGCCAGAAGGGCAGATACATGGTAAGGTGGTTTAGTGTGCTACTGCTGTGCTATATTCACACAGCACACACACACACTAACTCCTGCAGATGGCTGGATTGGTAGAGATTGAGAACAGCACTGAGAAGAATAATCTATCCCTGCCTATTTTTCCTCTTTCCATACACAGAAATGAATCACAAGCAGATATAGTGTGTACACCGTACAGTAGAGTCTGTCACTGACACTGTTCCTAACGTCGGAACATACTACACGAGGCCTTATATAGTGTGGAGCGTGTACTAAACCCCCTGAGCTATAATTGGCCACAGGCATCCTGCCTGTGGCCAATTATTGCTCTCCTCGCCGCTGGCTCTATGATTGGCCAAGCATGCGGGGTAACAGTGCATGCTTGGCCAATCAGCCAGCAATGCACTGTGACTGGCGCAGTGCATTGTGGACCGTTCGCATAACACAAATTTGATGCGAACGGTCCACATAGTTCTGGACTCGACGAGCGGACGAACGGCACAACAAGCTGCAGCACCGAACCCTGTCCTGCATCCTTTCGAGTTGCAAGCATTGTTACCCTTTGTGCTGTAAACGAAATATGTCATCCCTGCCCATGCTTGCTGGACCACGTGTCAGCAGTAAGGTGGATTTTACAGCTGACTGCCTTGCCCAACGATGCCAGAACATTCCCTTCCACGTTATGGTAGAGAGATGGAAAGGCCTTACGTGAAAAGTAGTAGTGACTGGGAACCTGCCATTGTGGTACAGCACATTGTGCAAATTCATAGAAGGGGGCAGAATCCACCGGGCTGAAAGGCAGAAGTTGGAGAACCAACGGCTTTGACAAGTTTGCTTTTAGATGCTGGGCATGTGGGTGACAGGGACTGTATTTTTTTTCCGCTACAGAAGATGGGGCAGAGACATTTTCTGGCTGCAGTCTACAGCTGGTGGTGTGCTGCTGGCAGATGTGCTGCTAGGACTTGGAACACCCTGTGCTATACCATCATCCCGGTCAGTGGAGGCTGCTGAGAGATAATGACTCAGTATAGCAGGGGCAGACTGAAGTGAATATAGAGGAGGAGGGACAGATTTGTGCCCCTTTTGTGTGGCTTTTAGGTGCTCTTGCCAATGGCTGAGTGGTTGGACATTAAATGCCTTGTGGTACCCAAATGGCTGGTGTTTTTGCCATGTTTGATGTGCCTGAGACACAGTTGCTGCACATGTGCTGAAAAAGGCCCAGACAGCTGAGCTTTGGGGAGTGGGCTGGGAGATAACAGCTGCAGAATGTGATGCAATAGGGTGGCTGCTCTCTACTCTCTTGATGTCTGCCTCCTTGGGGTTGTGCTGCCTCACCTCCAGTTTCTTCCTCTGCTCTATCTGGCACCAAAGTCGCATCAGTGACCTCATCATCATCATCTTCATCTTCTCCATCATCATTACCACTGGAGACAACTTGGCAATACACTGCGGCTGGGGGAACATGAATGCCAATTTGTCTACCAGTGTTTTCCCCTCTCTCTAGGCTCATGTTCTTGTCATCCTCAACCTCAGAACCAAAATCTGAATCGAGTGATGGCTGAGCATCATCAAGGAGCAAGTGGCTGACGCTGTGGTCAAATAACTTAGTTGACTTCTCCATGGCTGATGTTGGGGCTATGGTAGGAATAGATGTGGACAAGGAGGCAGGTTTATCCACTCTGGCAACTGCAGGGCACTGCACACTTGTCTCTGCTTGCATGACAGAGGATGAGGAAGGTTTAGTAAGCCAGTCCACCACCTCCTCTGCATACTGTGGCTGGATAGCACAGGCAAATTCACTAAACAGAGGAAATGATGCCCTGCCTAAGGATTGGCCACCGCATCCACCTTTGCCTGTGGACACATTTGTTGCTGGTCCCCTTACAGTGCCAAGGGAATGTCTGCCTCTTCTTGTCTTCCCAGACATTATTGTGAGGGAGGCGTTTCTTATAAGCAAATGTAAAAGAGAAGTGGAAATCTCCACGTAGATGCACTTTAATAAATGTAAAGTGGTGTTTGGTGCACTTTAATTTGAGTACTCACACTACACAGGCACACTCCACAGATACACTATAATATACTGCACTATAACGCGCCAAACGTACAGTGACGCAACAGAACTATATGGCATTAAACTTGCAGTAACGCACACAGAAGTAAATGGCGTTAAAAATTGTAGTAAGGCACAAAACTATATTGCGTTAAACTGGCAGTAATGCACACAGAAGTAAATGACGTTAAACTTGCAGTAAAGCACACAGAAGTAAATGCCGTTAAAATTGTAGTCACACACAAAACGATATGGCCTTAAACTGGTACTAACGCACACAGCTGTAAATGGCGTTAAACTGGCAGTAACACACAAAACTATATGGCGTTAAACTGGCAGTAATGACCACAGAACTATATGGCATTAAACTGTCAGTAACGCACACAGAAGTAAATGATGTTAAACTTGCAGTAACGCACAAAACTATATGGCATTAAACTGAACTATATAGTGTTAACCACTTTTAGACCGGACCAATTTGCAGCCAAAGGACCAGGCCCCTTTTTGCGATTCGGCACTGCGTCGCTTTAACTGACAATTGCGCGGTCGTGCAACGTGGCTCCCAAACAAAATTGACGTCCTTTTTTTCCCACAAATAGAGCTTTCTTTTGGTGGTATTTGATCGCCCCTGCGGTTTTTATTTTTTGCGCTATAAACAAAAAAGAGCGTCAATTTTGAAAAAAAAAAAAAAAAAAACGCATTCTTTTTTATTTTTTGCTATAATAAATATCCCCCAAAAATATATAAAAAAACGTTTTTTTCCTCAGTTTAGGCCGATACGTATTCTTCTACATATTTTTGTTAAAAAAAATTTCAATAAAGCGATTATTGATTGCTTTGCGCAGAAGTTATAGCGTTTACAAGATAGGGGATAGTTTTATAGCATTTTTATTAATAATTTTTTTTTATTAGTAATGGCGGCAATCAGCGATTTTTATTGTGACTGCAACATTATGGCGGACACATCGGACATTTTTGACACATTTTTGGGACCATTGTCATTTATACAGCAATCAAGGCTATTTAAATGCATTGATTCCTGTATAAATGACACTGGCAGTGAAGGGGTTAACCACTAGGTGGCAGTGTAGGGGTTAAGTATGCCTAGGGGTGTGTTTCTTACTGTGGGGGGGCGTGGCTGTTAGCTAGTGAATGCTGATCTCTGCTCCAATCACAGGGAGCAGAGATCGGCGTCACTAGTTGCTAGGCAGAACGGGGAGATGCTGTTTATTTCCGCATCTCCCCGTTCAGCCTTCCCGTGAGATGATTGCGGGTGTCCCCGCGGCGATCGAGTCCATGGGACCCGTGACCGGCCTCACAGGGGTCCTGACCGGCATGCAGGAATGGCACATCGGCATCTTAAAGGGGACGTATATATACGCCCTTATGCCTGTCCGTGCCATTCTGCCTTACTAGCTGTGCACAAATAGTCCCACAACATGGACACTGACATACCAGAAGTATTAAGTGAATCTGGGATCGACAACGGCAAGCATTCTTTTATTATCTGTGAAATGTTGTCAATTCAAGGCCATGGAGGAGAGGCAAGGTCAGGCCAGGCTATGAAGGGGGTGCAGGAGATGATTGATCAGTGCCACAGTCAGGGCAGCGCAGTCCTGTGCCAGTGTCCCAGTGTGCCAACCTGTGCTTGAGCCCCTGACCCCTCCCTCTGCCCAGCCCTTACCCCACCTATGCAGGGCTCCACTGCGGTGGTCCGGAGGTGCCAGTCCAGTGCTGAGCCATTCCTCAGCCATGGTGCTGGCACTGCCTGCTGATTGGCTTCACCACTGCTATCTCCCTCACTGACACCAGCACTGAGATAGAGAGCACTGACACCAGCACCTGCGATAGAGGGCACTGACACCAGCACCGAGATAGAGACCACTGACACCAGCACCGAGATAGAGACCACTGACACCAGCACCGAGATAGAGACCACTGACACCAGCACCGAGATAGAGACCACTGACACCAGCACCGAGATAGAGAGCACTGACACCAGCACCGCGATAGAGAGCACTGACACCAGCACCGCAATAGCGAGCACTGACACCAGCACCTGCGATAGAGAGCACTGACACCAGCACCTGCGATAGAGAGCACTGACACCAGCACCGAGATAGAGAGAACTGACACCAGCACTGACACCAGCAACTCGCTGCGAGACTCAAAAATATGACACCACTCAACCTCTTCAAACAGGAGGGTACGGGCATATAGTACGGTGTGCTTTTTTTGTACAAGTGAGCCAAAGGTAGACAAAAGGTCAGTGTGCTAGATTATATAAATCGTTTATAGAGTTATGCATATACATGGTCTACTGGTCACATGTGTTGAATTCCTCCGAGATCCATGCCTCATTCATTTTTATAAATGTTAGGTAGTCAACACTGTAGTGAGCTAGGTGAGTGTGCTTATTGGTCACGACCCCCCCTGCTGCGCTGAACGTCCTTTCGGACAGGACACTGGACAAGGGGCAAGCCAACAGTTCCATTGCAAATTGTGCAAGCTCTGGCCAGAGGTCAAGCCTGCCCACCCAGTAGTCCAGGGGTTCATCACTTCTCAGAGTGTCCACATCAGCCATTAACCTGATGTAGTCGGACACCTGTCGGTCTAGGCGTTCACTGATGCTGGATCCGGATGACACCTGTCGATGGGTCGGCTGAAAGAATGATCTCATATCAGAAGTGACCAACACATCTTTAAACCGCCCTCTTCTTGCAGGCACTGTTGGATTTGTTACCCGCAACTCTTTCTCTGGGAGTGGGAATTCCTCTGCCAGCGCACGCAAAAGCAGAATGCAGCATTTCTCTAAGCAAGGCCTGTATGTGCTCCATTCTGACAGTCCTCTGTGATGGTGGTAACATTTCCGCCATTTTGTGTTTGTACTGGGGGTCTAAGTACCGGGGGTCTAAGTACTGGTCCTTGACCCTTATTCTTTTTATATGGGGGTCCCTGTTAGAAAAACTGGAGCATGAAGACACCCATTTGCACTAAACTGGAAGCGGTGTGGTGGCCTGGCTCCTGCTCATCATCCAGGATAATGTCATCCTCCTCGTTCTCCTCCCCACAATCCACGGACAACAACAGGGATCCCAGAAAGGTTTAAAGCATGCTCTTCTTGCTCCTCCTCATCCGCCCCGGCACCATCCTCCTCGGACTCCTCTTCAGACTCCTGTTGACTTGTCTCAGAGTAGCCCCCCCCGGGAATTCATCCAGCATTGCGACTTCCTCATCTTCCTGCTCCTGCTCCTCCACGGCTTGATCAATGACACAACGCAATGCACACTCCATAAAGAAGGCGTAAGGTACGATGTCACTGGTGGCGCCATGGCTGCGACTGACCAGTTTGGTGATCTCATCAAATGGCCGCAGAAGTCTGCATGCATCGCGCATGACAGCCACTGGCGCGGTAAAAATAAAACAAGCTCCCCAGAACCTGTTCTTCCACAGAGTTCATACAGGTAGTCGTTAACTGCACGTTTCTGCTGGAGCAGCCTATCAAGCATATAGAAGGTTGATTTCCATTGTGTCGGGCAATCACAAATAAGACGTCTGACCGGCAGATTGTGTCACCGCTGAATGTCAGCAAGGCGAGCCATGGCCGTGTAAGATCTTCTGAAATGGGCCGAGATTTTCCTTGCCTGCCACAAGATGTCCTGGACCCCAGGGTATTTGACAACCAATCGCTGCACGACCAAGTTTAAGACGTGTGCCATGTATGGCACATGTGTAATTTAGCCCTACTTCAACGCGCTAAGCAGATTGGCACCGTTGTCGCACACCACTTTACCAACTGTCAAATTGAGCAGTAATAGCCACTGATCTGCCTGTGAACGCAAAGCTGAAATGAGTGTAGGGCCAGTGTGGCTCTTGGCTTCCAGGCACAACAGACGCAGCACAGCATGGCAACGTCTTACCTGGCATGTCGAATAGGTTCTGGGGATCTTGGGCAGCGCAGCGGAAGAGACGCTAGCAGAAAAGGAGGAGTCAGCCGAGGAGGAGAGGGCGGATGGAGTAGGAGGAGGAGAAGAAGAGGCAGGCCTGCATGCAATCCGTGGCGGTAAAACCAAATCTACACGGGTGCCACGGGTTACATGCTTGACGGCCGTCAGAAGGTTCACCCAGTGGGCAGTAAAAGTTATATACCTTCCCTGCCGTGTTTGCTAGACCACGTGTCTGTGGTCAGATGTATCTTGGCACCGACGCTGTGTGCCAGAGATACATTCACTTGCCGCTGAACATGGCCATATAGCTCTGGGATGCCCTTCTGTGAGAAATACTTCCTTCCTGGGACCTTCCATTGTGGTGTTCCAATGGCCACAAATTTTCGAAAGGCCTCCGAGTCCACCAGTTTTTTATGGCAGTAGTTGGTGGGCTATCAGTTCTGACAAGCCAGTGGACAACTGTTGGGCAAGAGGGTTATCCGGCGTCATAATTTTTTTACGCTCGAACATTTGGCCCAAGGAAGCCTGCCTTTTTCCAGAAAAACGTGAGGACGGTATGATGGAAGGTGGAGTGGAAGGCAATTCTGAGGAGAGAGGAGAAGCAGAAGTAGAAGAGGCTGGACGGTGAGAGCCTGGAGTTTGGCTTTGTGGGTTCTGACGGCGTTGCTCCCACTGGGCTCGGTGATGGCAGCTCATGTGCCTTCTTAAAGTGGTCGTCCCTAGGTGAGTGTTGGGCTTACCGCGACTTATGCGTTGCATGCAAAGGCTGCAGATGGCAACACTATTGTCAGCAGCAGACATGTTAAAAAAAGCCCACACTGCGGAGCCATGTGTCGGCGTCCTGGGAGTGCCAGATGTGACCGTACATGGTTGATGCCTCTCTCCTGATACGTTAGCAGTCTGGTTTGTCCCTCCTGTGCAATGTAAGTTCCGCCTTCTTCTCCTCTCTATCTGCTGGTCCATCTATCCCTCTGAACTCCCCTCCTCTTCCTCTCTTGTGGGCACCCACGTGACATCCCTAGACACGTCATCGTCGACGTCACCTTCCCCATAGCTATAATTAGAGATCTCGGAGTAGGCAGCAACAGCGGGGACCAACCTCCTTGGGCTGATCTAGGTACTGTCGTCAGACTGCTGAGTGGCGGTTGTTGCTACCTCCTCTTCCTGATCCAATGCCAAAAATGGCTGCCCATCGGAAATGTCTTGTGATGATGGATCAGAAAATAATTCCTGTGACTCAAGCGGAGGGTATATGGTGGTGTTGGTGGTAGTGTCTTTGGGGGTGCACACAGCAGAGAGTGAAGAGGGTGCAGATCGAGAGGATGAGGAGGGTGCAGAAGAGTAAGGCTGAGTGAGCCACTCAACCAAGTCTGGTGCGTCTTTTGACATAATCAAACGCACCTTCTGCAACTTCCCACTTTGGCTCCAGCCTGTTGCTCCTGCCCTACCCCTACCACCCCTGCGGAATGGCCTGCCTCTTTCTCTGCCTGTCATTTTTTAAATGACCCTGTGACAAAAGTCTCTAGAGAAGTGCAGTATATGACACCCCACTTCAATCTGTCGTTTTGGGGGGCCACTGGTCTATCACACCAGTTATAATACTTTTTTTATAATTGCGTTTGTCACTCTTTGTAGTATCGCTGCAGAACCGCTCAGCAGTCGCAATGCTGCACAGTAGAAATGCACTATACTATGCTTTCTATATTTGAAAGTATTTTATTATATTTAGTATATTATCAGTGTATTTCACCTCTATATACTGTACACCTATACCAGTCCTTAAAATGACTTTTGTGGACCTAATAGTAGCTAGCTAGTGTATTACAGACTATCCCTGCTCCAAACGCCAACCTTTCCCTACACTGAGAAATGACAGCTGCACAATTGCTGAGCACTGCACTATAATATGCTTTCTATGTTTGAAAGAAAGTATATTTTCAGTGTATTTCACCTCTATATACTGTACACCTATACCAGTCCTTAAAAGGACTTTTGTGGACCTAATAGTATCTAGCTAGTGTATTACAGACCACTTTGGCTCAAGCCTGTTGCTTCTGCCCTACCCCTACCACCCCTGCGGAAGGTCCTGCCTCTTCCTCTGCCTGTCATCTTTTAAATGACCCTGTGACAAAAGTCTCTAGAGAAGTGCAGTATATGTGGAAGAAGGTATATTACCCCCTACTTCAATCTGTCCTTTTGGGGGGCCACTGGTCTATCACACCAGTTATAATACTTTTTTTTATAATTGCGTTTGTCACTCTTTGTAGTATCACTGCAGAACCGCTCAGCAGTCACAATGCTGCACTATACTATGCTTTCTATATTTGAAAGTATTTTATTATATTTAGTATATTATCAGTGTATTTCACCTCTATATACTGTACACCTATGCCAGTCCTTAAAATGACTTTTGTGGACCTAATAGTAGCTAGCTACTGTATTACAGACTATCCCTGCTCCAAACGCCAACCTTTCCCTACACTGAGAAATCACAGCTGCACAATCGCTGAGCACTGCACTAGAATATGCTTTCTATGTTTGAAAGAAAGTATATTATCAGTGTATTTCACCTCTATACACTGTACTCCTATACCAGTCGTTAAAAGGACTTTTGTGGACCTAATAGTAATAGCTAGTGATTAGACTGACTGTCCCTGCTCCACACAGCATCCTTTCCCTACACTGACAAAAGACAGAATGTAAAATGGCCACCAGATCAGGTCTATTTATAAGGTAGGGGGTATGTCCATGTGCTCAAATGTCTCAATTGGCTGTCCTGTACCCCTTGATGGATGTGTCATGGGTCAAAGTTCTTCACCATGTAAACGAATATGGCCGCCGCGAACAGCGCCATAAGTCCGCCAGTTTGGCGAACTGCGAACAAGCAAAGTTCGCCGCAAACCGACCGTCGGGCGAACCGCAGGGCCATCTCTAATGAACATGAAATCTGTATATATAAAATGAATTAACCCATGTAATGAAAATGCGATGCGTCAAATGTTTCATGTTTCATGGATTTATTCCACTCTTTGGGGCAAATGCATCAAGTATCTGTGAAAAAACACAAATATAAAAAATATGTTTATATAAAATAGTCTAGCAAGGGTGCCTGACAAAAAGAGGAAAAGTAGTAACCAAAGGGAGGAGATTGTTCCTCCCCCTTGGGTACTTACATATGAGCTGAATATGAAGTACTGAAATTGCAACAAAAAGTGCCACTCAAGGCTTCTGTCAGGGGAGCTGAGGTACAGGGACCCAAGGAATGAAACAGGAGCATAACTCAAACCTGCACAGAAAAAAAGCTAAAGGTTATGTGGGTGGGCTCCAATGCTATGATATAAAAAAAAATAGTAAGTGAATTATATAAAAAAAAGTGAAGAGTGACTGGAACCCACAGCCACAGAAAAGCTAGAGATACAGTGAAAGAAGAGTTGGAAGGAGGCATAACCACAGTGTAAAAATAAATGAATAAAGACTGGGAAAAATATGCTTGTGAATAGAGAACCCCCATGGGTAGGTGAGGGTGTGTGCTCAAGGGATTAAAATAGAGTAAGGGATATAAAATCTACAGTGCTTACCTTGAACATGAAGCCAAGATCTAGATGAGTATGTGCAGTGTGCATGGTGTTTATTGCCAAAAGAATTGGCAAGTAACAAATGAAAGACTTATATGCCCAGCCCAGGTTCTCACCCAGCATCAAGCTGGCTTGACGAGCAGGGGAGGAGGGATGAAAGGATATGCCGCTCACTAAGCCTCCACTCCTCATAAGAGCTCCCACCCTACCGTGAACACTCAGGTGCTGGCTCTGCAAAACGATGTGGAAAAAATGGTCCTGGACTGCCGCACTCCATGAGAAGTCATCTTTATTGTAGAAAGTAAAAAAAATCCAAACACAGTCACATCAAAAAGGACATACAGGGAAAAATTTCTAATGCATTTCACATCATTGGATGCTTACTCATAGCTACTTTTTACAAACAAGAACTATGCATATATGAAGGGAAGATGATTAAAAAGTCCACTAATCCGGCACTTGGCAATTAAGGAAACAAGCCTTCTTCACAGCTGTAGCTTGAAATCCCAAAACTGAGCACACCTATGAAAACAGGAAACATGCACTAATAGCAAGTAATGTTAAAATGTTTTTTGCTAAAAAAAGCATTAATGGTTACATGAAAGTTGTATCAAACATATGTCATATAAAACCTGTCCCATCATAGTGTGCAAATAGATGTAATAACACAAAAAATTGAATATGTATAAAAGTATTAAAAAAAATATTTGGAAAAAATATACATATAAATGTTAAACAGAAACACAAACATAAGGATGGGTAAAAATAAGAAGATATATTGGTAATGAACAGAGTGATGTATACTGTTTGACCAGAGGGCCATAACAAAAGACTCAAATAACATATCTAGGTAAAAAATCCTACATAACTTATAGTACAAACTATACTATTGTATTAAAAACCTTTGTTTGTTGACTTAAACAAAATTATTGTAATTACACTCATAGACTGTTGCAAACGCAGAAAAACTCCTATGAATATTAATCACCTGTTATATACCATATAACAAGGTCTTTAGTTTTCGTTTTTATAGGTGCCCGATATCTTACATTTATGAAAAATAAATATTGGTCGGAAAACAACCTAGATATATGTGTGTGTGTGCGCATATTCGCACCAACACACATATATAGAAAAACAAAGTACAAAAACGAATAATATGTCAAACAATAAGTGTAAAAGGAAAGGGAGAAAGATAGAGAGGAGGAGGGGGAGGAGGGGGAGGAGGGAGGATCCCCACCCAAATGGCTGCAGCCGCAGAGAGGGGCTGCAATCACCATTTTCGACCGGAGTTTCCACCGAACGGACTTGCCCACACACGATTACACCAAAGTCCATTCGTTTTGAACGCGATGAGGTACGACCGGACTAGAAAAGGAAGTTCAATAGCCAGTAGCCAATAGCTGCCCTTGCGTTGTATTTGGTCCGTCGGACCAGCATACAGACGACGGTTTTCCCAATATAATTTGATTCCATCGAGAAAGATTTAAAGCATATTCTATTTCTAGATCCATTGGAATTTTTTAAGAAAAAAGTCAGATGAAGACCACACATGATCTGAATATCCAATGTAATGATTCCATCGGATATTTTCTGCCGGAAAGTACGGTCGTGTGTACACGGCATAAGTTCACATATGCATTGTGCTTATACCCAAACACAGTTCCATGTGTGCACTGCATTTATATACATTGTGATAAAATGATGCAGGCATATATTTTATTGCAACCCAGTGTGTTACAATGTGAGACAATATACATCTGTGTTGTGTTTTAGACCTCATTCACATGGCCTAAAAGGGACATACATTATCAAGAAGGAGTGCATTTCTGTGTCCAGGAGTCAACGGTTTTGTGTACAGCTATGGGCAGCAGCCTGTACAAATCAATAACAGGTTGACAGACTAGAACAGAAAGACATTGGGTATTTGTGACCTTAAAGCTGCTGAAACCTGCTTGTGACAACCCCTGCATCAAGATGGAATGTTTCCTCTATATTAATATATGTATGCAGTCACAGACTCTGAAGACATACACCCAAAATACGTAGATGAGAGAAAAGACATCGCCCAACGCGTTTCGCTTAATAGCTTCTTCAGGGGTTTCTATTAAGAGTAAGTCGGTGCACTTAAGTTACTGTGAAGAAAAATAAATGCAAATATATACTCATAGATATATACTATAATATATACTCATAATCATTTGATAAATATGACTTTCAATTTAATTTATACATTGGTTCAAACACTTACATTTAGGGACTTCCGGTCGGGCGCCTCAGGGAGTAGCTGCGTCTCCTCACAGCTCCCGCAGAGCGGTACACAATTTTGCCTTGGCACCCTATCCGTCCCCAGGCGGCCACAACAAACGCTTGAGGGTGACTCCCAGTCACCACAGGAAGCGGCCACTTTAGTTTCGCCGGCGGACGCGGCCTCCCTCCGCGGCCGGTGCGCTCCGAACGGCCGCCCATTGAAATTGAGGCCCCGGCTTGGGCCTTCACGGACCGAAACATCGGCTTTTAATCCCGATCCATCCCCAGGCAGCGACCGCAAGTACAGGTGAGTGACTGCCTGTCACCACAGGAAGCAGCCACCACAATTTCGCCGGCGGACGCAGCCTTCCTCCGAGGCCGGTGCATTCCGACCTGCCGCTCCCATTCAAATCGAGGCCCCGGCTTGGGCCTACTCGGCCAGTAATATCCGCTCGGGAGCCTTGGCGCTTTTAGCACACCATAAGACACTTCCAGCGGCCTATTAAGGGGACTATATCACCCTCCCACACAATACTTGGCCTTACTTCCCCCTGAATGGCCTGCACGATAGACGCATGCACGGTGGCACCTGAAATGGACGTGTAGTCCGGGAGCTTAGTTCCACCTCAGCAGATTAGGCCTCTATAGCGGCACTTCTTCTTGATCTACACCTGGATCTCCCCCATACCAGCGGAATTTGCCTCAGGGAATCACCCGATGTACTCAGGAGCAGTAAGGAGAAACCTGAAGCCCGCTTTTGAAGCTGCCCAGTTTCAGTCAGAGACAGACAAAATGGCGGCGGCCCCTCACCACTCAGCTCAGCCCTGCCTGCCCTCATATCCCAGCTCACATATAGCTACACCCCCATCCCTACTACAACCTGACCCCTCTACTGACATCCCTCCTCTGGACCCGTCCTCTCCAGCGTCCACTGCTTCCCTCATTGAACACACCCTGTCAGGTCTGGATTTTTCCCCCATGGAGGCCGCCCCCCCCCCAGACTCAACCACAACTACAGCCTGGGGATTCGGGCCTTTTACAGAACGCTAATGTGACCGATCTCTTTGCCAAATTTGCAGAACTTCTGCGGCAGACTGCACACAAGATAACAAGTGACATTAAAGCTGACCTGCAGCAAATAGGTACCCGCATGGATGTTGTTGAAACACATCTGGACTCCACTATTGCCAGAACTAATCAAAACTCAACCTGCATACAGATTCTGCAGGACCAATTAGAGACTGCCAATATGAAAATTGACGACCTCGAAAACAGAAATAGGAGGTACAACTTCAGAGTCAGGGGGCTCCCTGAATCGTACAAAGATGTCCCCGACACCATTAGATCTTTTATTCAGACTATGCTCCCTGATACACCGCAACACAGATTGGAACTTGATCGTGCTCACAGAGCTCTCAGACCACCTAGAGCTGACGTCTCCCCCGTGACATAGTGGTTAAACCTCACTTTTACTCAGTCAAGGAGGACATAATGTGGAAATCGAGAACCACACCCAAAATTATGTTCCAGGGCCACCACCTGAAAATTTTTGCGGATTTATCTCCATCTACTATCCAAAAGAGGAGAGCCTTGAAACCGCTTCTTCAAGTCCTGACGGACAGGGAAATCAAGTACTGGTGGCTTTTTCCATTTCAACTTAAATTCCTGCTGAATGGCAAAGCGTACACCTTTGGTTCCCTGCAAGAGGGAGAAAAACTCTTACTCCACCTAGACCTCATCAGCCAAGACCCAAATCTTCAACATCCTGGGCCGCACCCTGCCTCAGCGAAAAGACAACTTCCAACCAGCCCCCTGACTCCAGTTTGGGAATCTACGAGATCCAAGAAGTCCAAGGAAACTGTACCCCCCTGATTCTGACGCCCGGTCAAACCCTGACCCTCCAACCTTCTCTTCCACCGTTTTAAGGAACTTTTCTGGAAGGATTGTTCCCTCCACTTGTGCCACATGAACTGTTCTTCATCTATGAGTTCCCTATAACTTCCACCGAGACGGTGTCATGAGGGTCACAAGTCGGGAAGGACACTGCTAGACTTCTTCTATACTCACGTCATTGGACTTTCTCCCTCCTCACTTTTTCCCCTTCTTCCCTCAAAGTGGAGATGATAATAGGGGGTTTACATGCCAGTTACCCCCCCCCTTTTTTTTTTCTCTAGGGATTCGCCCCATTGCCTAGCAATGACTTGCTGACCATATGTTACCCGAGACCCCTGTAGCCCTCGATGCTTTCCAACCCGCTTTGTATACCGCTCATTACTCCTGGGATCCATTTTTCCCCAGAAATCCAAGTATATCTATTTTTGCTTGTCTTAACATTTGTTATTATTCATTCATTGATATTATGCGTTCCGTTCAACATACTCACCTCCAGGCTTTCCTGCTCTCGCCAACGGGATCAAATGGAGGTGACTCTGTTACGGCTGTGCTAGTGCCTTTCTTTGGTTATGCCACGTTGGATGATCCAAGAGGCCTACCTGCTGTGGTGGTGTTCATGCACCCCTTCTTGTCTGATTGCTTGGGTATATTGCCCTCCGCTAGACAAGCCTATCCTCTGACTTCCAGAGGAATGTTTTTGGTTACTTTGTACCTTCCGGTGGAGGATTCTGTCCCCTCCACTCCACGGAGGACTCTCTTGTCCGCCGTCTTTCTTCTCATTCTTTCTTTTCTCTCTTACTCAATTTATTCACTCCCATATCTTTGCAGGAACTGTCTGGAGGAGGGATACTCACTACTGCCACACTCCCGCAGGGATCTTTGCTTGGTATACACTTTTTCCTGGACTTGCTGGACACATACTGGTAAGTGCTGTAGGTTGCCTAGATAGTCCTCCACCTCTGCTCAATGGCTAACGCCCCCTCCATACCACCTCCTCTCAAAATAATCTCCCATAATGCTCAAGGCCTAAACTCCCCCATTAAGCGACGTAAAGTATTCCATTATCTCCAAACACAAAAGGTGGACGTTGTTCTTTTACAAGAAACTAATTTCCCGAATAGATTCTGCCCGTCCTTTATTCACTCTAATTTCCCCTTTTTTGCACTGGCCAATGCTGATAACAAAACTAAGGGTGTGGGTGTTCTCATTTCCAAACGATGCAAATTCACCCTCAAATCTGTATTCAAAGACCCAGAAGGGAGATTTATACTTGTAGTAGGTGATTTAGATAACCAATTGTACACCTTCATCTCTTACTATGCCCCCAACAAAGGCCAACTACGTTTCTTCCAACACCTGTTGAAAACTCTCACACCAAAGCTGGAAGGCACAGTAATCTTTGGTGGCGATTCCAACGCTGCCTTTGACCAGGGACTAGACAAGTCCCGACCCCCGGGAAAACGCCTCACCAGACCTACCAAACAGAGCCTCCGAATAGCCAAGTTGCTTTTCCAACATGGCCTCATTGATATTTGGAGAGAGGTAAACCCCACCAATGCGTGATTTCACGCACTTCTCCAACCCCCACAGATCTTTCGCAAGGATCGACCACATCCTTGTTTCTTCAGCTTCCATCCCTCTCAAGAAAAAAGCTTTCATCAAGGATGTGGTCTGGTCGGACCACTTCATGGTGGTCTTGACACTTCAACGCCCAGTGGGCCACGCACCCCACAGACGTTGGAGACTCAACGAATCTATCCTGAGTGATCCCATCAGAGCTACAGAGATTGAAAACATTATTAAAAACTATTTTGTCACCAATGACACGCCTGAAACTGGTCCTACATGCCTATGGGCTGCCCACAAGGCGGTGCTTAGAGGACATCTTATCCGAATAGCCTCCCAAATTCGCAAATCTCACAAAACAACAATTGATCAGTTGGATAGGGAATATTCAGCATTAGCCAAAAAACACAAGGACAATCCGAATTCTGTCCCCTCTACGAAATTAGACGCCGCCAGGACAGCGCTGAACTTGGCTCTGACTACCAAGGCCGAAAAATGGATACGGTGGAATAGAGCCAAATTTTATTGTCAAGGTGACAAAATTGGCTCTATGCTAGCAGGCAGACTCTCGCCCAAATTTAGGTCCCCAGCCCTCCCAAAAATTAAAATCCAAGGTGGCACTTTGTCCCAGAACCCCCGACGCATAATGCAGGAATTTCACAATTTTTATAAATCTTTGTATAGTGGAGACCATGGTCCTTCTCAAAAAGCGATCGATAACTTCCTTAATAATATCCAGACCCCTACATTGGAAGACAGGCATAGACAATACTTAGATGCCCCTATCTCGGCGGAAGAAGTATGCGCCGTTATTCACCGATTAAAACCTCATTCAGCCCCCGGTCCGGATGTCTTTTCCGTTCCCTACTACAAATCATTCGCTACGACAATCGCCCCATTTATGGCTCGCTTCTTCAATGCTCTACGACAGGGGGGACAATTAGACTCTTCACTCAACATGGCCCACATTACAGTTCTCCCCAAGCCGAGCCAAGCCGAACAAAGATGCCAGCTCGGTCAGTAACTATAGACCTATATCTCTCATTAACAACGACCTTAAGATTCTGACTAAAATCCTTACAGACCGTCTGGCCTCCTTCATCAGTTTATACAGTCACAAAGACCAAGTGGGATTCATCCCAGGGAGACAAGGTCCTGATCAGACTCGCCGTGCAATAGATATTATCTCCCTCCTTAATTCTAACTGGGATGGAAGCTCTCCCAAACAGGGCCTGCTCTCCCTAGACCTCCAAAAAGCATTCGATTCGGGTCACTGGCCCTACATTTTCAGTACTTTACAACGAGGGGGGTTTGGAGACTCTTTCCTCAATGTCATGCATGCCCTTTACTCATCCCCTTCAGCTCAGGTGCGTCTGCAGGGATTTTATTCGGAATCTTTCCCCATATTTAGAGGCACAAGACAAGGTTGTCTGCTCTTCCCTTTGATATTTGCCATAGCAATTGAATCCTTAGCAATAGCTATCAGAGCTGACCCAAACATTCGAGGCATTCAATGCCGTTCACGTCATCACAAATGTGCTTTATTTGCGGACGACATCTTAATGTTTGTCTCTTCCCCACTGATCTCACTTCCCAACATTTGCCGCCTTCTAGACAACTTTGGAGCAGCTTCAGGCCTTAGGGTCAACTACAACAAATCTCAGGCCCTTAATATTAACTTACCAGAATCTCTCCTGACCAGGCTTAGGGACAGCTTTAAATTCTCCTGGAGCGACTCTTCAATCTCATACCTAGGGATTAACTTAACCCCCAGAACTGAACTACTCTATCAAGCTAATTACCCGACACTTTACCAAAAACTAGAAGCAGACTTAACCAGGTGGTCAGAGCTGTCCCTATCTTGGCTAGGAAGAATTAACACAATAAAGATGACATTACTCCCCCGCATCCTATATTATTTTAGGGCACTCCCGATCCCAGTCGACAAATCTCGTTTACGGCGTTTCCAAGCCAAAATTATCAAATTTGTATGGGGCAAAGGGGGCCATAGATTCTCTAAATCAATCTTATTTAGATCTAAATTGGAGGGGGGCCTGGGCCTTCCCAATTTGCTTCGGTATTTCCAAGCTGCCCACCTTGCTCAATTATCGATTGTTTACTCTCGCTGGGAACAACCTGACTGGGTCCACATTGAGAGACAGGCGGTTCCACTTCACACGCTTGACTATCTTTTATGGTGCCCCCAAAAACTGCACCCTCCGATCCTCTCCCCTACTCTATCTCACTCCTATGCTCTGTGGGATGGCTTAAAGTCTAACGACCTACTAACCTCTCGCACTGAACCATTGTCACACATATTCCGAAACCCAGCTTTCCCCCCGGGCCTTGACATTAAAGCTTTCCAGTGGTGGCTTGATAAAGGGTTATACAGAATAGGACACTTTCTCAGACCTATGGGCCCACTTTCTAAGGCATACTGTGTTAGTAAATTGGACATGCCATCAACTGAATTTTTCAGATTTTCTCAGATCTCTAACTTCTTGAACAAAAAATGCAAATCATTACCTAACAGGCCCCAAATAACTGAGTATGAAACGTGGTGTGGCCAGTCTACTGAGCAGAGGGGAGGGATCTCTGTAATCTATAAAGCACTATCCTCGAAACAGTCCAAGACGCCTTACATGCTAGCTTGGGAGGAAGACCTAGACCAACAATGGACCCTTGATACTTGGCATAGACACTTTTCCCCGCTCCTTCAAGGGCATCCTCAATCCTTGCCTAATGGAAGCTAGTATTAAGGTACTGTCTAGATGGTACTTGGTCCCCTGAAAGCTAGCTAAAATTTTTCCATCTGCATCACCTCTCTGTTTTCGTGGTTGTCATTTAAGAGGGGATATGCTCCACATTTGGTGGACCTGCCCCAGAATTCGTCAGTTCTGGCGCAAGATTTTTATTTGGATCAGCAAAATATCCAAAATCCCAATCCACATGTCCCCACTCATTGCGCTCCTTAATTTCCCGATGCAGGGAGTATCCAGGAGCACACAACGCCTTATTTACTTTATTCTCCTGGGGGCCAAACTCACGCTAGCCAAGGCTTGGAAACAACCATCTGTCTCAACTCTATTAGCTAAAAGAAAAATCTCATGGATCATGAACCAGGAAAAAATGGCAAGTGTCCTCCTGGATTGCTCCGCCGCATTCACTGCCACATGGGAGCCATGGGCTACATTGGTGGGAGTTACCATCCCACTTTGACCTCGATTTCACCACTCTCATCCCATCCCTCTCCAGACGGTTACTGCCAACTTCTTCCTACTCCTTCTTATCTCTTCTCTTCTTCCTCTTTTCCTTTCCTCCTATTCTTTTCTCTTCTTTCTTCTGCTCCCTGAGCTACGACCCTCATTCATTCAAGCTTATATCTAGACCGATATCGGACTAAGTCGGTAAGGATAGTTCCGTCAAGCATTTCTGCACGGATCTGATCCCTACTGATAGGCAACCTAGTTACGAGTTCTCTCTCTTTTTTTTTTTTTTTAGTTCATAGAGTCATTGCTGCCTCTCCTGGAGAATTACAATAAATTACATGGTCAGTTCAGTTACCTGACCTTTCTTAATGCTCTCTCATACCCAGGTCTGGAGCCTGTCAAGTTTTTGCTCTAGGGCAGGTGCAACCTTCGGTGATTTTTTACTAAGGGGGTACTGGGGAGTGGTGGATTCGGCCACAGCATGATCCCTATTGGGGTGGCAGCTCCTCACTCCACTCTCCTACCACCCGCTCAGTCTAAAACACCCTTTGATGCATGCTATGCCCTTTATAATTATTGTGTTGTTTTCTTTGACCTTCAGCACATGCTAGTGTTGACAAATATGGATGACGCTTGTTGGACTCTTCTGTAATTTTTTTTTTGTTTCGTTTTTGATTATTGCTTATTTTTTCTTGTTAAATGCTTGGTCATTACTTTGGCCTTGTTGGTCGACTCAGGATTGATGATCTCCAATCTAAATGACTGTTTCCTAATGTAACTCTGTCTTCCTTTGTTATGAAAATAAAATATATTGAAACGAAAACACTTACATTTAGTAAGTAATGGTTCTGAGAAGCCTTCAAATGGCATTTACAGATTCCCACCAGTGCACTGCAAAGTAGATCAAGTGTCTGTCTCAATCAGGTAGATCTAAAACCAGCCAAGGAAATGCTGTCACAAAAAGCCACAAGGGATCCCATATACAAGGATATGCAGTTTAAAACTAATTGGTCACATATATAATATATCGCTACCAAAGGAACCTCATAGAGTGCATCAACTGATCCATATTATGTCACATACCTAGGAGAAATCTCCCTGGCACATTCTCAAAAAACAGCAGAAGCAGTATGCAGATTCCAATTGCTGAGATGGTTAACAAGGTCTGGAATAACATAAGACAGGCATATAAATAAAAGCCTAACTCCCTCTCCTAGTAGTTACACATGCCATATCCACTAAACCATCTCAAAAATAGTTGCAGTTTACCTTAATGATGGCAGGAAAAATCAAAGACCAACCACAAATGCTCTTTCCTTGATTACAAACAGCCGTCCTTGTGGAGAGTAATCTCCAAATGAGAATCAACAAATGTTTGCTACTGATAGCACCTTTAAGTGGGATGGATTGGGGCCAAAAACTGCTTTTTTATCTGGTCAGGGCTCAGCTAGATCAGCTGTGTAACTGACGAGACCTGAGTGTGCTAGCGCGCTTGCGCCATTAAATCGCACATGTGTAATAATGGCTGGGACGTGCGGCCGCAGCCTAGACGGCGCTCAAAGCTAATCCAGACCAATGCAGCCAAAGATGCAAGGAAGGGATAGAAGAGCGCAGGGGCACAAATGCCGCCCCGTCCCACCATAAGTCTACACATCAAATATCTATATAGAATATATATTGGGCAAATCCAATATTCATAAGGGAAAAAAGCATACCTACTGCTATATAGTGGTAATGTTGTATAGCAGATGTCACAAGCCTTTGCAAACACACATAGAATACTCACTATCGCCATCTTGTGTATTGAGAAGAGATGGCCAGTGTAAACCTATTGATTGCTGTGTTGGATTACAACCACAGTAAACAATAATAGATATTATACCATGTATATAAATGGAAAGCTTCAAACCTACAAATTGGTGACTCAAATACATGGTTTCACAACTATTGTGTAACAATGCAGGCTCACACACTCATGGGATCCAAGCTACATCTAGCCACAAAGCACAGCCTCAGATCACCCCACAGTCGAAAGCAGTCGAAAACAGACCCCACATTTACCCACACTGGAGGGAAGATGAATCTAATGCAAAAATATTCAATGTACATTTAATTCAATGTTCATAATTTCTCACATATCAAACATAATTATTTGTTTAATTCTAGGAAGATATTACAGTCAATGGCCATATTAAGAGGCAAATTGATCCCAAAAAGGGGAGAAAAAAGTAATTTTTATCAACTATTCCTCTCCCCTATAGGAATAATTTGAAGGTGATCTTTTCATTCAGGCCCAGTGGCTTTGTCCATTGGGTCTCCAACTGTAAAATACATTTGTCAATATCCCCACCTTCAGGGGATCCCTTAACATGTTTGAGAGCAAAGAACCTCATGTATCTCAACTCAAAGTCATGATACAGGCCAATATGGTGACTAATTTCCGATTCCATTTTACCATTTTTTTTTAAAACGTAGTCGCTAATGTGTTTTTTGAAAAGTCTTTTGTCTTGCCAAGATAAAATGCCTTGCATTGGCACTCCATATAATAGGCTATACCAACTGTTTCACAACTGATGGCTTCCTGAGGAATCTACAGTTGTCCATTGGCTAATGCTAAGGCATCTAATGGTTTTTGGTTTCCATATTCAGCTGCAGTAATTACACTTACCGCAGCTGTATGTACCCTTGCATTTTTGACTCCAAGGGAGTATAGATGCTTTCTCCTGTAGATGGCTGTGGGTTAGATGGTCTTTAAGAGACCTCACCCTACGATAGGTCACATTGGGTTTATCACATATATAATTGTCAACTATTTGATCATCGTAGGAGATGCCAGTGGCATTGCAGTATCTTCCTAAAGTCCACATGGTTTTGAGAAAACCCCTGTGATAATATGAGTGGGTTCACTACTAGGGAAATAAACCGAATATATGGGGTGTTTTTCGGCGAATGCGGAATGCCCCAAAATGCATTGCGAGATCGCAGTGCATTGACGTCTGATGATTGGCCAAAGCATGTACCTGACCTGCATGCTTTGGCCAATCATGGCTCAGGGGACTAAGACCAAGCCCCACACTAAGTCTACTTACATAGCGGCCCTGTATAGTGTGTGGACGGAAATAGATTGATCTAGATTAGGCAATGTTTTTAGCCAGCATATGTTACCCAAAAGAAAAGAGGGTTATTTAAATTTGTGCCACATCCGATATAAAGGCAAGTAAAAAGGGGGGATCCCCTATGCGGTGGACTTTTAAGGCACAGAGTTTTTACCCAGAAAATACATTTAAATAGTATGTTTTTTTAACAATTATAAATGATTTATTACAAAAAGCAGGAACATGTACGTAAATACATTAAATAAATATGGAATGTTTGAACATTGTTTAAACTAAACATAATGTGTAAATGTACATCATGATCAATAGGGTTCTCACACCCTATGCGTTTCGGAGATTGAGGTTTCCTCCTTCAGGGGTGAGAATGCAAGAGAAACCCTATTATGAAAAAACAATAATAGTAAGGCAATATATCAGCGTACATATTGTAATACATAAGAATAAGCAAAGACATGGGATGTAAAGGATTGAGGACTTACGGGTGTTCAACCGATGTGTACAGACACACTTCAATGATCTAAAAACAAAGCTTAGACGGGGATGCTCCTATGTCTTCACCTTAGGGTTTCCCAGAGAGCAGAATAGATAATCTATGCCCATCAGCTGACGGTGGAACTGCCAAATGTCCAGGTAACAGAAATCCCTTCCTCCACTAATGGGGAAGGTTGCATATGTACTGTGAGAAGCGGGGAACGCCAAAGGGCACACTGGGGTCAGAAAAGATAGAGAGAGCCCTATGGAGTAAAAATAAGACAGATGTATATATAAATGGCTTATCACCCTAAAGATGAATGTAAATTTTAATTAGATGTAAATACATCTAAATACCTGTAACGGTAGACCTATTGCCTTCACCGAGGGCCTTGAATTTTAAATAGATCGTAGCTCTAGAAAATATTAAATAAATTATATTTAATAATTTATTAACCTGAAAGATTGATATTAGCCAGACAACCATAAACCATAAACCATTAAATTAAATGAGTTGCCCCTTTAAGAGCAGGGTGTAATCAATTATTATAATTATTATTAATCCGACTTTACATGGGTTATATAAAATATAAATACCCCTATATTAACACAATATTAATAGTATTGCTCGCAAATTAGTGGTCTGTGAGCCTTTTGGGAATACCCAAGCATTAATGCCCAAAATGCTGAATTAAGGTTTAATAAAGGTGAATAAATCAGATGTCCCAGATTTCAGTATATATACCTAAATAGATAGACACAATTGGAAGTATGCAATTAAGATTGTTTGTCCCAGATACATGTCATTATAAGTGGCTGGAACTATACAACATAGGAGAGGCAGGAGAGAATAGGTTAATGTTTCAGCATGACAAAATAGAATGAAAAGAAAGGAAGATGTTTTTTGCAAATATTACCTTTTGCTATCAAATCCTAATGTGTGACCACTCGTCTCGCCATCAATCCAACAAGTGGAGATGATAAGCAGACTGAGCGCCACAATATTTATTACTCCCTCCCCCCAATCAGCTGTTAGAAACACAGCTGATTCTGAGGGGATGGGAGAAGCAAGGGCTCTTGATCCGGCCCCCTGAGTGATACGCGTGCACCCGGGTCCCCGCACGCCAATGGCAAGCCGCATGCTGTGGCCCGGCCACGCCCACAGCGCCCACCGGCACGCCAAGCTTCACCAGCGGACAGCGCATGTCCGCTGAAGCAAGATGGATCTCCTTAACTCGCCGCCTTGTCCACAAGAAAGAGGGCGGTTGGCTTGTCGTGCCGGGCAGCCCAATGGGTGTCACCCCGCCATCACAGCACAAATGAAAAGGGACGAAAGAAGGAAATAAAAATAATAATAAACAACAGACACAAGACAGAAATTGGTCCATCAGACCATAAAAGATGGGATATAGAGCGGCTCGGCCTGGGATTATCCTAGAGGGAAAGACAAAATTAAGACATGTTAACATATATTGGCAGAACAAAAAAGACATAGAATTCGATATATATATTTTTTAGAAATAAAGAAAATACAGGATCAAATATTTAAATACATATACAGTATACAGACATCAATCCGATCTTAGTCAACCCTACACATTCACATGTTCAACAATGTGTTAAAGAGACATGGCGGGTATCTGGAATAGTTTGTATGTCAATTAATGCCTTTTCAAAAAAGGGAAGGGGAAAGAGGGGAAAGACAGGGAAAACCCCTGAAATGTATGGTCGCATTTATATTGGTAGATCATTTTTTTTCCCATCCCTCCAGAGGAAAAGCCCTCCAGGAAGGGTTTGAACCATATAGCCTCATTAAGGCCTGGTGCCTGAGTCGCTTTTTAACCTAAATATTCAGGGTGTTTCCAACTGGAGGAGGGACTTATTCCAGTCCCCTACTTTCGGGTTGGGGTGAATGCAGTCCAATATAAGGAACTTAACGTTAGGAAATTTTCCGGCGTGTACAATTGATGTGTATCTCTCCAAGTGGGAGATCTGGATCACATACTTGCATACTGAGGATGTGTCTGTATGCTCTCCTCCAGAACTCTAACTTGGTTTTCCCAACATAAAAACATGAACAATCACATTGCAGCAGATATATGACCCCTATTGTCTTACAGTTAGTGTAATGTTTTGCTCGAAAGACCTGACCATTTGGTAGTGTCGGATTTTTTTCTACAAGCATGAACTTGCAATAGTGGCAGGATCCACACATATATGTTCCTTTATATTTACAGTAATCTTTTTTGTTCTCACTAAATTCACTACTGATAATTTGATCTCTTACAGAGGTTGCTCTTTTAGAGGTAAACATTGGTCTCTCTGTAACAAATTGACCCAGAGTGGAA
This sequence comes from Lithobates sylvaticus, assembly GCA_028564925.1. Classification (NCBI taxonomy): domain Eukaryota; kingdom Metazoa; phylum Chordata; class Amphibia; order Anura; family Ranidae; genus Lithobates; species Lithobates sylvaticus. The sequence goes on from CM053031.1 coordinate 152,067,521, forward strand.
TCATGGGTCAAGAGATGCCAATATTTCTCTACAATGTTTCTTATTTGTTGCTGTTTATTGCTGAATTTAGATATAATCCTGAGGGGATTATCCTCATTTTTTGTTTTTTTTAGAGTAGAGGAGTTGGTCCCTAGTTTGTAGGCATACCTGCTGATAAGACCTCTTAAGAGAGGAATGCGAGTATCCCCTCTGAAGTAGGCAATCACAAATAGCATCATCAGCGCAATTGCGCCTAATCCTCAAGAACTGGGTGTATGCGTTGGAATTCAAGAGTGGTTTAGGGTGGAAGCTAGTGGCATGCAGGATTGCATTCCCTGCTGTGGGCTTCCTATAAAGTTTGGTAAGTAAGTGTCCTCCCTCTCTTCTGTAGACTTCAACATCAAGAAACGCAACACTCTTACTATCATAGGTCATAGTGAAGCTAAGGTTGAAGTTGTTTTTGTTCATCCTTAACAGACATTGTTCTAGCATGTTATGTGAGCCATCCCAAGCGATGAAGATGTCGTCGATGTACCGGTACCACCCCAAAATGTGGTCCGCGTACATCGACAAGTCTTCATCGTTCAGGAACATTTGCTCCCACTTCCCCAGGTACAGGTTGGCGTAAGATGGGGCACAACAAGTCCCCATCACCACCCCCTGTACCTGGAGGTAGTGGGAGCCATTAAAAGTAAATATATTATGTTCCAGGATAAACTCAAATAGAGTAATAATGAATTCACCATAAATTGGATCCACATTTCTATCTCTTTGCAAGACATGTTTAATGGCTGCTATGCCCTTACTGTGAGGGATGGAACTATATAGTGTCTCAACATCCACTGTCACCAAGACTGCGTAATCAGGGATGTGGAGACTGTCTATGATCTGTAAAAAATGTGTAGTATATTTTACATATGATGGTAGTGCCATGACATAGGGCTTCAAGAAGTCATCGAAAAGTCTGCTGGCATTTTTGCTAACGGATCCCACCCCGGAGATGATTGGTCTCCCGGGGGGTCCTCTTTATTTTTGTGCACCTTGAGAAGTGCATAAAAGGTAGGTATACGAGGGAAATTATTGCAAATAAAATTCTATATTTGTTTAGTGATAATGTTGTTACGAAGGGCGTTATCAATTAACAGGTAAAATTCTTCATGAAACTTTTTGACAATGCTAATTGGCATACGTCGGTACCAGTCACGGTTTTTAAGTATTTCATTGCACATGCTAATGTACTTCTTATTGTCTAGGAGAACCACATTCTCGCCCTTATCTGAGGGCTTTATCACTAGTTCCTTGTTATTTGAAAGTTGTTTCAAAGCTTCCCTTTCGCTCTTTGTTGAATTTATTGATTTTGGGGTACGTAGTCATTTTCTCGAGATCCTTATTGACTAATTTCAAGAATGCTGCCACATTCGAGTTCATGCTAGGTGCCTGACAAAAGTCTGACTTATTTTTTAATGTTGATTTATTTTTATCTGAAGCCTCAGGCTGCTCATCCACCGAGTCCGTTGGAGATCAAACCGGTCGATTAAGTCAGCCGAGTCGCTCTTCTCAAGCAGTGAGACCAGGTGGTCGAGTGCCTGACTTTCTTGGGGAGTGCGATCTGGGGGTATTCCATTTGTGGAAAAGTTTTTTTTAAATTAGTTTTCGAATAAAAAGCTGCAGATACTTATAGAATTCAAATTTACAAATGTCTTGATTTGGTCAAAAATTAAGCCTTTTCTTGAGATCCGCTGTCTCATCTTCAGACAGCGTGTGGGATGAGAGGTTGACAATGTTAAGGTCAGCCTCAACTTGTATATTGGTGATTTTTAAAGTGTCTAAAAGGTCACTTGTGTACAAGTGTTGGGATTGTTCAAGGAAGGTTGGACGCCAGCCAGGATCTTCTCTAAAAAAGAAGGATCACTGGAGAGGGTTTCAAAAGGTTCTATTCCTCCAACATTGGTTTGTGGAATGGAATCATTACTTGAGGTACTGTTGGTAGATAAACTTGTGGCGTGCACAGTTGCCGTGACATTAGTCGTATTGTCTTGGGTTGGTGCCGATTTAGGTGAAAAAGATTCAAGTGTGGATTTTTTGGCCTTTTGGCCTTCAGGTGAGTCACTTTGGTCCTGACGCTTAGTGCTCTGATTAGTTTTAGCTTTAAAAGCGGGTTGTGCACGGAAAACTTTGAAATGGTATGGGAACCCTGAGCCCAACAGGCGGGAGTTCCCTTGGGACCCCCCTCATGGCAGGAATAGTTTACTCCAAGGGTATTAGGCGCTGCTCCTCTCTCTTTCTCCTTTCTGCTCGCTCTAAGATTTCATGCTTTTCCTCATATTCTTGGCTCTAATCACATGTATATCAGTCTAGAGGTCAATAGTTTAAGGTCTCCGGTAGAGTCTGAGTTTCTTGTTTCCTGCTTTTATCTTTACTACTCAAATTGATTACAGTATGTTGTTCATGACCCGGTATACGCCTCTGCCCGGTAGAAGGGCTCTAGAATGTAGGTAGGGTTGGGGTCTTCCCTTTCGGCACAGCTTGTTCCTATTAGGGGTGCCGGTGGGAGTGGACCTCAACCCTGGTCTTTTTCAAATCTACAATGGAAATACCGACAGTCCCGGACTTGACTTTTAATCTTGTATCTACTGGCCATAACCTTTGTTAGTTACGAGGCCTCTACTCAAACGCTAATGTTTACTTTTTATGACTTATGCTTTATGTACAACTAATGCATTTTGAAATAAAAACATTTTGACATAAAAGCAGGTTTTGCAATGGTATTGGAGTGAGGGGAAGTGCTTTGAGTGTTCTTCCATGGTTTGGCGTTGGGGCCTTGTTGTGCCCCATCTTACGCCAACCTGTACCTGGGGGAGCGGGAGCAAAATGTTCCTGGACGATGAAGACTTGTCGATGTACACGGACCACATTTTGGGGTGGTACCGGTACATCGACGACACCTTCATCGTCTGGGATGGCTCACATAACATGCTAGAACAATGTCTGTTAAGGATGAACAAAAACAACTTCAACCTTAGCTTCACTATGTCCTATGATAGTAAGAGTGTTGCGTTTCTTGATTTTGAAGTCTACAGAGGAGAGGGAGGACACTTACTTACCAAACTTTATAGGAAGCCCACAGCAGGGAATGCAATCCTGCATGCCACTAGCTTCCACTCTTGAATTCCAACACATACACCCAGTTCTTGAGGATTAGGCGCAATTGCGCCGATGATGCTATTTTCCAACAAGAGGCTGACAAACTTCATGATCGCCTACTTCAGAGGGGATACTCGCATTCCTCTCTTAAGAGGTCTTATCAGCAGGTATGCCTACAAACTAGGGACCAACTCCTCTACTCTAAAAAAACTAAAAATTAGGCCAATCCCCTCAGGATTATATCTAAATTCAGCAATAAACAGCAACAAATAAGTAACATTGTAGAGAAATGTTGGCATCTCTTGACCCATGATTCCACTCTGGGTCAACTTGTCACAGAGAGACCAATGTTAACTTTCAAAAGAGCAACCTCTGTAAGAGATCAATTTATCAGTAGTGAATTTAGTGAGAAAAAAAAAAGATCACTGTAAATATAAAAGGAACATATATGTGTGGATCCTGCCACTATTGCAAGTTCATGCTTGTAGAAAAAAATCTGACACTACCAAATGGTCAGGTCTTTTGGGCAAAACATTTCGCTAACTGTAAAGCCCCATACACATGGTCGGATTTTCCGACGGATTCTGTCCTATCGGACAATGTTGTCGGAAATTCCGACCGTGTGTAGGCACCATCGGACATTTTCCATCGGATTGTCCGACGGACAAAGTTCTATCTCCTGCTCTAAAAATTTTCCGACAACAAAGTCCGATCACACCAATTCCGATCGTGTGTAGCGAATTCCGACGGACAAAGTGCCACGCATGCTCAGATCACATTACAAGACCAAAGCTATTGGCTACTAGCCTCTACGTAGTCCCGTCGTAGGCAACAAACGTCTCCACGTTCAGAATGATCGGATTTTCCGACAACTTTGTCCGACCGTGTGTATGCAACACCAGTGTCGGACTAAATCCGTCGGACCAAATCCGATGGATTTGGTGGTCGGATTCTCCGACCGTGTGTATGGGGCTTAAGACAATAGGGGTCATATATCTGCTGAAATGTGATTGTTCATGTTTTTACGTTGGGAAAACCAAGTTAGAATTCTGGAGAAGAGCATACAGACACATCCTTAGTAAGCAAGCATGTGATCCGGATCTCCCACTTGGGGCGACACACATCAATTGTACACGCCGGAAAATTTCCTAACGTTAAGTTCCTTATATTGGACTGCATTCACCCCAACACGAGAGGAGGGGACTGGAATAAGTCCCTCCTCCAGTTTGAAGCACGCTGGATATTTAGGTTAAAAGCAACTCAGGCACCAGGCCTTAATGAGGCTATATGGTTTAAACTCTTCCGGAGGGCTTTTCCTCTGGAGGAATGGAAAAATAAATGATCTACCAATATAAATGTGACCATACATTTCAGGGGTTTTCCCTGTCTCCCCCCTCTTTTCCCTTCCCTTTTTTGAAAAGGCATTAATTGTCATACAAACTATTCCAGATACCCGCCATGTCTCTTTAACACATTGTTGAACATGTGAATGTGTAGGGTTGACTAAGAATATGCATATATTATGTCTGTCATAGTCTTGATTAATATTGCACATTTTTTGATTGCATAAAAAAATATACATCTAATTATATATGTCACTATTTGATTGATGTCTGTATACAGTATATTTATTTAAATCTGGGATCCTGTATTTTGTTTATTTCTAAAAAATATATATATCGAATTCTATGTCTTTTTTGTTCTGCCAATATATGTTAACGTCTTGATTTTGTCTTCCCCTCTAGGATAATCCCATGACGAGCCGCTCTATGTCCCATCTTTTATGGTCTGATGTACCAATTTCTGTCTTGTGTTCCCCTTTATTATTATTATTTTTATTTCCTTCTTCCGTCCCTTTTCATTTGTGCTGCGATGGCGGGTCCTTTCTTGTGGACGAGGCGGCAAATTAAGGAGATCCGGCGTCATTTCCTGACGCCGGGACTCCATCTTGCTTCACCCAGTGCACATGCGCTGTCCGCTGGTGAAGCTTGACGTGCCAGTGGGCGCTGTGGGCGTGGTCGGGCCACAGCGCCCGGCTTGCCATTGGCGCACGGGGACCCAGGTGCGCTCGCATCGCTCAGGGGGCCAGATCAAGAGCCCTTGCTTCTCCCATCCCCTCAGAATCAGCTGTGTTTCTAACAGCTGATTGGGGGGAGGGAGTAATAAATATCGTGGCGCTCAGTCTGCTTATCATCTCCACTTGTTGGATTGATGGCGAGATGAGCGGTCACACATTAGGATTCGATAGCAAAAGGTAATATTTGCAAAAAACATCTTCCTTTCTTTTCATTCTATTTTGTCATGCTGAAACATTAACCTATGCCCTCCTGCCTCTCCTATGTTATATAGTTCCAGCCACTTATAATGACATGTATCTGGGACAAACAATCTTAATTGCATACTTCCAATTGTGTCTATATATTTAGGTATATATACTGAAATCTGGGACATCTGATATATTCACCTTCATTAAACCTTAATTCAGCATTTTGGGCATTAATGCTTGGGTATTCCAAAACATATTCCCAAAAGGCTCACAGATCACTAATTTGTGAGCAATACTATTAATATTCTGTTACTATAGGGGTATTTATATTTTATATAACCCATGTAATGTCGGATTATTAATAATTATAATAATTGATTACATCCTGCTCTTAAAGGGGCAACTCATTTAATTTAATGGTTTATGGTTGTCTGGCTAATATCAATCTTTCAGGTTAATAAATTATTAAATATAATTTATTTAATATTTGCAAGAGCTACGATCTATTTAAAATTCAAGGCCCTCTGTGCAGGCAATAGGTCTACTGTTACAGGTATTTAGATGTATTTACATCTAATAAAAATTTACATTCATCTTTAGGGTGATAAGCCATTTATATATACATCTGTCTTATTTTTACTCCATAGGGCTCTCTCTTTCTTTTCTGACCCCAGTGTGCCCTCTGGCGTTCCCCGCCTTCCGCAGTACATATCCAACCTTCCCCATTAGTGGAGGAAGGAATTTCTGTTACCTGGACATTTAGCGGTTCCACCGTCAGCTGATGGGCATAGATTATCTATTCTGCTCTCTGGGAAACCCTGAGGTGAAGACATAGGAGCATCCCCGTCTAAGCTTTGTTCTTAGATCATTGAAGTGTGTCTGTACACATCGGTTGAACACTTGTAAGTCCTCTATCCTTTACATCCCATGTCTTTGCTTATTCCTATGTATTATAATATGTACGCTGATATATTGCCTTACTATTATTGTTTTTTTCATAATAGGGTTTCTCTTGCATTCTCACCCCTAAAGAATGAGGAAACCCCAATCTCCGAAATGCGTAGGGTGTGAGAACCCTATTGATCATGATGTACATTTACACATTATGTTTAGTTTAAACGATGTTCAAACATTCCATATATATATTTTATATAGTTAATGTATTTACTTACATGTTCCTGCTTTTTGTAATAAATCATTCATAATTGTTTAAAAACATACTAAAAAAAATTCTGGTCTAGTCTTTTCAGTCTAGTATATATATATATATATATATATATAGTGACATTGGGGGATGTCTAGCTCAGTGGTAGATGCCTTTTCAGTAACTTCACAGCGAACAGGAACTTTAGTTTAAGGGCATGGTAGCCCACTTTTATTAAAAAGGAACAAAACAAAAGGAAAGTTCATGCACTTGGATGCCCACACAGGGGTTCTTCTCCCAAAAACAACAACACATGGAAAATGCCAAGCCACCTGGCTCTCTTCAGAAGTACTGCCACCTAGGCTTTACACTTCAGCCCTCTTGGCCATATAACTGTACAACCACTGTACCTCTTTTCAGCTTCCTTGCTGCTCAGGCCTTCCACTTCAGGCTCTCCTCTGTCTCCTTAGATGCACACAGCTTCAACGCACACAGCGTCTATCTAGAAAGCAGCCCCTCACTGCTCTAATCCTAAGACTTGGGTCTTGGGTCTTTGGCTTTCACTAGTGCACACCTGCACTCTGGGTGGAGCCCAGAACACTAATCCTGACTCTGCTATAAGCCCAGGATCCACCTGTTCAATCAACCAGCCAGACTCCTGGCTGTTCCCAAAACCCGGTCCCAGGATTGTAGATTCCGTCCCACCCATAACGCTATGGAATCTCCGGGCTCCAGGTCCCCAACTGGATTTTACGAACTTTGGAGGAAACTGATAAAACAGATTCCTCCACATTAAATACCCCTGGAGCCCCTCAACCTGCATATTTGAGAACCCTGGGCGACATTTACTAGGACAGGGAACTGTACTGTCACATATCCCTCCCCCTTGTTTCGAACCAGAGGGCGAAACACATAGTTTACTTTTGGCACCTATGTGCCAACAACAGCTTACGGAAGTCAAACCCTGTCCAATCTCACTTCTAAAGGGGAACTCAACCCACCACTTCCATTGGGGTCTCTCTCTTTGCCCCCCTGTCACTCTGCTATGGGTTTTGAGACCTTCCTGACTCTTCTTCCGGGTGCATTTCCATAAGGACTTCCTCTCCTGAAATTTTAACAGGGTACCCCTGGTCTTTTTACCAACCCTTCTGCCTCCACACTTCAAGTTTTCTGGTTTCCCAAAACATCTCTCAGCATTACTGTTCTGAGACTGTAGGGGGCCCATTTCTATGGTGTTTGTAACGGGATCCCTCCTCTTATTTCTGGTACCGGACTTAGCATTAACTAATTGTTTACCAGGTTTACCTGTACCTTTGGACACCACATTATCATGTACCATTAACACATTACTTGGTTCATCATTGACAGACATATTCAAACCAACATTAGACCTCTCAATATTGCACATGTCAATACCTTTTCCTCCAGCATTTGCTAGGGCAGAGTCTGCAGAGGTCACCCATACTGGAGGGCCGCCATCACCCACGGGAACCTCACAGGACGTCACCTCCCCTGGGTTCGCCCACTCTGCAGGCAGCTGTCCTACCACTTGACCTGTTCTGATGCCATCTGTATTTTTATCCACCTGAACAGACAAGCTCTCATCTGATCCACATACAATTTTTACCGCACTCCTTATCCATTCCTCATTAGGTTTGTCACCTAAACCAAACATTGGACTGGGGACCCCAGTCTCTTTAACCACCTTCGTTTTAGCCCTGGTCAAGATCTCTGCTGCTTTCGGGTCCACACTTGGCCCTTCCTTCTCATGTGGTTTTTCCACTGGTGCAGTATACGTGCCCTTTACCGACAACTGACCAGCACCACCTTGGACCAAAGCAGCAGAAATGCTTCCCATCTGGCTGTTAGGAGGTGAAACCACAGACATTTTAGGCTTATTTTCCATTTCTCCAAAGTCTCTTTCAAATAATATTTCTTCTGGACGTAATCCAGCAGAATATGCAGTGGCAACTTTTAACAAAAGTAACAAATTCAGGAATAAACCATTCCTGTCCTGTTCTTTGTTCTGTACAGCCTGCCATTCAGTGCTCCACCTAGTGGTACTCCGCAGTACCAGACCGTCAAACTGTGGAGGAGACACACTAGTATAGATTGGCTGTACAACCCAAAGTTCAAGCATCTCTTTTAATGCTTTGGTTATAAACCAGGCCCTTGACTCCAGACCCAAGTCCTTCCTGGGGACTTTCATGACACTGGGGATGCAGAGAGACTCATCTGCTGAGACTTGAAAAGTTTCAACGGTTAACGGAACCTCCTCCCAGCTGAAGGTAAAAACAGCCTGGTGCTCCACCAGAGCGCTGCCAGGTGTTAGACTCATACCCAACTTCTCAGGCTCAGCATCAGTTAACTGCTCCAGAACATTACCAGTGACGTCACTTTGACACTCCATGTCAACCTCAGTTTTGTGGGTCACGGACAATGTCTCTGCTGTGCGCTTGCCCTTCTTTGGTTCATCCTGCTCACGATGGTTAACCCCTGCAGCAACCACCACGCCCTCAGGTAGTACAAGCTGTTCTGCAGTCCCTCCTGCTGGCACAGCAGAAACCGTGTCCACCTTATTTTTGTGCATAAAAGCCTTATCTATTAGGGAGACAAGATTTTTACCCCAACTATCCCAATCTATTGTTTGTGTGCTCCCTTCAGCGGTACTCAGCACCGATCCATCTGCCCCAGGAGACACATAAGAACAGACTGGCTTAGCTGCAGACTCATTACACCAGGCATTGTAAATCATGTCAGACTGTGGTAACACAGGTTTTAACACAGCAGGTTGCAATACACCATATTCACCACCTTGCTCGACTGGTGCTTCATAAACTTCACACACCTTTGCATTTTTCACAGGTTGTGTTAACCCACCATTTACCTGCACATTTTTAGTACTAACAGCTTGCACTAATACATTACCATTACACGGTACAGTTCCACTCTGTCCCACCAGAGTGACATCGCAATTGTCCAGGGCAACCTCCGACTCCAATACATGAAGTGCCCTGGAGATTTCTGAGGACAACTGTGCTGTCTTACCACCAGTTGCTACAGGCAACAGCCCATTTGTAATAACTTTTGCTCTGAAAGAACCTGGGGTTTTCCCAACAGCAGCAAACTTTTCATTAATAGTAACACTTATAGCATTTTTAGCTTTTGCCAGCTGTCCTAGCCCACTGCCAACTTGAGACTGACAGACATTAGACACAACACTTTTAGTCATCAACACAGGTTCTGTTTGGACTTTAACCCCTGCAGTCCCACTGTACAGGGAAAAGTCATTCTCAAGCGCACATTCAGTGGCCCCACTAACTGGGGTCACTCTCACATCATCATGGACAGTCTCGTTACCAGTCCTTTTATACATGAAATCAGCAGTTCCAGCCATCATTTCATTAAAGACAGTCTTACCCACCGCAGTAGTTGGGGTCACCATCTTCATTTGAGTACGTTGTCTTATGAACCAGTCCTCTGCTGCACTTTTACTGGCCAACTTTTCCTGGTGGCCATGGGAGGAAACTACAGCAGGCATCATCCACTGCTTAGCACCCCCTGCAGGCACAACAGGAACCTCCTTGTTGCTAGGGGTGACTGCAAACATATTTTCACAGGAATCTGGGCCTGCAGACAAAACTTTTTTCTAGGCAACATTATCTCCAGCTGTATTCCATAACCTAGGGCAAGAAAACACGCCATGCCCCAGCTGGCCACATTCCAGGCATGGTACTGGACGATTTCTTTCCAAAGCGATTCTCTCCTGGCGATTCCCAGCTGGCTGGAATGCATAGGCCTCTCTGTGGGGACGCTGAGCCAAATCTCCACTGCAGCTCCTCCTTTCAGGCACAACTTTCACTCCTGTCGGCATGGGAGACTGCACTCTCCCAGCAGAACTTTGCTTGCTCTCTCCAACATGATGTATCGGCTCCTCCTTAAGCCACTTGTCACGATCCTTATTAGACATAGCCCATGGTACAGAGACAGCCCGACTGGCTTCCTCTGCGTTGCTATGGGCAACCACTCTCGGCCTCAGCCTTTGATCAACCTTTTGGACACTCCTGGGACTCAAATCAGGCTTCCTAAACATTGTTGCAGACCTTTGTCTGGCCTTGTCACCTTGTATTGGAGACTGAGACAAAGGGCACTTGGAGACAACATGCCCCCACTCTCTCCTTGCACTGAGGGTTGGCTTGTTTTCCTCGTTATCTGGGTTCAGTGCTGCTAGGTGCCGCTTGGACCAATCCACTGCAGATTCAAACACTGGTGGACTCTCCATATCCGCAGTCACTCCACTGCACTTTTGTGCCCTCCAGCAAAAAATGAAGCACTGTCACTTTAAAGCAAGTTGCTTTTCACTTCATGCAAGCTTGCCTCACCTGCACAGTGCACACACAGATTGTGCTGTCTCATGCACACAAACAGTTCATAGCAGAAAAAAAAAGTTTGACTTTTCATTCACAGGTACACCACCTGCAACACGCAATGCCTTTTGCCTGGCTGCACTTCGACACACAGCCAATAGTTCCTGACTTGAACTCACTGTGGAGCAAGGACCCGGATTCCCCCGTCTTGTGCCCACATCCAACAACCACTTGTGACATTGGGGGATGTCTAGCTCAGTGGTAGATTCCTTTTCAGTAACTTCACAGCGAACAGGAACTTTAGTTTAAGGGCATGGTAGCCCACTTTTATTAAAAAGGAACAAAACAAAAGGAAAGTTCATGCACTTGGATGCCCACACAGGGGTTCTTCTCCCAAAAACAACAACACATGGAAAATGCCAAGCCACCTGGCTCTCTTCAGAAGTACTGCCACCTAGGCTTTACACTTCAGCCCTCTTGGCCATATAACTGTACAACCACTGTACCTCTTTTCAGCTTCCTTGCTGCTCAGGCCTTCCACTTCAGGCTCTCCTCTGTCTCCTTAGATGCACACAGCTTCAACGCACACAGCGTCTATCTAGAAAGCAGCCCCTCACTGCTCTAATCCTAAGACTTGGGTCTTGGGTCTTTGGCTTTCACTAGTGCACACCTGCACTCTGGGTGGAGCCCAGAACACTAATCCTGACTCTGCTATAAGCCCAGGATCCACCTGTTCAATCAACCAGCTGTTCCCAAAACCCGGTCCCAGGATTGGAGATTCCGTCCCACCCATAACGCTATGGAATCTCCGGGCTCCAGGTCCCCAACTGGATTTTACGAACTTTGGAGGAAACTGATAAAACAGATTCCTCCACATTAAATACCCCTGGAGCCCCTCAACCTGCATATTTGAGAACCCTGGGCGACATTTACTAGGACAGGGAACTGTACTGTCACAATATATATATATATATACAGTGTCTCACAAAAGTGAGTACACACCTCACATTTTTGTAAATATTTTGTAAATTTCATGTGACCACACTGAAGAAATTACACTTTGCTACAATGTAAAGTAGTGAGTGTACAGCTTGTATAACAGTGTAAATTAGCTATCTCCTCAAAATAACTCAACACACAGCCATTAATGTCTCAACCGCTGGCAACAAAAATGAGTGCAAAATTGGCCCAATTAGCCATTTTCCCTCCCCGGTGTCATGTTAGTGTTACAAGGTCTCAGGTGTGAATGGGGAACAGGTGTGTTAAATTTGATGTTATCGCTCTCACTCTGGTCACTGGAAGTCCAACATGGCACCTCATGGCAAAGAACTCTCTGAGGAACTGAAAAAATAATTGTTGCTCTACATAACGATAGCCTAGGAACCATGTTCTGTGGTCTGATGAGAAGATAAACCTATTTGGTTCAAATGGTGTCAAGCGTGTGTGGCGGCAACCAGGAGGAGTACAAAGACAAGTTTGTCTTGCCTACATTCAAGCGTGGTTGTGGGAATATCATAGTCTGGGGTTGCATGAGTGCTGCCGACACTGGGGAGCTACAGTTCATTAAGAGAACCATGAATGCCAACATGTACTGTGACATACTGAAACAGAGCATGATTCCCCTCCCTTCAGAAGACTGGGCCGCAGGGCAGTATTCTAACATGATAACGACAAGACAACCAAACACACCTCCAAGACAACCACTGCTTTGCTAAAGAAGCTGAGGGTAAAGGTGATAAATTGGCCAAGCATGTCTCCAGACCAAAATGCTATTGAGCATCTGTGGGCATCTTCAAATGGAAGGTGGAGGAGCTCAAGGTCTCTAACATCCACCAGCTCCTTGATGTTGTCATGGAGGACTGGAAGAGGACTCCAAAGGCAACCTGTCAAGCTCTGGTGAACTCCATGCGGCGTTCCACAGGGCTCAAATTTCCCGCGAACACCCCATATGTTTGGTTCATTTTAGAACAAACGAACACCCGATGTTCGAGTCGAACTTACATTCGATTGAAACCGCTGGCCCACCCCTACTAAAATTAATCGAAGAAGTTGTCACGTCCCTCATCTATCAACAAAGACCCCCCAGAAAACCTTTGCTATGATGCTGTTAGCCGACTTCATGAGCGCCACTTCCCGGACAACATTCCACCATCTGAAGCAGGCCACAAGACGGCAAAAAAGATGTAGCGTATTCAGCAAAAGAGGATTTCAAAGAGATACCAGCTACCATTGTCCCCAGTGTCCATCCCAACCCGGCCTTGGAATTGGTGAATGCTTCCAACTTTATCACACATCCCTAAAATATTAGCCCATATTTTCAACCATTTCCCTATTTTCATCATCTGTGCTGACCATTTTCCATGCTTCTTCAAATAACCATGCCACTGCCTTCCACGTGAACTAACCCTAGCCTGTTTTATCAAATACGCTTCTGCCTACTGCTTGGACTGCTTGCATGTGAACTGACCCTGTTTTATCGACTATGCTTTTGCTTACCGCTTTGGGCAATAAAAAAACTCAACACTAATAAAAAAACAACTACCTCCTTTTCCGACTCTTGGGACGCACCATCGATTACCATTTTAACTCCCTTTCTAGATTAGATTACCTTTCCATGACCTTTGGACTGATCTGTTGCCCTGCTACCATTCAAATGGATGTGACCCATACTGTAGTACACAGGGGCCTCACATATGTGTAAAAAACTCGACCCCCACAGCGAGAGTGTGTCTTTTTCATTTTCTTTATCCCCCTTGATCTTTGTGCTCACACTTGAACACTTCTGCGAAGCATTCGTGCCAACTCCGATATCAAAGGCATAGACATAGAGGGACGCACTTTTAAAACGGCCGCGTTTGCGGATGATATATACTACTATTTCTTTCGGAACCCAAGTTTTCAACCAAACACTGACATACATCCTTACCTCATAGCCCCTCTTCACACTTAGATATGGTTGGAACTCTCTCCTGATACTTATGATGCATATGAACGATATCATAATGTAATCCCTTATCACCCTAGGACATCCCTGATCTTATACCCCCCTCTTAAACCACTACTACGAACCCATCGGCTAGCAGGTTCTCAGCCGATCCTGTTTATGATACCCCAGTTCTTACTAAACTTATTGAATTTTCCTCTATAACTGCCCAGAATGCTACATCCTCATACTTACCACACCTCTATTATCTAGCATACTAGTTATGATACTTAGACTACCTTTGTATACTATTGCTAGTCTGATGTTTCTTATCTGACAATATTATTATCCTAATGTCTATTGCATTTTGCGGCTGCGTCCGCTTTTCTGTTATCTCTGTTATGTACTTTATTACCTTAATAAAGAGTTTATAACAAAAAAAATATTAGCCCATATTTTCAACCATTTCCCTATTTTCATCATCTGTGCTGACCATTTTCCATGCTTCCTCAAATAACCATGCCACTGCCTTCCACGTGAACTAACCCTAGCCTGTTTTATCAAATACGCTTCTGCCTACTGCTTGGACTGCTTGCATGTGAACTGACCCTGTTTTATCGACTATGCTTTTGCTTACCGCTTGGACTGATCTGTTGCCCTGCTACTGTAGTACACAGGGGCCTCACATATGTGTAAAAAGAGTGTGTCTTCATTTTCTTTCCACATTTTCCAAAAACGTGTGGAAAAAAAATGACAGTTTCAAAAGACTCATTATGCCTCATAGATTATACGTTGGGGTGTTTGCTTTCTAAAATGAGGTCATTTTGTGTGTCTTTCCATTGTCCTGGTGCTCCAGGGGCTTCAAAATTGTGATAGGTTGTCAGGAAATTAGATGTGTCATTTATTTTCCTAGAACGCCTGATGTTTCTACTTGGATGTTGGGCCTCTGTATATGGCCAGGCTGTGTAAAAGTCTCACATATGTGGTATTTCAATATTCAGGAGGAGTAGCAGAATATATTTTGGGGGGCAATTTTTGCTATATACATGCTATGTGTTAGAAAAATTGTATAAATGGACAACTTTGTGTAAAAAAATGAGTTTTCATTTTATTTCCACTAAAAGTCCAGTCTCCAGTTAGATCTAAGTGATCTAGCTGGAGACTGCAAGCAAGGGAAGTGCAGGAGGAGTGTCTAGGAGCCTGTATAAAGACTGTAGATATAAAGATGTCCCTAAAGTTGTTGCCAAAGTTTTGTTGCTGAAGTCAAGTGGGCATCCTATAACCTCCCATCCCCATCCAAGTTATTAAACCTCAATGAACCACAAAAAACAAAGTCACAGACTGTTCTATGTCTCTGGAGTGCCTGTGAAAATTAGGTGTGCCTGGCTGTGCAGGGTGGGGGATCCCAGTTCATCTGCAGCTCCTAAGGGGGTGAGCTACTGATTTTTTTCCTACAAGGGGCAGAAAATAAGTAAGAAATTATTTAATGAAAAATAGATTACAGGGCTATTAAGTAGTGAATGTGTATGAATAACTTAAAGTGATACTAAAGTCTTGTTTTTTTTTTTTTTTTTTTGTTTAAAAATAACAAACATGTTATACTTACCTGCTCTGTGTAATGGTTTTGCACAGAGCATCCCTGATCCTCCTTTTCTCTGGTCCCTCGTTGGTGCTCCTGGCTAGGGATGGGCCCGGTGTTCGATTCAAACCCATGTTCGAATCAAGCACCGGGCGTTCGCTCGCTCGGCGAGCCCAGAACTATTGGGGCCGCTCGCATCAAATTCGTGTGATGCGAGCGGCCCCGCAATGCATTGCGCTAGTCGCAGTGCAATGCTGGCTGATGATTGGCCAAGCATGCACTGTGACCCCGCATGCTTGGCCAATCACAGCGCCGGCAGCGAGGAGAGCCATAATTGGCTACAGGCAGGATGCCTGTAGCCAATTATGGCTCAGGGGCTTTAGTACACGCCCCACGGTATAAGAGGCCGCCGCGCCGGCGGCCTCGCATATTATGTTTCAGTCAGTGTCAGCGTGTTGCTGACTGCTGACATTATGTGCTCTATTTCTGGGGATTTGTGTGTGCGTGCTGTTAGAACAGCATTGCAGTATCACATCTGGGGGATGACTATAGGTGGTCTGTGAAGGGGGGCAGGTTTCCTGTGCTTAGAACTTTCCCTGCAAAAAAGTGTCATTTTTGCAGGAAAAAAGCTATTTAAAAGCACTCGCGGCTAATGAATTGATGGCTCCTGTAACACAGAGAACTGTCATTCATTAATAAAAAAAAAAAAAAAAGCGTAGGGGTCCCCCCTAATTCAATAACCAGGCCCTTCAGGTCTGGGATGGATATTAAGGGCAACCCCAGCCAAAAAAAAAAAAAATGGCGTAGGGTCCCCCTCAAAATCCATACCAGACCCTTGAGGTCTGGTATGGATTTTAAGGGGAAACCTAGCCAAAAAAAATGGCGTGGGGTCCCCCTCAAAATCCATACCAGACCCTTGAGGTCTGGTATGGATTTTAAGGGGAACCCTAGCCAAAAAAAATGGCGTGGGGTCCCCCTCAAAATCCATACCAGACCCTTATCCGAGCACGCAATCTGGCAGGCCGCAGGAAAAGAGGGGGGACGAGAGCGGCCCCCCCCTCCCGCCTGAACCGTACCAGGCCACATGCCCTCAACATTGGGAGGATGCTTTGGGGGTCTAAGACCCCCAAAGCACCTTGTCCCCATGTTGATGAGGACAAGGGCCTCTTCCCCACAACCCTGGCCATTGGTTGTGGGGGTCTGTGGGCGGGGGGCTTATCGGAATCTGGAAGCCCCCTTTAACAAGGGGACCCCCAGATCCCGCCCCCCCCCCCTGTGTGAAATGGTAAGGGGGTACAAAAGTATCCCTACCATTTCACCAAAAAAGTGGCAAAAATGGTAAAAATGACAGGAGACGGTCTTTGACAATTCCTTTATTAAAATCTTCTTTCTTCATCCTTCAGTTTCTTCATCTTCTCCTTCCGTCATCTTCTTCTTCCATCTTCTTCCATCTTCTTCTTCCTCCGATCCGCTTCTTCTTGCGCTGGTCTTCTCGTCCTTCTCGTCCGGCATCTTCTTCCGTCGGCGTCGGTGTCCGTGTCCGTGTCTCTTCTTGGGCCGCTCCGCGCAATGGGAGGCTCCCGCTGTGTGAGGCTCCGCTCCGTCTGACAGGTCTTTTATAACGGAGGGCACCTGGTGACCCCGCCCACTCTGACGCACGGGGACGTCATGGGGAATTCCATGATGGCTTTCCCCATGACGTCAGAGGGGGGCGGGGTCACCAGGTGCCCTCCGTTATAAAAGACCTGTCAGACGGAGCAGAGCCTCACACAGCGGGAGCCTCCCATTGCGCGGAGCGGCCCAAGAAGAGACAGAGACACCGACGCCGACGGAAGAAGATGCCGGACGAGAAGGACGAGAAGACCAGCGCAAGAAGAAGCGGATCGGAGGAAGAAGAAGATGGAAGAAGTTGGAAGAAGATGACGGAAGGAGAAGATGAAGAAACCGAAGGATGAAGAAAGAAGAAAGAAGATTTTAATAAAGGAATTGTCAAAGACCGTCTCCTGTCATTTTTACAATTTTTGCCACTTTTTTGGTGAAATGGTAGGGGTACAAGTACCCCCTTACCATTTCACACAGGGGGGGGGGGGCCGGGATCTGGGGGTCCCCTTGTTAAAGGCGGCTTCCAGATTCCGATGAGCCCCCCGCCCGCAGACCCCCACAACCAATTGCCAGGGTTGTGGGGAAGAGGCCCTTGTCCTCATCAACATGGGGACAAGGTGCTTTGGGGGTCTTAGACCCCCAAAGCATCCTCCCAATGTTGAGGGCATGTGGCCTGGTACGGTTCAGGCGGGAGGGGGGGCCGCTCTCGTCCCCCCTCTTTTCCTGCTGCCTGCCAGGTTGCGTGCTCGGATAAGGGTCTGGTATGGATTTTGAGGGGGACCCCACGCCATTTTTTTTGGCTAGGGTTCCCCTTAAAATCCATACCAGACCTCAAGGGTCTGGTATGGATTTTGAGGGGGACCCTACGCCATTTTTTTTTTTTTTTTTGGCTGGGGTTCCCCTTAATATCCATCCCAGACCTGAAGGGCCTGGTTATTGAATTTGGGGGGACCCCTACGCTTTTTTTTTTTTTTTTTTTATTTTTTATCAATGACTTTTTTTTTATGAATGAGTTTCAATGAATGACTGTTCTCTGTATTACGGGAGCCGTCAATACACATTAGCCGCGAGTGATTTTAAATAGCTTTTTTACTTTCAAAAATGACACTTTTTGCAGAGACAGTTCTAAACACGGGAAACATGCGCCCCTTTACAGGCATACTATAGACACCCCCCAGGTACGAAATTTAAAGGAATATTACACTTTTATTGTTTCAATTTAAGCATTATTAAAATCACTGCTCCTGAAAAAAGGTCCGTTTTTAAAACTTCTTTTTGCATTGATACATGTCCCCTGGGGCAGGACCCGGGTCCCCAAACACTTTTTATGACATTAACAAGCATATTAGCCTTTAAAATTAGCACTTTTAATTTCGAACGTTCGCATCCATTAAAACTAATAGGGTTCTAAAGCTTGCACGGACTTTAGGTCCGTTCGCGGGTTCTGGTGCGAGCCGAACGGGGGGGGTGTTCGACTCATCCCTACTCCTGGCCCCAGCTTGCTATATGGACCAAAAAGACCCCCTGAATGGGACTTTGACAGACCACCAACACATGCAACAATGCTAGTCATCTGTTTTTATTATTTTTGTATTAATAAACACTATATTTTATAGTTTTGTTGCATGTGTTGGTGGTCCAATTCAAGGGATCTTTTTGGTCTATATACAGGGATGGGACCACCACAATGCTATTGCTGAGGCTGTTGGAGCCTCCTTTTTTCTACAGCTTGCTATATGGGCACCCAAGCTGAGCTGCTGTTCTGTGTGGAGCCATGACTTGGCCCTGTCCCCTCTCTCTCCTCATTGGCTCACTGACTTTGATTGACAGCAGCAGGAGCCAATGGCACCCTTTGTGTGTCTCAGCCAGGAGAGAGAGTCCTGAACATTAAGATAAAAAAACCTTCTGCCTTTAAAACCACTTTAATAATGAGGAGTATATAATTTAGTGTCACCTTAATAGTCTTTTCCACAAACTGATTCTAATAGCTAACAATAATAATTAATTGCCTCTAAAAAGGTTTCTAAAAACACAAATTCTGTGATGTTACGTACAGGTATAAGAAAAAAACACTACAATATTGAGTTACCCAGTTTGCTTTGAAAAGTGAGGGAGGATATTTTTTGTAACAAACTAAATTGTACCATTTGTAAGTATTTTGTTTACTTCCAGACACTTAGGTGGATAATGATTATGAGGTGCATTTTTAGATTGAAATCAATTTATCTCCAACACTGTTTAGACAGACTTTTAACAACCTTTGGTTTCAGTATAAAGCCTCTTTCACACCAGCGGACCGTTCAGGGTCCACCTGTCCATTTTTCAGGCAGACCTGGTCGAACCACCCATTGTTCTCTATGGGGAGGCAGATGTAAATGTACATGTGTCTGTTTAAACCCACCTACATCCATTCTGGGCTGCCAAAAACAAATGGATGGGGATTGTTCCCCATCTGTCTAGTGGATCGGATGACAGTTGGATGGAAACAGACAGGCTGTTTGTTTCCATCCAACTGCCCCATAGAGAATAGCGGTATGCATAACAGAGTAGACACAGAACTGTAATCCACCTGCTTAGAGGGGAATCAAAGGACAGACCCCCCACTGAGCAGGCGGATTACAGTGAATTTTCACTTAAATTAGTATCTGAAGTAAATCTAAGTGAAAACTCACCTTGTAAAAAATAACTAATTATGTGCAAGGAAAATGAAAAAAGGATTTTTGCTTACACTTGACTGGGTGAATAAAATCAACAAAACTTCAACTCAAATCTGTTCCCCCATATCCTCAATTTCCTGAATCTGGGTATATATGTACAGTTTTCCTTCATTTAACCAGTGGGTTGAGTGAAAAAAAAAATGATAGATCCCCACATCCACACACGTGATGTGGATGCAGGGATTTCCCGCGGTGTTCTGTTGTATACTGACAGCACAGACTCCCCCTCCGTTAGAATACACAGATCAACTCTTGCAGCCATTGGCTATGAGCACTGATCGAATGCTGTTTTTTCAGCATGACCATTCACCAGAACTTGGGCGTTAGACTAGCTTCTGTTGAACAGACAGCGATATATACATACAAAAATGTGTATAGTTGCTGCTGAACCAGCTGAATTTGTGTACCAGGTTTAAATGTCTTTAGACATCAGATGCAGACTTCTCACTGCCAGGGTCATGTTTAAACCATGCAATCGCCCCTGCATCCTCTACATGCACCAGGCATCATATAATAGGCACCTATATAACTAACTAAATCAATAAAAAAATGTTGGGCCATGAGAAAAAGTCGGAATATATATCGATGTTTATACTTAACTGATGAGGAAGTGTTGAAGTATATCATGGCATTTAGAGTAGGCTCCTTTATTGCTATTTTCAGAGATGTTAGAATAATGAGAAACATACAATATTGGATACAAATTATAAAAAAAATACAAATATATTTTATCTATTCTGTTAAAAACATAGCTACACATGCCTGGTAAAGCTACACCTTTGTTTGCTAAATCACATTATTGTGAACATTTTTCAATCGCTTGTGGACACAAACTAATGGAAGAAAAACTCAATTGAAAGCAGCTTTAGTAGCTATTTTCATTGTACCCTTGAGCATTTTCTAAGTTTGTGTTTAATCACAGAATCCTGGCCATGATGTTTTTGACAGGTAATTTCCTTAATACACTTGACAGAGATGGATTACATAGGAGCATATTGGATCCTTTGCTTTGTTTACAAATGATAAGACTAGATTAAGGTTATCTTGCACTAAATGCCTGGCATGTTATAGTCTTCTAATAACTCTTTGGAAAACAGGGAAGGTGTTTTCAGGTTCATAAACCTATGACCATCTGGAATAATCTGGCCCATTTAACATTTCTTTGCATGCAATATTCAGAGTTTAAAGGGAAACTATTATTTTAAAGTAATATTTGATGTGACTTTTACATTTAACAAACTTGCTTTTTTTATGTATTTATAATTTTAAACATGCATTTTCTCTAATGACTCTATATATCAGGTAGTAAAAAACAACCAAACAAATTTACCCATCTCACCTCAGATATTCTACATAATTATTATTCTACATACATCTACATAATTGCTATTTGCATCATTTTATATGCAGCATGTTTATTTGTTGTGACATTGGTGGGCCTTTCCATCATCTATTTATTGACCCCTGACACTACAAATAACTTCCCCACAATCTGTAAGGCCCCTTTCACACTGGGGCGGGAGCCGCAGTGACGGTAAAGCAGCGCTATATTTAGCGCTGCTTTACCGTCGTTTTGCCTGCGGGATTCGGCCGCTCGCGGTGCGGTTTTACCCCCGCGAGCGGCCGGAAAAGGGTTAAAATCCCCCGCAGAGCGCCGCCGTATCGGCACTTTGCGGCGGTATTGCTGCGGTATTACCGCGGTGTCCCATTCAAATCAATGGGAAGGAGCAGTATAGGAGCGGTGAATACACCGCTCCTATACCGCTCCAAAGATGCTGCTAGCAGGACTTTTTTTGCCTTCCTGCTAGCGCACCGCTCCAGTGTGAAAGCCCGCCGGCTTTCACACTGGAGTGAATGGGGCTGTTTTTTTCAGGCGGTGTACAGTCGCTATTTTTAGCGCTGTACCGCCTGAAAACTGCCCCAGTGTGAAAGGGGCCTAATAGTCAATTAGTAAGGGTGAAATGCATGATGATATTGCATGATGATATTGCCCTTTTATTAAAATTGCAGAATTACAGAGCAAGTTGACATTTTTTTATTGTGGACTTCAATGAAGGAAGAAGGCTTTAGAGGCTGCTGTTTGGTGAGTGTTTGTGCAATGTAGCAGCAGCTACAGTGCTCGAATTGTAATTTATATTTTTAAAATAGCAGGTAACATCAAGGGAAAACAAAGAAGATACCAAATAGATACCAAAAGGTCGGACTTTTAAGGCATGGAAGCAAATATAGTACAAATATAGTAGAAAAAAATATTTATTTTATTGAAAAATACAATATCATGACAGTGTTCAAAACAATATAAAAATCATGTGAAATTATATAATTTGTACATTGAGCCCTTGTGTGGCGCGTCTACGCGTTTCGCCGTAAAGGCTTCCTCAGGACACGGAAAAATGTTCAAAGACGTAGCAAGAGAGAGCAACAATAAATCTCACTATCTGAAATGAGATATATTAGAGTTAAAATTCAAAACAACGCATATATACATAAACTGCATTGTATGTCACATTTAAAAAGCATGTGCTCAACTATCCAGAAAACAGGGAGGCAAGCATAATCAAAAACGATGGATAAAAAGAGATGTGAAAATACCTTCAAATGGGCTGCGCCTCAAGTACAAATGTCATAGCAACCAGGACAGATCCAAATATATGGAGCGGTCAACCACGCTGTGATAGAGTGGTATAGAGAGATCCACCACTCCAGGATGATCCACCCAAACTCAATCTCACAGCTGTTCCTATAGTTAGAGAACCCAGGTGCAGGCACGGCACAAGCTGATAAAGATGCAAATTAAAGACTCCAAGGAAAATTCAAAAGCCTTTATTGGTAAAATATTGAATCACACAAAAATAGGTCACAGCAAAGCAGGAAAATAGCTAACGCGTTTCACATTACCAAGAGTGCTTACTCATAGCTAATATTACTTCCATGTCCATATAATATATGCAAGCAAAAAAAGGGAAAATACATATGTTTCCATCTATATATGTTGAAACGTCCATAGGTGTAAAAAAAAATTATGGCTATAGATGTGAATGTGGCAAAACTTAATAGTTATAGAGTGGACAGCAAGTGGCACATTCTGATGAGTACTAACATAAAATAAAAATAAAAAGACCAATAATAACCACCATCTAACTTCTGTGTATTATATATACATAACAGCACAGATTGGTTGTATAGACCTACCAAACAAAAATTGATAGTAGCTTTTAGCAGGGGCAGGAAGGAAGTCTCAGTCAGTATATTACCATCAATGGGGAAGGCCAATAGAGGACATAATCCCATCCACATAAAGCTTAGTAGATGCTGGTGACACATGTGTGGCCAAACAGCATATAAAAACTAAAGGTAAAAGTCTGCAATGGTGACAGAGACAAAAGGAATAATAACCACCATGTCAACTGCCCAAATAAAGTAGGTATAGTGTCCAAATAAAAGTGCTTACATTTTTATGGAGACAAGGAAGACAGCCCAACGCTGTGCACACCTTGGGGCTGCAAGTAAAGGTCATTTATAGTAGGAGCTCTCCTGTATCAAATGATGTGCACTAATCAGTGATCATAGTGAGCAGAGTGAATTGTAGGCAAAATCCAAAAAGAAAAAAAAAAACACACAACACCGCCATTTCAAATATGCGTGCACGCCAGAACCACCAAAAAGAATGTGCTAAGCCATCCGACGCGGACGCATCGGCGCATCATACTATCCAAGCTGCATTATGGGGATTGTGGATCTAACTTATGCGTGTGCACAGACATGAAATGCCTATAACAGACAAGGCGCCCTCAGCGCATGGCAGCACAATACAACGCAGACACATCCCGGCACCGCATAAAACCCAAAGGGGCCATGATTGCTGCGAATATCGCAGTAGCCAAATGATTAGTTGGTGCATGCGCCCCACAGGTGAATAGATATCCGCAGACTTGTTCGCTCACAAAGAAACCATAAACACCCGCACATATATAATTAATCAAAGGAAAAAGAAACAAACAGTCTCACATCAAGACTGAAAAGCATACAAACCCTACAATCGTTGTGAATAGAGAGCACATGCTAGCCAAATAAAAACATACATGAACACTTAGAAAAATAGATACATAAACATAAAGAGAACATTTTTTATTTTTTTTTACATATTTATAATTAAAGCTTCCATTAGTGAAAAATCCAATAGATTTAACCATATAACTCAATGATATAATCATATACCATACATTGCTGTATATTACGTGGTATCTCATGTATCCATATCTGGGATCCTATAAAAAAATGAATATTAGTCACTATAAGTGAGGCGCAAGCTAGTACTTACAGAAATAATATATATATATATATATATATATATATATATATATATATATATATATATATATTCATATTTACTTCAAAGGGGACAAAGAGGGGAGAGGGAAAAGAAACTCAATGTGGAAAAAGTGAAAAACAGACATACGTTGGGCTCGCAGGAACGTACAGGTTAATACAGATTCTTATAGAAATGGTCTAAAGCTCATCATATCATTCAGACCAGGATAATGGGTGGCCCCTAGGCTATAAACCCATTGGCTTTCTTTTTGAAAAAATTTCTGGTCAATGTTGCCCCCTCGAGGGTCTTCATATAATACTCTCAAGGGCAGCAAATTTGAATACCCGTGGTTCATAGTGGTGCTTGAATGCTATGTGATGGCCCATGGTGGTGTTTAAAAGGCCACTAGTGGCATAATATACATGGTCCTTCATCCTCTTCCAGAATGGCCTGATCGTTGTGCCTATATAAAAGGCTCCGCATTGACAGAGTATAATATATATGACACCTCTCGTTTGACATGTGATGTGATGTTGCAAGAGATGAGTTTGGCCGTTTGGAAGAGGAAAAGAAGGGCCTGTCACAAGTAAATCACAAAAGTCACAAGTGCCACATCTAAACAGGCCAGGTTTCTGTTGGGATCCATCCTCTGTTTTACAATAATAGCTCCGCACCAACCGATCCCTTTCTGAACAAGAACGCCGAGAAGTCTTCTCAGGTTTTGATCCTATGTATTTCTTCACTACAGGGTCCATTAGCAAAATGTGCCAATGTTTTTCCATTATTGGACGTACCATCTGATGTTGATCAGAGTAAGTGGTTATAAACCTAACTACATTGGACTCTGTTTTTTTAGGTTTAGAGAAAAGGATAATATTCCTAGGTCTAGCCACTGCTTTTTTATATGCTTTCTTGAGACTTGTTTTACTATAGCCTCTCGCCAATAGTCGTGCATAGAGGCCATCCGCTTCCTTCTTAAAATTAACATCACTTGAACAGTTAAGTTTTAGATGCAAATACTGACTGAAAGGAATGCTCTGGATCAGTGATTGAGGATGCGCACTGGATGCGTGTAAGATTGTATTACCCGCTGTGGGTTTTCGGTAGAGTGATGTGTTGATCCTGCGATCCAAATCAATATTGATATTGATGTCAAGATAAGCAATAGAAGTCTGGCTGGATTGCATTGTAAATTTTAAGTTGTAATCATTATGGCTTAATATAGCCATAAAATCATCCAGAGCCCTCGGTGGTCCCGCCCATAGCAACAAAATGTCATCTATGTAGCGGAACCACCAAAGCACGAACAAAAAAATATCTGCATGTTCCTCAACTGAAAACAAATCCCATTCCCACCCCCCCCCCCCCCCCAGGTACAGGTTTGCATATGAAGGCACACAGCACGTGCCCATAGCAACCCCCTGTACCTGGAGGAAGTGGGACTCGTCAAAAGAAATTCTTTTTGTAAGAATATGAGAAAATAATTGAAGCACAAAGCCATTGAGATCTACTGATTTTAAGCCTCTTTCACTTAGAAATCTGGCAACAACCTGCATCCCAAAGGTATGCAGGATCAATGAATATAAGGCCTCTACATCGATGGTTACTAAAGTGCAACCAGGAGGTACAGTGAGGCCATCTAGATTTCTCAAAAGTTCCGGGGTATCCTTAATATAAGACGGTAGTGTGGTACCATGTGGGCGTAGATATTGATCAACAAATCTACTAGCTCTTTCTGTTTTGGATCCTATCCCTGAAACTATGGGACGTCCTGGTGGACTTTTTAAATTTGTATGCGATTTTGGAAGCAAATAAAAGTCAGTGTTCTAGGGTGTGGAACCTGTATACCTTCAAAGATCTCCCTGGTGATCAAGCCGTCGGCAAGGGCGGAATGTATGGTATCATTGAATTGCTGGTTAAACTGAGTAATATTATTCTCAGATATGGGTTTTTACCAGGATCTATTTTTCAGGATGTCCCAACACATATTCCTATATTGAAGCTTGTGCATGACAACCACATTACCGCCCTTGTCCGAGGGCTTGATCACCAGGTGAGGATTCTTACTGAGATCCTCAAGTGCAGCTTTATGGGCTGGACTCAGATTCTGATTAGTAGATTTGTGAAAAATTGATGACTCTATTTCCTTTGTAGTTTGATTCAAGAAAGTCCAAATATTAGAATTAATATGTAAGGACGGAAATTGGGTAGATTTTTTTTCTTTACCGCATTGGTTAATGACTTAATATCGTTATGATATTGTGTCATCTGGACTTGAAGGCCTATAGTCTCGTCAGATTCAGGAATATCATCAGATATTTCACTCGAGTCATTTTCCTCTAATAGAAGAACCAAGTTTTTTAAAGCTCTGAATTCTGCCACCGAGAAATCTTTCCAGATCTCTTGATGTGCGATTTCAGTTTGTTTATCATCAAATATAAATTTGTAGGTGAGTTTCCTAGCGAATAAATAGAGATATTTGATGATCTCAAACTTATGTGGTAAAGAATTTGGACAGAAGCACAAACCTAATTGTAATAGCTCATGTTCAGTTGCGATTGAACAGCTGAAAACATAGCTCTGACAAACTCTGCGCCACAAAAATGTAAATAGTGAATGATCTAATAAATATAAAAAAACTGCTCCCTTAAACAAATCTGTGAGATTTCTTGCTAATTGAAGACGTGTAAACGAAACGTACGTCGAGGCGGTACCTGGTCATGTTTTTTACTCTACTTCCGGTCTCCTGGTTGTCGGCCATTCAGGTTAGAACACACGCTGCTTCCACAAGGCAAGCCACAAGATTTTCCTATCCGGATAAACAAAACCAAAAAGCGAGCAGCCCCAGTGCCGGATCGGGCACTGTGCAATGTAAGCAGCCTTTTGGCTTTCTTCTTTTTTATCTTTTTAAATAAACAGTATTATGCTATGGCTATGTTTGCTCTTTTCATATACCCTGCCTGAGCCACTAAGGAGGAAGTGATACCTGTATGATCCCATGCCATCTTACATGTGAGCAGGCACAAACCTGCAAAAGCGCAGCTGACTATCTTTTTAATTAAAGTAGTCAAAATAATCTGGTAAGCAGACAACTTATACAACACTATAGGGTGCTTGAGTGCTGATACCTGTGGTGAAGGGTTGCCTAATATTCTGAGAAGACTGTACTGCATCTTGGAAGTCACACAAGCTGGAGCTTTTTGTCACAATTTCTATTCTGTGGTGTTCAGTCACTCAAATGGACTTTTTATATGTCATGATATTATCATCTAAATGGGACTTTTTAACTTTTGTTTGCAATTTTCTTTGTATTCAAATGCATGTATGGTTATTTTGAGCAATCACCTATCATTCATATTCGCAAGTTTGTGATCACTGTGGTAGATTCCATTATTTAGATTGCATATATTTTGGTGCATCTATCATTATTGTGGAAGATTTCACTTAAATTAGGTATTTCTGGTGAACTTTAGTTTTTTTACCTATTTAATCACTAGCGCCCCTATCGTATATTTTCATGTTCAGTTGTACTTAGAGTATAAGATGACAGGTTGATAACCTCCAATCTGTGCTGGTCTACACTCGGTTCACCAGAATCTAATGCTGGCAAGTAGGGATGGGCCCGGTGCTCGATGCGAACCCATGTTCGCATCGAGCACCGGGTGTTCGCTCGCTCGGCGAGCCCAGAACTATTTTGGCCGCTCGCATCACATTCATGTGATGCGAGCGGCCCCGCAATGCATTGCGGCCGGCGCGGCCGGCGCAGTGCATTGCTGGCTGATGATTGGCCAAGCATGCACTGTGACCCCGCATGCTTGGCCAATCACAGCGCCGGAAACTCGGAGAGCCATAATTGGCTACAGGCAGGACGCCTGTAGCCAATTACAGCTCAGGGGCTTTAGTACACGCCCCCTCATTTAAAAGGCCGCCACGCCGTCGGCGCCGGTCACTAGAGTTCCGGCTTTAGGAGAGAGCAGGCTGATTCTGTGTCACTCTTTGCTAGATTCATTTAGAAAGATTTACTCTACTTTGCTAAACCATTGCTACCTGTCATTGATCGTCCATTGCTGCTGCTGGTTAGTGTGTTTTTAGCTGCTGCTGGGGGTTAGTCTGGTGCGTGTCTTACTGTTAGTACAGTATTTCAGTAGTACCAACCGCAGTGCTGTTAGTACAGCACTGCACCCCAAAAGCACCCATAGGACTTGTAGTGTGTTAGTGGCAGGCACTGGCAGCAAACAGAGCTCCTATATTTTCTTCCCAGAAGCACCCATAGGACTTGTAGTGTGTTAGTGGCAGGCACTGGCAGCAAACAGAGCTCCTATATTTTCTTTGCAGAAGCACCCATAGGACTTGTAGTGTGTTAGTCCCATCACACAGAGCTATATTTTCTTCCCAGAAGCACCTATAGGACTTGTAGTGTGTTAGTGGCAGGCACTGGCAGCAAACAGAGCTCCTATATTTTCTTCCCAGAAGCACCCATAGGACTTGTACTGTGTTAGTGGCATCACACAGAGTTCCTATATTTTCTTCCCAGAAGCACCCATAGGACTTGTACTGTGTTAGGCCCCTTTCACACTGGGGCGGGGAGCCGCGGTGACGGTAAAGCAGCGCTATATTTACCGCTGCTTTACCGTCGTTTTAACCGCGGTTTTCGGTCGCTCGCGGTGCGGTTTTACCCCCCGCGAGCGGCCGAAAAAGGGTTAAACTCCCGCCGCAGAGCGCCGCCGTAGCAGCGCTTTGCGGCGGTATTACCGCGGTTTCACCGCGGTGTCCCATTCTAATCAATGGGAAGGAGCGGTATAGGAGCGGTGAACACACCGCTCCTATCCCGCTCCAAAGATGCTGCTAGCAGGACTTTTTTTGTCATCCTGCTAGCGCACCGCTCCAGTGTGAAAGCCCGCCGGCTTTCACACTGGAGTTAAAGGGGCCGTATTTTTTCATGCGGTGAACAGGCGCTATTTTTAGCGCTGTACCGCATGAAAAACGCCCCAGTGTGAAAGGGGCTTTAGTGGCATCACACAGAGTTCCTATATTTTCTTCCCAGAAGCACCCATAGGACTTGTACTGTGTTGGAGTTAAAGGGGCCGTATTTTTTCATGCGGTAAACAGGCGCTATTTTTAGCGCTGTACCACATAAAAAACGCCCCAGTGTGAAAGGGGCTTTAGTGGCATCACACAGAGTTCCTATATTTTCTTCCCAGAAGCACCCATAGGACTTGTACTGTGTTAGTCCCATCACACAGAGCTCCTATATTTTCTTCCCAGAAGCACCCATAGGACTTGTACTGTGTTAGTGGCATCACACAGAGTTCCTATATTTTCTTCCCAGAAGCACCCATAGGACTTGTACTGTGTTAGTGGCATCACACAGAGCTCCTATATTTTCTTCCCAGAAGCACCCATAGGACTTGTAGTGTGTTAGTCCCATCACACAGAGCTCCTATATTTTCTTCCCAGAAGCACCCATAGGACTTCTAGTGTCTTAGTGGCATCACACAGAGCTCCTATATTTTCTTCCCAGAAGCACCCACAGGACTTCTAATGTGTTAGTGGCATCACACAGAGCTCCTATATTTTCTTTTTTTTTTTTTTTTTATTAAAAATCTAATTGCTATGATATACAGAGTCAGACTACACAGCTTTCTAAAACCTTAGGGTTCACATGTTAACAATCGTGCATATAAATAAAACATTTTCTTGTCAACCATTTAAATAAAAAAATTATAAAGTGATAGTGAAGTAAATTATGTGCAATTGTCCTTGTGTACTTAAGTGCAAACCACCATTTTGAGGTTTGTTGGTGTGGGGGAGGGGGGGGGGGGTATTTATTCAATGGGGAAGGGTGAGGAGATCAAAATTCACAACATTAAAAAAAAAAAAAAAAAACACACCACAACAACCAAACGTGAAACAAACACGTGAACAAGTCATAGTACATTTATACAACCTGTGCGAGTGAAAAAAATAAAATAAAAAAACTGTAAAATCATTGTGAATGCAATCAAACTTCAGTGAAATATTTGATAATCATGAATAATGACTTAGTAGAGCTTTATTTTTTTATTTATTTATTACAGGATTTATATAGCGCCAACAGTTTACGCAGCGCTTTACAATATAAAAAGGGAGACAATACAGTTATAATACAATAAAATACAATAGGATTAAGGGGGCCCTGCTCAAAAGAGAGGAGGAGACAGAGTTGTAGGTAACACTGAAGGAGCGTGATAGATAGGTAGAGAACCAGGATAGAGCAGAATCTTGGAGGCCAAGGGAGTGTAGTTTATTGAGAAGGAGGGGGTGGTCAACAGTATCAAAGGCCGCAGAGAGGTCAAGTAGTAGCAGTATGGAGTACTGGCTGTTGGATTTAGCAGTTAGTAAATCGTTAGTGAGTTTTAGTAAGGCAGTTTCCGTGGAGTGCTGCGAGCGAAAGCCAGACTGTAAAGGGTTAAGAAGGTTATTTTCACTGAGGTAGGATCTAAGACGGTTGTAGACTAAGCGCTCTAGAAGTTTAGAGGAGAATGGGAGCAATGAGATGGGCCTTAAGTTATTCAGGTTGGTGGGGTCCAGGGAGGGCTTTTTAAGTATGGGAGTGATCTTTGCATGTTTTAGAGGGGAGGGGAAGGTGCCACTAGAGAGGGAAAGATTGAAGATGTGAGTGAGGGAGCATAGGATAGAAGAAGAGGGTGACCGTAGTAGTTGAGAGGGAACAGGATCCAAGGGACAATTGGTTAGGTGGGCATCTGTGAAAAGTTTTGTAACCTCTTCAATAGTAGCCAATTCAAAGGAGGAGAGTGTTGAAAGTGTCTATAGGCAAGGTATGTTGGGTGGGGAAGGTGTACGCACAGTGGAGGTATCCTCACAAATAGCATCAATCTTGTCTTTGAAGTGATTGGCAATCTCTTGGGCAGTGAGTGAGTTAGTGGGTAGAGGGGGGGTGGGGGACGAAGCAGAGAGTTAAAGGTTGAGAAGAGCCGACGGGGACTAGATGACAAGGCATTAATAAGAGAGACAAAGTAGGTTTGTTTGGCAGCATGGAGGCAGGAATTGTATTTTAGGAGGGCAGATTTATATAGGGTGAAGTCGTGCAGACATTTGGTATTACGCCACAGTCGTTCAAGAGCACGGCGATGTCTCTTGAGATTTCTAGTGTTGTCAGTTTGCCATGGTTGTAACGGTCAGGGCCTCATTCTTGTTCTATCTTCCTCCAGCTTTAGTTCTCCTGCTTTTGTTAAAGTGCGTTGGTGAAACTGCGCATCACTCGTGACAGAGCCACTCAGGAAAGAGCCACCATGTCTGCGCCTTGCCCCTGTCTGCGCCACCCCATAGAGTGCTTTACATTTATAGGGAGACTGAGCAGGCATGCATTTCTCAATTGGTCATTATAGGGTCAGATATGAGGCACCTGAATATGGGAGAGGAGATGGGCAATACCAGACCAGACACAGGCTAGTGTCATAAAGCTAATTACCCCTCTTAATCACTCAAGCCAAATGGGATGGGGAATCAATCACCAGTAATGTTGCTATAGTACTGTGTTTGTTGTATAGCTAACATTAAATATAGAAGTTTAAAGATATGGCAGCAGAAGACAATTACCAAAAAAGTTACAGCAATGTCAGTTCAGTAGAGATGTACAGATGGATAGAAGACAATTACTCAGCTACATGTCCCTGGATTGGTGAACCCAGTCAACAGGCAAAACACTGGTTTTCTTTTAAAGACCAGTCTCCAAGTACCCTATAGTCATTTTTTTCTCCCTGCCATGTGTGACGAACGCAGGTGTCAGGTCCCTGCCCTCCTCGCTAACTTGCGAGGAAGGACCGGCCAACCCTTCACCAACATAAGATCCTTTGCTACACCTGTTGCATTGGATTAGGTACACCACATTACTGGAGGTACAGTTGTATGAGCCTGTGATATTGAAGGTCCCATTTGTGTGTGTGACACTTTTGGATAGGTTGATCTGGTTGCATAATTTGCAGCGTTTTTTATTGCAGGGTTTGCTTCCATTATTTGTGACTTTATAATCAGAGTGAAGTTTCCTGCTGATTAGTTTATGTCTGAGGTTAGGTGGTTGTCTGAAAGCCAATAATGGGGGTTGTTTGAATATTTTTTTCAGAGTATCATCCTCTGTTATAATGGGTTGTAAATCTTTGATTATCTTTTTGATCCCTTCTAGTGTTGGGTTGTATGTGGTGACTAGAGGTACTCGGTTGTTCGTTTTTCTCTCTTTGTATTGGAGGTGATTTTCTCTTTGGGTTTTCAAGGCTGTGTGTATGCTGTTGTTGATGGTTTTGTCTTTGTAACCTTTCTTATGGAAGGAGTCTGCCAGTGTTCTTTGATGTTTATCTCTGTCTTCTGGGTCTGAACATATTCGGTGGTATCTGATGGACTGGCTGTGTATGATGGCTCGTTGAGTGTGTTGGGGGTGAAAACTGGAATTATGGAGATAGCTGCATCGGTCAGTCGGTTTTCTGTATATCGACGAGTGAAGCTTATCATTCCTGATGTATACTGTAGTGTCTAGGAAGTTGACATGTGTGTCCGAATAATCAATTTTTAGTTTGATAGATGGGTGAAAAGTGTTGATCAATGAGAAAAATTGTTTAAGATTTTCTTCACCTTCAGTCCATATCATGAAGATATCATCAATATATCGGTAATATCTGTATGGCTTTTGTTGTATGCTGTTCAGGAAATTGTCCTCCAGGTCAGCCATAAATAAATTTGCATATTGGGGTGCCATTTTACTTCCCATAGCAGTACCCATACATTGTAGATAGATGTCATTGTTGAAAGTAAAGTAGTTATGTGTAAGAATGAATTCGATTAGCTGTGTCACATCCTCAGCAGTGTATTTGTGGTTTGTTGAGGATGATAAGAATCTGTGACATGCTGCCAACCCATCCTTGTGAGGGATGTTACTGTACAGAGATTCTACATCCATAGTGACTAGAAGTGTTTTTGGTGGTAATGCTGTATATTGTTAAGCTTGTTCAGAAAATCAGTGGTGTCTTGCAGGAAACTAGTAGTGTTCATGACCAACGGTTTTAACATGTTTTCTACAAGGCCTGAGATATGTTCGGTAAGTGTATTCATACCTGTTATAATGGGTCTGCCTGGATTTCCTGGCTTGTGAATCTTGGGCAGCATGTAGAAGTCTCCAATTTCTGGATTATCTGGAATCGCATTGGTAAGTTCTGAATGTAGGTGGCTTGGTATAGTTTTAATGAGATCTTTTAATTGCTTAGTAAAATCCTGGGTCGGATCATAATCCAGTTTTTTGTAGTAAGTGGTATTTGCCAGCTGCCTCTGGCCCTCTTGTATATATTTGTCTGTATCCATCACAACGACTGCTCCCCCTTTATCTGCTGGTTTAATGGTTATTGTCTGATTACTTGCAAACGGAAAGAGAAAACAGGAAGTGAGAGGAAATCTACCCCTAGGAAGGGAAATTCTATCCTGTTAGATTTAATTTGGGAAAAAAGTATCTCCTCTCTACTGATGCTTTATCACCAATCCTTGTTTCAATTAAAACCCCACTTTTCCAAAAACATTTGTCATTGGGACGGAAAGTGAGGTGACATGTTCTGAACAGATGTGCAAAGACAGCAAATGTTACAGGGGTGATAACCCCTCCCTATGTTCTCCAAAAAGCTTAAAAATAGATTTTTTTGGGATGGAGCTACACTTCATAATGTACCTGTTCAGATTCTACTTAAGAACAAACCTACAGTCCGTGTCTTGTTTGCACCACCTATATAGTGCTGTTCAGAGTATATAGGGTTGTAGGTATAGGGTTTTATTTTGGGTGCCGAGTCCCCCTTAATATCCATACAAGACCCAAAGGGGCTGGGGTGGGGGGGGGGGTGATGGGCTAGCCATGCCATTTTTCTCAAGGATTTTCAGCCATATGGCGGCCAGGACAAGACATGACATTAAAGCCGCAAGTGGTTTTAAATGGCTTCTTTTTTTCCTTTACAAATGTCATTTTGTGCAAGGACAGTTCTAAACACGGGAAACACATGCCACTTCACAGGCATACTTTAGACACCCCCCAGGTAGGTACCATATTTAAAGGAAAATTTCACTTTTTTTTTTTCACTTTATGCATCATTAAAATGACTGCTCCCGAAAAAACGTTAGTTTTTAAAAGTTCTTTTTGCATTGATATATGTCCCCTGGGGCAGGACCCGGGTCCCCAAACCTGTTTTATGACATTAACATGCATATTGGCCGTTGTAATTAGCACTTTTGATTTCGAACGTTCGCGTCCATTATAACGTATAGGGTTCGAAAATTTGCGCGAACTTTCGGTCCGTTCGAAGGTTCTGGTTCGAACCGAACCCGGGGGTGTTCGGCTCATCCCTACTGGCAAGTCAGTGATGGGATTGGAGGGTATCAAGGGAGCCGAATTAGAGTCACTGATTTGAGTTTTAATGCTAGGAAAATATTGATCAATGCGTAATTTTTTAGAATCTTTTTTAATTGCTCCTGATGAGACTGTGCTCGCAGCAAAAAGAGCTAATGATTTACCGCAGTCAACAATCTGCAGTCTGGTCTCTAGTTCAGTCCTAGAAGTCGCAAGAGTAGTGGCAGGAGAGGTACTAAGAGAGACACCCAGTGTTTGGCTTGGAAACATATAAACCCCTCTATTCACCACAGGGGTAGAGTCAGGGTGCAGTGGGTCCGTATAGTTATTACCTACTCGCAGATTAGAGTCGTCCATTACTCTTTTTTCATCAGTGCCAGTCTGATACCCACCACCAATTTGAGGTCAACATTTGGAAAGAGAGGGAAATGGGACTTTGAATGAGGCATGTCACTGAGTGGATACTTTGATTAAATTTTTTATTAGGTACAAATCACATCATAAAAAGTGTCAATCTGGGATACAGGACACAATTTACTATCATACACTTGTTTAAATACACTCATTTAAATATACGGTTATTGTACAGAATATAATACAACATCATTAGCAATGAAAATGCATAGACACACTCATCCATTCATAAAACCAATATACATAAGCAGTTATGGTGAGTCAAACTGGTCTGGGCATCAGTTGGATATATACTCAACGCACGTTTCATGGCTCTTGCCAATCAACAGGAGTAAAAATGCTCTGAAATGAAATCAAGAATATCTATAAATATGGGATAACCTTTAAACGGAGAACCATCTCTCAAGAAAATGGGGGGCTATAACTTACTATCGGGCCCAAAGGTGATGCCCAACCCATGTCCAGGGGATGCAGAGGACAGGAATGTCGATCTCCCCCGGGGCTGAGGTGAGGAATCGCATCCAGATCGAGGATAGCAGCTGGGTAAGAATCAGGTGACCATGTCACGACCATATATGTCTGATGTATGCTTACGAGGCCATACTGTTCTGCAGAGATATAGAAATAAGACCTTGTGAAGTAAATTTACTATT
This sequence comes from Lithobates sylvaticus, assembly GCA_028564925.1. Lineage (NCBI taxonomy): Eukaryota > Metazoa > Chordata > Amphibia > Anura > Ranidae > Lithobates > Lithobates sylvaticus. The sequence goes on from CM053031.1 coordinate 152,102,996, forward strand.
AATGGGACAAATCCATGCTTGTAAGTGAATGAAATGAATGAATGATATGCAGGTAATGCAATAATGTAATAATTAAGTAAACTACAACAGGAGATAATGTGCAATGTATACCCACTGTGGGTAAATATAGAGCAAACCCACCATATGGTGGTGAACTAAAAGATGTGAGTAAATCTTAGTTACCTTGTATATAATTCTATGGCTGTAGACATGCCTGGAGTCCTGCTTGTGTAAATGGTCCATGTGAAATGGTCAGCTGGCTAACCCAGAAAGCTTAAATCCCCAGCACAGAGCGGATCCCCACCAACGTCATGAAGCTCCAATTGGTGGAAAAAAGAAAAAACAGCTCCATGCTCAGGTGTGTGAACACACCGAGCAGAGCAAACAATCATGACGCCAATGCACAGGAGGCAGGACCCCGCCCCCACCCCTGTTGAGGGGGATAATGGGGGAAGAGGAGAGGCTGCTGTGCATCGCAGCCCCGGGGTCTGAGAAACGTCCCATCCCCCCCAACCCCCCCAAACACAAGATGGGCCCACCCAGGGTCTAGCGAAGTGCACTAATATATTACATCCCATATACTATGTCTAATAAACCTATATGTCAGCAATGAATGCCAGGGTGCAAGACAATAGAGATATATATAATAATTAAAAAAGTTCTAAAAACAGGTGGCTCATTATAAAAGGAATATGAAAATGGATGAGTAGTTAACTATTAGCGTTGGGGTGTGGAAGGGCCTTGAGTAAATTGGGTGTCTTTTTCTAGAACCACGGCCTCGTTGTCGTCCACGGTCAGATGTCCTTGAACCCTGCGAAATGTATGAATTCACAGAAGAATCTGAGTCACTATTTCTGTCTTTAGGTTTTATACAATTTTTTTTAGACCCTGTCTACTTGCGATTCGTACGTTGGCCATTGTTCTGTGGCCAATTGTAAGCATATTTGCCTGTGAACGCCAGTTTGTCACGTGACAGTTTGTCCTCTTTCTTGATTAATAGTTCCTTAGTGAAATTCTGGATATGTTCCTTTAAACGTAAATCAAAAGTATTATTTTATGGACTGTAATATAGTAGTATTTTCATCATATATTAGTTTGATCTCACAGTCTACTAGTTTCTGGCAGGTAACATCCTCATCTCAGATTTAGACTACCAACCTGTAATTCTGGCAAATTGTTTTCAAAAAGAGACTATGGGTGCAATTGTTGTAACCTTACAACAAACCCAGTGCTCTTTTCCAATTTTTAATTTGGTAAAGCTGTGCCAGTGCCAGAGACAAACACTACAGGCCAGAGTGTCTACACCTTTTATATATCATTTTGTATTTATTAAAGTTTTTCAAATGAAAACATGAGTTACAATGTCACAGTAATACCCAAACACCTGTAACATAGTGATAGCATTTCTCAAAAACAGATGAGACAATGAAAAAAAATTAATTAAGAAATTGGCAAACAGGATCAGGCCACATACATCAGTAGCATGGAAAAAACAAGAAAGGCACATTTAACGCATTGTAAGAGATTAGGGTCATCAGGGAGGGACACTAAGGTAAATGTACAATACCATAGGGTAGGGAAGGGGGGAATGAGAGGGTCCCTAGGAGTAATGTAGCGGGACAGTGGGATGAATCAGGGTGGAGTGGATACAAAAGTTGAACATCAGGGTGTAGACATTGTAGGGCCATATTTAGACTGGTCCCATGTTGCCCACACTGTGTTAAATTGTGGCAAAGTGTGGTTAGTGTCTACACATTTTCCAAAATCATTAAACAGTAAACTGTCAAGCTCTAGTTGCAATTTTGTTGCATGGAAGGAAAGTTGACATTGCCTGAAATTACACTACAAACCAGAGAACCTCTACATTTGTAACATTGCTTGTACAAAAAAAATGGCATGGGGTCCCCCCAAAATCCATAACAGGCCCTTCAGGTCTGGTATAGATTTTAAGGGGAACTCCACGCCAAAAAACAAACAAACAGTGTGGGGTCCCACCCAAAATCCATACCAGGCCCTTATCCGAGCAAGCAGCCTGGCAGGCCAGAAAAGGAGGGGATGAGCGACGCCCCCCTCCTGAACCATACCGGGCGGCTTGCCCTCAACATAGGGAGGGTTCCCCCAAGCACCTTATCCCCAAGGGCCTCGTCCCCTACAACCCTAGCCCAGTGGTTGTAGGGGTCTGCAGGTGGGGGGCTTATCAGAATCTGGAATCCCCCTTTAACAAGGGGGCTCCCAGATCCTGCCCCCCTATGTCACCCATTCACCAAAAAAAGTGTCAAACATGTAAAACTACAATAGACAGTTTTTAACAATTCCTTTATTTAAAAAAAAGGGGGCCCGCAATGTCCATCTATCTTCAATCACGCCACCCAACGGACCCGAAAAATAGAAAAAAAGCTTTGCCTCGATGGGAGGCCTTCTGCTGACTGCTGTGTCTAGGCTGTGACAGCTGTTATATAGGCAAGGGTGGGGCCACCCAGTGACGTAACTAACTGACCCCGCCCCTTCTGACGGCATGTGATGTCAGAGGGGGCAGGGTCATCCGTTTACATTAGTGGGTGGCCCCACCCTTGCCTTTATAATAGCTGTCACAGTCAAAATACAGAGACCTGGTTCAACAGCTCTCATGATTGGCTGGCAAACATTCAAGGGTATACCATTTATTGCAAGGATAGAGAGGGTATACAAGGGGGAGGGTTATGCCTATATATCAAATATAATGTACAAGTGAATGTGAGAGATGACATCACTAAGGGAGCTAGGGAGGAGGTGGAATCCTTATGTGTAGAGCTCCAAATGGATGAAGCTAAGGGGAAAATAATACTGGAAGTATGCTATAGGCCCCCTAACCTGAGGGAGGAAGGGGAGACAGATCTCCTATAACAATTTGGGTTAGTAGCAAGGATGGGAAGTGTTATCATAATAGGGGATTTTAACTATCCAGACATAGACTGGGAGGAGGGAACCGCGCATTCATCTAAGGTTCGCCAGTTCCTAAATGTCTTGCAGGACAATTTTATGCGTCAGATGGTAGACGCACCAACTAGAAATAAAGTGTTACTGGATCTACCGATTACCAACAATACAGACCTGATCGCAGATGTGGAAATATGGGGCAATTTAGGTAACAGTGATCACAGGTCAATTGGCTTCAGTATAAATCACACAAATAGGAAACATAAGGGGAATACAAAGACACTCAATTTCAAAAGAGCCAACTTCCCTAAACTACGAACCTTGCTAGAAGGCATAAATTTGGATAAAATCTTAGGAACAAAGAACACGGAGGAGAGATGGGTTTGCTTTAAGAGCATATTAAATAAGGGCATTAGCCAATGCTTCCCATTGGGTAATACATTTAAAAAAGCGAACAAAAGTCCTGGATGGCCTAACTCCAATGTAAAAATGCATATAAAAGCAAAGGAGAAGGCCTTCAAAAAATACAAGGTTGAGGGATCATTATCAGCACTTAGACTTTATAAAGAATGCAACAAGAAATGTAAGGGTGCAATAAGGATGGCTAAGATAAAACATGAAAGACAGACAGGAGAGCAAAACAAATCCCATGAAATTCTTTAAGTATATAAACAGTAAAAAAGGGAGGACAGACCATATTGGCCCCATAAAGAATGAGGAAGGACATCTGGTTACAAAGGATGGGGAGATGGCAAAGGTATTGAATTTATTCTTCTCCTCAGTCTTTACGAGGGAATTGGGGGGCTTCAGTAACCAAAACTGCAGTGTTTATCCTCATGACACATCACAGCAAGCACCTCCATGGTCAACAGAGGACAAAATTTAAATTAGACTTGGGAAACTTAACATTAATTAATCCCTGGGACCAGATGGCTTGCACCTGAGGGTACTTAGTGAACTCAGTCAAGTAATTGCCAGACCATTGTTCATAATTTTTACTGACAGTCTACTGACTGGAATGGTACCAGCTGATTGGAGAAAAGTTAATGTAGCATCAATATTTAAAAAGGGTCCAAAATACATCCCTGGTAATTACAGACCAGTTAGCCTAACATCAATAGTATGTAAACTCTTGGAGGGGATGATAAGGGACTATATACAAGATTTTAGTAATGAGAACGGTATCATTAGCAGTAATCAGCATGGATTCATGAAGAATCATTCTTGCCAAACCAATCTATTAACCTTCTATGAGGAGGTGAGTTGCCATCTAGATAAAGGAAGGCCTGTAGACATGGTGTATCTGGATTTTGAAAAAGCATTTGACACAGTTCCCCATTAATGTTTACTATACAAAATAAGATCCGTTCGCATGGACCATAGGGTGAGTACATGGATTGAAAACTGGCTACAAGGGCGGGTTTAGAGGGTGGTGATAAATAGGGAGTACTCAGAATGGTCAGGGGTGTGTAGTGGGGTCCCCCAGGGTTCTGTGCTGGGACCAATCCTGTTTAATTTGTTCATAAATGACCTGGAGGATGGGGTAAACAGTTCAATCTCTGTATTTGTGGACAATACTAAGCTAAGCAGGCCAATAACTTCTCTGCAGGATGTGGAAACCTTGCAAAAAGATCTGAACAAATTAATGGGGTGGGAAATTACATGGCAAATGAGGTTCAATGTAGAAACATTTTAAATAATGCATTTGGGTGGCAAAAGCTTGAATGCAATCTATACACTGGGGGGAGAACCTCTGGGGGAATGTAGGATGGAAAATGACCTGGGGGTCTTAGTAGATGAAAGGCTCAGCAATGGCATGCAAAGCTAAAAAAGCAAACAGAATATTGGCATGCATTAAAAAGGGGATTCATTCCAGAGATAAGCCGATAATTCTCCCACTCTACAAGACTCTGGCCCGGCCGCACCTAGAGTATGCTGTCCAGTTCTGAGCACCAGTCCTCAGGAAGGATGTACTGGAAATGGAGCGAATACAAAGAAGGGCAACAAAGCTAATAAAGGGTCTGGAGGATATTAGTTATGAGGAAAGGTTGCGAGCACTGAACTTATTCTCTCTGGAGTAGAGACGCTTTAGAGGGGATTTGATTTCAATATACAAATACCATACTGGTGACTAGTGACGACCCCCCCCCCCCCCCCCCGGTTCGGTTTGCAGCAGAACATGCGAACAGGCAAAAAATGTGTTCGATCACACGAACACCGTTAAAATCTATGGGACACGAACATGAATAATCAAAAGTGCTCATTTTAACGGCTTATATGCAAGTTATTGACATAAAAAGTGTTTGGGGACCTGGGTCCTGCCCGGGGGACATGTATCAATGCAAAAAAAACGTTTTTAAAACGGTTGTTTTTTCAAGAGCAGTGATTTTAATAATACCTGAGGTGAAATAATAAAAGTGAAATATTCCTTTAAATTTCATACCTGGGGAGTGTCTATAGTATGCCTGTAAAGTTGTGCTTTTTTCCATGTTTAGAACAGTCCCTGCACAAAATGACATTTCTAAAGGAAAAAAAGTAATTTAACCACTTCCCTACCCGCATATTGTAATATGACGCCCGCAGATGGGATCTCCCATCCTGGGCGGGCGTCATATGATGTCCTCCCATTCCCGGCCATCTAGGTGGCGTGTGCCCGCAGCGCCGCTCAGGACCCGGTGCGCGTGCACGGCGGCCTTGATGTCCGCCGGGCATTAAACACTTTTTATGACAATTCCTTGCATATAAGACTTTAAAATTAGCACTTTTGATTTCTCCCATAGACTTTTAAAGGATCTTCCGTGACTTTCGAATTTGCAGTGAACACCTCAAATTGTTCGCTATTCGGCAACAGGCGAACACCTGATGTTCAAGTCGAACTTATGTTCGACTCGAACATCGGGCTCATCCCTAATAGTCACCCCACAATAGGGATAAAAAATTTTCGCAGAAGGGAGTTTAAGCAGACTCGTGACCACTCATTAAAAATAGAAGAAAAGAGGTTTAACCTTAAACTACGTAGAGGGTTCTTTACTGTAAGTGCGGCAAGGATGTGGAATTCCCTTCCACAGGTGGTGGTCTCAGCGGGGGGGCACTGATAGTTTTAAGAAACTATTAGATAGGCACCTGAACGACCGCAACTTACAGGGTTATACAATGTAATACTGACATATAATCACACACATAGGTTTGACTTGATGGACTTTTTTCTTTTTTAAACCTCACCTACTATGTAACTATATGTAACCATGTAAGACAGCAGTTGCTGGGAGGCCTCCCATGGAGGTGGAGTTTTACATTTTCTTTTTTCTATTTTCGTCGGGTGGCGTAATTGAAGATGAATGGACATCGCATCAAAAACTGTCTATTGTGTTTTTTCTTTTGAAACTTTTTTTGGTGAATGGGTGACATAGAGGGCAGGATCTGGGGGGCCCCTTGTTAAAATGGGCTTCCAGATTCTGTTAAGCCACCCACAGATCCCCACAACAACTGGGCCAGGGTTGTGGGGATGAGGCCCTTGTCCCTATCAACATGGGGACAAGGTGCTTTTGGGGGACTCCAAAGCACCATTCCCATATTGAGGACAAGCGGTGTGGTATGGTTCAGGGGGGGGGGCGCTCGCTCGTCCCCCCCTTTCCTGACTGCTTGGTGAAGGGTCTGGTATGGATTTCGGGGGGGACCGACGCTGTTTTTTTTATTTCGTCTATGGGCCTTCCTTCATGTAGATGGCAGCTCACCTCCTCATAGAAGGTTAATAGATTGGTTTGGCAAGAACGATTCTTCATGAATCCATGCTGATTACTGCTAATGATACCGTATTCATTACTAAAATCTTGTATATAGTCCTTTATCATTCCCTCCAATAGCTTGCATACTATTGATGTTAGGCTAACTGGTCTGTAATTTACAGGGATGTATTTTGGCCTTTTTTTTTAATATTGGTACTACATTGGCTTTTCTCTAATCAGCTGGTACCATTCCAGTCAGTAGACTGTTCGTAAAAATTAGGAACAATGGTCTGACAATTACTTGACAAGGTTCCCTATATACCCTCAGATGCAAGTCATCTGGTCCCAGTGATTTATTAATGTTAATTTTCCCAAGTCTATTTCCAATTCTGTCAGCCATGTGGGTGCTTCCTGTGATGTGTCATGAGAACAAACACTGCAGTTTTGGTTACTGAAGCCCCCTGATTCCCTCGTGAAGACCGGGGAGAAGAATAAATGCAATACCTTCGCCATCTCCCGATCCTTTGTAACCAGATGTTCTTCCTCATTTTTTATGGTGCCAATATGGTCTGTCCTCCCTTTTTTACTGTTTATATACTTAAAGAATTTCTTGGGATTTTTTTTGCTCTCCTCCGCTATGTGTCTTTCGTGTTCTATCTTAGACGCCCTAATTGTACCCTTACATTTCTTGTTGCATTTGGTGTAAAGTCTGAATGCTGATGATGATCCCTCAGCCTTGTATTTTTTGAAAGCCTTCTCCTTTGCTTTTGTAGCAGCCATAACCCTTGGAGGGCGGCCTTGTTTTCTTGGGCTTACCAGTTACCTCCTAACGGCTTGTCGATGACTGTCCCAGGGTTAGTACCCAACGACTTCAGATGCTGACACATAAAAGTCCTTTTCAAGGTTTTTATTTGCAGTGGTAACATCCAACATAACACAGTCTCTTTTGGGAATAGAGGGCACGGGTGATAAACTCAGGCACTTTGAACTGCTGACATCCACTGAATGTCTCTAATCAACCCAGAGAGTAGCCACTCGCAGCTGGGTGCTTCACTGACAGATAAACCTCTAGGCAGAGATCTAGTATCCAACAATGTGATCCGGAAACTTTGCAAAAGTCTCTGCCACAGACTATAAATGTAACTGAAGATGAAAAACTGAACCCTTCTTACAGTACCTGGAACTTTCTCTATCTCCTTGGTAGCACTGTGGAAGTGTGGATTCTGTAGTGTCAATACAACTCAGTTACCAGGCTCTTACTGAGTAGCCAGCTTGTTGGCCCTCCTTCGAAGAGTCCTCCCCTGGTCACTTGTACGAGTTGCCGTGTGCCTCCAATACCGAGAGCACACCGGGATGCCTTGAATCCTCCTTCAGTTACTGGGCCTCGGACTAGCCAATTCCGAGACTTGGGAACAGACGGATCCTTTCCCCAGACCATGCGGGCCACTGGGGTCGGTCAGCTTGACCATGCTTGCGGGATGGCAAACGCTCCTAGGCCCGGGACCCCTATCGGGGCTACCCCGGTCCAGAACCAGGAACCAAAAGCTGCGGCCGAACCCCAAACACGTGACTTCAGCACCTTAAGTACCCCTTCCCAGACTACGCAGCAGGGCCAGATGCACCCACTGATTGGCTCTGGGAAAGATTGGTACCAAGACGTCCAACCAGGCCTGGTTCTCAGCCTGTCATGGGTGCCTCACTGCACCTATGACCAGGCAGAACCCTAGCCCTCCCAGTTGAAGTGTGACCGCTACACTTTTATATGCATTTTTACATTAGAGTTAAGCCATCCAGGACTTTTGTTCGCTCTTTTAAATGTATCTCCCAATGGGATGCACTGGCTAATGCCCTTATTTAATATGCTCTTAAAGCAAATCCATCTCTCCTCCGTGTTCTTCGTTTCTAAGATTTTATCCTAATTTATATCTTCTAGCATGGTTCGTAGTTTAGGGAAGTTGGCTCTTTTGAAATTCAGTGTCCCCTTGTGTCTCCTATTTGTGTGATTTATACTGAAGCCAATTAACCTGTGATTGCTGTTTCCTAAATTGCCCCATATCTCATTGTGATCAGGTCTGTATTATTGGTAATCAGTAGATCTAGTAACCTATTGTTTCTAGTTGGTGCGTCTACCATCTGATCCATGAAATTGTCCTGCAAGACATGTAGGAACTGGCGAGCCTTAGACGAATGCGTGGTTCCCCTCCACCCAGTCTATGTCTGAATAATTAAAATCCCCCATTATGTTAAAACTTCCCATCCTTGCTGCTAATCCAAATTGTGATAGGAGGTCCGTCTCCCCCTCCTCCCTCAGGTTAGGGGGCCTATAGCATACTCCCAGTATTATTTTCCCATCCCCTTGTAACATCACTGACCGGTGCCTTTTTATTTTTTTTCGGGTCCCGCGGTGCAGCGGGCGTCATGATTGATGATGGATCTACATCAGGCGACATTGTTTTTTATAAAAAAAAAAGGAATTATCAAAAACAGCTTCCTGTCTTTATTTATTTGTGACACTTTTTTTGGTGAATGGGTAGGGGTACAATGTACCCCATACTCATTCGCATAGGGGGACTGGGATCTGGGGGCCCCCTTGTTAAAGGAGGCTTCCAGTTTCCGATAAGCCCTCTGCGCGCAGACCCCCACAACCACTGCCCAGGGTTGTCAGGAAGAGGCCCTTGTCCTTATCAACATGGGGATAAGGTACCCCAAAGCACCCCCCCCCCCCCGTGTTGAGGGAATGTGGCCTGGTATGTAAGTGAGTATAGTATGAGTTTCATGACTGCCCTGCATCCAATGTGCTCTTTGAACTTACATTCAGTGCTATGGGGTGCTTTGTAACAGGCAAAAGAGTACATCTGTTAACCACTTGCCGACCGGCTCACGCCGATATACGTTGGCAAAGTGGCATGGGTGCGCATAACATGGTTATAATCCATTTTTCACCTGAGCAATTCTGCCTGCCCAAGAGACAGGAAAAGGGCTCAAGTCTTTGGATATGCGCAGAAGCTTTTCTTGGAAGTCATCATAATTCACTCTTAATAGTGTCTTGCTCGGGAAGGTATTGAATTGAGGAACTAGAGGACCATATAAAGGGTGTTCCTTCTGAGTTTTTTTCTTTGGTTTGTGGGTCAATACCTAGATCTAGCATAATGGATTTACTGTGGTTGATTTTATAGAGAGAGATTCAACTAAAGTGTTCTAGGATTTGTTGAACAGCTAAGAGGAAGCATTCAGGGTTGGTTAAGGTGATGATGATATCATCGGCATTGTTGTGAATTTATGAAGAAATACATTTACTATTCACTGGCAGAAATGTATAATTTCAAAAAGGCCTCAAAAAGACAGATGAACTGTGGGGTCGCAATAATTGAACTATTGGAGACCTTTAAGACACAATAGAACTCTTGTATTCCAAGTCGTTAAATACACCAACCACCTTGTAAGTTTTATAAGCCTGTATTGAGACAAGAAGTTGCCTGAACAATAGGGTTTTTCTGTTACAGAAACTCTTATCTATCTTCTCGGATGGACAAGGAAGGCCGTGCAAATATATATGGCAAGGTTTGGGCCATACATAGGATTTACCTGTGACTAACAGTCATTAAACCTGAATGGCTAGAACAAATATCCCATTGTTTCAGAAAGTGAGAGATCAATAAGCAAAGTAGCCAGTATTGCCCTAGCTTCTCATAAGACAATGGCAGGAGATATTTATATGCTAGGATGACAACAGTTACAGAAACCGAAAGTTGAATGTGACGTGTGGGTGACCCCGCCCCCTCTGATGTAACGGAAACGTGTGTTACATCAGAAGGGGCGGGGTCACCCGCACATCACTGGGAAGCCCGGGTTTCCCCTTGCTTCAGAGGGGGGCGGGGTCACGTGACGGGTGGCCCGTCCTCCTCAGCTAAGAGACCTGTCAGGCTGCCGGGATTCCTGCTGTGTCTCCGGTGGAGACAGGATGCGCTACGCTGGACATTATCATTGGACCCTGGACCTGGAGAGGAGAGATAATCCATCGCTGGACCCCGGAGAAGAGATCACCTATCGCAGGATACCAAGAGTGGATTACCACCGCTGGAATCTTTTTTTTATTTTTTTTATTTTTAATAAAGGACTTATCCCAACGGTGTCTGTGTGTTTTTTTTACAATTTTTTACACTTTCTTTGTGAAATGGTAGGAGTACAACGTACCCATTACCATTTCAAACAGGGGGGGTTGCTGGGATCTGGGGGTCCCCTTGTTAAAGGGGGCTTCCAGATTCCGATAAGCCCCCTGCCCGCAGACCCCCCACAACCACCGGCAAGGGTTGCGGGGATGAGGCCCTTGTCCCCATCAACATGGGGACAAGGTGCTTTGGGGGCCACCTCCAAAGCACCCTCCCAATGTTGAGGGCATGTGGCCTGGTATGGTTCAGTAGGAGGGCCGCCCTCTTTTCCTGCAGCCTGCCAGGTTGTGTGCTCGGATAAAGGGTCTGGTATGGATTTTTGGGGGGAACTCCGCGCCATTTTTTATTTAATTTGGCGTGGAGTTCCCCTAAAATCCATACCAGACCTAAAGGGTCTGGTATGGATATTTGGGGGGAACCCCACGTAATTTTTTTAAATTTGATGTGGGGTTCCCCTTAATATCCATACCAGACCTGAAGGGCCTGGTAATTTTCTGTTCTCTGTATTACGGGGAGCCGACAATTCATTATAGCCGCGAGTGCTTTTAAATGACTTCTTCCTGCAGAAATTACACTTTGCGCAGGGACCGTTCTAAGTATGGGAAACATGTATCCCTTTACAGGCATACTATACACACCCCCTAGGTACGAAATTTAAAGGAATAGTACACTTTTATTGTTTCACTTTAAGCATTATTAAAATCACTGCTCCTGAGTTAACTTCCATTTTTAAAAGTTTTTTTTGCAGTGATACATGTCCCCTGGGGCAGGACCCGGGTCCCCAAACCCTTTTTAGGACAATAACTTGCATATTAGCTGTTAAAATTAGCACTTTTGATTTTGAAAGTTCGAGTCCCATAGACTTCAATGGGGTTCTAAAATTCAAGCAAATTTTTGGTCCGTTCGCAGGTTCTGGTGCGAACCGAACCGGGGGGTGTTCGGCTCATCCCTAGTGGCTGAGCGTTTTTTTTTTCTGAGCTCCCAATTTAATAAACAGGCCTCATAGAGTAGCTTTGTGCGCATGCCAAATAATATATTGGTCATCAACTAAGTGCATGTTCTTCTCAAAGTAGCTCTCAATCTCGGATCGAATTGCGTATTCATGTGTAGGGTTAGTGAAAAGGGAGGAATTCAGTCTCCAGACAGTGTGTTTTGAGAAATGATTTTGGGGAAATAGTTTAATGGATACTGGCGCATGGTCAGACCATAAGATTACACCTATATTCGCTTCCGTAACTGACTGGAGCAGGTATTTGTCAATAAGAAACAAATCAATCTGAGAGTAAGAGTTCTGGGTGTGGAAGTAAACGGTGTAGTCTCCCTCCTCACCGTGTAAGCACCTCCAGGGATCATTTAAGTCCTCATTGTTTTAATAAGGAGGATAGTGTGGAAGGCCTTCTTTTGATTGGGTTGGGGGTGTCAAGAGATGTGTCAATAATGTCATTAAAGTCTCCACATAGTATAACTGGGTCAGATCTGTATGGGGTTAGTTTGAAGATCAACTATATGTAAAAGGATTTTCGTGCTGTGTTGGGCGCATAGAGATTTACTAAAGTAATGCAGCGATTTTCAATCGTCGCAGAGAGAATCAAATATCTGCCATCCACATCTGACTCGCAGTGGTGTAACGTGAAGGCGACAGAGGAGCTGATCACGATAATTTCTCCTCTTTTCATGGCAAAAAAGCAATGCGGGTAATGTTTATGTGAGCATGTGGGGGGTTTATGTTGGGAGAAATGTGTCTCCTGTACGCAGAACACGTCAGCTTTTTGAAATAGGGCTTTGTTTCATAGCAAGTTACGCTTAAAGGGGGAGTTCAATCCCTTGGCATTAAGTGAGGCAATTGTAATAGCCATAATGACAGATATTACCTAAGGATGGGGACGGAGGGAGCGAGACCACACCGGAGATGCCAGTCAAGATAGCTTGATGTGGGTATCAAATCAAAATGCCTATATACATAATAGGGACAAGATGTGCAGTTAGTCACAGGATAAACAAACGGAAACTGTTATAACTGATTAGAACATGTATCACAGTATAACAATAGGTAATGAGAAACAGCAACTGGTGTGCACAGCACACAATAACCTGAGAGGGGGGATTCAAAGATATGTCTTCGCCCATGCTGGATCCAGTACATACCTGGGTCAGATGGCATTAGTGGCAGATGTTCTCAGTCCTTGTCCGGTGCCAGGTTCTGGGGTGTTAGTGGATGTGGCTGGGAGCACATACATCCCGTTACGTTGGTTGGAAGAGGAAGGAACCCCCAGTTGGTCAGTTTTTATACCCATCTTTAGGTGTAAGGATGGGTATTGTTGCTTGTAAGTGACCAGCAATTTGGTGGGAAAGCCCCATTTATAAACGATTTTACACTCCTGGAGGATGGAGGTGATTGGAGTGAATGCTCTGCGCATGTCCATGGTATCTTTTGATAAATCAGAACAGCAGAATATTGGTATACGGTGCCGGCAAAGGTTTAGTGGTTTTGGCAGCATGAAGAATTTGTTCCTTCACGTGAAAATAATGTATCCACACCAGGATATCTCTTGGAGTATCTGGGGGAAGGTGTGCGGGTTTGGCGATTCTATGCGCTTGATCAATGGTGAGGTCCCTTGCATTTAGGCAAGGGAGCAGTTTTGAGAATTGTTGTACGTATGGGGTGATCTCATTTGTTTTGACTGATTCAGGCACTCCTCTAAATTTGATGTTGTTGTGCCTGGAGTGATCCTCTAAGTCCGCCAATTTCAATTTAATGTGGTGAATTTCTGACGCGTGGTGATCGTGTGCATCTAACAGTTCGTTATGCGCTTTGGCATGTTCGTGCATGTTTTCCTCCAGCACATCAGCTCTTTCTTCCAGGCAATCTACCCTGCCATGTATTTGAGATATTGATAATTGTAAATTCCCTGTGCAGGTCTTTTTGCAGGGTCAGCAGCATGGATTTTAGCATGGCTTCTGACACAGGGTTGTGTGACACGGGGATGGCTGCTAGAGCTGGGATGTGTTCTGTGTCAGAAGCTCCATTGGATAGATTAGTCCAGAGTTGTTTTTTAGGCTGGGGTTCTTTGCTATGGGAGAGCAAAGGGGAGGAGGCCAGCCTCTTACCTCTAGCCATGCCCTGTAGTGAGGAAGGGGTGCTGGGTGAGGGCAGGGTGTCAATATCATCTCTGGATTCCTCTCCTGAAAGCAAGGCATGATCCTCCATGTGTGCTGTGGCGCGCTGTGTCTCCACAGTGAGGGAGCGGGACGGTGTGATTCTTCTGTTCCCAGCGCCATCTTGAGCCGAGTTCACGGGCGTTCTGTGGAAATAATCCATAAGATGGTGAGGTGCAGGCGGTTTATACGGCTTCTTGAGCATGCCCTGGATGGTCCTGAGTCTGTACCCTCCTCGTGTAGGTGGAGCGAGGGACGGATAGTAGCCGCGAGTTGCTGTGGATCCGAGCAGCAAAGCGAAGCTAAGGACTTAAGCCTCCATTACAGTCCGCAGCAGGCCACGCCCCCTCGCCTTATTAACCACTTTAATACAGGGCACTTATACCCACTTCCTGCCTGGGCCAATTTTCAGCTTTCAGCGCTGTAGCATTATGAATGACAATTGCACGGTCATGCAAAACTGTACCCAAACAAATTTTTATAATTTTTTTCCCACAAATGGAGCTTTTTTTGGTGGTATTTGAACACCACTGGGTCTTTTATTTTTTGCTAAACAAAAAAAGTTCTTCATTTTGTAAATAAGTACATTTTCGCCTTCACTGATGGGCACTGATGAGGCTGCACTAACGGGCACTAATGAAGCAGCACTGATGAGGTGGCACTGATGGACACTGATGATGAGGCACTAATATGCAGCACTGATGGGCACTGATAGGCGGTACTGATATGCAGCACTGATGGGCACTGATAGGCAGCACTGATGGCACTCATAGGTGGCACTAATGGGCACTAATAGGTGGCACTGATAGGCGGCACTGATGGGAAATGATGGGTGGTTCTGATAGATGGCACCGATAGGCAGCACTGATGAAGAGGCACTGACAGGCATTACTGATGGGCACTGATTGGCATCTCTAATAGGCACTGATTGGCATCTCTAATGGGCACTGATTTGCATCCCTGGTAGGTTCTTTTCTTTTTTTTTTTTTTTTTACCACCTCAGCGTTCGTTAAAGAGACTTTTATTCAACTTAACGTTCATTTCTGTCTCTTACATTAAGTCACATCATTGTGGTATTTTCGTTTTACATTTAATCATATAATTTACCATCCCCCTCCCGCCCTCCCGCACCCACCTTGCAATCGTTTTAGAAAGGCCGTTACTTATTGTTATTCAATTTCCCGATACTCTATGAGATATTTATCGTGACACCTCTTCTCTATATTTCCATGTATTTTTAAATTCTTTCCAAGCTGTCCATTTATCCCTCCCATCGCCACCCACTTCAATCACTTCCCCTTTCTCATCAATATTCTCTAAGTTTTGTATTTTACTTATCTGGAAAATTAGATCCCTAATTTTTGGGCTCTCTGCTGCTCTCCAGTTTTTGGGAATGAGGTTTTTTGCTTCATTTAAAACAATGGGGATTAGCATATTTTTGTATTGTTTAACGGGGAGGTCTGTCCCGTGGAACAGACATGTCCATGGGTCATCTGCTATTTCCACCCCCGTGACATCTTTTATTAACTGGCGGACTTCATCCCAATACTTTTTAATGACGGGGCACTCCCACCAAATATGGGCTGTATTTCCTACTTGTTTGCACCCGCGCCAACACTCTGAAGATTGATCTACTGAGTATCTACTCATTTTATCGGGTGTGATGTACCACCTTGCGAGGCATTTGAAATGTGTCTCTATCGACCTATTATCCACCGCTGAAATGTGTAATAAATTTAAAATTGTCTTCACTTTCTGTGTACTGCAACGTGCGCCTAGTTCTCTTTCCCACTTTTTTATGTAGGGCAGGTCCTCCAAGTCGTCACCCTCCATTTGTAATCTGTATATTCTCCCAATGTTCTTTTTTGAATTAGCTTTTAAACAAAGCTTTTCTAATGGTCTATATTCCTCTTTCCCTCTTAATGGGTGGGGCAATTTTTCGATAAAGTGAGAGTTGGAGGAACCGCCATACATCTACTTTCATTAACCCAGTTTCGCTACTTAGTGTTTGAAACGTTTTAATTTTACCTTGGTGTATTATATCTTTTATTTGTGCATTTTCTTTTTTTATCCAATTTCCCCCCACCTCTTTTTTCCCCGGTTTGAAAAAATCATTCTGACTTAAATAAATTAGTGGAGAATTATATGTCCATTTTTTTAGTGCATGAATCCTATCCCATATTTTTAATGCTGTATGTGTAATTTCGTGTGTACCTAATCCTATGCTTCTATATTGTGGTGGGTTCCAAATTATTCTTCCCAACTGTGTACCACTCATTTCTTTTTCTAATCTCACCCATCTTTTTTCATTGGCCTCCTTCGCCCACTCCATCACCCGAGTGAGGACTATTGCATTTTGATATTTTTGAAAGTCCGGCATCGCTAGCCCCCCTTGTTTCTTTCCCCTACATAAAACACTGAAAGCTATTCTCGGTTTTTGATTATTCCATATATACTTTGATATTAAACTTTTTAAAGTTTTAAAAAATATTTGCGGAAGTGATATAGGAAGCATTTGTAGCTTATAAAGAATCTTTGGGGCGAGCACCATCTTCGTCGCATTAACCCTACCAATCCAGGATAGTGATGTTGCTGAGAGCTTTTTAATTTCATTTTTGGGTTCATCCAAAAGGGGTATAAAGTTAATATTAACTATTTCTTTAACCGAGGGTGCTAATTTGATTCCTAGATATTTAATCTCATTTTTACAGGGAAAGTTAAATTCTTTTTTCAGTTTGGTTTCTTCCTGCTTACTTATATTAATTTTTAAAATTTCGGATTTACTGGGATTTATTTTTAAATTGGATATCTCCCCGTATTCCTTCAAAGTTTTTAGTAGGTTCGGAATCGTGATCCTTGGGTTAGTTATGTAAAGCAAGACATCGTCCGCATACGCTGCGAGTTTGTGCTCATCTGTCCCTATATTAATCCCTTTGATGTCCGGGTTTATTCGGATAGCAGACAGCAGGGGTTCGAGGGATAGCACAAACAGCAAGGGAGATAGCGGGCATCCCTGTCTGGTGCCATTTTTCATTGTAAATTTTGAAGAAGAGACACCATTGACTTTCACAAATGCCTGCGGATCGTTATATAGAACGCCTATCCATTTGATCATCCGGGGGCCGATTCCCATGGTCTCCAGAGTTCCGACCATGAGTCCCCAGTCTACCCTGTCAAATGCTTTTTCGGTGTCAGTCGACAGGAGTAGACCTGGGGACCCACCGTTCTCTAGCACCCGGAGAAGAAGCAGTGAACGGACCCCATTATCCCTCCCCTCTCTCCCCGGGATAAATCCGACCTGGTCCGGATGGACCAGGTCGGTCAGCCTCTCCTTCAACCTGGACGCCAGCACCTTAGCGTATAATTTAGTATCCGCATTTAGGAGGGCTATGGGCCTGTAACTTGAGCAAAGGGTACTGTCTTTCCCCTCTTTTAGGATAAGCGTTAATGAAGCCTGCAAGGCCTCGTCTCCCATATTGAAATCGTTCCCAAGACCGTTCATGTACTTAGCCAGCCTTGGAACTAGAATTTTACTTAATGTTTTAAAATAAATAGAGGTGAAGCCGTCTGGACCAGGGCTTTTTCCTACTTCTGTTTCTTTCAGGGCTTTGTATATTTCCTCTTCAGTGATAGGGCTATCTATATAAAGCCTTTCCTCCTTTGACAGGTGGGGCAATTTGCTTCTATCCAAAAACCCTTTTCTTTTCTCTAAGCTTTTAGTGTCCTGACTTTCTTTACTGCCCACCGAATATAAAGCTTCATAATAATTTTTAAACGCTTCAGTTATCTCCCTTGTTGTGTGCACCATGCCCCCCCCCCCCCCCCCTCCCCCCCCCCCCCCCCACTGTTTTGAATTTTTTCAATGTAATTTAAGGCTTTCTGTTTTTTTAACTTTCCCGCTAAGTATCTGCTTGTCTTGTTGTCCCATCGGTGTCTCTCCCTCGACCTTTTATTAAATGTCCTGTTTATTTCCTGTTCTGTCAAGTCCTTAAGTTCGTCTCTCTTTTTAACTAATAGATGGAAAACTTCCTGCTGTTGCCCATTTGATTTCTTGTGTTCTTGTTCTAATCTTTGAATGTCATTAGTTAACCTACGCATTTGTCTTTTTTTTTTCTCTCTTTTCTCCGGCGCCGATAGAGATGAGGACTCCCCAGATGTACACTTTATGCGCCTCCCATAGGGTGGCACTAGATATTCCCTCTGTATCGTTGGTACTAAAAAAAAATTAAATTTCCTTCTGTATCTGTTCGACCACTTTTCCATCCCGCAAGAGACTATCATCAAATCTCCAGCTGGCCGGTTGCCTTTGTATTCCGGGTATCCCGATCCTCATCGAGACCGGAGAATGATCTGAGAGAGTAGAGATTCCTATCTGTGAGGACTTGACTAGGTCCAGCATTCTATGTTCCAACACTATATAGTCCAGTCTTGAGTACGTCCCGTGCACAGGGGAGAAGAAAGTATAGTCCCGTATTTTCTCATGTTTTACCCTCCACACGTCAATTAGTTGAAATTGTTTCATCTTGTGTTTAAACTTTCTAAGTAGACCCTTACTTGTCCCCTGTGCCCGGGTCGTGCTATCCTGCTCTGGGTCAAGACAAAAATTAAAGTCTCCGGCCAATATAACCTCCCCTGTCTTGAATTTGGCCAGTCTATTTAGGGTCTGAATCAGAAAACCTATGGGGTTTTCATTAGGACAGTATACATTTGCCATGGTCAACATCCTGTCGCCTACCTTTCCCTTTAAAAACAAAAAAACGTCCATCAGGGTCTGTTATCCTGTCCATTATTGTAAACCTAGTTTGTTTTTCAAAGCCAATTGCTACCCCTTTCGCCCTACTTATAAGAGAGTCTGCGTAGTACCACATCTGATAGTTTTCAGAGTTCAATTTTATATTTGTTTCCAGTGACAAATGAGTTTCTTGAAGAAACACCACATCAGCTCTGAACTCCTTCAACTCTTTTATCAATTTGGACCTCTTAAGTAAGGTATTTAACCCCTTCACATTGTAGGTTACCAAGTTTAATTCTGTCATCAAAATCCTCTCAATGAGGTACTACGCTTTTTTCCTAGTTCCGGCTCCTTTCGATTTAACCTCTTTTGGATTTGCAAGGTGGGTGTTTTCCCTCTCTTCCCCCCATGAACCCCCCCCTCCCTCCGCCCCCCATTTTCCCTCCGCCCCCCATTTTCCCTCCCTCCCCCCGGCCTCCCCCCCTCCCAAACTCCCCCTCCCTAGCTCCCCCTCTCCCTCCCCTACCCCCCGGCCATCTCCCGGCCTTGGTTCTGTAGGTGGGCACCCAATCTTTGCCCAACCAATGAACCATATGACCTAGGGTGTGGCTCTAACTGCGGCCACCTGTGCCAGTCCCGCCCCTATCCCCCCTAAAAGGGTACTGAAAGGGTTGGGAGTGAGCATTTGTTGAGTCCCCCTACTCCCATACAGGCCTCCACTCTATTTGTCGCTTTAATTTTTGCTTCCCGATTCCCCCCCTCCCCAACCGATCACCATTATTCTATGTTTCCCCTTCATTGTCTATCTGTCTTTCTCCGCTTCCGTCATCACCTAGGGATGTCTGGGACCGGGATATTTAATTTATGGCAAAAATCCTCTAACTCGTCCAAAAATGTAAGTCTTATTGTCCTTCCCTCTCTCTGAACTAATAGCGCTGCTGGAAAACCCCAGCTGTACTTTATATTGACCATTCTCAATTGCTCTAATAATGGTTTTAGTTGCCTTCTCCGGGCCAGAGTTCCTGCAGAGAGGTCTGAAAAGATCTGCAAAGCGGATCCATCATATTGCAGAGGGGGGCTTCCTCTGAGTTTGCTCCAGATCTTTGCTTTGTCTTCAAAAAGGTGAAATGTAATAATTACGTCTCGTGCTATATCTTCCCTAAGGCCAGGGGGTTTACGCACCCTATGTATGCGATCGATCTTCAGGTCGTCGTTTTCACCTCTGTCCAATAAAGGATTGAAGATCCTTTTCATTTTAACAGTCAAATCTTCTCCCTGTTGTTCCGGTATTGCTCTTATCCTCAGATTTTGACGTTGACTTTGATTTTCTTGTTCTTCCAGTTTATACACTATATCCCTGTGTTCTATCTGCATGTTCTTCATTTGTACTTTTAATTCTAAAAGTTCCTAAGCCTGTTTTTCTGATAGTTCCTCTGCCTCTTCAACCCTCCTTAACAGATGGCCCATGTCTGTTTGTAGGGATTTGGGCAATATTCCTCTGAACTTCCAACCTGCTGATGTTCGGATCCATCTCACTGTCTGTTACCTCTCTGGAGTAGGCTCCCAGCTCTTCTGTAGGTGGCGTTGTTAATGTTGGTTCCTTCCTTTTTTCTTTTGCCCCCTGTTGTTTTTTATCTACTCCGGGACTTTTTAAGCTGACTTCTTTTAAGTATTTTTGGATCGTACTTGAGTTTAGGCTTTCTTTTGGGTTTTTAGCTTCATTGTTTTTTTGTGACATTCCCTTCATTTTCCCCTCTGTGGGCTTTTTCCTCCCCAGGATGATCCCCCTTTCTTCCTCTTCTACTTTCCTCTTCTTATACGATTTTTTAACTTTCTTTTAATCTCCGCCTAAGCTTCTCCCATAAAGAAGGGGGAGAGGGGGCGGGGGTACGGAGGCCAGATCCCTGTTATGGGGGGTGGGGTGGGTGTAGGCCTTTTATGAGCTATGTGGAAAATGTACCCTCTTGTAGGTTTAACACTCGCCCCTCGCTCCTCCCCCTGAAGTATATACAGATGTATCTGATCAATATAGAGTCCTTTCAGAGAAAGTTTTAAGTGTTGATCATGCAGTGGTTAGGTCAGTACGTATCTTCTTCCCCCCACTAAACAGGGGAATCCACATACAGCAGGTATAGGGAGGTATACCCCAAAAAGAAAAAAAAAACGAAAAGAAAACAATAGAACAGGGACTTCAGAATGCAGTGTGTAAACTCTTCTTGCTCCTTCCTTTCTCTTCCTTACACAAGAGTCGGCTATTTAGGTCCATGATGACTACATTTTAGTCCATGATTTAATAATTGGGGCACGGACAAGGCTTAGCAGATAGAGAATCGACTGACACACTGAGAGTGGGTAATGGTCCACCGGCACCAGAGAAAAAAAAACAAAAAAAAACAAAACCTTTGAAAGTCCTTCTCTCACTCTTCTAGTTGTTCAGTCTAATAATCACAGTGTCTGCTAACTTCTGTAAACCCTTCTCCTTACGGGTACAATAATTTGCATATAGTTCCTGTTTGAGAATAGGCTACACGCTGTAATGCGAAATGACCATTTTTCTCCTTTATCCAGCAGTCCTTATCAAGACATTTGTACATTTGTGCATAGCATTACTATTTCGGAGCCAACATAGACTTTTTTCAGGATGTGCTATATATCTGCCAAATCCTTTGATACCAGATAGCCAACACACTACCAGTGGGATGAAAATCCACAGACACTTGAAAAGAGATACAGGGCTTCCACATTGGCATAATATTGCTACTGCGGCTAGATTATACGCTGTAATGTAATCAAAACGGTTGATTTTCCCTTATCCAGCAGTTTTTATCAATAGTCTTGTATACAACACTCCTACATCTATGTGCTATCTTGCTGAGCCCACATATATTTTCAGTATATATATTTTTTTTTTTCAGTGCAATAATATACCTCATATATCCCAGATGGCTGCAGATTCCTTTAACTATTTTCAAGTTTTTGTCTTACCAGGTTATCTCCCTGGGTCCCTGGATCCACGGAGAAATTCTCAGGGGAAAGGAAGAGGGGGAGTGTACTTTCACCTGTCTCCCGGGCGGCCAGCTGATTCCGTTCCTGCCATCTGATATGCTATTCGGCATACAAGGCTTACAGTGCTCCCTGTGTACTCCGGTCACTGTTTATCTGGTACAACTCAGATAGAGGGAACAGACAGACAACAGATTAAATGTTATCATCGGTGAAATGGCAACGAGTGAAGGAGGGAGGGGGGCGGGAGGGTCCACGGACACAGACGGCTTCGGCTATGATAGCCGCTATAATAAACACTCAGCCCTTGTCTGCATCCTTCTCTCTTTCGGTCCGTAACTCACCCCTTTCATCATCTGTCACTCAAAGAGGTGTGGAGCTGCCGAAGCCACTGCCTGCAGGTTTAAGGGGGGGAGATCTGCGTCCCTCGGAGCTCAGCGTTCTCTCACCACGCTTCGCTCCTGCTGAACCTCCGGGACATCCTCCATCTCCTCTCACAGGCACCGCACTCAGGCCCCTCCCCCTACGTCCTCTCCGTCCGACGCATGGTCTGCTGTTCCAAATCAATCACATTCTGAACCCCCTGGTAGGTTCTAGTGGGCATCCCTGATGGGTCTGCACTGATAATCAATGCGCTGATTATCAGGGCAGACCCACCTGTCAGGAGAGCCGCTGATCGGCTTGTCAGCATGAATAGATGTTTTTAATAGTTATTTTATACAAATCCCTGTAATCAATACACTGAAGCAAGGTAGAGTACTTTTTTCCAACAGAGAACATGACAGCTACAGAAGATGTTCTCTAAATTCTCATCAAGCCACTCTCTGGACACTTTTAATTCAGGTTCAGACAGATTAAAAAAGTGGGCAAAGGGTATTTATGCCCCTGGGACCAGTTCAATAGGACAACCATATGGGGAGGTAATTGATCAGCATTGTTTTTATTACCGATATAACTTGTGGTATTGTGGAGGCAGGTTGTCATATGATTGGGTAGTTACCACATCAACTTGTGATTCCCTAATCAGTAGAAAACTTGTTTGACAAGGTTCTCTGTCTATTTGTGGATATTGATAATGGAACACAAATTGTACTACAAGCACTGCAACTACTGTAAATGCCTGTCTGGACAGGCCTCGATTTCTGGGTGATTGAGTAGTTATGACGCTTCTGTAATAAAAAAAAGTGTCCTTTTAGTGTACAGGTTTGCTCCACAGATACTGTAGAAAGTCCATTTGAATGGGTTACAATTTCTTTTGGACACTAATGCCCCGTACACACGGTCGGAAAATCAGTTTTTTCCGATGGATTTTGTCCGACACTGGTGTTGCATACACACGGTCGGACAAAGTTGTCGGAAAATCCGATCATTCTGAACGTGGTGACGTTTGTTGCCTACGACGGGACTACGTAGAGGCTAGTAGCCAATAGCTTTGGTCTTGTAATGTGATCTGAGCATGCGTGGCACTTTGTCCGTCGGAATTCGCTACACACGATCGGAAAAAGTCCGATAGGACTTTGTTGTCGGAAAATTTGAGAGCAGGAGATAAAACTTTGTCCGTCGGAAAATCCGACGGAAAAAGTCCTATGGAGCCTACACACGGTCGGAATTTCCGACAACATTGTCCGATAGGACATTTTCCGTCGGAAAATCCGACCGTGTGTATGGGGCATTACAATGGAAATAGTATACAGGTTTGTACCACATCTAGAAAGCCTGCAATTTCTGAGATTAGGCAGGCATATAGCATCTAAAATAAATTGTAGATGGAAATAGCTTACATGTTTGCACAGCTAAAAAGCCTGTAAACAGGTTGCAATTTCTGTTAGCCTGAGAAGAAATTTAGCATGTGTTAAAAAAAATGTCTTTTTACACTGATGATGGAAATGATATACGGGTTTGCACCACAGCTAGAAAGCCTTTTTGTACAATCTGCAGGTTCTGATAAATTGAGAAGGCATTTAGCATATCTCTAATAAGTCTACACCATGGAGTCTATTGTCTCTCTTCTAAAGCAGCTACACAGATGATTCTTTCTCAGCATCTCTGGCCGACAATGGCTTTTCAGGAGAAGTATTGCTGACAAACAATATGCTACAACCAGAAAGAAAATAATTGTATACCGTGCTAACCTAAAAAGTTAAATAAAAATAGCAAACAGGCTGCAGCTTATATTGTAAGATATGTACAACCACTAAGATCAGAAAAATTGGAAAGGAAGCTGCGCAAAAATTTAATTAATTAATTATAAATTTATACACCAAATAATCACCCTAATAAACATTAAATTACAGTGTTAAATAAATAATGCAATAATGAATTGATATTAATAAGAGCATTGAAGATAAAGTCCAGTGATTAAGGTGAAAAGAATGACATAAGTACTTCTTCTGTGCAAAAAACACACACCACCGATGTTAGTGAACCTCCAACGCATTTTGCACATATTACAAACACCTATACAACTTAAAGTCAGATTCCTCAACACCTCAACCCACCGAAATAGACATCAATCATTTTCTGCGTTCTATCAATCTTCCATTCTAATGAGTTGCAGTACTTAAACTCTGCCATATCAGACAGAGAAATTCTCCAAGCCTTCCATTCACTACCTCCCAATAAATTGCCAGGTGCTGATGGCGTATCGGCCGAGTATTAAAAAGCCTTTCAAGACACACTTGTGCCATACATGAGCAAGCTCTTCCATGAGTTATGATATGAAAGGCTGCATTTTCTGGCAGACTAGACTGAGGTCAGGGAATCCCTCTCTACTCTTCCTTCCACGCTTCCTTCTACGCTTCATTCCACCCCTGCTGAGGCTTCCGTTGCCCAACCTGGGACTCCATCACACAAACTATGCGCTTACCAGAAGGCAAACGGTGTAAAGCCTGTAGTATCAAAACAGCATCCAGACATTAGCTCACAAATAGTAGGAATTTGCTGCGAGTATAATGAGAGCACACCAGGGGATCCCAACTCAATAGGCAGTCAAGCAGGCAGCAATCACGGTATTTAAAAGACGTTTAAAAAGCTCGTAAGAAAACATATTCCAGCTGGCTTGCAGACACCCATCCTAGACAGCGATGACGTCAGCACGCCTCCCTCCTGATGTACGTTTCGTCAAAGAGTGACTTAGTCATGGGGCAATATGCTACAACCCTCTTTGAGATTCAGGACACACATTTTAGCAGTGTCCTTTAACCACTTCACCTCCGGAAGGATTTACTCCCTTCCTGACCAAGCCCTTTTTTTTGCGATACAACACTGCATCGCTTTAACTGACAATTGCGTGGTCGTGCAATGTTGTACCCTAACAAAACTGATGAAAGTTTTTTTCCCACAAATAGAGCTTTCTTTTGGTGGTATTTGATCACCTCTGCGGTTTTTATTTTTTGCACTCTAAACAAAAAAAGAGCGAACATTTTGAAAAAAAAAGCAATATTTTTTTATTTTTGCTATAATAAATATCTAAAAAAAAAAAAAATGTATTCCTCAGTTTAGGCCGATATGTATTCTTCTACATATTTTTGGTAAAAAAATTGCAATAAGTGTATATTGATTGGTTTGCGCAAAAGTTATCGCACCTACAAAATAAGGGATAGATTTATGGCATTTTTATTATAATTTTTTTTTCATTAGTAATGGCGGCGATTTGCGATTTTTATTGTGACTGTGACATTGCGGCGGACACATCGAACACTTTTTACACTATTTTGGGACCAATGGCATTTATACAGCAATCAGTGCTGTAAAATTCACTGATTACTGTGTAAATGTCACTTGTTTACAGGCATCTCCCTGTTTTGCCTCTCCGTGTCACGATTGCGGGCCGATGCGCAGCGATGTACGGCACCACCACCACCAAAGGCCCAATTTTCCTGCCCCTGGGGCATGTAATTATAAATTTTGATATAATAATTCAAAGCAGGGCCGTTCCTGCACTCAAAAAGAGTATCTATGTGGGGTAATGCCATGTACACACGATCGGACATTGATCGGACATTCCGACAACAAAATCCATGGATTTTTTCCAACGGATCTTGGCTCAAACTTGTCTTGCATACACACAGTCACACAAATCTTGTCGGAAATTCCGAATGTCAAGAACGCAGTGACGTACAACACTTACGACGAGCCGAGAAAAATGAAGTTTAATAGCCAGTGCGGCTCTTCTGCTTGATTCTGAGCATGCGTGGCACTTTGTGCGTTGGAATTGTGTACACACGATTGGAATTTACGCAAACTGATTTTGTTGTCGAAAAATGTGAGAACCAGATCTCAAATTTTGTGCAACGGAAATTCAGATGGAAACTGTCTGATGGAGCCTACATGTGGTCAGAATTTCCAACAACAAGCTCCAATCGCACATTTTACGTTGGAAAGTCCGACCGTGTGTACATGCCTTTACAGTGTTGTGCCACCACCTCCACCACCCAAGGTCCAATTTTTCTGCCCCTGTTTAATAGGGGCATGTAATTACAATTGTTGTTCTAATATTTTACAGCAGGGCCCATTCCTGTGCCCAACAAGAGTATCTGTGAGGGGTTACAGTGTTGTGGCACCACCATCACCCAAGGCTCAATTTTTCTGCCCCTGTTTAATAGGGGCATGTAATTACAATTTTTGTTCTAATATTTCACAGCAGGGCCCGTTCCTGTGCCCAACAAGAGTATCTGTGAGGGGTTACAGTGTTGTGGCACCACCACCAAAGGCCCAATTTTCCCACCGCTCTTTAACAGGGGAGTGTAATTATAATGTTTGATATAATATTTCAATGTAGGGCCCGTTCCTGCACCCAACAAGAGTATCTGTGAGGGGTTACAGTGTTGTGGCACCACCATTACCACCCAAGGCCCAATTTTTCATCCCCTGTTTAACAGCGGCATGTAATTACAATTTTTGATCTAATATTTCAGAGCAGGGCTCGTTACTGCGCCCAACAAGAGTATCTGTGAGGGGTTACAGTGTTGTGGCACCACCGCCAAAAGCCCTATTTTCCTGCCCATGTTTAACAGGGGCATGTAATTAAAATTTTAGATATAGTATTTCACAGCAGGCCCGTTCCTGCGCCCACCAAGAGTAACTGTAAGGGCTTACAGTGTTCTGGTACCACCAACACCTAAGGCCCAATTTTCTGCAGAGTATATAGGGCAGGCCGTATAGTATATATACTGCTGTTCAGAGTATATAGTGCTTGGGGGCCTGGGGGACCCCCACATCATTTTTTTTCATTTGGGTGTGGATTCCCCTTAATATCCATACCAGACCCAAAGGGCCATGCTGTTTTTTTCAATGATTTTCATCTATATTGCTGGGACCCGACAATACGTTACAGCCACGAGTATTGTATATGCTCGAGTATAAGCCAAGTTTTTCAGCACATTTTTTTGTGCTGAAAGTGCCCCCCTCGGCTTATACTGGAGTCAATCACTTTTCTGCAGCAGAGAATGACATTTCCCGACCCGACTTTGGGGCCTCGTATCTCTGGGCCACTTGGTGCTAGGAACCACAAATTTGGAACTAGCACTACAAGATATCCAAATTTGGGGTTTCTAGCACCAAGTGGCCTCGAGATACAGAGCCCCAAATTCGGTTCGGAAAATGTCATTCTCTGCTGCAGAAAAGTGCTTGACATTTTCTGACCCGACTTTGGGGCCCCGTATCTCGGGCCACTTAGTGCTAGGAACCCCAAGTTTTATGTGAAAACCCAGTGCAACTAGCACTACAACATATTGGGGTTTCTAGCACCAAGTGGCCCTGAGATACAGGGCCCCAAAGTCGGTCAACTGTGTCCATCTGCAGCAATGTCATTTCAGGACCCTTTGAGTCCAGAGACCCCAAATTCTGGCTGCAGCTATGGGGCATATAGGAACCCTTAACTACCAAGTTTGAAGTTCAGGGGACCTATGGCTGCAAATGGGCACAGTGAGGCATGCAAATGGGCACAGTGAGGCATGCAAATGGGCATTTTTAACCCTCTTTTACACTTATGTCCCGTACACACGCTCGGACTTTCCAGAGGGATTGTCTGCTGGACCTAGTGCAGCAGACAAACCGCCAGACTTTCCAGCGGAGCTCTGCCGGACTTTCCGAGCTGTGGACTTGCCCACTCACGCCCGGACTTCTCCGGGGGGCAAATTTGCGGGAAAAAGTCCGCGGGACTTTTGAAAATGAACGGACTTCCCCCACACACAGAGAAAAGTCCGATCATTTAGAACGTAACTGCAGGTAGACGGGACTAGTGAAGGCAGTGAATACCGCCGCACTAGCCCCGTCACCTGGCATGGATTTAAAGGGAATCCCCACGCCGAAAAAACGGCGTGGGGGTTCCCCCCAAATCCATCTCAGACCCTTATCCGAGCATGCAGCCCGGCTGGCCAGGAAAGGGGTGGGGAAGAGCGAGCGCCCCCCCCTCCTGAGCCGCACCAGGCCGCGTGCCCTCAACATGGGGGGTGCCCTGGGGAAAGGGGGGCCCTGCGGCCCCCCCCCCCACCTTGTCCCCATGTTGATGAGGACAAGGGCCTCTTCCTGACAACTCTGGCCGTCGGTTGTCGGGGGCTGCGGGCGGGGGGCTTATCGGAATCCGGGAGCCCCCTTTAATAAGGGGGCCCCCAAATCCCGGCCCCCACCCTATGTGAATGAGTATGGGGTACGATGTACCCCTACCCATTCACCTAAGGTGTAAAAGTGTCAATAAAAAAAACACACAATTTTATTTTATTTTTTAATCTTTTATTTATTTCACAAGACAAGAAAACACAACAGAACATCTTCCTCAGATATACCAATTGAAAATCATATTACATATTATCAAACATTCACATGAGATCAGATTCCTTTCTTTCATCCAACCCCTATGCTCTAATTCCAACGGTCAACTAATATTACTCAGGTCGTATCCCATTCCCTTCCTGTCTTGAATTTTTCTCACATTATTTTATTATCCCCCCCATTAAAAACCTATTTCGTGCCCAGCGAAAAAACAAAAAAAAATTAAAAATTTGGGGAGGGGGGGGGGGGGAAACGCAACATCCCCTCCCTCTCCCTCCCGACCGAGGCGAGAGGGGGGGGGGGTGTATGGGGAACAGAGGGCGGCAAGGGCACCCCCCTCGAACTGCACATACTTCCCTACTCTTCTCAACATCCCTTCCCCCATTTCAATTATGTTGCCCTTTTTTTTTTTTTATTCTGTCACATCGCCCTCAAGCAGTGTCCGTCCTTCATCCGAAAAAATAAATACATTCCAGGGTGTCCATGTATTAGTATATTCTTCCTTTTGGTGACGTTTCGTGAGGATTAATTCCTCCATTTTTTTAATTTCTTCTACTTTTTTAACCCACATGCCTGTAGTAGGTACCTGTGTGGATTTCCAGCATATGGGAATGCATGCTTTGGCAGCATTGAGGAGGTGACATAGAACTAGTTTTTTATATATTTTCCTTGGTATATTAGTTACGTGAAGCAAGAAGAGTGCCGGGTCATATGGTATTGATATTTCCGTAAGGTTTTGGGCAATTTGATATATCCTCTTCCAGAAGTATTCTAATTTTGGACATGACCAAAATACGTGGAGGATTGTACCCCTCTCTTGACATCTCATTGGTCTGTCGATAATGGGTATATTTTATGTAATTTTACGGGGGTTTGATACCATCTGGTCACCACTTTATAATTTGTTTCTTGTATATTGGTACTTATAGCCGTTCCATGTATACAGATTATTATATTTTGCCGCTGTGGCTCCGTAAACTTATATCCCACATCTAGCTCCCAATCCGTAAGGCACTGTAACTGATAGTCCTCTGGTGGTCTAATCAATAGTTTATATACTGCCGATAGTGCATGTCGCATTATCCCTTCTTCCGAGCAGAGAGTCTCATATCTGGTAAGATTTGAGCTAAGACCATCCAATACTGGTAGTGATCGAAAAAAATTTGTTAATTGGAAAGCTCTCCAAAAGTCTAGCCCAAAGATACTTGTTCTGTCCGTAAGTTCTCGCATAGAACGCCAGTTATTTTTTAGCTTAAAATGGGATAACTGAAAATGGCCATTTTGTCTTATTGCTTGGAAGACTGAGTCTTGACATCCTGGAGGGAACGCAGGATTCCCCAAGATTGGGTACATTAAGGAGTATGCTGACGCAAGAGGGTATTTTCTAAACAGTAGCTTGCATGTCTGAACTGTCACTCCTATTAATGGGTGATTTTTTTTATATCCTTTGGCATTGCCGAGTTACTCCACGGTGCCCTTGCAAGTAGGATATTACTCTGAGCCTGTTCCAGACTTGGCCACAGTTTGATTGATTGATGGCGGTTCCAGTCTATGAGCCTTGTCAAATGTATCGCCTGTTGATATCTTCTAATATCCGGTACCGCTAGCCCTCCATGTTTTTTTAGAAGCATCAATTGTTGTCTATTCAATCTTGGGCGTTTGTATGCCCAGATAAAGTCGAAGAACATTTTGGTCACCTGGTCTAGATATTTGGAGGGGATATATATCGGAAAGGCTTGAAAAAGATAAAGGAATTTGGGGAGTATACACATCTTGATGATGTTACACCTCCCAAACCAGGAATGTAGTCCTGTCTTCCATTTATCGAGTAGCCCCTCGTCTCTCTTAACAAGGATGGAAAGTTTAACTCAAATATTTTTGAGATTTTAGGAGGTATATTTGTCCCTAGATATCTTAAGGCTATTGTTGTCCACTTAAATTTAAAACTAGTCTGGAGATTTAGAAGCTCCAATTGTTTTATACTCATTCCCATTGCCTCTGATTTATTAAAATTAATCTTCAGGTTTGACAGATTCCCATACTTATTAAATTCATGTAAGAGCATCGGTAGAGAGATTATTTGGTTTGTGAGTGAAAACATCATGTCGTCCGCATATGCTGATATCTTCTGTTGGGTGTCCCCTATTGTCACTCCCCCAATATCCGGGTTTAGCCGGACCGTACATAAAAAAGGCTCCAGTGCCAAAGCAAATAGGAGTGGCGATAGGGGACAGCCTTGTCTCGTACCATTCTTGATCGTAAGGGGCTCTGACAGGACACCGTTGGCTCTGACTCGAGCCAAGGGTTCCGAGTATATTGTACCTATGCGGTCCATCATCACCTCCCCTATCCCCACATATCTTAATACTGTCATCATGAATTGCCAATCGACCCTATCAAAGGCCTTTTCTGCATCCGTTCCTAAAGCCCCATACACACGGTCGGACTTTTTCATGGATTCTGTCCGATCGGACAAGGTTGTTGAAAAATCAGACCGTGTGTATGCACCATCGGACAGTGTTCGTCGGTTTGACCGACGGACAAAGTCTTATCTCCTGCTGGAAAGATTTGCCGTCAACACGGTCCGATCACACCAAATCCGATCGTGTGTACGGTTGTCCGACCGGACAAAGTGCTACGCATGCTCAGATCACATTACAAGACCAAAGCTATTGGCTACTAGCCTCTACGTAGTCCCGTCGTAGGCAACAAACGTCACCACGTTCAGAATGATCGGATTTTCCGACAACTTTGTCCGACCGTGTGTACGCAAAACCAACATCAGACAAAGTATGACGGACATGGTCCGACGGACCTGGTCCGCGGATTGTCCGACCGTGTGTATGGGGCTTAAGAGAACACACAGGGTTTTATTCCTGTTTACTACGTGTATGAGATTTGTTACCTTGATTATATTATCCCTGGCCTCTCGGGTAGGTACAAATCCAACCTGGTCCAAATGGATCAAGGCTGGAATGTACTCTTGAATTCTGGTAGCTATCATTTTTGTGAGTATTTTCAAATCGGTATTTAGCAACGAGATTGGCCTGTAGCTGCCACATGCTGTCGGGTCTTTCCCCTCTTTGTGTATAACTGTTATATAGGCCATAAGGGTCTCTTGGGGGAGCTTCATATCTGGTCCCAGAACATTAAAGAATTTCACCAAGAATTTTCCCAGGGATGCTATTAAAGATTTATAATATGAGATGGTGAAGCCATCTGGGCCTGGGGCCTTTCCTAGTTTAATATTTCCCATCGCTTTTTGAATCTCTTCCAATGTAAATGGTTCGTCTAGTGCTTTGCTAATCTCCGGTGTTAGTTTAGGCATATGGGACTTCCTTAAATATTCTTCTATCTGGGTCTGAGGAAAGGGATCTTTCTGTAAATTATATAAATCTGAGTAATATCTTTGAAACTCCCTCGCAATATCTTTAGGGAAGGAACATTTCTGTCCATTTACCTTCACTATGTGTGGTATGTAGTTCCTGAGTCTCTGTTCTCTTAGGGTCCTAGCTAATGTCCTACCGCATTTGTTCCCGGACTCATATGATATCCTCCGACAGATCTGTATTTGTGCTTTTGCCTTAAATATCATTAGTCTACTATTTTTTTGCGTAGGGTTATTAGTTCAGTCTCCAGCGCAGCTGTTTGAGCATGTTTATATTGTGCTTCTACTAATTTTAGTTCTTCAAGAGGAAAGTCAATTGTTTAGCGCGCTGTTTCTTTATTCGAGAACCGTGCTTAATAAGAATCCCTCTAATGACTGCCTTATGAGCCTCCCATACCATACCTGTATTACTCTCTGGAGTATCATTTGTCTGAAAAAAAAAATCCAATTCTCTTGTCACTTCCCTAAGTACCTCCTCATCTTGTAATAGACTCTCATTTAGTCTCCAAGTTCTCGTTCTAGAGATAAAGTGGTCAGTTAATGCAAAGGAAAGCTGGATCGGCGCATGATCTGACCATGTAATATGATCAATTGAGATCTCTCGAACCGCCTGTAACTGGGAGTGAGGAATAAAGAAATAATCAATTCTCGAGAACTGTTTATGCGGTGTAGAATAAAAGGTATAGTCCCTTTCCGCAGGATGAAAAATGCGCCATATATCTATCAACTGTGCTTTAAATAAAGCTCCAGAGATTTGTTTCCGTGAACTAGGAGATATCGAGGAACGTCCTGACGAGGTATCTTCAGACGGTATTAATGGTATATTAAAGTCCCCTCCCAGTATTAGTTGGCCCTTGGTAAATTCAGTCAATAGTTCTAGCGTTTGAGTGATGAAAGTTTCCTGGTGCAGGTTAGGTGCGTATATATTCGCTAGAGTTACCTCAATATTGCCAATCATGTCTCTTACAAAGAGATATCGTCCCCCCACATCTGCTTTTTCATCCACACAGGTCCATGGTACCTTAGATGAAATTAATATAGACACTTCACATGTTTTAGTAAGCTTGTTATTAGAGTGGTACACAATTGGGAAGAGTCTACTTTTCAAAATTGGTAGCTTACCCTCTTTGAAGTGCGTCTCCTGGATGAAGGCGATGTCTGACTTCTTACGATATAGGTCTTCCGTGAGCATACGTCTTTTTTCAGGGATATTAAGCCCCTTTGCATTCAACGAGAGTACCCTCACCTCCTCCATTCCCCAAACCCCCTCACCTGGGAGGAGAGGGGGAAGAAAAAAAAAAAGAACCAAAAACCAAAAAAAATATTTTTTTTTTACCTTTTATTGGTGATAAAACAAAATTGGGGCGTGGCCTGACTCGGATCCGTGATGGACGCCTAATCTCTCGGCTCCCGGACCCTAAGGTCTAGCATCCTGACTACAGGCAGCATTAGCGGGGCGTAGTATGGAGAGCACACCCCGGAGTGTCCCAGCAACTAGATCCCGGTCCCCCAGGACACAAGGTACTCAATCGGGCCGTCAAATACCGGAGATCTTCCGGCCGCGGCCTAGAGACAGCATGCAGGACTCACAGGCCTCAGAGCCGCGCTCCTCGAGTAGGAGTACTGCCCGCTCACGCAGCCGTAGCCCCCCAGCAGCGGAAATGACGGCGGCACCCGCAATCAGTATGGCTGATCTGAGGTCTGTGGCTGCTGACATTAAGCAGTCATTGTCAGCGACAATCGCGGAGGCCATCCAGGACCTCCGCACAGACATACAGGCTATATCCCTGAGGGTGGATGACCTTGAGGAAACGCAAACCCGCCATGATTCCTCGCTCTGCCACATACAGCAAGTGACGGAATCCCATGCTGTACACCTCAGAGAGATCAATAGACACATGGAAGATTTGGATAATAGAGGAAGACGCCGGAACCTCCGGGTAAGAGGACTCCCCGAATCCATAGATGTTAATGTGCTCACCCGCACGATCACTGATTTATTTAATGACCTGCTGGAGAGGGCCCCAGACACACCAATCCCCATGGAAAGGATGCACAGAGCCTTGCGACCTAGAGGAAGGGACACAGATCCCCCTAGAGACGTGATCTGCTGCCTCACTGATTTCCTCACAAAAGAAGAAATTCTGTGGAAAGCCAGAGGCAGGGCTCGCCTCACATATAGAGGTACTGAAATAAAAAATTTCCAGGACTTATCCACCATTACACTTCAGAGGAGAAGGGAATTGAGACCCCTGCTGGATGTCCTGAGATCACGCGCAATAGTGTACAGGTGGAAGTTCCCTTTCTGCCTATCTGCCACAGCAAATGGCCGTTCTGTTAACCTCAGAGTTCCAGAAGACCTAGAGCATTTTTGCACCTCCCTCAACATCCCACTTGTCGCCCTGCCGGATTGGTACAGTGATTTCCGTCTTCCCCCGATGAGAAGAGCAACTTCCATGGATGACGTGATCGAAGCGGGTAACTTCAGCATCAACCGCCGTCGCAGAGCTCATCCTCCTCCGTCACCCTCAAATGCTGCGGGACCGCTGCGAAATGGAAGCCCTACTGCATCTCCGGATCATCGCAAGGCACGCCATGCATGAACAGGTACCTAACCCTCCGGTTACTGGATGGGTTAGTCTTACACCACTTGTTCTTATACCACATTGCCTCCCCACACAGTTATCTGGTACACCTTGAACTTCCTCCACGGGACCTATGAACTGCATACAATAGTATATTAATCTTTCCCTTTCATGAGGGCCCCTCCAGAGAAGACTCGTGGCCAAAATATATACCGCCCCATAGAAATATCTTCACCTTGCCACAGAGGACCTCGATTTCAACAGGTGGACCCCCCTCCATACGGGATTTTTACCCCCTAGTTACAATATGTAACCCTCACCCACACTTACCTAGGAGTTATTCCCTGCAGCTGATACCAGATGATCGATCCAAATGGTTAGCCAGGTCTGGACTTACACTTTCTGTAAAGGTAACTCTCCTCTCAGCACAAAGGCAGTGCTGTATGATAATATCAAACCCACTCACCTCTGTCAACTTTCAGCCAGATGTGCCGTATCCTTTTCCTGCCCCGAATGGCCCTAAAGTAGGAAATGCACTGCTCTGATCTCTCCGAATTGCCGCTATATAATCCCACCCCTATGCACTTGATATGAAATGTATAATCACTTAAGCACTTTCTCTACAGGTTGATCTACAAAGTCTATAGGGGTGGAAATATGACAATGTACTGTACTAAAACTTGATTTTGTTACCTTGGTGAGGGAACGTTGAGCTGAAACATGACCATTGTCTGTCAAGGAGAGGCAGTTCAGCCCACCCCAACACTCGAGGGCACGAGATACCATACCTTGACTCATTGTATATGCACTCCCCACTTAACTTGGTAGAGAGCAGACCTTCGGAGGGGCCGCTACCGCTGCTGGCACAAGTCACTACCACTGTAAATAGCACGCAGGATATTTTGAGGTGTAGAGGGTACGAATATCCTGAGGTAAGGGTGTGAGTTGCACAAAAAAGAGGTAGGGATGGGGGGGATGAAATAGAATTAAGGAGACAACGTCCTCAAATTGGAGGGGGGGGGGGGGGAATGGCGATCATCCACTTTTTACATTAGTCTAGAGGGGCATGCAACTCTGACATACGGAATAGGACCTGTGCTTCCAACACAAAGCACCCATCCTATACTTTACATAAACCAAACCATAGGCCCTCCCTCTCACTCCGTATTTGCAAGTGATGTACACTTTGTCTATCCATATGACTTGGAATGTTATCACCTTTTTTGGGTTTGGAGGTGCCTCTCTTAGCGGTAATAGCACAGAGGAGGGTGCTTAAACGATTCCTCTTCTTAATATATTGAGCTTACATACCTTGTCTCTACACTGGCTTGAGACCCTCTCACTAGCTACCCTTTATCCCTCAGCCTGCTGAGTCATCATACAGGATGCCACCCTTGCCTTCCCTACGAGCTAGAGGTTGATCCACCACTTTGTGATCCTGTATCCAAGGGGGCCCTCAGGTACTTTTTAAACACATCATCTCTAATATGCATATGCACGTTCCCGTGGAACCCATCGTTAGACAAGTTTGTCTCCTCATAATCTATATACCACTGTTCGTTTGTTGATGTTACATTGTGGTTATATACTTTTCATACCATGTGACGCTATATCTTGCCGAAACATCTCATATCTACTGACACATATACCTAGCGGGCTTATACCATACACCTCCCCGCAGAACCCGGGTGCTGACCACTATATCTTTTGTAGACTCAGCCCCCACCTGCCCACATCTAACCTAACATGGTCTCTTGGGACCGTGAGATTATCTCCCTCTGGGAACCGTTCTCTACCACTCCCACACACAGTGGTCTCTGTGAGATTCCACTGACCTCTTCTGGTACCTTACACACCGGGTCGACCAGTATTCTGACCCGCCACCAGATCATATCCACTTACCTACCTACCCCCCCCCCATACCTCCCCCGAGTCTTTCACCACTAGCTATCTTACCTATATAGATCCCTTTCCCTTATCCCCACCCCACCTGTCTCTCACCCATATCTTTTCCTCCGACCTAACCCTACAACACCATCTCCCACAGGTGGTCCGTCTTGACTCCCTTCCCGGATAGACTCCCCCTTAACACTCTAAGGACAAAGTGAGGAGGGGAGAAAAAAAAAAAAAAAAGGGAAAAAAGGGGGGAACACACAAAAGAAAAAACAAAACATAAAAAAAAATAAAAAAGGGGAAAGCCACAACTACCACAACAATATAACCAGCTCACTATGGCTGCAATTAACCACAGTTCCTCTTGTCCTACCCTTAAACTGATCTCCCTGAACGCAAAAGGCTTGAATATTCCTGAAAACGTTCAAAAGTTCTTGCCAATATGCGTAGCATGAAAGCTGACATAGTCTTCCTGCAAGAGACTCATTTCTGCTCAAAATCCAGACCAAAATTGGCCAATTTCTTTTACCCACACGACTTCCATGCTACTAATCCGGAAGCCAAATCGAAAGGTGTCTCGATTCTCTTGTCTAAAACTGTTCCCTTCCAAGTGACAGACACGCTAGCAGATGAACAGGGTAGGTTCTTATTCTTAAAAGGGACATGGAAGGATAAACCTATAACCCTGGCCAATATATACAGCCCTAACTCATCCCAAGTCCCGTTTTTTCAGCAACATTTCTCAGCGCCTAGCCACCTTCCAATCGGGTATACTAATAGTAGGCGGAGATTTCAACGTGCCCCTGGAACCCCTCATTGACACGTCCTCGGGTACTTCCCACTTACCATACAAAGCATTGCGTCAAATCAAACTAAGCCTTCAAAACCTCCTGCTTCATGACGCGTGGCGCACGTTACATCCCAAGGAGAGAGATTATACATTCTTTTCTAACCCTCACAACCACTACTCCAGGCTGGACTACTTTTTCCTGACCCAGAGTGATCTTCCATTCTTAACTAGAGCCACCATAGAGCCCATGACTATATCAGACCATCACCCCATCTCAATCTCGCTATCCTTACCAGAAAAAATTAAACGCTCACAGACTTGGAAACTGGACCCGACAATCCTATCAGATATAGTAAGACAGGAGGAAATTTGCCTCTGTATAGAGAACTACTTTACGGACAATGATACGCCAGACACGACCAGCATGACACAATGGGAGGCACACAAATGCGTTGTCAGAGGAAAACTTATTTCGATGACAGCTAAAATCCGACGGGAAAAACGCAAGACTCTTTCGGACCTATACGCCAAATTACAAACATTCGAGACATTGCACAAACGCACACTAGCCCAGAATTTACATCAGGAACTTATAGATACCAGGTCTCTAATCCAGGAGGAGTTGGGCAAGGTTTCACGGAAAAGATACATGCTCACACATAAGCTTTTTTATGAATTTGGTAACAAAAGTGGTCACCTGCTAGCCCAAGCACTTCGAACTAGGAAAGCCAAAAACACAATTCACAAACTTCACTCATCCAAAGGGGAGGTTTACACGAAAAACACGGACATAGCCACTGAATTCGAAAAATTTTACTCAACACTATACAATATTGGGGGCACGAATCTCACAACCAACACACCCACCTCTAGGGCAACTGATATCGCACAGTTCCTAAATCAACATTGCCCCAGGACCATTTCCCAAGAGGTGTCTGAATCTCTGGAGGGCCCGATTACCCAACAGGAATGGGACACGGCTTTAAAACAACTGAAACCGGGCAAATGCCCGGGCCCGGACGGATTATCTGCTAGCTACTATAAAACTTTTAAGGACTCCCTAGATGCCCCGTACAGGAAGGCTTTCAACTCAATCTCTCCAAACAGCCCGCTATCCCGGGACATGTTGGAAGCGCACATAGTGGTTCTTCCCAAAGACGACAAAGACCCTACTCAAGCTAATTATAGGCCAATCTCTCTACTCAACGTAGATCTCAAAATTTTCGCAAAGATACTGGCCAACAGGATATTGCCACTCCTCCCCTCATTAGTCTCCAAGGACCAAGTGGGATTTGTCCCTGGCCGGGAAGCCAGGGACAACACCATAAAGGCCATCAATCTCCATCATTGTATTACGTCATCAAACCAAAAAGGCTTCTTTCTCTCTCTGGATGCGGAGAAGGCATTCGACAGGGTTGCATGGGATTATATGGCAGCTGTACTGCACTCTATAGGTCTGGGTCCACGCATGCTCGATCTCATTCTATCCCTATACTCACACCCTACAGCGAAAATTAGAGTGAATGACACCCTGTCGAATGCCTTCTCCATCCATAATGGTACGAGACAGGGCTGCCCACTGTCCCCGATACTATTCGTCCTCACCCTTGAACCTCTTTTGAACAGCATCAGAACCAATCCTGACATACATGGTATACGGACATCTCATAGGGATTTCAAACTTGCCGCCTTTGCGGATGACATATTAATGTTCCTTAGACAACCCCATACTACAATCCCGGTAGTACTAGCAGAATTCAAACGCTTCAGTGTACTGTCCAATCTTAAGATCAACTTTTCCAAATCTTTTGCACTCAATGTTACACTGCCCCCTCAAACAGTAGCTCTTTGCAAGGAAAATTTCCCCTTCCACTGGAAATCTGATGCAATCACTTATCTGGGCATTCAACTCCCTGCCAAGCTACAAGATCTTTACACAAAAAACTACCTTCCTCTGCTGAATAAGTTAACGATGGACTTG
Source organism: Lithobates sylvaticus (assembly GCA_028564925.1). Taxonomy (NCBI): domain Eukaryota; kingdom Metazoa; phylum Chordata; class Amphibia; order Anura; family Ranidae; genus Lithobates; species Lithobates sylvaticus. Next base: position 152,142,105 of record CM053031.1, read on the forward strand.
ACTCACTGGAATAAGCCGCTGTTCTCGTGATTTGGCAGGGCGGCGATCCTGAAAATGAACGCACTACCAAGGGTTCTCTACATACTTCAAACAGTGCCTATCCACATACCCCCCACTTTCTTCAAATCATACAGAAGCCTGTGCACCAAATTTCTCTGGGGAGGTCACAAACCTAGAATAAGCTATGCACAACTCACACTGCCTAAGCACTTAGGGGGAATAGGACTACCTGACATCCGTAATTACTACAAAGCTGTCCATCTGACGCGCATTATTGACTGGAACGTTCACGACTCCACAAAAGACTGGGTAGCTCTGGAAACATCCCTTAGGCTGCTTCCCCTTGCCTCCCTACCATGGATCAAAAACTGCCTGTCATATCAGGATGTGGGTCTACACCCGCTGGTCAAACCCACTATCCACTCCTTTGTTAACATATGTCACAATACATCTCTTTCATCCATTCCGGGTCCCATGACTCCGTTACTAATGAACCCCAATTTTTCTCCGGGTATGTCTAAATGCTTTCTGAAAGACCTCTGGCCACAATCCCGAGCCCTAGCTCACCACTTCTATGCCCGTGAACAGCTACTTTCTGCTTCCCAATTAGCCACAATACATGACAAACCTTCCATTCCGACCTGGAAGTATAACCAGATTACTCACTTCCTGAGCTCCCTAAGCAGACAGGCCCCATGCCACAGAACTCTGTCACCCTTTGAAAAACTATGTGTACAAATGGCCCCCCAAACGCACCTCATATCCACAACCCATTCCCTTCTCTTTGCGGACCACCGACCTGACGGCTCCACTGCGTGTATTGCTTGGGAGAGGGACCTCTCCATTACTTTATCAGAGGCAGACTGGACCAACATACACACAAACATCCACAAGGGTTCCATGAATGTCTCAACACAGGAGAACGGTTACAAACTTCAGACGCGTTGGTACCGCACCCCGTCCTTGTTACATAAATTTAACCACGATATTCCTGACACCTGTTGGAGGTGCCTCGCAGACAGGGGCACGTTATTGCATATATGGTGGCAATGCCCTCGCATACAGAACTTCTGGAAGGAAGTTCACCGTATCACTAACCATGTTACGACCTATGACTTACCCTTTACCCCCTCTCAATTCTTACTCCATCACACACGCCTTTCTCAATCGGCTTACCCCAAATCTTTGGCAATGCACATGATTAATGCGGCGAAATACTGCATTCCTGTTCACTGGAAATCCCAAGCCACTCCCACCCTTAAGGAATGGTTTAGGAGAATCAACAGAATGTCTGAAATGGAGGAACTCGTTCACTGCTCCCGTGACACCCCACAAAAATACGGACTCAAATGGGCCTGTTGGATAAATTTCCAAACGACCACAGAATTTTCTCACTTAAATACTCAACCGACCTAAATCTGAATAAATAAGAACCATCAGATTGAGAACGTAAACTGGTAACACACCGCTCTATATCTCTCTTGCAGGAATACTGTACTCCCAATCAGGTAAAAAGTACACCCTCCTCATTTGCCGGTGGTATCTACACAATTATTAGGATAAGCACACCCTGTCTGGGGAGGGAGGCAGGACGAGACCACCACCACCCTTCTACCCAATCCTTGTACCTACCACCTCTATTCTCCCCTTCCCCTCCCTTGACATTCCCACCCAGCTACTCACCCTGTCCCCAATATTCCACATCTGACAACGTCAAACCGTCATACTGAACGTATCTTATGATACCTGAACTCCCCACATAGGTAAACGCTTACATGACCCATACGATTACTTACCTCTGTGCCCAACCTTAAGGGTAGAACCATCACCACACTACACACACTTGACCACATGTCTCCCTTATGGCGCCAATCCAACCTTCCAGCTTGTACACGGGGCACTTTGCTCCCTATTTTAAACGGGTATACTTAATATGCTTCATAGTCTCCGGAGTCAACAATAAACCCGCCACTTCTCTATTCTTCACTTAATGCTATGTGCATATGTATGAAGGCCTATGTTGGATTCTTGTTCCTGACTCTCTTTCTATTTGTATGTTCCAGCTTGTTTGCCATTTCTGGTGATCGTTTTCCTTTTTGTCAATACTGACGTTATAATATGTACAATATGCTTGATGTTATGTCAATCTGTTTGATTTTTCAATAAACTTCTTTGGAAAAAAAAAAAAAAATTAAATTTGAGATAGCCCACTTTCAGTGGGATTCAGTTCTATCAGAACAGCAAAAATTTTGCTATGCGCTCTTCAGCTCGAAAAGAGCGCTAATCTATGTGGGGGTGTAGTCAGAAATGTACCGAGTTCGAGCCCCTTTGCCCTCCCCGCACCCCCCCCCCCCGCCGCCCCATGAGAAGACAACCACCAGCATTTTGATCATTTTACATTCAGTGTTTGTTATATATCAACCATTTCTGTTCAATTCTCTTTAACTTCCTGGTACAGTTTGACACAGTTTATTCTCCCCGCCATCCCGCCTCCCCCCAACCCCCCCTCCCCACCCCCCCCGCCCCCCAGGGTATATCTTTAAGGTTTGGAGAGTCATTTCCCTTCTTAAAGAAAACAAAAAAAAAAGAGATACATTTCACCAAAAATATTTTCCTTCCTTCATCCTTCTTCCCTTCCCCCCTCCCCTTCCTTCCCCCTCTCCGCCTTTAGAAGTACAAAAGGGGAGCATACATTTCCCCCGTATATTAACCTAAGGTGCTTCACTTCTTTATTCGTGATCCCTTTTCCCCTTGAAAAAAAAGAGAAGAAAAAAAAGAAAAAAAAAGAAAAACTTTCCCCCCGTTAAATTACTGTTCTACATTATATAAGCGTGATTTTCCCTATTTAGGTGTGACTATGAGCCAATCTTGGTCTCCACTCTCTACCTAACAAATCATCTCAGAGACACTAGCCCTACATTTGGGTAGTGATCTCCTTACCTTTAATCCTATCCCCGTGTGATCCCTCTTATGTGTTTATCCACATTCCTGTGGTTCTCCTCTAAATTGTATAGGTGTAGACCCCCCTCCCTCCCTCCCATCCATCACCCCTTAACCCCTTAACATAAAAAAAAAAAAAAAAAGGAATAGGAAAAACACAAAAGATAGAAATATAACATTCCAAACAAGTCCCCTTTCAATTTCTGTGAACCCCTACCCTACCCTGGGTTGTGAATATATACTTCCCTTTATTCTTATAGTTTATCTTTATGCAGTACCGCAAAGAAAGAAAAAGAAACGGGGAAAGTTTATGGAAGAAAAAGAAAGGAAAAGGACGCTTCACCACTCTTACTTGACTAGGCATCAATTCATACCTACTCCTTGTTTCTATTTCTCCCGTATTTACATAGTTATTGATTTATTTAATTGGTTAACTTTTAGTCTCTCCATCCTCTGTAAGCGTCTCCTGCCCACTTTCCCAGTGCATCCCTCCTCGTACCTTGTGTCTTATTCAAATTTACGTATCTTAGGTAGACATCCTACCCAACATCTAGCCCACATTTAGTGAATAATCAGCTACATTCATATTAATAGTAGGGGAGGGGTGCACAACAGAAGTGGGGGACAATCGGGGGGGGGGGGAGGGAAAAGGAAGGAAGGCCAGGGAGCATGCCAGTACAATTTACAGAAATTATTATCCCCTTATTGTTCTTCTTCAGATCTGGTGCTTAAGGTATTGTTTCTCCATCTCTGGCTGGCAATTGTCCTTCACCAGACCCTGGCAATTGTCCTTCACCAGACCCTCTTGTAGATAGTCTTCTAGATCTCCCTCTGGACCTCTGTGTACGAGCCGGCTGTTTATTTTGTATAATGGCTAGGCCCGGCCGGGCCGTCGGTCTGGGAATATTCTGGAGCCAGTTCTGTACTTGTATCGGTTCAGCTTCTAAGAAGGCATAGAGAGCTGGAAGGTCTGCTGGTGAGCATAAAGTATAGGAAGCCTGTGCTTTATGGAAAGTCACCGCAAATGGGTATCTCCATCTGTAGGAGCAGTCTAGGCTTCTAGCTAAGTCCAGAATCGGGCGTAATATTGCTCGTCTGTACAATGTTGCTCTCGAGATATCTGGTAAAATCCTCACCACCATCCCATCCAGTTTTGCCTCCCCCTGTTCCATGCTCTGTTTAGTATAAGTTCCTTTTGCTGATAACGATGCACCCTACAGAGAACATCACGTGGCCTATCCGGCTCTAGAGATCTTGGTCCTGGGGTTCTGTGCACCCTGTCTAATTCCAGGGATGCTGGGGTATTTCCCAATATTTTATAAAATATCTCTGTCACTGTCCCTACCAATGATTCTACTTCAATAGTTTTTGGAATCCCACGCAAACGCAAATTATTGCGACGACTGCGGTCTTCCAATTCCTCCAGATGAAGCTGCATGTTAGTTGCAATGTCTGCCTGAGAGGACTGCGTCTGTTCCAGGGCTGTCATTCTGGTCTCTAATACGGTTCTCGAGGCCTCCCCACCTTCTACACGGTCAGATAAGGATTTTATTTCTGTCCTTACCTCCTTGGTATCCCTGCTATGGGCTTCCTCAATACGTTGGATCATAACTTCAATATCCGCCTTTGTAGGCAGAGATTGTATCAAGGATCTTAGGTCCATAATCATTTTGTTCTCCATCTCATTCTGGCTACCCGGGGGACTCTCCATACCCTGCTCCTTATCTCCCAAATTCGCCTTGACTAGATCAGGGATAGGGAGAGTGGTATCAGCAATAATATTAACCCCAGCAATAGGCAGTTCAATAGGCAAGTCAATATTGTCTTTAGTGCAGTTACTTGATAAGAATGTTTCTATAATTTCCAGCTGAGAGTACTGCTGTTGTTCCGACTCTAGAGAGGGGTTATGCAGTGGTGTGCAAGATATAATATTTCTCTCACCTGGTCCTAGTTCGCTCCTGCTCCCTATGATGATAGCTGGTTGTAGCTGTTGTTCCCAGGGAGCGCAGATTAACACTGCCGGCTGCTGGTCGGCTCCGTCTGCTCCCGGTTAATCTTCAGCTACAGCTTCAGACGGCGTGTGCGGCGTGTGCGGCTGGCACTGCGTGGGCGGCGGGGATTCCTCTGAATCAGCTGTAGTAGTTTCAGTTTCGGTTTCTGTTTCTCCCCGAGCTCCCGCCTCGTTGCTCAGCTGTGCATGCTTTATTCGCCGCTGGTCTCTGTTAGAGGAGTCGCTCCGTCCTCCCCCGCCCGAACTGAGTCTATCTGGAGCTTTTACTGCTACCTCTGATATCCGGCGCTGAAGTTCATGAACTGGGGAAGAGGTATGAGGTACGTGGACAGGTGTACTCGCTCTGTTATCTGTACTGTCTCTGCACGCTGTTGTAGCCTCCGCTCCTGGTGTTAAGTGCTGTGGTTCTCGAAAGAATTTCCTTATAACGCTCTGGGCTGTACTCTGTAAGATCACGGGCTTTGAGATAGCAGATCTGGTCTTGTATCTTCTATGTGCTGACATGCCGCGTTCAAACACTGCTTAGTCTCCTCGCATGCAGCGGGTTAGCCAGGGAAAGCCAGGAGCTCTTCTGATGTTCCTCCTCTCTCAGCCATCCTCACTCAGCCATCTCTGAGCCACACCCCTGTAAAACTTTCTATGGGTCCATGCACACAGCTGCCCACACAATTTTTTAAAAATATTTTATTGCACTGCTCCGGGGGTCTTCTTCCGTCTTGGGGGTCTTCTCGCCGGACTCCTCCGCTCTCTTCTGCTCTTTTACCGAGCGGAGGAGCCCGACTTTCTTCTTCGTCGTCGCCGCCGTCGTTTGGGGGTCTCGATCCGCCTTCGGGGGTCTTCCCAGGTCTCTTCTGTTCTTGCCGCTGTCGCCGCTTTCTGCGCCGTCGTCTTCCTCTTCTTCTTCTTCTTCTCCTTCCGATGTTGACTCGTCGCTCTCTCTGGCCGGAATGGCAGAGACGCGCTGTGTTGTGACTTATATAGGGACAAGGAGGCGGGGTCACATGCTCATGTCACATGGTGACCCCACCCCCATATAATGTCACAGTCCCGGAGGATGAGTCAACATCGGAGTCAACATCGGAAGGAGAAGAAGAAGAAGAAGACGACGGCGCAGAAAGCGGCGACAGCTGCAAGAAAATAAGAGACCCCGGAAGACCCTGAAGGCGGATCGAGACCCCCAGACGACGGCGGCGACGACAAAGAAGAAAGTCGGGCTCCTCCGCTCGGTAAAAGAGCTAGGTAAAAGAGCAGAAGAGAGCGGAGGAGTCCGGCGAGAAAACCCCCGGAGCAGTGCAATAAAATATTTTTAAAAAATTGTGTGTTTTTTTATTGACACTTTTACACCTTAGGTGAATGGGTAGGGGTACATCGGAGGGGGACAACAAACGGCCAGGGTTGTTGGGAAGAGGCCCTTGTCCTCATCAACATGGGGACAAGGTGCTTTGGGGTGGGGGGGCCCCCCTTTCCCCAGGGCACCCCCCATGTTGAGGGCACGCGGCTCAGGAGGGGGGGGGGGCGCTCGCTCGTCCCCACCCCTTTCCTGGCTGGCCGGGCTGCGTGCTCGGATAAGGGTCGGAGATGGATTTGGGGGGGGACCCCCATGCCGTTTTTTCAGCATATGGATTCCCTTTAAATCCAGGGAATCGCTAGCCCCGTCTACCTGAAGTCACGTTCTAAATGAACGGACTTTCCGATGATCGGCAAGTCCGTTCATTTCCAAAAGTCCCGCGGACTAGCATACAGACCGCGGGATTGTCCGCCAGACTCGCGAGTCCAGCGGACAATTTTAAGTCTGAACTTAAAAATTAGTCCGCCGGACTTTTGGCGGGGAAAAAGTCCGCCGGCGCCCACACACGGGCGGATTGTCCGGCGGACCCCAGTCCGGCGGACATTCCCGCGGGAAAGTCCGCTCGTGTGTACGAGGCATTACAGTAGCTGTGCATTTCTCACCCTAGGCTTATGCTCAAACCAAAATGTTTTCCCAGTTTTTTGTGGTAAAATTAGGTGCCTCGGTTTATATTCGGGTTGGCTTATACTCGAGTATATACGGTAGTTTTAAAATAAATGTTTTCCTTTAGAAATGTAATTTTGCTCTGGTATTGTTCTAAACATGGGAAAAATGTGCTACTTTACAAGCATACTAAGGACACCCCCCAGGCACGATATTTAAAGGAATATTTCATTTTTATTGTTTCACTTTAAGCATTATTAAAATCACTGCTCCCAAAAAAACATCAGTTTTTAAAACTTTTTTTTTGCATTGACACATGTCCTCTGGGGCCGGACCCGGCCCCCAATCACTTTTTATGGTAATAACTTGCATATAAGCCTTTAAAATTAGCACTTTAGATTTTTCACGTTTGTGTCCCATAGACTTTAACAGTGTTCCCGTGTTCGAACAAATTGTTTGCCTGTTCGCATGTTCTGCTGCAAACCGGACCGGAGGGTGTTCGGCTCATCCCTACCTGCAATCACTTAATACCAATCTTTGGTTTATTTCCTGACTACACTTTTGCTTGATTCCTACCTGCTATATCTGCCATATATCTATCAACTGTGCTTTAAATAAAGCTCCAGAGATTTGTTTCCGTGAACTAGGAGATATCGAGGAACGTCCCGACGAGGTATCTTCAGACGGTATTAATGGTATATTAAAGTCCCCTCCCAGTATTAGTTGGCCCTTGGTAAATTCAGTCAATAGTTCTAGCGTTTGAGTGATGAAAGTTTCCTGGTGCAGGTTAGGTGCGTATATATTCGCTAGAGTTACCTCAATATTGCCAATCATGCCTCTTACAAAGAGATATCGTCCCCCCACATCTGCTTTTTCATCCACACAGGTCCATGGTACCTTAGATGAAATTAATATAGACACTTCACATGTTTTAGTAAGCTTGTTAGTAGAGTGGTACACAATTGGGAAGAGTCTACTTTTCAAAATTGGTAGTTTACCCTCTTTGAAGTGCGTCTCCTGGATGAAGGCGATGTCTGACTTCTTACGATATAGGTCTTCCGTGAGCATACGTCTTTTTTCAGGGATATTAAGCCCCTTTGCATTCAACGAGAGTACCCTCGCCTCCTCCATTCCCCAAACCCCCTCACCTGGGAGGAGAGGGGGAAGGAAAAAAAAAAGAACCAAAATCCAAAAAAAAGAATAAAAACAAAAAAAATAAAAATAATTTTTTTTTTACCTTTTATTGGTGATAAAACAAAATTAAATTTGAGATAGCCCACTTTCAGTGGGATTCAGTTCTATCAGAACAGCAAAAATTTTGCTATGCGCTCTTCAGCTCGAAAAGAGCGCTAATCTATGTGGGGGTGTAGTCAGAAATGTAGTCAGAAATGCCCCCCCCCCCCCCGCCGCCCCATGAGAAGACAACCACCAGCGTTTTGATCATTTTACATTCAGTGTTTGTTATATATCAACCATTTCTGTTCAATTCTCTTTAACTTCCTGGTACAGTTTGACACAGTTTATTCTCCCCGCCATCCCGCCTCCCCCCAACCCCCCCCCCTCCCCACCCCCCCTCCCCCCAGGGTATATCTTTAAGGTTTGGAGAGTCATTTCCCTTCTTAAAGAAAACAAAAAAAAAAGAGATACATTTCACCAAAAATATTTTCCTTCCTTCATCCTTCTTCCCTTCCCCCCTCCCCTTCCTTCCCCCTCTCCGCCTTTAGAAGTACAAAAGGGGAGCATACATTTCCCCCGTATATTAACCTAAGGTGCTTCACTTCTTTATTCGTGATCCCTTTTCCCCTTGAAAAAAAAAGAGAAGAAAAAAAGAAAAAAAAAGAAAAAAAAAGAAAAACTTCCCCCCCTGTTAAATTACTGTTCTACATTATATAAGTGTGATTTTCCCTATTTAGGTGTGACTATGAGCCAATCTTGGTCTCCACTCTCTACCTAACAAATCATCTCAGAGACACTAGCCCTACATTTGGGTAGTGATCTCCTTACCTTTAATCCTATCCCCGTGTGTTCCCTCTTATGTGTTTATCCACATTCCTGTGGTTCTCCTCTAAATTGTATAGGTGTAGACCCCCCTCCCTCCCTCCCATCCATCACCCCTTAACCCCTTAACATAAAAAAAAAAAAAAAAAAGGAATAGGAAAAACACAAAAGATAGAAATATAACATTCCAAACAAGTCCCCTTTCAATTTCTGTGAACCCCTACCCTACCCTGGGTTGTGAATATATACTTCCCTTTATTCTTATAGTTTATCTTTATGCAGTACCGCAAAGAAAGAAAAAGAAACGGGGAAAGTTTATGGAAGAAAAAGAAAGGAAAAGGAAGCTTCACCACTCTTACTTGACTAGGCATCAATTCATACCTACTCCTTGTTTCTATTTCTCCCGTATTTACATAGTTATTGATTTATTTAATTGGTTAACTTTTAGTCTCTCCATCCTCTGTAAGCGTCTCCTGCCCACTTTCCCAGTACATCCCTCCTCGTACCTTGTGTCTTATTCAAATTTACGTATCTTAGGTAGACATCCTACCCAACATCTAGCCCACATTTAGTGAATAATCAGCTACATTCATATTAATAGTAGGGGAGGGGTGCACAACAGAAGTGGGGGACAATCAGGGGGGGGGGAAAGGAAGAAAGGCCAGGGAGCAGGCCAGTACAATTTACAGAAATTATTATCCCCTTATTGTTCTTCTTCAGATCTGGTGCTTAAGGTATTGTTTCTCCATCTCTGGCTGGCAATTGTCCTTCACCAGACCCTGGCAATTGTCCTTCACCAGACCCTCTTGTAGATAGTCTTCTAGATCTCCCTCTGGACCTCTGTGTACGAGCCGGCTGTTTATTTTGTATAATGGCTAGGCCCGGCCGGGCCGTCGGTCTGGGAATATTCTGGAGCCAGTTCTGTACTTGTATCGGTTCAGCTTCTAAGAAGGCATAGAGAGCTGGAAGGTCTGCTGGTGAGCATAAACTATAGGAAACCTGTGCTTTATGGAAAGTCACCGCAAATGGGTATCTCCATCTGTAGGAGCAGTCTAGGCTTCTAGCTAAGTCCAGAATCGGGCGTAATATTGCTCGTCTGTACAATGTTGCTCTCGATATCTGGTAAAATCCTCACCACCATCCCGTCCAGTTTTGCATCCCCCTGCTCCCATGCTCTGTTTAGTATAAGTTCCTTTTGCTGATAACGATGTACCCTACAGAGAACATCACGTGGCCTATCCGACTCTAGAGATCTTGGTCCTGTGGTTCTGTGCACCCTGTCTAATTCCAGGGATGCTGGGGTATTTCCCAATATTTTATAAAATATCGCTGTCACTGTCCCTACCAATGATTCTACTTCAATAGTTTTTGGAATCCCACGCAAACGCAAATTATTGCGACGACTGCGGTCTTCCAATTCCTCCAGATGAAGCTGCATGTTAATTGCAATGTCTGCCTGAGAGGACTGCGTCTGTTCCAGGGCTGTCATTCTGGTCTCTAATACGGTTCTCGAGGCCTTCTACATGGTCAGATAAGGATTTTATTTCTGTCCTTACCTCCTTGGTATCCCTGCTATGGGCTTCCTCAATACGTTGGATCATAACTTCAATATCCGCCTTTGTAGGCAGAGATTGTATCAAGGATCTTAGGTCCATAATCATTTTGTTCCCCATCTCATTCTGGCTACCCGGGGGACTCTCCATACCCTGCTCCTTATCTCCCAAATTCGCCTTGACTAGATCAGGGATAGGGAGAGTGGTATCAGCAATAATATTAACCCCAGCAATAGGCAGTTCAATAGGCAAGTCAATATTGTCTTTAGTGCAGTTACTTGATAAGAATGTTTCTATAATTTCCAGCTGAGAGTACTGCTGTTGTTCCGACTCTAGAGAGGGGTTATGCAGTGGTGTGCAAGATATAATATTTCTCTCACCTGGTCCTAGTTTGCTCCTGCTCCCTATGATGATAGCTGGTTGTAGCTGTTGTTCCCAGGGAGTGCAGATTAACACTGCCGGCTGCTGGTCGGCTCCGTCTGCTCCCGGTTTCTCTTCAGCTACAGCTTCAGATGGCGTGTGCGGCGTGTGCGGCGTGTGCGGCTGGCACTGCGTGGGCAGCGGGGATTCCTCTGAATCAGCTGTAGTAGTTTCAGTTTCGGTTTCTGTTTCTCCCCGAGCTCCCGCCTCGTTGCTCAGCTGTGCATGCTGTATTCGCCGCTGGTCTCTGTTAGAGGAGTCGCTCCGTCCTCCCCCGCCCGAACTGAGTCTATCTGGAGCTTTTACTGCTACCTCTGATATCCGGCTCTGAAGTTCATGAACTGGGGAAGAGGTATGAGGTACGTGGACAAGTGTTATCGCTCTGTTATCTGTACTGTCTCTGCGCGCTGTTGTAGCCTCCGCTCCTGGTGTTAAGTGCTGTGGTTCTCGAAGGAATTTCCTTATACCGCTCTGGGCTGCACTCTGTAAGATCACGGGCTTTGAGATAGCAGATCTGGTCTTGTATCTTCTATGTGCTGACATGCCGCGTTCAAACACTGCTTAGTCTCCTCGCATGCAGCGGGTTAGCCAGGGAAAGCCAGGAGCTCTTCTGATGTTCCTCCTCTCTACACCCCTGTAAAACTTTCTATGGGTCCATGCACACAGCTGCCCACACAATTTTTTAAAAATATTTTATTGCACTGCTCCGGGGGTCTTCTTCCGTCTTGGGGGTCTTCTCGCCGGGCTCCTCCGCTCTCTTCTGCTCTTTTACCGAGCGGAGGAGCCCGGCTTTCTTCTTTGTCGTCGCCGCCGTCGTTTGGGGGTCTCGATCCGCCTTCGGGGGTCTTCCCGGGTCTCTTCTGTTCTTGCCGCTGTCGCTGCTTTCTGCGCCGTCGTCTTCCTCTTCTTCTTCTTCTTCTCCTTTCGATGTTGACTCGTCGCTCTCTCTGGCCGGAATGGCAGAGACGCGCTGTGTTGTGACTTATATAGGGACAAGGAGGCGGGGTCACATGCTCATGTCACATGGTGACCCCGCCCCCATATAATGTCACAGTCCCGGAGGATGAGTCAACATCGGAAGGAGAAGAAGAAGAAGAAGACGAAGGCGCAGAAAGCGGTGACAGCGGCAAGAAAATAAGAGACCCCGGAAGACCCCTGAAGGCGGATCGAGACCCCCAGACGACGGCGGCCACGACGAAGAAGAAAGTCGGGCTCCTCCGCTCGGTAAAAGAGCTAGGTAAAAGAGCAGAAGAGAGCGGAGGAGTCCGGCGAGAAGACCCCCCAAGGCGGAAGAAGACCCCCGGAGCAGTGCAATAAAATATTTTTAAAAAATTGTGTGTTTTTTTTTATTGACACTTTTACACCTTAGGTGAATGGGTAGGGGTACATCGGAGGGGGACAACAAACGGCCAGGGTTGTTGGGAAGAGGCCCTTGTCCTCATCAACATGGGGACAAGGTGCTTTGGGGTGGGGGGCCCCCCTTTCCCCAGGCACCCCCCATGTTGAGGGCACGCGGCCTGGTACAGCTCAGGAGGGGGGGGGGGCGCTCGCTCGTCCCCACCCCTTTCCTGGCCGGCCGGGCTGCGTGCTCAGATAAGGGTCGGAGATGGATTTGGGGGGGACCCCCATGCCATTTTTTCAGCGTAGGGATTCCCTTTAAATCCATACCAGGTGACGGGGCTAGCGCGGCGGCATTCACTGCCTTCGCTAGCCCCGTCTACCTGAAGTCACGTTCTAAATGAACGGACTTTCCGATGATCGGCAAGTCCGTTCATTTCCAAAAGTCCCGCGGACTAGCATACAGACCGCGGGATTGTCCGCCGGACTCGCGAGTCCAGCGGACAATTTTAAGTCTGAACTTAAAAATTAGTCCGCCGGACTTTTGGCGGGAAAAAGTCCGCCAGCGGCCACACGAGCGGATTGTCCGGCGGACCCCAGTCCGGCGGACATTCCCGCGGGAAAGTCCGCTCATGTGTACGAGGCATTACAGTAGCTGTGCATTTCTCACCCTAGGCTTATACTCAAGCCAAAAAGTTTTCCCAGTTTTTTGTGGTAAAATTAGGTGCCTCGGTTTATATTCGGGTTGGCTTATACTCGAGTATATACGGTAGTTTTAAAATAAATGTTTTCCTTTAGAAATGTAATTTTGCTCTGGTATTGTTCTAAACATGGGAAAAATGTGCTACTTTACAAGCCTACTAAGGACACCCCCCAGGCACGATATTTAAAGGAATACTTCATTTTTATTGTTTCACTTTAAGCGTTATTAAAATCACTGCTCCCAAAAAAACATCAGTTTTTAAAACTTTTTTTTGCATTGACACATGTCCTCTGGGGCCGGACCCGGCCCCCAATCACTTTTTATGGTAATAACTTGCATATAAGCCTTTAAAATTAGCACTTTAGATTTTTCACGTTTGTGTCCCATAGACTTTAACAGTGTTCCCGTGTTCGAACAAATTGTTTGCCTGTTCGCATGTTCTGCTGCAAACCGAACCGGAGGGTGTTCGGCTCATCCCTACCTGCAATCACTTAATACCAATCTTTGGTTTATTTCCTGACTACACTTTTGCTTGATTCCTACCTGCTATATCTGTTACTGGACCCTGGCTTACTCACCTCCTGGTGGGGCATTTCTGAGGACCACAACCTGGTACTAAAAAAAAACATCTCCACCATCAGGAGCTCTGGTGAGCACCAGTTAATATGTAGACCTCACACATTGGGTGAGCCTGCAACATCCACCAGGATGTCCTGCTTGTTCCCTTATCCAGTTGGTGGGTGGGAGACTCTCTACTGCTATAACTACTGGTCTCCATGCCTGACCGTGACAGAAATGAATGTGCATTGAGTTGTAGGATGACTAAAGCCTCACCCTAGTAAGCCCCATGACATTATTTGCTATAACAGACCACAACAGTACCACCTCTATATAATATAGTGCAGCCAATACAGTATAGTATAGGTCAAGGTGTATGGGTCCCATCCAGCAGTCAACGTGTTTCACTAACTGCGTAGCTTCTTCCGGACCATAATGAGTAGGGTATCAAATTCTAGTAAACTGATAAAAAATATATTTCTCATTGTATGCATATAATACATCATATATTCAAGATACAGGATAATATGTACATACAGTATCTCACAAAAGTGAGTACACCCCTCACATTTTTATAATTATTTTATTATACCTTTTCATGTAAAAACACTGAAGAAATTACACTTTGCTACAATGTAAAGTAGTGAATGTATAGCTTGTATAACAGTTGTAAATTTGCTGTCCCCTCAAAATAACTAAACACACAGCCATTAATGTATAAACCGATGGCAAAAAAAAGTGAGTACACCCCTAAGTGAAAATGTTCAAATTGGGCCCAAAATACCAATATTTTGTGTGGCCACTATTATTTTCCAGCACTGTTTTAACCCTCTTGGGCATGGAGTTCACCAGAGCTTCACAGGTTGCCACTGGAGTCCTCTTCCACTCCTCCATGACAACATCACGGAGCTGGTAGATGTTGGAGACCTTGCGCTCCTCCACCTTTCGCTTGAGGATGCCCCACAGATGCTCAATAGGGTTTAGGTTTGGAGACATGCTTGGCCAGTCCATCACCTTTACCCTCAGCTTTTTTAGCAAGGCAGTGGTTGTCTTGGAGGTGTGTTTGGGGTCGTTATCATGTTGAAATACTGCCCTGCGGCCCAGTCTCCGAAAGGGAGGGGATCATGCTCTGCTTCAGTATGTTACAGAACATGGCATTCATGGTTCCCTCAATGAACTGTAGCTCCTCTGTGCTGGCAGCACTCATGCAGCCCCAGACCATGACACTCCCACCACCATGCTTGACTGTAGTTAAGACACACTTGTCTTTGTCCTCCTCACCTGGTTGCTGACACACATGCTTGACACCATCTGAACCAAATAAGTATATCTTGGTCTCATTAGACCACAGGACATGTCCTTAGTCTGCTTGTCTTCAGCATCATCTTTAGAAGAGGCTTCCTTCTGGGACGACAGCCATTCAGACCAATTTATTGCAGTGTGCGGTGTATGGTCTGAGCACTGACAGGCTGACCCCCCCACCCCTTGAACCTCTGCAGCACTGCTGGCAGCACTCATACATCTATTTCCCAAAGAAAACCTCTGGATATGATGCTGAGCACGTGCACTGAACTTCTTTGGTTGACCATGGCGAGGCCTGTTCTGAGTGAAACCTGTCCTGTTAAACCGCAGTATGGTCTTGGCCACCGTGCTGCAGCTCCGTTTTAGGGCCCTGGCAATCTTATAGCCTAGGTCATCTTTATGTAGAGCAACAATTCTCTTTTTCAGATTCTCAGAGAGTTCTTTGCCATGAGATGCCATGTTGAACTTCCAGTGGCCAGTATGAGAGAATGAGAGTGATAACACATAATCTAATACACCTGATCCCCATTCAAACCTGAGACCTTGTAACACTAATGAGTCACATAATACCGGGGAGAGAAAATGGCTAATTGGGCCCAATGTGGACATTAGGGGTGTACTCACTTTTGTTGCCAGCGGTTTAGACATTAATGGCTTTATGTTGAGTTATTTTCAGGGGACAGCAAATTGACACTGTTATACAAGCTGTACACTCACTACTTTGTAGCAAAGTGTAATTTCTTTAGTGTTGTCACATGAAAAGATATCATAATATATTTACAAAAATGTGAGGGATGTACTTATTTGTGTGAGATACTGTATCACTCATATGTAAAATGGGTGGTTGCCAAGCGCTAACAAGTCTGATGGGCAGATAGGTCCTCTTATATATCCACCCACCAGACTTGTTGACATGTAGGAACTGCACAAGACACAGGAAAATTCACCTGTAGCCCCACAAACCGTCTGTGTGGCACATGGAACCGAGTGGTCAAGGGGGTCCAGGAACACCTGCCATAAAGAAATAACCAGGGGGAGAAGACATCTCCCACAATGCCAGCAACAGTCGGACAGGTCTTTAGCTTCCCTCACCTCCTGAAGAATCGGAGTACTCCTGTGAAACACATTGAGATAGAGCAAGATTATCTACCCACGGAAGACACCTTAGTTGTTCTTTGTAAAATGAATTGTAAACTATTTAACTAATTGCTATTCTAGGTGTCTGCTATTCTGTGGTGGGTACTAAGGGAGGTTCTTTTACTGGCTTTGTCTTTTATAAACTATGTTTTTAGACATATTTGGAACAATACAATATATTGATTTCATTTGTGAGTTTTTGTTGGGACCTCAAAAGTCCATCATATGACCTCCGCAGGAACACTCTGTCCTTCCGGGCAGGTGTCATATGACGTCCTTGGCTTCCCTGCAGTATAGGGGGTGCGTGCGGTGATAGGACAGTAATGTGGATCTGTGTGTGTAGAGAGGAGACAGATCGTGTGTTCCTAGTATATAGGAACACCGATCAGTCTCCTCCCCTCATCAGTCCCCTCCGCCCACAGTTAGAATCACTCCCTAGGTAACACATTTAACCCCTTGATCGCCCCCTAGTGTTAACTCCTCCCCTGCTAGTGACATTTATACAGTAATCAGTGCATATTTATAGCACTATTCTCTGTATAAGTGTCACTGGTCCCAAAATAGTGTCCGATGTGTCCGCCACAATGTCGCAGTCACGATAAAATTTGAGATCATGAGCCGTCATTACTAGTAAAAAAAAAATGTATAATAAAAATGTCATAAATCTATCCCCTATATTGTAGGCGCTATAACTTTTGCACAAACCAATCAATATACGCTTATTGCAATTTTTTTTACCAAAAATATGTAGAAGAATACATATCGGCCTAAAATGAGGAAAACGATAAATATTTTTTTAAATTTGGGATATTTATTATAGCAAAAAGTAAAAAATATTGTGTTTTTTTTCAAAATTGGTGCATTTTTTTTGTTTATAGCACAAAAAATAAAGACTGCAGAGATGATCAAATACCTCCAAAAGAAAGCTCTATTTGTGGGGAAAAAATGATAAAAATTTGCATGACCGCGCAATTGTCATTTAAAATGTTACAGTGCTGAAAGCTGAAAATTGGCCTGGGCAGGAAGGGGTAAAAATGCCCTGAATTTAAGTGGTTAAAGCTTCTGTTTTATGAGTTCCTTGTTCAGGCACTTTCTGTTATAGGATGACAAAGATCTGTCCCTGTCTCCCAGTTGTGCTATTAGTTTTGTCACCAAGTTGCATGGACTTCTAATAGGAACTACAAGTGGCTATTCCAACACATTTTATGCAGACATGGCCCACTTTTGTAACCATCAGGAAGTCCACCCTGAAATGTCAGACAGACACCTCTGGAGTACATACATAAAAAGTGACTAAAAAGAAGCTGCAGCAGATCATTAACACTGAGCTGCAACAGAAAATAAAAAAAAAAAGTGAAAAAAATATTTTATTAAAACCAATAACAATTGGTTATGATATACATTGCTTTAGTCAACTACTTGACAGCCATTTAGGGTTTATGTGTATTATCTAAGAGGAATTAAAACAAGCCTATTTCATAAATAGCCTGCTTCACATATATTATCCTCATGAATCAGCAGTTTTGTACTGTTTCTTTTGTAAGATAGTAAATTATATAAAAAAGCTAGGTGTCACTGTTATACCAGACTTTGCTGTCTGTGCACAGTTTATATTTTACATAGTAGTAGCTAAAATTATATGCCTAGATGAATGAACACATATGCATTTCTTGTAACATAGAAAATAGGCTCCGCTGTTTTCAGAAATAGAAAGATCAGTGAAACATTTTGAAATCAAGGATATATCAAGATCCACTATGATGGCTATTTCATGAAAGATGGTATTTGTGACAGTTTACCACCAAGTATGCTCAATAGTACATTGCATTTACATTGAGATAATAGCAATACAACTGACAATGATATTCAGATACCAGGAGTTATCCAGCATGGAATAATTATAAAACTGCTTTTGTACACTTTCATTAGTTGCTCTATAAGTAAGAAGGATGCTGGCTTGTTGTCATTGCCATTTTGAAACCTTGTTAATTCTCCACTATGAATATGAACATTTCATACACATTTGACATAATTAATGAAGAAGCAATGCAGCATGTGTTACCAATTAACACCACAGGGAAAAGTAAAATTGGCTTTCTTGTTTTGTGTGGTGCCAAAGTTAAGGACTAACACACAGCAGATAAATTGAGCTGTTTTTAATGAGCTGCAAGATGGAGCTGAAGAACTTAGAAGGAATGTTTTGCAAACATTGCCTATTTGTTTAGACTGTTAAAAAAATAATTGATGTGATTTGTTAGAAAAAAAATGACAAGTAAAAGTCAGCCGATAATATAAAAGTAGTATTTCTCTATCAAACAGTCCTGCTGTGTTTCATTTAATATGTGCATTAAAATAAGACAAGTATATTGAAGCTATCCTAGTGTACAGTACATAATGTAAACAGAAATAATGGTAGTATTCCTGATGATGTTAAAAAGTACCCATACATGAACCTATTTTGGCTAAGTGTGTTAGTCATTAAGGTCATATAGGGGGAGTAAACACAGGGAATACTAGCAAAGGGTTGACTTGAACCAAGATTTTTTCCATATAGGGCAGATAAACTGGAGGAAGATATCCAACAACTATATGTTTCTGTCAAAATACATGATCATTTCATCCATGAAAGTTCTTGTAATTAAAGTTTTTTTTTTATTTTAATTTTTTTCAAGTAGTAAGATAACATTCCAAGTCCAAAAATCTGCTTTAACCACTTGCCGACCGCCCCATGTAGATATACGTCAGCAGAATGGCACGTACAGGCAAAATCACGTACCTGTACGTGACATTCTTCCGAAGGGTGGGGTGTCCGATCGGAACCCCCTCCGCCGGCGGGGACGGTCGGCATCGCTTCAGGAGCGATCTGGGACGAGGGGACGGCCAGTGGTTTCTGGCCACCCCCTCGCGATCGCTCCTGGCGAATGAAAAGCTTCTCCTTCCTGTCTATTGTATAGACAGGAAGGCGGAAGTGATGTCACGCTCGGTGCGTCGGTCTATCTGACCGGGGACGCCGAGCTGTGAACATGTAAAGGTTAGTGCACAACAGTACACTGACACCAGTACACATAGGCACATATTCCACCCCCCTGTCACCCCCTGATCACCCCCCAGATCACCCCCTGCCCCCCCAGTCACAGTGTCACTAATTGCAGTGATCATTTATTTACTGATCACTGCATTTAGTGTCAGTGTGACTGTAATAACTGTCAGGGCAGTTAGTTTTAGGCCCCTTTAGGTCTAAGGTAGCCCCCTACCCCCCCCCCCCCAATAAAGGTTTAACCCCCTGATTGCCCCTAGTTAACCCCTTCACCCCCTTTTGCCAGTGTCACTAAGCGATCGTTTTTCTGATCGCTGCATTAGTGTCACTGGTGCCGCTAGGTAGCCAGTTTTTTTTAGGTTAACCGCAATGTTTATATAGGTTCATAAATAGGTTTATAGGTCAGGTACCCCCATATTACAACCTAAATAAAGGTTTTAACCCCCTGATTGCCCCTAGAGTTAACCCTTTCACCAGTGATCACCGTATAAGTGTCACTGGTGACGCTGGTTAGCCAGTTAGTTATTTCGTTATTTAGGTTCCCCGTCAGGTTTTTATATAGCGTCAGGTACCCCCATATATTACCTAATAAAGGTTTAACTCCCTGATTGCCCCTAGTTAACCCTTTCACCCCCTTTTGCCAGTGTCACTAAGCGATCGTTTTTCTGATCGCTGCATTAGTGTCACTGGTGCCGCTAGGTAGCCAGTTTTTTTTTTTAGGTTAACCGCCAGGTTTATATAGGTTCATAAATAGGTTTATAGGTCAGGTACCCCCATATTACAACCTAAAGGTTTTAACCCCCTGATTGCCCCTAGAGTTAACCCTTTCACCAGTGATCACCGTATAAGTGTCACTGGTGACGCTGGTTAGCCAGTTAGTTATTTCGTTATTTAGTTCCCCGTCAGGTTTTTATATAGCGTCAGGTACCCCCATATATTACCTAATAAAGGTTTAACCCCCTGATTGCCCCTAGTTAACCCTTTCACCCCCTTTTGCAAGTGTCACTAAGCGATTGTTTTTCTGATCGCTGCATTAGTGTCACTGGTGCCGCTAGGTAGCCAGTTTTTTCTTTAGGTTAACCGCCAGGTGATCACCGTATTACTGTTACGGGTGACGCTGGTTAGTTAGCTTGTTTTTTATACTCTCAGGGCACCCGCCATTTATTACCCAATAACGGTTTAACCCCCTGATCGCCCGGCGGGTGATATCAATTAGGTTTTAGGGTCAAATAAGGTCTGCGTCGCCCCAGGTTAGTGCCAGTACCGCAAACACCCACGCGTAAGGCATACACCTCCCTTAGTGGCACAGTATCTGAACAGATCAATATCTGATCTGATCAGATCTATACTAGCGTCCCAGCAGTTTAGGGTTCCAAAAAAACGCATTGTTAGCGGGATCAGCCCAGATACCTGCTAGCACCTGCGTTTTCCCCCTCCGCCCAGCCCAGCCCACCCAAGTGCAGTATCGATCGATCACTGTCACTTACAAAACACTAAGCACACATAACTGCAGCGTTCGCAGAGTCAGGCCTGATCCCTGCGATCGCTAACATTTTTTTTGTGGTAGCGTTTTGATTCAGTCGCTAACAGTCAGGAGCTTTTTTACCTGTGAATCTCAAAAAAATTAAAAAAACTAAAATAGTTGTCGTTTTATTGTTCTCTCTCTCTCTCTATTCTCTCTCTATTGTTACTCTTTTTTTACTCCATTCTATTCTGCAATGTTTTATTATGTTTTATCATGCTTGCTTTTCAGGTATGTAATTTTGTTTACTGTGTTTTAGTGTTAAGCATTTTTTTGTTTTCAGGTGCGCCATTCAGTTGCAGCGCGGATTTATTTATCTTGACAGCAACAGCGTTTGCTCCCACGATACATAAAGCCGCGACTCCAACGCTGTAGGAGGTGATTTCACCACCACAGTTAAAAAAAAGAGCATATGTGCCGAAGCATGGGGGCAGCAGGGGGGGGGAGCGATTGGCTCCTAATGCCACGTACATACGGTCGAAAATTCCAACCGTGTGTACACGGCATAACTTTTGCGGGAGGATGCCCCCATGCATCGGCATATATAAATGGTGCATGTATGCCCATCATTAGAAGTGGGTGGATGAAGGGAGGTATTCTAATGGTGGGCATACCCACCAATCAATCTCTTTTTTTCGTTCAGCCAAGAGGCTGCATGAAAAAAAAAGATTACAATATATGTCCAGTATGTTGCTGGACTTTGAATGGTTATACCAGAATGATGCCTGCAGGTTTAGGTATCATCTTGGTATCATTCTTTTCAGCCAGTGATCGGCTTTCATGTAAAAGAAATTCTAGCGGGTAATTAGCCTCTAGACTGCTTTTACAAGCAGTGGGAGGGAATGTCCCCCCTCCCGGATATAAACCGCGCCATTGGGAAATTGGGAAAGCATTTTATCACACCAATCTTGGTGTGGTCAGATGCTTTGAGGGCAGAGGAAAGATCTAGGGTCTAATAGACCCCAATTTTTTCAAAAAAAGAGTACCTTTTACTGCCTATTGCTATCATAGGGGATATTTACATTCCCTGAGATAACAATAAAAATGATAACAAAGAAAAAAAAATGGAAGGAACAGTTTAAAAATAAAATAAAAAAGCTAAATAAATAAAAAAAAAAAAAAAAAAAAAAAAAAAAAAGCACCCCTGCCCCCCCTTCTCTTGCGCAAAGACGTACACAAGCGTTGGTCTAGCGTCATATGTAAACAGCAATTGCACCATGCATGTGAGGTATCACCACGAAGGTCAGATCGAGGGCAGTAATTCTAGCAGTAGACCTCCTCCGTGAATCTAATGTGGTATCATGTAAAGGCTTTTAAAGGCTTTTTAAAATGTATGTAGTTTGTCACCACTGCGTGTTTGTGCACAATTTTAAAGCATGTCGTGTTTGGTATCCATGTACTCGGCCTAAGATCATATTTTTTATTTCATCAAAAATTTGAGCAATATAGTGTGTTTTAGTGCATTAAAATAAAAAAAAGTGTATTTTTTCCACAAAAAATGCGTTTGAAAAATCGCTGCGCAAATACTGTGTGGAAAAAAAAAAATGCAACACCCACCATTTTAATCTGTAGGGCCTTTGCTTTAACAATATATATAGTGTTTGGGGGTTCAACGTAATTTTCTTGCAAAAGAAAAATATGTTCTCATGTAAACAAAAAGTGTCAGAAAGGGCTTTGTCTTCAAGTGGTTAGAAGAGTGGGTGACGTGTGACATAAGCTTCTAAATGTTGTGCATAAAATGCCAGGACAGTTCAAACCCCCCCCCAAATGACCCCATTTTGGAAAGTAGACACCCAAGCTATTTGCTGAGAGCAATGTTGAGCCCATTAAATATTTTTTTTTTGTCCCAAGAGCTTGAATAATGAAAAAAAAAAAATATATATTTTTTTTTACAAAAAGTTGTCACTAAATGATATATTGCTCAAACATGTCATGGGCATATGTGGAAATACACGCCAAAATACATTCTGTTGCTTCTCCTGAGTACGGGGATACCACATGTGTGGGACTTTTTGGGAGCCTAGCTGCGTACGGAACCCCAAAAACCAAGCACCGCCTTCAGGCTTTCTAAGGGTGTAATTTTTTTATTTCACTTCTCACTGCCAATCACAGTTTCGGAGGCCATGGAATGCCCAGATGGCATAAAACCCCCCAAAATGACCCCATTTTGGAAAGTAGACACCCCAAGCTATTTGCTGAGAGGTATGGTGAGTATTTTGCAGATCTCGCTTTTTGTCACAAAGTTTTGAAAATTGAAAAAAAGAAAAAAAAAAAATTTTTTTTTTTCTTTACTTTCTTCATTTTCAAAAACAAATGAGAGCTGTAAAATACTCACCATGCCTCTCAACAAATAGCTTGGGGTGTCTACTTTCCAAAATGGGGTCATTTGGGGGGGGTTTTGTGCTATTTTGGCATTTTATGGCCTTCAAAACTGTGATAGGTAGTGAGGAGTGAAATCAAAAATTTGCACCCTTAGAAATCCTGAAGGCGGTGCTTGGGTTTCGGGGCCCCGTACGCGGCTAGGCTCCCAAAAAGTCCCACACATGTGGTATCCCCATACTCAGGAGAAGCAGCAAAATGTATTTTGGGGTGCAATTCCACATATAACTATGGCATGTGTGAGCAATATATCATTTAGTGACAACTTTTTGAAAAAAAAAAAAAAAAAAAAAATTATTTTTGTCTTTATTCAATCACTTGGGACTAAAAAAAAAAATATTCAATGGGCTCAACATGCCTCTCAGCAAATAGCTTGGGGTGTCTACTTTCCAAAATGGGGTCATTTTGGGGGGGGGTTTGTACTTCCCTGCCATTTTAGCACCTCAAGAAATGAAATAGGCAGTCATAAATTAAAAGGTGTGTAAATTCCAGAAAATGTACTCTAGTTTGTAGACGCTATAACTTTTGCGCAAACCAATAAATATACGCTTATTGGCATTTTTTTTTACTAAAGACATGTGGCTGAATACATTTTGGCCCAAATGTTTGACTAAAATTGAGTTTATTAGATTTTTCTTATAACAAAAAGTAGAAAATCTCTTTTTTTTCCAAAATTTTCGCTCTTTTTCCGTTTATATATCGCAAAAAATAAAAATCACAGAGGCAATCAAATACCATCAAAAGAAAGCTCTATTTGTGGGAAGAAAAGGACGCAAATTTCGTTTGGTTACAAAATTGCATGACCGCGCAATTACCAGTTAAAGTAGTGCAGTGCGAAATTGAAAAAAGACCTCTGGTCCTTAAGCTGACAATTGGTCCGGGGCTGAAGTGGTTAATAGTGCCCTGTTTAACATCACTATGTTTCAAATCATATACCCTTTCTCTAGCTGGAGCTTTAAAGTGCAAGTGTTCTATGTAATAGCAATACATTTTGGGTCACATAATGCACCTACTCTAAAATCTAGTAATAAATTGAGTCAGTAGCCATTTTTGTTTAGCTTAGTGGAATTGGTGGGGGACACCAATTCCAGCTACCATTTTGTTTTGCTGGGCTGCTAATGTGCTCTTGTGCCTTTAAAGAGGAATGGGATGGTTCCAGGCATACAGTACCTGTCCTTAATGTATTCAATTTATTAATCCAAATGAGACAGAGATCTATACATTTTGAACTAGCAGGAGTACTCTCCTCAAGTAGGAAACTTCCTCCACCAAATGTCAATATAGCCATAGCCATTACACAAATTAACAAAACACCTGGGCTCAGACTGGAGGAGCCAAAGCCTGTTCAGAGTCGGGTCCAGAATCGCATTAATATGCCCAAGAAGGAGGGCCATATATTTAGGAAAAAGTGATATCTTAGTACATATTTCCTTAAACAGACTAGAAGAGGCAGAGGGAGAAATGTAAATGACCATCAACAGCAGAGGTACATTAAACATTTGGCAGTAAACCAATATATATTGACCCCGACAGTCAAAGGAGGTTTCAATATATTTGAATGGGAGCTGTTTATCTATCAATATACTGTAGAGACGGGGGGGCGTGGCGACCGAGCTCCGTGATGGACGCTTGATTCTGAGCTCCGCTCGGCCGCCGGAGAGAATCCGACCGCATCCGTGACCCACACAGCCATCCACGGCCGAAAATACCCTCACTAGCCTCAGGACGCCCTACTCCATCAGCGGACATGACCCGCCAAAGAAAAAAGCCGGCCAACCCGCAGAAGCTGCAGGAATTTTTCAAAGCGCGCGGTCCTACACAAAATGGCGCCGGCACCTCAGGCAGCACAGCACAGAGAGACGCTGGGACACATAACGGCCGCTCCGGTCCTCCACAACGCGGGACCGGAACACATACCTGCAGTGAATCCTCCTCTGGGACCTCTAGTCCCTCCACCAGAAGCCCTGCAAAGCAGAAGCAGAGGACGAAATCCCCTGTGAGACCGCTGATGGACCCAGGGATGGAGGTAAGCAGGCCTGACAACATGGGGGATAATACCTCACACTCCTCACAGGACCCAATAGCAGCCTTCCCTACCTCTGACAAGCCTGTCTCTGAAACTGTATTGAAGGACATGTTAATGTCCCTAAAAGCCTCTATTCATGCTGACCTTACTGCTGGGATTAATCACTGCCACAGAGAAGTTCAGGCCCTGGGTGACAGAGTAGACACTGTGGAGCACAGCCTCAGCAAGGTTACCTCAGCTTTCAATACAATGGTAGATGCCCATAGCAACCATAGTGAAGAAATCGCATGGCTGAAAAACAAAGTCGCAGATTTGGAAGACCGATCCAGAAGGAACAACATTAAAATTAGGGGGATCCCTGAATCTATACCAGCTGAGCAACTACTACCATACGCCCAGGCCCTGTTCTCCACTCTGCTACCCTCCTTATCCCCTCAGGATCTCATAGTGGACCGTATTCATCGTATACCTAAACCGACATTTCTCCCTGACAACACCCCTAGAGATGTGCTTCTTAGAGTTCATTACTACCACATCAAAGAACAGATACTGATGACTTCACGCAGGGCTGAAAATAAACACCCACAATACGCTGACTTACAGTTACTACCAGATCTGTCCAGACATACGCTCCAGCAACGTCGCAACCTAGCGACAATCACTAAAGCCCTGCGGAACCACAATATCGCCCACAAGTGGAAATATCCCGCCAAATTATCAATAAGCCATAATGGAGCTTCCATTTTAGTCAGCACGCTGGAAGAAGGTCTGAGGGCGCTCCGACAATGGGGCATCCTTCCTGAAAACACGCAACCACCTGCACAAACTTCCTCTCCACCTCCAATACATGAGGAATGGCAGGTAGTATCCCGAAAACGATCCTCCAAAAAGGACACGGGTGGTCACGGATAAACATCATTCAACTTATGTTACTATATTCTCTCCGGACACGGGGGTTATATGCTCTAATCCCTGTTTTTTCCCCTCAATAGCTAACGGCAGTTTCACCTGCACATGGATCAGTTTATGGATCCCTTTCTTATTGCGCTTAGTATTTACTTACTAGTCACTATGTTCTATTTCTGTTGTTTTTGTTTTTTTCTAAGTTTTCTATTAGAAGCACTACAACCAGCACGGGACTACCACGTATCTGCGGTCTTTCCTGCCATCGTCACTCATCACCAGATCAACCTACACGGTCGCAGTGAGTATGTGCACAACACAGTACAGCGACATCTTTACCAACTTACCTATGCCTATTAACTGCCTATCTATAAATGCACGGGGCTTAAATCACCCTGCAAAACGGCTGTCCATGTGGGCTGAAGCCAAAAAACACAAGGCGGATATCCTGTGTGTGCAGGAAACTCACTTCCAGGACTCAAAAGCTCCCAACTGCTCCCACAGAGAGTACCCACATATATTCCTGGCGAACACGCCTGGATGTAAAAAAGGAGGAGTACTGCTCGCTCTGAGGGACACCCTCTCCTTCCAACATAAAGAGACTATCACCGATCCGAACGGCAGGTTCATCATTCTTAGTGGAGACATAAACTCCGTGCCCTACACACTGGTCTCCTTATATGCACCGAACTCTCATCAAATCCGCTTTCTCAGTAGATTGGTGAAAAAAGTCAAGGACCCCATTTATGGCTCTGTGCTCCTCTGCGGTGATTTCAATCTCATAGTTGACCCTAGGCTGGATACTTCTGCTCACAAAACTAACAGTTCCTCATACCTAAGTAAACTGATGGCCAATGCAGATTTGTTTGACATCTGGAGATGCATGCATGCAAG
The DNA here is from genome assembly GCA_028564925.1 of Lithobates sylvaticus. Classification (NCBI taxonomy): domain Eukaryota; kingdom Metazoa; phylum Chordata; class Amphibia; order Anura; family Ranidae; genus Lithobates; species Lithobates sylvaticus. The sequence goes on from CM053031.1 coordinate 152,168,777, forward strand.
CGAGAGGGACTATACTTTCTTCTCACACAGACATTGCTCCTACTCGCGTATCGACTTGTTCCTTTCAGACAAATGGCTACTGCAGAAAGTCTCCTCGGCACGTATACATGACATAACGTGGTCTGACCACGCAGCCGTAACCATTACTATTAATGATCAGGTTGTCTCCTCTTCCCCACCCATCTGGCGCAACAATATAAGGTTATTGCAAGACCCCCGTACTTCCACAGGGATCTCCCAACAGATAAAAGAATTTTTCCTTAATAACGTTAACTCTGTCGATAATCCATTTAACCTTTGGAATGCCCATAAGGCATACATGAGAGGTATCTTGATCCAACTAGGTGCCAGGGAAAAAAGACGCAGAACAGCACACATTACTGATATCCTACGTGACTTACACTCCCTAGAAGAACAAAATAAACAAGCACCAACCACTACTCTTACCCACAAAATATCCCAATGTAGAGAAAAACTTAGGTTGACGCTTTCCCAACAATATGACTACCACCTCCGACGCCTGAAACTGACATCATACGCCAATGCCAATAGAGCTGGTAAGTACTTGGCGAACAGACTCAAAGCTGCACGAGTGAAATCAAGAATTTCCCACTTGCTTCATCCAACTCTCAATCACAAAATTACTAACCCACAAGAAATCGCCAACCAATTCGCAGACTATTACAGTAGGTTATACAACATTAAAGATGACCTCTCTACACCTCAACCTACACCAGAACTTATACACAACTTCCTTGACTCTCTAAATTTGCCTTCTCTATCAGAAGACCAACTTGCATCTTTAAATACTCCCTTCACCGCATCTGAAATAGCTGCTATCATAGCCTCATTACCCTCTGGTAAATCGCCTGGACCTGATGGGTTCACTAATGAATACTTTAAAATTTTTCAGGCAATCCTTTCTCCACACCTACAAACAATCTTCACTAAAGCTGCTGAATCTGCATCTTTTCCCCCTGAAATGCTGAAAGCATATGTAGTCACCCTACCTAAACCGGGTAAAGATCCCACAAACCCATCCAATTTTCGTCCGATTTCCTTGTTAAACACGGACGTTAAAATATACGCCAAACTTCTCGCCAAACGTATTTCTAAAATTATCCCCTCCATCATACAACGCGACCAGATGGGCTTCGTGAAGGGGAGACAAACCTCGGACGCTACCAGGAGAATCATCAATATTGTTCACCATGCTGCACGTACTCAAACCCCTTCTCTGCTGCTCTCTATAGACGCCGAGAAGGCGTTTGACAGAGTTCATTGGAAATATATGTCTATGACCTTATCTAAGTTTGGTTTTTGTGGCACTATATTTAATGCAGTGTTGGCCTTGTACTCCTGCCCATCGGCGCAGGTGTATACATCCAGCATGTTATCAACTCCCTTTCAGATCACTAATGGTACCCGCCAAGGCTGTCCCCTTTCCCCGACAATCTTCAATCTCATGATTGAACCCCTGGCGGAGACTATCAGATCACACAAAGATATAAAAGGTTTTCGAGTGGGCTCTACGTCCCACGTTATCAATTTATTTGCTGACGATGTGATTTTAATGCTTACTCAACCTCTCTCCTCACTTCCTATGACTCACGAGGTGCTTAAATCCTTTGGGGATGTTTCCTACTATAAGGTGAATTTTTCCAAATCTCTCATCTTAAATATGGGCCTAACACCCAGCGATTGTCTTATACTACAACGTCGCCTCCCGTACACTTGGACGGATAAAGGTATACCTTATCTGGGTATAACCTTGAAACGTGATGTTAAACATATAGTCGAGTCTAACTTGAAACCTCTTCTGGCCAAAATAGGTCCCCAAATTAACAACATTGCCAAAAAAGAATTGTCATGGCTTGGAAGATTAGCTGCATTCAAAATGCTCATACTCCCACAAATTCTTTATGTTTTCAGGGCTATCCCACTTGACATCCCCAAATCCTATATACATTCTCTATCTAACCTACAATGGCGACTACTGTGGGGAGACAAAAAAGCCAGATGCTCACGGACTAATCTACTACCCCATAAATCAGTGGGAGGTGCGGGCCTAGTGGAAGTACAGGACTACTTATGGGCTACCAGACTCGACCAACTTAAACACTGGTTTCCCTCCGACGACAGACCTTTATGGGTGGACATCGAAACATCCTTAGCTCCCATACCTGACTTACAAGCAGTATTGCTAGGGGATAATTGGTTACCCTGGAACCTACGGAAGTTACCCCCCACTGTTGCCACGTCCATACGGGCTTGGAGGTTTATGCTCTCCTGCCACCTCAGCGATAGCAAAAATATAGAAAACCTCCTTCCACTACATATAATAGAGACTAATGTTCCTATGCTATCCCTGAAACAACTGCCTTCCTTCGGGGCAAAAACTGTTCAAGACCTAACCCACAATGGCCGCCCACTGTCAGCAACGGACCTGATGACTAAGTACAATTTGCCCGACCGCATGCTGTTCACATGTATAAGGGTAGCACACTTTATGAAAAATAACCCACTTTGTACATTAGCTCTACCTACCTCGGTATGGCAACACCTCACCAAAGGCTCACAAGGCAACAAGGGTATAGCCTTATACTACAATCTTTTAAATGACAAAAAATTGTTTATTAAATCGGTGGCACATATGAAGTGGGACGCTGACATGGGAACCACAATCACAGAGGACCAATGGAAATTCGCATTCACCATCATACAAAAATCTTCACATTGCATCAACCACTGGGAAACATCACTAAAAGTTGTCAATAGATGGCAATATACTCCCTGTCGACTCGCAAAAATATTCCCTGGTACGTCTCCTCTATGCTGGAGAAACTGCGGTCATAAGGGTCATATTCTTCACATCCTCTGGGAATGCCCCAGTATTACCAGTCTTTGGAACCAAACATTTAAACTTATATCATCCCTCACAGGTATGATAATATCTCCTACTCCCACATTGGCCATATTGCTGATAGGATTGGAACATTTTCCTTACACAATGAGACATGTGGTGTCCCACATCATATTGACCACCAGATCTTTAATACTGCAGCATTGGAAAACCGTTCCGACTGTTAATATCACCGATGTTGCTAGGAAAGTTCACCAAAACTACACATTTGAACGGCTATTGGCAATTAACTCGTCTAAATGCTCCAAATTTGATAACATGTGGACTATATGGACTGAAAACTACACTACTACATAGCGGTTTCATACTTTACTAATGACTACATAAGTTATATGTACCCTGGTTCTGTGCTTCTCTATGTTCTTCTTTTGTTTTGTTTTATTTACTTATCTGTATGTTTAAAAAAACAATAAACATCTTTCAATGAAAAAAAAAAAAAAAAAAATATACTGTAGAGACACATCAAGCATAATGAATAAGTGGAATTAAAGGCCTGGGCAACCCAGCACCTTTCAAGGTTAAAATGTTATAGTCCACTAAGTGGGTATCATGTAGGCAAAGAATATGGGGTCTACACTTTTTAGAAATTTAAGCATATTAGCCAATTTGCATTTGGAATTTAGGTCCCCGACATCCTACCTGATAAAAGTTTCAGTGGGTGCCAAGGTAGTATATCTGGAGAATTAATGTAGCATGGTGCAGGGTAGCCCGAAGCCCCAAGTCCAAAAAAATATGACATTACACCATGTGGGGGGGAGGGGGGGGTGAAACTCAATACATCCACACAATCAAACTAATGTCAACATCCAAACCCTGCCCAAAAATGTGTTTAAGAATTATGAGCCCCCCCCCATAGCTTAGCTGGTAAGATCATGAAGTATTGAATACCCAGGAAATGCAGCTTTTGTTTAGCTTGGTGATATTGAGAATGCTGTGAACAGACAAGTGTGGATTATTTGGGAAACAGGAATATTTTTGCATTAACAATATGTAAGCTATCCTTTGTTATGGCCTCCCTCAGGATGTTACCTCTATAGTTAAGTAATAGGAGCACAGATAGTAGAGAGTGACCTGGAACTAAGCGGACCTCTCCTTGCTCCTCATCAGCTGGGATCTCCATCCCCACTACATCTTCAGTCCTCTCTGAAAGCTGCTCTGAGAGGACTGAAGGTGTAGAATTAGGTGTGTCACAACCAAGTACTTGCAGTACACCGACGTCCGATTGTAGCAGGCAAATTTCCCTGCCCCAGCTGCTGGACCGTCGAAAGAAGTACACTCCCAGCCATCCACATGCCCAGCGGTTGAATGCTAGCTTGGCTAAATTGCTAGCACTTCAACTGCTGCCTTTTCAGTTGGTAGACTCGGCCCCCTTCTGTGAGTTTGTTCAATGTGCGGTTCCTCAGTGGCAGGTTCCCAAACGCCACTTTTTCTCACGGAAGGCGATTCCGTCTCTCTACCGGCATGTGGAAGGCAATGTCCATGCCTCGCTGGACAGGGCGGTCAGCGGTAAGGTGCATATTACCGCTGACTCATGGTCCAGCAGGCATGGACAGGGACGTTACCTTTCTTTCACGGCCCATTGGGTCACTCTATTGGCAGCTGGGAGGGATGCAGGACAAGGTGCAGTAGTGTTGGAGGTTGTTCCGCCACCACGCCTCCAAAATGCTACTACTGCTACTGGTTGTGACACACCTCTCTCCTCCACCCCCTCCTCTTCTTCTTCCTCCAGTGCTCTGTCCTCGGAACCAGCGGTGCTCCGTAGGCATACAAGGGGCTACGCAAGTACGCAGGCAAAAAGATGCCATGCCGTGTTTGCGCTGGTGTGTTTGGGGGACAGGAGCCACACTGGGCCAGAGGTTCTGGCAGCTCTGCAGGGGCAGGCTGAGAGGTGGTTGACGCCACGCCAGCTTAAGCCAGGAATGGTCGTTTCTGACAATGGCACCAACCTCCTCTCCGCCCTGCGACAGGGGCAGCTCACCCATGTGCCCTGTATGGCTCACGTCCTCAACCTGGTGGTGCAGCGGTTCTTGGGCAGGTTCCCAGGCTTACAGGATGTCCTGAGGCAGGCCAGGAAAGTCTGTGTGCATTTCCGCCGATCTTATAATGCCAGTGCTCGGCGGACTGAGCTGCAAAAGGAGCTGAACCTGCCCAAGAACCGCCTAATATGTGACATGCCCACCAGGTGGAACTCAACGTTGGCCATGCTGCAGCGACTGCACACGCAGCAGAGGGCCATCAATGAGTACCTTTGCGACTACGGCACCAGGACAGGGTCAGGGGAGCTTGGTTTTTTTTCCCCACGTCAGTGGAGCATGATCAGGGATGCATGCACTGTCCTCTCACCATTTGAGGAGGCCACGAGGATGGTGAGCAGTGACAGTGCATGCATCAGTGACACTGTACCTCTTGTCCACCTGTTGGAGCATACGCTGCGTGGGATAATGGACAGGGCACTTGAGGCAGAACAGAGGCAGGAAGAGGAGGACTTCCTTGCCTCTCAAGGCCCCCTTTATCCGGACAGTGTTCCTTCTGTCCCACCCATCACACAGGAAGAGGATGAGGATGAGGAGGAGGAGGAGGAGGAGGATTGTGTGAGCATGGAGGTGGAGCCTGGCACTCATCATCAGCAGCAGCAGTCTTTTGGGGATGATGTACAGTCCCAACAAACCAGTGGACTTGTACGTGGCTGGGAGGAGGTGGCTGGCGATCATGTCATCCTCAGTGACCCAGAAGACTCCGGACCTAATGCCTCAGCTAACCTACGCTACATGGCCTCCCTGATCCTGCAAAGCCTGCGGAAGGATCCTCGTGTTCTTCGGATCAAGGAGAGGGACCATTACTGGCTGGCCACTCTCCTTGATCCACGGTACAAACTCCTGGTCCTGGACGACGAGTTGCTGAGGCTTCGGTCAGTAGCAGAAGGAACGGTGGGGAAGGTGGACGTCTGACCGATGCGTTCAGACAATTTTTTAGTCCGCAGCCCCAAGGTATGATCGGTTCCAGCAACCATCGCCAGCGTCTGATATACATGGTGCAGGAATACCTTGGGGCAAGATCAGACTTGGACACCTTTCCCACCGAAAATCCTCTGGCTTACTGGGTCCTGAGGATGGATCACTGGCCAGAGCTTGCACAGTATGCAATTGAGCTACTGGCCTGTCCTGCCTCCAGCGTTCTTTCCGAACGCACATTCAGTGCTGCTGGAGGATTTGTCACCGATCATAGGGTGCGCCTGTCCACCGACTCGGTTGATCGACTGACCTTCATCAAAATGAATCAGTCTTGGATCACCACCAGCTACCAGGCACCTGAAGCGGATATAACGGAATAATTTATAATGTCACATCCCTTCAAGACTGCCTATGCTGATGCTGAGTGACTGTCCTGTTATGTTCACTGACTATCCTCTTCCTCCTCCTCAATGATCCATGCCACCACACCAGTGCCTAAGGCACAATTTTTCAGCCCCTGTATAACAGGGGCGTGTACTTACAATTTTTAAAAAAAATGCTTTGCAACACGTGTGACTGCTGTGCTCCAAGTACAGTATCTGTGAGGGGTTGCAGTGTTGTGGCACCAGCACCAATGCCTAAGGCACAATTTTTCAGCCCCTGTTTAACAGGGGCGTGTAATTACAATTTTTTAAAAAAATGCTTCGCAACACGTGTGACTGCCTTGCTCCAAGTACACTATCTGTGAGGGGTTGCAGTGCTGTGGCACCAGCACCAGTGCCTAAGGCACAATTTTTCAGCCCCTGTTGGGGCGTGTAATTACAATTTTTAGGCAATGCTTTGCAACAGGTCTCATTGCTGTGCTAAGAGTACAGTGTCTGTGAGGGGTTGCAGTGTTGTGGCACCAGCACCAATGCCTAAGGCACAATTTTTCAGCCCCTGTTTAACAGGGGCGTGTAATTACAATTTTTAAAAAAAATGCTTCGCAACAGGTGTGACTGCTGTGCTCCAAGTACAGTATCTGTGAGGGGTTGCAGTGTTGTGGCACCAGTGCCTAAGGCACAATTTTACAGCCCCTGTTGGGGCGTGTAATTAAAATTTTTAGGCAATGCTTTGCAACAGGTCTCATTGCTGTGCTAAGAGTACAGTGTCTGTGAGGGGTTGCAGTGTTGTGGCACCAGCACCAATGCCTAAGGCACAATTTTTCAGCCCCTGTTTAACAGGGGCGTGTAATTACAATTTTTTAAAAAGATGCTTCGCAACAGGTGTGATTGCTGTGCTCCAAGTACAGTATCTGTGAGGGGTTGCAGTGTTGTGGCACCAGTGCCTAAGGCACAATTTTTCAGCCCCTATTGGGGCGTGTAATTACAATTTTTAGGCAATGCTTTGCAACAGGTCTCATTGCTGTGCTAAGAGTACAGTATCTGTGAGGGGTTGCAGTGTTGTGGCACCAGCACCAATGCCTAAGGCACAATTTTTCAGCCCCTGTTTAACAGGGGCGTGTAATTACAAATCTTGATCTAATAGTTCACAGCAGGGCCCATTCCTGTGCCCACCAAGAGTAACTATGAGGGCCTACAGTCTTGTGGCAACACCGTCCACCACCACCGCCAAAGGCCCAATTTTTCTGCCCTGTTCAACAGGTGCATGCAATTACAAATCTTAATCTAATAACTCACAGCAGGGCCCATTCCTGCGCCCACCAAGAGTAACTGTGAGGGCTTACAGTCTTGTGGCAACACCGTCCACCACCAAAGGCCCAATTTTTCTGCCCTGTTCAACAGGTGCATGCAATTACAAATCTTGATCTAATAACTCACAGCAGGGCCCATTCCTGCGCCCACCAAGAGTAACTGTGAGGGCTTACAGTCTTGTGGCAACACCGTCCACCACCACCACCACCACCAAAGGCCCAATTTTTCTGCCCTGTTCAACAGGTGCATGCAATTACAAATCATGATCTAATAACTCACAGCAGGGCCCATTCCTGCGCCCACCAAGAGTAACTGTGAGGGCTTACAGTGTTGTGGCAACACCGTCCACCAATACCACCACCACCAAAGGCCCAATTTTTCTGCCCCTGTTCAACAGGTGCATGCAATTACAAATCTTGATCTAATAATTCACAGCAGGGCCCATTCCTGTGCCCACCAGTCTTGTGGCTACACCAACATCTAATAGGGCAAATTTCTGCAGAGTATATACGGCAGGCCCCTACTTTCAAACATCCAACTTACAAACGACTCCTACTTGCAAACGGAAAGAGAAAACAGGAAGTGAGAGGAAATCTACCCCTAGGAAGGGAAATTCTATCCTGTTAGATTTAATTTGGGAAAAAGGTATCTCCTCTCTACTGATGCTTTATCACCAATCCTTGTTTCAATTCAAACCCCACTTTTCCAAAAACATTTGTCATTGGGACGGAAAGTGAGGTGACATGTTCTGAACAGATGTGCAAAGACAGCAAATGTTACAGGGGTGATAACCCCTCCCTATGTTCTCCAAAAAGCTTAAAAATAGATTTTTTTGGGATGGAGCTACACTTCATAATGTACCTGTTCAGATTCTACTTAAGAACAAACCTACAGTCTGTGTCTTGTTTGCACCACCTATATACTGCTGTTCAGAGTATATAGGGTTGTAGGTATAGGGTTTTATTTTGGGTGCGGGGTCCCCCTTAATATCCATACAAGACCCAAAGGGGCTGGGGTGGGGGGGGGCATGTGATGGGGTAGCCATGCCATTTTTCTCAAGGATTTTCAGCCATATGGCGGCCAGGACAAGACATGACATTAAAGCCGCAAGTGGTTTTAAATGGCTTCTTTTTTTCCTTTACAAATGTCATTTTGTGCAAGGACAGTTCTAAACACGGGAAACACATGCCACTTCACAGGCATACTTTAGACACCCCCCAGGTACCATATTTAAAGGAAAATTTCACTTTTTTTTCACTTTATGCATCATTAAAATGACTGCTCCCGAAAAAACTTTAGTTTTTAAAAGTTCTTTTTACATTGATATATGTCCCCTGGGGCAGGACCCGGGTCCCCAAACCTGTTTTATGACATTAACATGCATATTGGCCGTTGTAATTAGCACTTTTGATTTTGAACGTTCGCGTCCATTATAACGTATAGGGTTCGAAAATTTGCGCAAACTTTCGGTCGGTTCGAAGGTTCTGGTGCGAACCGAACCCGGGGGTGTTCGGCTCATCCCTAGTGCTGACACAAACACACTATAGCTCCTATGTGTGCTGACAACACACTATAGCTCCTATGTGTGCTGACACAAACACACTATAGCTCCTATGTGTGCTGACAACACACTATAGCTCCTATGTGTGCTGACAAAAAAATATAGCTCATATGTGTGCTCACAACACACTATAGCTCCTATGTGTGCTGACACAAACACACTATAGCTCCTATGTGTGCTGACAACACACTATAGCTCCTATGTGTGCTGACAACACACTATAGCTCCTATGTGTGCTGACACAAACACACTATAGCTCCTATGTGTGCTGACAACATACTATAGCTCCTATGTGTGCTGACAACACACTATAGCTCCTATGTGTGCTGACACAAACACACTATAGCTCCTATGTGTGCTGACAACACACTATAGCTCCTATGTGTGCTCACAACACACTATAGCTCCTATGTGTGATGACACAAACACACTATAGCTCCTATGTGTGCTCACAACACACTATAGCTCCTATGTGTGCTGATAAAAAAATATAGCTCCTATGTGTGCTGACACAAACACACTATAGCTCCTATGTGTGCTGACAACACACTATAGCTCCTATGTGTGCTGACAACACACTATAGCTCCTATGTGTGCTGACACAAACACACTATAGCTCCTATGTGTGCTGACAACACACGATAGCTCCTATGTGTGCTCACAACACACTATAGCTCCTATGTGTGCTGACACAAACACACTATAGCTCCTATGTGTGCTGACAACACACTATAGCTCCTATGTGTGCTGACACAAACACACTATAGCTCCTATGTGTGCTGACACAAACACACTATAGCTCCTATGTGTGCTGACAACACGCTATAGCTCCTATGTGTGCTGACACAAACACACTATAGCTCCTATGTGTGCTGACAACACACTATAGCTCCTATGTGTGCTGACAACACACTATAGCTCCTATGTGTGCTGACAACACACTATAGCTCCTATGTGTGCTGACACAAACACACTATAGCTCCTATGTGTGCTGACAACACACGATAGCTCCTATGTGTGCTCACAACACACTATAGCTCCTATGTGTGCTGACAACACACTATAGCTCCTATGTGTGCTGACACAAACACACTATAGCTCCTATGTGTGCTGACAACATACTATAGCTCCTATGTGTGCTGACAACACACTATAGCTCCTATGTGTGCTGACACAAACACACTATAGCTCCTATGTGTGCTGACAACACACTATAGCTCCTATGTGTGCTCACAACACACTATAGCTCCTATGTGTGATGACACAAACACACTATAGCTCCTATGTGTGCTCACAACACACTATAGCTCCTATGTGTGCTGATAAAAAAATATAGCTCCTATGTGTGCTGACACAAACACACTATAGCTCCTATGTGTGCTGACAACACACTATAGCTCCTATGTGTGCTGACAACACACTATAGCTCCTATGTGTGCTGACACAAACACACTATAGCTCCTATGTGTGCTGACAACACACGATAGCTCCTATGTGTGCTCACAACACACTATAGCTCCTATGTGTGCTGACACAAACACACTATAGCTCCTATGTGTGCTGACAACACACTATAGCTCCTATGTGTGCTGACACAAACACACTATAGCTCCTATGTGTGCTGACACAAACACACTATAGCTCCTATGTGTGCTGACAACACGCTATAGCTCCTATGTGTGCTGACACAAACACACTATAGCTCCTATGTGTGCTGACAACACACTATAGCTCCTATGTGTGCTGACAACACACTATAGCTCCTATGTGTGCTGACAACACACTATAGCTCCTATGTGTGCTGACACAAACACACTATAGCTCCTATGTGTGCTGACAACACACGATAGCTCCTATGTGTGCTCACAACACACTATAGCTCCTATGTGTGCTGACACAAACACACTATAGCTCCTATGTGTGCTGACAACACACTATAGCTCCTATGTGTGCTGACACAAACACACTATAGCTCCTATGTGTGCTGACACAAACACACTATAGCTCCTATGTGTGCTGACAACACGCTATAGCTCCTATGTGTGCTGACACAAACACACTATAGCTCCTATGTGTGCTGACAACACACTATAGCTCCTATGTGTGCTGACAACACACTATAGCTCCTATGTGTGCTGACAACACACTATAGCTCCTATGTGTGCTGACACAAACACACTATAGCTCCTATGTGTGCTGACAAAAAATATAGCTCCTATGTGTGCTCACAACACACTATAGCTCCTATGTGTGCTGACACAAACACATTATAGCTCCTATGTGTGCTGACAACACACTATAGCTCCTATGTGTGCTCACAACACATTATAGCTCCTATGTGTGCTGACACAAACACACTATAGCTCCTATGTGTGCTGACACAAACACACTATAGCTCCTATGTGTGCTGACACAAACACACTATAGCTCCTATGTGTGCTGACACAAACACACTATAGCTCCTATGTGTGCTGACAAAAAAATATAGCTCCTATGTGTGCTCACAACACACTATAGCTCCTATGTGTGCTGAAACAAACACACTATAGCTCCTATGTGTGCTGACACAAACACACTATAGCTCCTATGTGTGCTGACACAAACACACTATAGCTCCTATGTGTGCTGACACAAACACACTATAGCTCCTATGTGTGCTGACAAAAAAATATAGCTCCTATGTGTGCTCACAACACATTATAGCTCCTATGTGTGCTGACACAAACACACTATAGCTCCTATGTGTGCTGACAACACACTATAGCTCCTATGTGTGCTGACAACACACTATAGCTCCTATGTGTGCTCACAACACACTATAGCTCCTATGTGTGCTCACAACACACTATAGCTCCTATGTGTGCTGACAAAAAAAAATATAGCTCCTATGTGTGCTCACAACACATTATAGCTCCTATGTGTGCTGACACAAACACACTATAGCTACTATGTGTGCTGACAACACACTATAGCTCCTATGTGTGCTGACGCAAACACACTATAGCTCCTATGTGTGCTGACACAAACACACTATAGCCCCTATGTGTGCTGACAACACACTATAGCTCCTATGTGTGCTGACAAAAAAATATAGCTCCTATGTGTGCTGACAACACACACACTAGCTGACACACAAACACAATATAGCTCCTATAAATCCCTGCCTGCCTGCCTGGGATGGGACAGAAGGTTGGGACAGAAGGTTGGGACAGAAGGTTGGGACAGAAAGTTAGGGTGCAATGCTGTTCTAACAGCACTGCAATGGGTGCTACTGAAATGCTGTACTAACAACATGCACACACCAGACTAATCCCCAGCAGCAGATAATGTCACACTCAGCAGTGCAATCAGCAGAAATGATCAGTATTCAATGAATCAGCAATGGTTTAGCAATGAATGAATCAATCAGCAGTCTGCCTATTCACTCTATCAACGCCGGAACACATGTGCCCTGGGCCGACGGCGCGGCGGCCTTTTATACAGTGGGGCGTGTACTAAAGCCCCTGATCTTTAATTGGCTACAGGCGTCCTGCCTGTAGCCAATTATTGCTCTCCTCGCTGCTGGCGTTGTGATTGGCCAAGCATGCGGGGTCACAGTGCATGCTTGGCCAATCATCAGCCAGCAATGCACTGCGCCGGCCGCAATGCAATGCGGGCCGCTCGCATCACAAGAATGTGAGGCGAACGGCCCAAATAGTTCTGGGCTCGCCGAGCGGGCGAACGCCCGGTGCTCGATTCGAACGTGGGTTCGAATCGAACACCGGGCCCATCCCTACTGCACACTATGCAAATCTAAATGATGGTCCTCTTCACTACCTACTCCACACTAATGTATGTATGAATGACACGGTCTCGCTACATTACAGTGAAACTATCTATAGATCTATCTGCAGAACTATAGATCAAAGTAGTAGGAGATATTGAGAACAGATTTAGGAAAATGGGACAACTAATGGAGAAAAAGATAAATGCATGGTGGGATATTGCCACCCATGAGAAATATATTAAGGATTAGACATGTGCGATTCGTTTCGTACGAATTCGTAATTCGTACGAATTTTTCGAAATTCGTACGAATTTACGAATCTGTAGTACGAATTTTTTTTTTTTACGAATTCCGTACGGAATACGAATTTTTTTTACGAATCGTTAGTAAAGTTACGAATCGTTACGAATCGTTACGAATCGTTAACGCGGCTAATGAATTGTTGGTTCTCATAACACAGAGAACAATTCGAATCCAACTACAAATATCGAATTTCAATTTCAAGTTACGAATCGTTACGAATAGTTACGAATCGTTACGAATCGTTATGAATAGTTACGAATCGTTAGTAAATCCAACTACCAATATCGAATTTCAACTAATTTGAACGAAATTATTATAGCAGATATAACGAATGAATTCGAATGACAAAGTGTCATTTTTGCAGAAAAAAAAAAGCGTAGGGGTCCCCCCAAATTCAATAACCAGGCCCTTCAGGTCTGGTATGGATATTAAGGGGGACCCCAGCCAAAAAAAAATAAAAAAAATGGCGTGGGGTCCCCCCCAAATATCCATACCAGACCCTTCAGGTCTGGGATGGATTTTAAGGGGAACCCCGGCCAAAAAAAAAAAAAAAAAATGGCGTGGGGTCCCCCTCAAAATCCATACCAGACCCTTTATCCGAGCACGCAACCTGGCAGGCCGCAGGAAAGGAGGGGGGGACGAGAGCGGCCCCCCCTCCCACCTGAACCGTACCAGGCCACATGCCCTCAACATTGGGAGGGTGCTTTGGGGTCCCCCCCAAAGCACCTTGTCCCCATGTTGATGAGGACAAGGGCCTCATCCCCACAACCCTGGCCGGTGGTTGTGGGGGTCTGCGGGCGGGGGGCTTATCGGAATCTGGAAGCCCCCTTTAACAAGGGGACCCCCAGATCCCGGCCCCCCCCCCTGTGTGAAATGGTAAGGGGGTACAAAAGTACCCCTACCATTTCACCAAAAAAGTGGCAAAAATGGTAAAAATGACAGGAGACGGTCTTTGACAATTCCTTTATTAAAATCTTCTTTCTTCTTTCTTCTGGTCTTCCTTTCTTCATCTTCTCCTTCCGGCATCTTCTTCCATCTTCTTCTTCCTTCGATTCGCTTCTTCTTCCTCCGGTCTTCTCGTCCTTCTCGTCCGGCGTCGTCCTTCTCGTCCGGCATCGTCGTCTCTTCTCGCAGGCCGCTCCTCGCAATGGGAGGCTCCCGCTCTGTGAGGCTCCGCTCCGGGTGACAGGTCTTTTATAACGAAGGCACCTGGTGACCCCGCCCCCTCTGACGCACGGGGACGTCATGTGGAATTCCCTATGGCTTTCCCCATGACGTCAGAGGGGGGGCGGGGTCACCGGGTGCCTTCGTTATACAAGACCTGTCACCCGGAGCGAAGCCTCACAGAGCGGGAGCCTCCCATTGCGAGGAGCGGCCTGCGAGAAGAGACGACGATGCCGGACGAGAAGGACGACGCCGGACGAGAGGGACGAGAAGACCGGAGGAAGAAGAAGCGAATCGAAGGAAGAAGAAGATGGAAGAAGATGCCGGAAGGAGAAGATGAAGAAAGGAAGACCAGAAGAAAGAAGAAAGAAGATTTTAATAAAGGAATTGTCAAAGACCGTCTCCTGTCATTTTTACAATTTTTGACACTTTTTTGGTGAAATGGTAGGGGTACTTTTGTACCCCCTTACCATTTCACACAGGGGGGGGGCCGGGATCTGGGGGTCCCCTTGTTAAAGGGGGCTTCCAGATTCCGATAAGCCCCCCGCCCGCAGACCCCCACAACCACCGGCCAGGGTTGTGGGGATGAGGCCCTTGTCCTCATCAACATGGGGACAAGGTGCTTTGGGGGGGACCCCAAAGCATCCTCCCAATGTTGAGGGCATGTGGCCTGGTACGGTTCAGGCGGGAGGGGGGGGCGCTCTCGTCCCCCCCTCCTTTCCTGCGGCCTGCCAGGTTGCGTGCTCGGATAAGGGTCTGGTATGGATTTTATGGGGGACCCCACGCCATTTTTTTGGGCTAGGGTTCCCCTTAAAATCCATCCCAGACCTCAAGGGTCTGGTATGGATTTTGAGGGGGACCCTACGCCATTTTTTTTTTTTTTTTTGGCTGGGGTCCCCCTTAATATCCATCCCAGACCTGAAGGGCCTGGTTATTGAATTTGGGGGGACCCCTACACATTTTTTTATCAATGACTTCAATGAATGACTGTTCTCTGTATTACGGATCCAACAATTCATTTGCCGGTAAATAGCTGCGAGTGATTTTAAATAGCTTTTTTTTTCCTGCAAAAATGACACTGTGCAGGGACAGTTCTCTATATTAGATATACTGAATCTCGAAGCATTCGAAGCATTCGTTATATCCGCTATTATAATTTCTTTCATATTAGTTGAAATTACATATTTGTTAGTTACAATACAACATTCGAATTGTTCTCTGTATTACGGGAATCGGCAATTAGCCGCGAGTGATTTTAAATGTCTTTTTTTCCTGCAAAAATGACACATTGTACAGAGAGAGTTCTAAACACAGGAAACCTGCGCCCTTCTATATACTATATATACTCGATAGTATGCCTATGAAGGGGGTCATGTTTCCCGTGTTTAGAACTCTCTCTGTACAATGTGTCATTTTTGCAGGAAAAAAAGACATTTAAAATCACTCGCGGCTAATTGCCGATTCCCGCAATACAGAGAACAATTCGAATGTTGTATTGTAACTAACAAATATGTAATTTCAACTAATATGAAAGAAATTATAATAGCGGATATAACGAATGCTTCGAATGATTCGAGATTCAGTATATCTAATATAGAGAAATGTTCCTGCAGTGTCATTTTTGCAGGAAAAAAAAAAGCTATTTAAAATCACTCGCAGCTATTTGCCGGCAAATGAATTGTTGGATCCGTAATACAGAGAACAGTCATTCATTGAAGTCATTGATAAAAAAATGTGTAGGGGTCCCCCCAAATTCAATAACCAGGCCCTTCAGGTCTGGGATGGATATTAAGGGGGACCCCAGCCAAAAAAAAAAAAAAAAAAATGGCGTAGGGTCCCCCTCAAAATCCATACCAGACCCTTGAGGTCAGGGATGGATTTTAAGGGGAACCCTAGCCCAAAAAAATGGCGTGGGGTCCCCCATAAAATCCATACCAGACCCTTATCCGAGCACGCAACCTGGCAGGCCGCAGGAAAGGAGGGGGGGACGAGAGCGGCCCCCCCCTCCCGCCTGAACCGTACCAGGCCACATGCCCTCAACATTGGGAGGGTGCTTTGGGGTCCCCCCCAAAGCACCTTGTCCCCATGTTGATGAGGACAAGGGCCTCATCCCCACAACCCTGGCCGGTGGTTGTGGGGGTCTGCGGGCGGGGGGCTTATCGGAATCTGGAAGCCCCCTTTAACAAGGGGACCCCCAGATCCCGGCCCCCCCCCTGTGTGAAATGGTAAGGGGGTACTTTTGTACCCCTACCATTTCACCAAAAAAGTGTCAAAAATTGTAAAAATGACAGGAGACAGTCTTTGACAATTCCTTTATTAAAATCTTCTTTCTTCTGGTCTTCCTTTCTTCATCTTCTCCTTCCGGCATCTTCTTCCATCTTCTTCTTCCTTCGATTCGCTTCTTCTTCCTCCGGTCTTCTCGTCCCTCTCGTCCGGCGTCGTCCTTCTCGTCCGGCATCGTCGTCTCTTCTCGCAGGCCGCTCCTCGCAATGGGAGGCTCCCGCTCTGTGAGGCTTCGCTCCGGGTGACAGGTCTTGTATAACGAAGGCACCCGGTGACCCCGCCCCCCCTCTGACGTCATGGGGAAAGCCATAGGGAATTCCACATGACGTCCCCGTGCGTCAGAGGGGGCGGGGTCACCAGGTGCCTTCGTTATAAAAGACCTGTCACCCGGAGCGAAGCCTCACAGAGCGGGAGCCTCCCATTGCAAGGAGCGGCCTGCGAGAAGAGACGACGATGCCGGACGAGAAGGACGACGCCGGACGAGAAGGACGAGAAGACCGGAGGAAGAAGAAGCGAATCGAAGGAAGAAGAAGATGGAAGAAGATGCCGGAAGGAGAAGATGAAGAAAGGAAGACCAGAAGAAAGAAGAAAGAAGATTTTAATAAAGGAATTGTCAAAGACCGTCTCCTGTCATTTTTACCATTTTTGCCACTTTTTTGGTGAAATGGTAGGGGTACTTTTGTACCCCCTTACCATTTCACACAGGGGGGGGGCCGGGATCTGGGGGTCCCCTTGTTAAAGGGGGCTTCCAGATTCCGATAAGCCCCCCGCCCGCAGACCCCCACAACCACCGGCCAGGGTTGTGGGGATGAGGCCCTTGTCCTCATCAACATGGGGACAAGGTGCTTTGGGGGGGACCCCAAAGCACCCTCCCAATGTTGAGGGCATGTGGCCTGGTACGGTTCAGGCGGGAGGGGGGGCCGCTCTCGTCCCCCCCTCCTTTCCTGCGGCCTGCCAGGTTGCGTGCTCGGATAAAGGGTCTGGTATGGATTTTGAGGGGGACCCCACGCCATTTTTTTTTTTTTTTTTGGCCGGGGTTCCCCTTAAAATCCATCCCAGACCTGAAGGGTCTGGTATGGATATTTGGGGGGGACCCCACGCCATTTTTTTTATTTTTTTTTGGCTGGGGTCCCCCTTAATATCCATACCAGACCTGAAGGGCCTGGTTATTGAATTTGGGGGGACCCCTACGCTTTTTTTTTTCTGCAAAAATGACACTTTGTCATTCGAATTCATTCGTTATATCTGCTATAATAATTTCGTTCAAATTAGTTGAAATTCGATATTGGTAGTTGGATTTACTAACGATTCGTAACTATTCATAACGATTCGTAATGATTCGTAACTATTCGTAACGATTCGTAACTTGAAATTGAAATTCGATATTTGTAGTTGGATTCGAATTGTTCTCTGTGTTATGAGAACCAACAATTCATTAGCCGCGTTAACGATTCGTAACGATTCGTAACGATTCGTAACGATTCGTAACTTTACTAACGATTCGTAAAAAAAATACGATTCGTCCGAATTTCGTATTTCGTACGAATTCGAACGGAATTTCGTACACGAATTACGAATTACGAATTTTTTTATATACGAAACGGGACGAAACGAAACGAAACGAATTTTTTGGCAGTTCCCATGTCTATTAAGGATACATTAATACCTAGGAGATTGAAATAGGATGTATTCATTAATGATGGACTATTGGCTAAAGAATCAACTGATGAATGGTTCCATTTCTTTAATGATAAAGGTCTAGAATTGTTGGACTTTTTAATAAAATGGAATTAACGGAAGATAGGGAAATTAGATGCACAGATCTCAGAACTCAAGGTTGGGTTAGAGCTATCAAAAGAACTCCCTGTGTTTATTGCTAAACTAATCTAAACAACTGAATAGAGACATGGACCAAAAATATAAAGAAACAGCAGCCAGGGTTACTACAAACTCTACTAACTGCTCTCCGGAAAAAGAGGCTTAAGATTCAACAGATGAATACTGAAAGAAAAAAAAAACTCACAATGAGATATGTAAAGAGTATAATGCTTATAATACCGCAAATAAGAAGCCAAGGTGGAACAACAATTGGAAGAAACCACATTGGAAAAATAATTGGCAAAACAATGGGCAAAGCAATGGCTATAAACAAACAAGACCGCATCAACAATCATACTATGGAAGGAAGAATTATAGAATGTATGACAGAGATCACCATTATGATGACAGACGAGAGCAGCCTACTTATGGTGGTTACTATAACGTGCCTGTATATAACAAGTATGAATCGTTGAGGAGGGATGATGAAGGAGGAAGAATCTCAAGACACTATCATGATAGAAGATTTGAACAAAATTAATATTATTTCTTTATTACATATTACTCTAAAAGTTAAAAGTTTAACAACTTTTACATTTTTTTTTTGCTCTTGATTATATAATTGTTAAAATTAATTGTAACGCCTTAGTCTTTCAAAAAACATATAACCTACTTAAATCTTTAAAAGCCTGTAACTACAAGAAATACTAAGATCTGACATGTAAATTCAACTATTTTGTTAATTGTACCAATGTTTATATTTTCAAAATCAATAAACAAATTTGACAAGAAGATTTGAACAAAATAATGATAGACCCCCGCAACATTTTTTAGAGATGAAACACTGAGAATCTCTGAGGCGCTATCATCAGGAAGGTGAACACCCAGACAAACTCCGGATCACAAAATGGGGAGGGAAACAAAGTGAGAAGAAAAAAAATACTAGGAATCACCAAGAGATCGAGATCAGGAGGATCGAGCAAGGAGGACCCCAAGAAGTACCCCAGATACCAGACCTGGAAGAAAAAAAAATTGAGGAGAGGATGTCGAGCCGAAATCAAGAAACAAAAGAAAAAGAGAAGAGTGGGGGAAGGGATTGTAAATTAGTGGAGTCGAATTAACACAACAGGAGATAAAGGTGCTGGATAAAGGTCTTAAGTTTGCCCCAAAAAAGAACTTGAACAAATTCAATACATATGTTGACATACAAAAATTTACTCGGAGTCTAAACATTAAAAAATATATGATGAATAAACCTGGAGAAAATATAGTGAAGAAAAAGATGGAAACTAATGATATTATGTATAGTTCTCTCAGAAATAAGTCACTTTTCAATCCCCCGAGTGGAAATGATGGACATGTGGAAGTATTTCGGAAGATGGTATTGAGAGATCTAAATGATCTGAAAATCAAAAGAATCTATGATCCGGCAGATATTGTGACAGACTCACCCGGGACAGGGGCTTTTGGAGGGGACTGAATGGTAGCCTCTTGCCTACCGACTATGGGCCCTGGCATTTGAGGGAGCTACAAGCATTTAGGAAGATATTCTGTTATGTAATGCAAAAGGACATTATTAAGGAGACCATGTTGGTCTCTGCCAGCTTGGGACTCAGGGGACAGATGTATGTGAAAGGAATGCTGATTAATAAGATCTGGAAAGCCCAGGTCTTTAACACAATGGTTTATTGTGCTCATAAACACCTTTGTCCCTAGCAAACTCTTGGGGGGATGTGTTTCTACTTATGTGTATTGTAAGTTGGGAGTGAGGAGACGGGAAGTCTACCCTGAAATGTCATATCTCTGAGTAACCTAGTCTGGGTAAATGATTAGATAACTAGCTCATGCTAATTAGGTTTCTGGTTAAAGTTTGTAGTGTCAGCCTGCTGTATATATTTGTGTCTCATCTCAAGTAAATCAGTTCAGTCCATGTTCAGCAACCAAACAATTATTGTCTTGTTTGTTGTTATTAGCAGTTGGAATATCTGATATCTATATTCAAACTGGGAGGAAGCGGTATATGACGAAAGCACTCAAGCGGAGTGTGGGACGTTTTGTTACAGATATAAAAAGTGGAATTAAAAAAAAGGGAGCAGAGAAAAGATCTTGTGATTAGACCTGACGATAAGGGTGGTGCAATAGTGGTTAAATCAAAGGAAGCCTATAGAAATTAATTAAATCGACAACTACAAGATGAGAATACCTATCAGAAATTATTACGCAACCCAACCCTAAGATATAAAAAGGAACTCAGGAAGGTACTTGAGAAAGGTTTAAAGAAAAATGTTCTAAACAAAAAGGAGGAGAGATACCTTAGACCAGATACATGCAAAATACCTATTATATACACACTTCCAAAGATCCACAAGGATAGGATTAACCCACCAGGGAGACCCTTCGTCAATGGGATTAATTCTGTAGGTGCAAGAATCAGTGAATATATTGATTGGATCTTGCAACCTATAGTACAGAAAACAAAATCCTACCTTAGGGACTAGGGATGGGCCCGGTGTTCGATTCAAACCCATGTTCGAATCGAACATCGGCCGTTCGACCGCTCGTCGAAACCAGAACTCTCAGGACCGTTTGCATTGAATTTGTGTGATGCGAACGGTCCACGATGCACTGCGTCAGTAGCAGTGCATTGCTGGCTGATGATTGGCCAAGCATGCACTGTGACCCCGCATGCTTGGCCAATCATAGAGCCAGCGCCGAGGAGAGCAATAATTGGCCACAGGCAGGGTGCCTGTAGTCAATTATAGCTCAGGGGGTTTAGTACACGCCCCATGTAGTGTGTTCCGGCGTTAGGAACAGTCAGTGACGGTGTCAGTGACATTATCTGCTGTGATTCATTCTGCTTACATTATCTGCTGTGATTCTGGGGATTAGTGTAGGGAAAGAGGAAAAACAGGCAGGGATAGTTTATTCTTCTCAGTGCTGTTCTCAATCTCTACCAATCCAGCCATCTGCAGGAGTAGTTAGTGTGTGTGCGTGCTGTGTTAGTATAGCACTGCAGTAGCACACTAAACCACCTTTACCCTGTATCTGCCCTTCTGGCCTGTTGTCATCTAAGGCAGCCAGCCAGCCATCTGCAGGAGTTAGTGTGTGTGTGCTGTGTGAGTATAGCACAGCACACTAAACCACCTTTACCCTGTATCTGCACTTCTGGCCTGTTGTCATCTAAGGCAGCCAGCCATCTGCAGGAGTTAGTGTGTGTGTGCTGTGTGAGTATAGCACAGCACACTAAACCACCTTACCCTGTATCTCCCCTTCTGGCCTTATGTCATCTAAGGCAGCCATCTGCAGGAGTTAATGTGTGTGTGCTGTGTGAGTATAGCACAGCACACTAAACCACCTTACCCTGTATCTGCCCTTCTGCCCTGTTTTCACCTAAGGCAGCCAGCCAGCCATCTGCAGGAGTTAGCGTGTATGTGCTGTGTGACTATAGCACAGCACACTAAACCACCTTACCCTGTATCTGCCCTTCTGCCCTGTTGTAATCTAAGGCAGCCTGCCAGCCATCTGCAGGAGTTAGTGTGTGTGTGTCCTGTGTGACTAAAGCACAGCACACTAAACCACCTTACCCTGTATCTCCCCTTCTGGCCTTATGTCATCTAAGACAGCCAGTCAGCCATCTGCAGGAGTTAGTGTGTGTGTGCTGTGTGAGTATAGCACAGCACACTAAACCACCTTACCCTGTATCTCCCCTCCTGGCCTTATGTCATCTAAGGCAGCCAGTCAGCCATCTGCAGGAGTTAGCGTGTGTGTGCTGTGTGACTATAGCACAGCACACTAAACCACCTTACCCTGTATCTGCCCTTCTGCCCTGTTGTAATCTAAGGCAGCCTGCCAGCCATCTGCAGGAGTTAGTGTGTGTGTGCTGTGTGAGTATAGCACAGCACACTAAACCACCTTACCCTGTATCTGCCCTTCTGCCCTGTTGTCATCTAAGGCAGCCAGACAGCCATCTGCAGGAGTTAGCGTGTGTGTGCTGTGTGACTATAGCAAAGCACACTAAGCCACCTTACCCTATATCTGCCCTTCTGCCCTGTTGTCATCTAAGACAGCCTGCCAGCCATCTGCAGGAGTTAGTGTGTGCTGTGTGACTATAGCACAGCACACTAAACCACCTTACCCTGTATCTGCCCTTCTGCCCTGTTGTCATCTAAGGCAGCCAGCCAGCCATCTGCAGGAGTTAGTGTGTGTGTGCTGTGTGACTATAGCACAGCACACTAAACCACCTTACCCTGTATCTGCCCTTCTGCCCTGTTGTCATCTAAGGCAGCCATCTGCAGGAGTTAGTGTGTGTGTGCTGTGTGAGTATAGCACAGCACACTAAACCAACCCACCCTGTATCTGCCCTTCTGCCCTGTTGTCATCTAAGACAGCCATCTGCAGGAGATAGTGTATGTGCTGTGTGACTCCAGCACAATATACACTACCCATTACAATGTCTGGAAGACCGACAAGGAGAGACAGACAGTCTCGAGGCAAGAAAACAGGGCAAGCAGGCTCTGTGTCTAGAGACAACAGTGCTGGTCGTGGACGTGGTGCATCGTCATCAGCACGTGGCCATGGGACACGCTTGTCCTTGTTTTCGGCAGCTGGACTTGTTGAGCCGCATCATGCCGAAGGCTTGGTAGAGTGGATGACCAAGCCCTCCCCACCCTCCTCATACTCTCTCACCCAGGCTCAGGGTACTGGCAAAACAGCTGCCAACGCTTACTCAATGTCATCATCAGGAACCCCTTCCCTAGACCCACCATGTCCTCCTGAGGAGTCCCCCGAACTGTTTGAGCACAGTGTTGGGTACATGCTCCAGGAGGATGCCCGGCGTTTTGAAGGCTCGGATGATGATACCCAGCTAGAGGAAGGCAGTAGCGTGAGCGCAGAGAGAGGGGATGCTCAAGGACAGCAATCTGGCAGTCATGTTCCACCAGCTGCAGCTTACTGCCAGGTTTGCTCCAGTGGCAAAGAGGGAGGGGATGATGAGGGCACTGACTCCACGTGGGTGCCTGAACGGAGAGAGGAGGAGGAGGAGGAGTAGGAGGAGGAGGCGGCACATCTCCAACGAGTCAGGATGCCCTCCGGGGGCCAGCTTGAGGCCAGCACACCAACTGAATCACACCGCAGAGCTCCGCCTGTGCAGGGCGCTCCCTCTGCACTTTATTACAAAATTTCTTTGGTGTGGGCCTTTTTTGAGACGAGTGCATCATATCGCACCACTGCTATTTGCAACATATGTCTCAAGCGTATCTCGCGTGGCCAAAACATCAGCCACTTGGGCACCACAAGCATGACCAGACATATGTTGACCTGCCATGCAGCTCGTTGGCAAGTGCACATTAAAGACCCACACCAAAGAACAAAGCGGACCTCTCCTTGCTCCTCATCAGCTGGGATCTCCAACCCCACTATACCTTTAGTCCTCTCTGAAAGCTGCACTGAGAGGAATGAAGGTGTAGAATTAGGTGTGTCACAGCCAAGTACTTGCGGGCACTCTGCTAGCAGTACACCAACGTCCGATTGTAGCAGGCAAATTTCCCTGCCCCAGCTGCTGGACCGTCGAAAGAAGTTTACTCCCAGCCATCCACATGCCCAGCGGTTGAATGCTAGCTTGGCTAAATTGCTAGCAATTCAACTGCTGCCTTTTCAGTTGGTAGACTCGGTCCCCTTCCGTGAGTTAGTTCAATGTGCGGTTCCTCAGTGGCAGGTTCCCAAACGCCACTTTTTCTCACGGAAGGCGATTCCGGCTCTCTACCGGCATGTGGAAGGCAATGTCCATGCCTCGCTGGACAGGGCGGTCAGTGGTAAGGTGCATATTACCGATGACTCATGGTCCAGCAGGCATGGACAGGGACGTTACCTGTCTTTCACGGCCCATTGGGTCACTCTTTTGGCAGCTGGGAAGGATGCAGGACAAGGTGTAGTAGTGTTGGAGGTTGTTCCGCCACCACGTCTCCAAAATGCTACTACTGGTTGTGACACACCACTCTCCTCCACCCCCTCCTCTTCTTCTTCCTCCATGGCCTCTTCGAGTGCTCTGTCCTCTGAACCAGCGGTGCTCTGTAGGCGTCCAAGGGGCTACGCAAGTATGCAGGCAAAAAGATGCCATGCCGTGCTTGCGCTGGTGTGTTTGGGGAACAGGAGCCACACTGGGGCAGAGGTTCTGTCAGCTCTGCAGGGGCAGGCCGAGAGGTGGTTGACGCCACGCCAGCTTAAGCCAGAAATGGTGGTTTGTGACAATGGCACCAACCTCCTCTCTGCCCTGCGACAGGGACAGCTGACCCATGTGCCCTGTATGGCTCACGTCCTTAACCTGGTGGTGCAACGGTTCTTGGGCAGGTACCCAGGCTTACAGGATGACCTGAGGCAGGCCAGGAAAGTCTGTGTGCATTTCCGCCGATCATATAATGCCAGTGCTCAGCTGGCTGAGCTGCAAAAGGAGTTCAACCTGCCCAAGAACCGCCTTATGTGTGACATTCCCACCAGGTGGAACTCAACGATGGCCATGCTGCAGCGACTGCACACACAGCAGAGGGCCATCAATGAGTAACTGTGTGACTACGGCACCAGGACAGGGTCAGGGGAGCTTGGATTTTTTCCCCACGCCAGTGGAGCATGATCAGGGATGCATGCACTGTCCTGTCACCATTTGAGGAGGCCACGAGGATGGTGAGCAGTGACAGTGCATGCATCAGTGACACTGTACCTCTTGTCCACCTGTTGGAGCATACGCTGCGTGAAATAATGGACAGGGCACTTGAGGCAGAACAGAGGCAGAACAGAGGCAGGAAGAGGAGGACTTCCTTGCCTCTCAAGGCCCCCTTTATCCAGACAGTGTTCCTCCTCTCCCACCCATCACACAGGAAGAGGAGGAGGAGGAGGATTGTGTCAGCATGGAGGTGGAGCCTGGCACTCAGCATCAGCAGCAGCAGCAGCAGCAGCAGCAGCAGCAGTCTTTTAGGGATGATTTACAGTCCCAAGAAACCAGTGGACTTGTACGTGGCTGGGAGGAGGTGGCTGCGGA
Source organism: Lithobates sylvaticus (assembly GCA_028564925.1). NCBI lineage: Eukaryota > Metazoa > Chordata > Amphibia > Anura > Ranidae > Lithobates > Lithobates sylvaticus. The sequence goes on from CM053031.1 coordinate 152,194,270, forward strand.
TCATGTCGTCCTCAGTGACCCAGAAGACTCTGGACCGAATGCCTCAGCTAACCTACGTTGTATGGCCTCCCTGATCGTGCAAAGCCTGCGGAAGGATCCTCGTATTCTTCAGATCAAGGATCATTACTGGCTGGCCACTCTCCTTGATCCACGGTACAAGGGTAAGTTTGCGGACCTTATTTTGCCGTCGCAAAGTGAGCAGAGGATGAGACATCTCCGGGAGGCCTTGCAGAAAGGTCTGTGCAACGCGTTCCCAGAGACTGGGAGGTTACAAACTCCTGGTCCTGGACGACGAGTTGCTGAGGCTTCGGTCAGTAGCAGAAGGAGCGGTGGGGAAGGTGGACGTCTGACCGATGCATTCAGACAATTTTGTAGTCCGCAGCCCCAAGGTATGATCGGTAACAGCAACCATCGCCAGCGTCTGATATACATGGTGCAGGAATACCTAGGGGCAAGGTCAGACTTGGACACCTTTCCCACCGAAAATCCTCTGGCTTACTGGGTCTTGAGGATGGATCACTGGCCAGAGCTTGCACAGTATGCAATTGAACTACTGGCCTGTCCTGCATCCAGCGTTCTTTCCGAACGCACATTCAGTGCTGCTGGAGGCTTTGTCACCGATCACAGGGTGCGCCTGTCCACCGACTCGGTTGATCGACTGACCTTCATAAAGATGAATCAGTCTTGGATCACCACCAGCTACCAGGCACCTGAAGCTGATATAACAGAATCATTTATTTTGAAATGTCACATTCCTTCAAGACTGCCTATGCTGATGCTGAGTGACTGTCCTGTTATGTTGACTGACTATCCTCTTCCTCCTCAATGATCCTGATAATAGCTTGGAAGAACATTTTTGTTTCTGGGTGCCACCACCAGTGGCTAAGGCCCAATTTTTCAGCCCCTGTTTAACAGGGGCGTGTAATTACAATTTTTTCTGCAATGCTTTGCAACAGGTCTGATTGCTGTGCTCCAAGTACAGTATCTGTGAGGGGTTTCAGTGTTGTGGCACCAGCACCAGTGCCTAAGGCCCAATTTTTCAGCCCCTTTTTAACAGGGGCGTGTAATTACAATTTTTTATGCAATGCTTTGCAACAGGTCTGATTGCTGTGCTCCAAGTACAGTATCTGTGAGGGGTTGCAGTGTTGTGGCACCAGCACCAGTACCTAAGGCCCAATTTTTTAGCCCCTGTTTAACAGGGGCGTGTAATTACAAATCTTGATCTAATAATTCACAGCAGGGCCCATTCCTGTGCCGACCAAGAGTAACTGTGAGGGCTTACAGTATTGTGGCAACACCGTCCACCACCACCACCAAAGGCCCAAATTTTCTGCCCCTGTTCAACAGGTGCATGCAATTACAAATCTTGATATAATAATTCACAGCAGGGCCCATTCCTGTGCCCACCAAGAGTAACTGTGAGGGCTTACAGTGTTGTGGCAACACCGTCCACCAATACCACCACCACCAAAGGCCCAATTTTTCTGCCCCTGTTCAACAGGTGCATGCAATTACAAATCTTGATCTAATAATTCACAGCAGAGCCCATTCCTGTGCCCACCAAGAGTAACTGTGAGGGCTTACAGTGTTGTGGCAACACCAACATCTAATGGGGCAAATTTCTGCAGAGTATATATGGCAGGCCCCTACTTTCAAACATCCAACTTAGAAACGACTCCTACTTGCAAACGGAAAACAGGAAGTGAGTGGAAATCTACCCCTAGGAAGTGAAATTCTATCCTGTTAGATTTAATTTTGGAAAAAGGTATCTCCTCTCTACTGATGCTTTATCACCAATCCTTGCTTCAATAAAAACCCCACTTTTCCAAAAACATTTGTCATTGGGATGGAAAGTGAGGTGAAATGTTCTGAACAGGTGCACAGACAGCAAAACAAATGTTACAGGGGTGATAACCCTTCCCTATGTTCTCCAAAAAGCTTAAAAATAGATTTTTTTGGATGGAGCTACACTTAAAAATTTGGGGTAACCATGCCATTTTTCTCAAAGATTTTCATCCATATTGCCAGGACAAGACATGACATTAAAGCCGCAAGCAGTTTTAAATGGCTTCTTTTCTTCCTTTACAAATGTCATTTTTTGCAGGGACAGTTTTAAACGCGGGAAACACATCCCACTTCACAGGCATACTTTAGACACCCCCCAGGTACCATATTTAAAGGAATATGTCACTTTTTTTTTTTTCACTTTATGCATCAATAAAATGACTGCTCCTGAAAAAACTTCAGTTTTTAAAACTTCTTTTTGCAATGATACATGTCCCCTGGGGCAGGACCCGGGTCCCCAAACCTGTTTTATGACATTTACATGCAAATTGGCCGTTATAATTAGCACTTTAGATTTTGAACGTTTGCGTCCATTGTAATTAATAGGGTTTGAATGTTCGCGCAAACTTTCGGTCCGGTCGCAGGTTCTGGTGCGAACCGAACCCGGGGGTGTTTGGCTCATCCCTATTAGGGTTATAAAACATCTGATACAGATGTTGGATGAAGCAAGCGACACACCCTTTTGGAAAAGGCTAAGGGAACACACAAAACATAAAAAATGGCTTTCCAGGCATTATGCTCAATATCACAATAAAGATCCCTCTTCACTATCAGTATGCGCTATAGAAAAATACAAACCTCATTGGAGAGGAGATAATAAAATCATTAAATTAAGTCAAGCTGAATCAAGGTCAATGCAGGAATTACAGTCTATGTTTCCCCTAGGACATAACATAGAATTTGATATTAACTGCTTTTTATCCAATTATTAATTTATTTATTTAATTCCCCCACTAGATGATGTAACATTTATCATTAGATGTTGCTATTATCACATCACTAGATGCTTTATCAGTGGATGGCACTATGGACTTGAAAGATGTCATTTACCACCAGATGCCGCTATGAATTTATTATGTTGGAAGATATGATATAAGATTTTACTATTAGATGTTGTTTAATGGTTCACCAGTAGATGGTGCTATTCATCTATCAATTAAAGGTGTCCAAACAAATACTCACCACTAGATGCTGCTTGATTCATCATATATTTCACCACTGGATGGCAGTAGTCATTTACTTACATCAGTAATAAATGTAGGATGTGATACAGGATTCCACCACTAGATGTCACTACACACATATACCTTTTATGGTACAGATCACGTTGTCCTTATGTTGATTGTTTTAATAATTTCATAGGTTGGGGCTCTACATATATAAGCTATGATCTACTACATAAAAGTTTGATTGATTAGATGCTGATTTTAATGTCCTTTTTAAGCTTTTAATGACCGCTGCGGTTGCTATGATAACTTAAACTGTATATAATTCAGGCTACGTCTACCCGACTCCAAACCCTTGATGAAGTCACGTGATCAGTGATGCAACGCATCAGGAGAAGCTGGGTGACGTCACTTCCGGTCGCGGCTGAGACCGGAAGTACTGAACAGTTTTATTTTAAATGTAAGTTGCTGCTTTTATTAAAATGCTTTTATTGAGATTCTGCACATGGAGATTAATTTTTATTGCATGTGAGCTTACAACGAAGGAATGTGGAGGGGAGGAGATATAAAGTATCCATTGGAATTCCCTGTATATATTGAGAAGCTTATGGTTGCTGAGTGTTTTAAGGAGAAGGAGCCTGCGGCTGCTGACACCTAAAGAGTGATAACAGAAGTGCGACTGGACCTGTAGGGGTCTTCTCTTGAGGTGAGAGGCTGGGTCAAACTATAATCATGGATGGTGGAAGCTCTTCACTTTGAAAGAACTTTGAACATTATTTATGTTTACACTTTGGATGGTGACACCACTCTATGAACATTTATTTTTAGACTGAAGTTTTTTGCACGGATCACTTTATACATTTTATTGGATTGTTTATGCAGAAACAGTCACTTCATTTGAGTATCTGCAATATAGAGTTGATCATTCATTTATTGAAGTTCATGCACTTTTTATTGTATTGAGGAAGAGTCACATCATTTGCTTTATATATTATCACTGTGTGTAAACACTTATTTCATGTTACTGGTTGCTCAATATAATATTAAAAAAAAAATTAAATACTAATACATATTCAAAAAACAGATCATAATGGTTACATTCCCTGTTTAAAGCTGTAACCATCTGAAATGGTTGTTGAACATAGTAAAACAAAAAAAAAGTAGAGTAGAAATAAACTAATATTTAAACAGAAAAGGGAGGAGAAAAATGGATTTTAGTTGTAATACTAATTACAGTGCCCAATACAAATAAACAGGTTACTTTTCTAGATAAGGTTGGTTTCTTCAGTTGTAGAAGGTATAAAGGTTACATTAAAACAAGGGTCAATCAAAGATATACAGAATTCCACTAGCACACAAAAAGAGTATAACATTAAACAATTTATTTCCTGTCAGACTAACGGGGTTGTGTATATACTCCAATGTTCCGATAGACACTGATCCATAGGTAGAACTACTGGCTGCACGGATTGGAGAACATATACAGTAAATAGGAATCCATCTGGTTTACAATTTTGCAGTGAAATAATAGTTTAATTATGGAGGAGGTAATTATGTACGCACTATTTCCAGAACAGAAATAAGATATATATTTAATATGCCAACTTTGGCTCCTGGGAGGTTACATTTTATGTACTAACCTTAACTGATTTATTAGTGATAAATGAATGAGTCATTTTGGGAGGATTGTCATAAATAATAAACATTTTACAATATATTTTCAATATTATGTGGTATTCAATTTTTATCTTTGTATGTATATGTAAGTTGAATTGGTCTCATGGAAAACACTGATAATATCTATAAATTTTTAGACAAATAATTTATGTTTGTTAAATAATATATGTTACATTTCTTTGTGGGACTGTACTGCGTATGATGCGACATTCTAATTATTTTGACATTAGGTTGTATTTGACTGTATTCATTGCATATATGGGCAGGTTTAATCAGTCCAATGAAAAACACTGATAACATATATTGATTTTCTTGGGTTGTTGGTTTGAATCCCAACTACAGCACCTGCCTGGAGTATGAATGTTCTCCCTGTGCCTGTGTGGATTTCCTCATACACTCCAAAGACGCTGGTAGGAAATTGGCTCTATTATGTGTTTGTATAAATGTGAGTTAGTGACCTAAATTGTAAGCTCCCTTAGGGTCGGGACTGATGTGAAGAATATAGAATATATATGTAAAGTGCTGCATAAATTGACAGTGCTATATAAGTACCTGTAATAAATTTGTGGGATTGTACTGTGTATAATATATATATATATATATATATATATATATATATATATATATATATATATATATGTATAATCGGGAATGAGGAAGAAGAAGAAATTGTCTAAATGTGATTTGGTGGAGTATGGACATCGCTGTTTTTTATGATTAAAATGTAAGTTCAGTTTGTTTGTTTTAACTAATAAATGTTTAAATGGCATCACACAATTGTAAGTTCTCTTTCACCCCTTCTTTATATGTAGAATATTGGCAATTGAGAGTAATATGTAATGAGATATATGTGGAAAAGGGCAAGTTATTGAAGACTCAATTATGCTTAAAGTTATATACCTCTGGTGAGTTATTCTGGCACACAGTGAGTGGAAGTTGGATTTTTACACAGTGGTATTTTGCTTTGGAGAACAGAGGATACACTGTCTCTAGAATTGTGTTTTCACAGTGGTGGATTATAAAATAGTAGAAAAGTTACTGTACATTTACTGTTTTTTGTTAATTTTTGATTTTACTTAAGACTCTTTATATTTTTTTATTATTTTTAAACTTTTTTGGTTTTGCTTTTGTAAGATTGGACTTTATTCACAAATCACTTTTATGTTACAGATTTACACAATTTGCTCTTTATGTGTGATTTATGATATGGTTTTAATTGCGTTAATGTAGATTCGGATGCTGTTTATTGCTGTCTTAGATGTAAAAAAAAGCCTGGAAAAGACTGCTGGAAACCTATAGGTTGGATAGCTATCGCCAGGTACTCAGGCGGTATGGCTAACCGGTTAAAATCCCAGTCAGAGCAACATACAGTGCAGATCATAGAGTGCTGCTCACTACACTAGCCTTCTTGAACAATTCTTAATTTGAACTGAATTGCAGGGCACAATACTCCATGATACAATGTTGTATTTATTTTCTGTTTCTGAGTTAAAATAATATGTATATCATAATAATTTGTACCTTACTAGTTCAAATAATGCATACTTTTAATGATAATGTGACCTTTACAACAAATAAAAACAGGGAGGGTTAATGATTTATCTATTTTCTGTAAAATGTTTGTCAATGTATTTTAGTACTAATGGTAAGCTTTAAATTGTGCAAATGCAATACTGTTTATTTTGTTATGAAGATGTTAGCCCTTTCACATATCTTGAATTGCACACAAATGACAAGACTTGAGGAAGTGGCTCAAAGCCATCAAACACATCAGGTTTAATCAATTTAAGATACAGTGCCATTATGAATCAGTCACACTGCTATATATTTACAAAGAAAGCATATAAAGATTGTGCAGTTAAAGCAGAATTGTGACGGACATGAAAGACTGCCATTTAATCAGGTTATAAAGTATATCTTTTAAAATTAATGATATTACACTAGCTTCCAGTAATCCTATGCAAAGCATCATTAAGACTGGAAGGGGCAATACTGTAAACCAATCAAGCTTTAGGATCCATGCACACAGGACGTTCTGAAACGTCTTTCTGGACATTGGCAGGAAAACGCTCCTGTAAAAAATGCAAATTTATCAGCATTTTTTAATAGCGTCAGCATTTTTGGGCATTTTTGTCAATTTACACCAAGAACTGCTGGCAGGAAAATGCTGCTGTAAAAAATGTGCGTTTATCAGCGTTTTTTAATAGCGTCAGCAATTATGGCTGTTTTTGTCAATTTACACCAAGAACACTTTCAACTCTGAAATTTCAAAAACGAACCCTTCGAAGGTGCTCAAGAACCTGGGGGGTTTGCCACCTGTTGGTTTTTGGTACCATTGATGGAGAGACCTACACTTTCTTCTCCTATGTGTCAAATAAGGGCCGGGCTAGAATTTTTTGAATCTCTGACACAATCACTAAAAATAATACTAAAAATAAATTTGGCCCCTTTCTAGCCTCTTATATGGCCTGGTTCCTTAACTCCCTCAGAGATGGAGCACCCTTAGACAGAGATCTAAACTCAGCTTATATTTCAGTCATCCCTAAACTGGGGAAAAATATGAGCAAGGTTGGTAATTACCACCCAATTTACCTCATTAACAATGATTTCAAGATTATGACAGAAATTCTCACTTCAAGATTATCCAGTTTTATTGCTAAATTTATACATAAGGATCAGGTAGGTTTCATCCATGGGAGGCAGGGCCCAGATCATATTAGGAGAGCCATAGATGTAATTTATTTGCTTCACTCCCATTGGGACTGAGGTCCCCCTCAGGAGGGTTTCATAGTTACATAGTTAGTGAGGTTAATAAAAGCCACAATTCCATCAAGTCCAACCTGTGTGTGTGCTTCTATGTCAGTATTACATTGTATATCCCTGTATGATGTGGTCATTCAGGTGCCTATCTAATAGTTTTTTGAAATTATTGATGCTCCCTGCTTAAACCACTGCCTTACCGCTCTTACAGTAAAGGACCCTTTACGCAGTTAAGGTTAAACTGCTTCTCTTCTAATTTTAGTGAATGGCCACGTGTCCTTTTAAATTCACTTTCACAGAAAAGTTGTATCCCTATTGTGGGATCACCAGCATGGTATTTGTACATTGAAATCATATCCCCTCTCAAGCATCTCTTCGCCAGAGAGAATAAATTCAGTGCTCGTAATCATTCCCTTATAACTAAGGTCCTCCAGTCCATTTATTAGTTTTGTTGCCCATCTCTGGACTCTCTCTCCGGTTCCATCACATCCTTCCTGAGGACTGGTGCCCAGAACTGGACAGCATACTCCAGATGCGGCCGGACCAGAGTCTTGTAGAGTGGGAGAATTATCGTTTTATCTCTGGAGTTAATTCCCTTTCTAATGCATGCCAATATTCTATTGGCATTGCTTGCAGCAACCTGTTATTGCATGCCATTGCTGAGCCTGCCATCTACCAGGGCCCCTAGGTCCTTTTCCATCCTTTTCCATCCTTGATTCCCCCAGAGGTTCTCCCCCTAATGAGTAGATTACATTCATATTTTTGCCACCCAAATGCATTATTTTACATGTTTCTACATTAAATCTCATTTGCCACCACATTCATTTGTTCAGATCTTCTTGCAAGGTTTCCACATCCTGCGGAGATTGAGCTGTTTATATCATCCTCCAGGTCGTTTATGAATAAAAAAAATAGGATTGGTGCCAGGACAGAACCCTGGGGGACCCTGCTTTCCACACCAGACCATTCTGAGTACTTCCCATTTATCACTACCCTCTGAAATTTCCCCTGTAGCCAATTTTCAACCCATGTACTCACCCTTTGGTCTATGCCGACAGACCTGGACAGTAAACGTTTATTGGGGACTGTATCAAATGACTTTGCAAAATCCAGATACACCACACCTACGGGCCTTCCTTTATCTAGATGGCAGCTCACCTCCTCATAGAAGGTTAATAGGTTGGCTCGGCAAGAAAGATTTTTCATGAATCCATGCTGATTACTGCGAATGATACCGTTTTTATTACTAAAATCTTGTATATAGTCCCTTATCATCCCCTCCAAGAGCTTGCTTACTACTATTGTTAGGCTAACTGGTCTGTAATTCCCAGGGATGTATCTTGGCCCTTTTTTAAATATTAATTCTACATTGGCTTTACTTTAATCTGCTGGTACCATTCCAGTCAGTAGACTGTTCATAAAAATTAGGAACAATGGTCTGGCAATTACTTGACTGAGTTCCTTAAGGATCCTTGGGTGCAAGCCTGCTGGTCCAAGTGACTTATTGATGTTATGTTTTTCAAGTCTATTTCTAATTCTATCCTCTGTTAGCCATGAGGGTGCTTCCTGTGACGTGCCATGAGTAGAGTTGAGCGGACACCTGGATGTTCGGGTTTGGCCGAACTTCAGAAAAAAGTTTGGGTTCGGAACCGAACTTGACCCCGAACCCCATTGAAGTCAATGGGGACCCGAATGGCTATAATGAATTGTCGGCTCCCGTCCCCATAATACACAGAACAGTCATTGAAAGTCATTGATTTTTAAAAAGTTATTGTCATAAAAAGTGTTTGGGAACCTGGCCGTTTTTTCGGGAGCAGTGATTTTAATAATGCTTTAAGTGAAACAATAAAAGTGTAACATTCCTTTAAATTTCGTACCTGGGGGGGTGTCTATAGTATGCATGTAAAAGGGCGCATGTTTCCCGTGCTTAGAACTGTCCCTGCACAAAGTGTAATTTTTGCAGGAAAAAAAGCTATTTAAAATCACTCGCGGCTATAATGAGTTGTCAGCTCCCGTAATACAGAGAACAGTCATTCACTGAAAGTCATTGATAAAAAAGAAAGCGTGGGGTTCCCCCCAAATTCAATTACCAGACCCTTCAGGTCTGGTATGGATATTAAGGGGAACCCGCGTCAAATTAAAAAAAAAAAAATGATGTGGGGTTCCCCCTAAATATCCATACCAGACCCTTCAGGTCTGGGATGGATTTTAAGGGGAACCCTGCACTAAAAAAGTGACAAAAATTTAAAAAATGACAGGAGACGGTCTTTGACAATCCTTTATTAAAGTCTTCTTTCATCTTCTTTCTTCTCCCTCTCATCCGGCATCTTCTTCCACAGCGTCTGCGTCTCTTCTTCTTTGTCGGGCCACTTTGCGCAATGGGAGGCTCCCGCTGTGTGAGACTTAGCTTCTTCTGACAGGTGGCCCGCCCTCCGTTATAAAAGACCTGTCAGAAGAAGCAAAGCCTCACACAGCGGGAGCCTCCCATTGCGCGGTGCAGCCCAACAAAGAAGAAGAGACGCCGACGTGTGGAAGAAGATGCCGGACGAGAGGACCAGAGCAAGAAGAAGCAGATCTGAGGAAGAAGAAGATAGAAGAAGAAGATGAAGAAACCGAAGGATGAAGAAAAGAAGGAGGAAGAAGACCAAAAGAAAGAAGATGAAAGAAGATTTTAATAAAGGAATTGTCAAAGACTGTCTCCTGTCATTTTTAATTTTTTGTCACTTTTTTGGTGAAATGGTAGTGGTACATTTGTACCCCCTTACCATTTTACACAGGGGGGGGAGGCCGGGATCTGGGGGTCCCCTTGTTAAAGGGGGCTTCCAGATTCCGATAAGCCCCCCGCCCGCAGACCCCCACAACCAACGGCCAGGGTTATGGGGACGAGGCCCTTGTCCCCATCAACATGGGGACATGGTGCTTTGAGGGGTCACAGACCCCCAAAGCATCCTCCCAATGTTGAGGGCATGTGGCCTGGTACGGTTCAGGAGGGGGGGTGCTCTCGTCCCCCCCTCTTTTCCTGTGGCCTGCCAGGTTGCGTGCTCGGATAAGGGTCTAGTATGGATTTTGAGGGGGACCCCACGCCAATTTTTTTTTAATTTGACACGGGGTTCCCCTTAATATCCATAGCAGACCTGAAGGGCCTGGAAATTGAATTTGGGGGAACCCCCACGCTTTTTTTTTATCAATGACTTTCAATGAATGTTCTTTGTATTACGGGAGCCGGCAATTTATTATAGCCGCAAGTGATTTTAAATAGCTTTTTTTCCTGCAAAAATTACACTTAAATTAAAACATGTGCCCTTTTACATGCATACTATAGACCACCCCCAGGTACGAAATTTAAAGGAATATTACACTTTTATTGTTTAACTTTAAGCATTATTAAAATCAATGCTCCTGAAAAAAACGTCCGTTTTTAAAAGTTTTTTTGCATTGATACATGTCCCCTGGGGCAGGACCCGGGTCCCCAAACAATTTTTATGACAATAACTTTTTAAAAATCAATGACTTTCAATGACTGTTCTCTGTATTATGGGGACGGGAGCCGACAATTCATTATAGCCGTTCGGGTCCCCATTGACTTCAATGGGGTTCAGGGTTCGGGGTCAAGTTCGGTTCAAGTTCGGTCCCGGACCAAAACTTTTTTCTGAAGTTCGGCCGATCCTGCCGAACCTGAACATCCAGGTGTCCGCTCAACTCTAATCCCTTTTCAAAAAATATTATTTTTGAACTTTTTTGAATACATTTTTCTGACCATATGTTGGCCTCCTTGTATTTTTAAGGTAAGACCTTGGAATACCTATAGGGGTCCTCCCTGCTTTTATCTCCTCCACAATTCTCTGCTCTTCGTTTCTGGTGATGTTATCCCCACAGGCCCCCCAGGCTTCCTCCCCATTGGACTGACTGTACTATCAGCATTATACAGGTGAAATAATAGTATACTAATATAATCTTGTATAACAGGTATTAACTGACCCACTTGTCCTTTTGCTCCTTTCTTGGTTTTGACACATTGTTGGGCATAAAATATATAAATGGAATGTAGTTTTAATCTGCTTTATTCAGCTTTAATCTGCTTTATAATATACTGTAATGTCATTTGAGTTATTATGAAGTTGCCTAACCCTTTGTTTTTATAGTCAGTGATGATCAAAATATCTATCAATATCTATCTATAATACATCTTATTCATTGGTTATTACAGTATTTGTACAAACTTTGTGCTATCTCAAGGCCCTGATTAAGCGGGACCTCCCGCAAAACACATAGGCCATCTGTCTTGATCCTTTCAGTCAGGACCAGCACATCCTGGACCAAATAACAGTAACTGTGATTTTAACCCACTATAACTGTAATGTTTTTATTCAACCATCTGTATATGGAAAATAAAGATTAATTATATTTTCATTCTTGTACTATTCTACTGCAAAGCTATGTTGTATTGTTTGAAAAATCTTAATAAAAATTTATTGAGTTAAAATTATATTTTCATTCTTTAGTATATGTATTTATTAAACCCTACAAGGTACACACAAAGTCCCACCCACTCCATTTTTGTTATTGAGTTAAACGTGCAGTAATGCACTGAAATATACAGCGTTAAGCATGTAATAATGCACTGAAATGTACAGCATTAAACGTGCAGTAACATACTGAAATATACTTTGTTAAACATACACTAACGCACTAAACTATACTGCATTAAACGTGCAGTAACGCACTGAAATATAGTTTGTTAAACGCGCACTAACGCACTGAAATATACTGTGTTAAACATGCAGTAACATACTGAAATATACAGCATCAAACGTGCAGTAACGCACTGAAATATACAGCGTTATATGTGCACCAACGCACTGAAATATACAGTGTTATATGTGCACTAACGCACTAAAATATACAGCGTTAAATGTGCTGTAACACACTGAAATATGCAGCATTAAACTTGCAGCAACGCAATGAAATATACAGCATTAAACATGCACCAACCCACTGAATTATAGTGCATTAAACGGGCAGTAACACTAATGTGGCGTACACACGAAGGGACAATCCCGCGGGATTATCCGCTGGACTGAAGTCCAGCGGATAATCCCCTCATGTGTGGGCGCCGGCGGACTTTTTGGCGCCAAAGTCCGGCGGACTTTTTGGCGCCAAAGTTTTAAGTTTGGTTTTAAAATTATCCGCTGGACTTGGCAGTGCGGCGGACAATCCCGCCGTTAGTGGGCAAGTCCGCGGGACTTTTGAAATGAACGGACTTGCCGCTCATCGGCAAGTCCGTTCATTTAGCACGTGACTTCAGGTTACGTAGCTAGCGTAGGCAGTTACTGCCGCCGCGCTAGCTCCGTGACCTGGCATGGATTTAAAGGGACTCCCCACGCCGAAAAAACGGCGTGGGGTTCCCCCCAAATCCATGTCAGACCCTCATCCGAGCACGCAGCCTGGCAGGCCAGGAAAGGGGTGGGGACGAACCAGCGCCCCCCCCCTCCTGAGCCGTACCAGGCCGCGTGCCCTCAACATGGGGGGTGCCCTGGGGAAAGGGGGGCCGTGCGGCCCCCCCACCCCAAAGCACCTTGTCCCCATGTTGATGAGGACAAGGGCCTCTTCCCGACAACCCTGGCCGTTGGTTGTCGACGACGAAGAAGGTAGCCGGACTCCTCCGTTCGTGAAAGAGCTAGGTAAAAGAGCAGAAGAGAGTGGAGGAGTCCGGCGAGAAGACCCCCAAGACGGAAGAAGACCCCCGGAGCAGTGCAATAAAATATTTTTTCAAAAGTGTGTGTGTTTTTGTACTTTACATTTTACACCTTAGGTGAATGGGTAGGGGTACATCGTACCCCATACTCATTCACATAGGGTGGGGGGCCGGTATCTGGGGGCCCCCTTATTAAAGGGGGCTCCCAGATTCCGATAAGCCCCCGCCCGCAGACCCCGACAACCAACGGCCAGGGTTGTCGGGAAGAGGCCCTTGTCCTCATCAACATGGGGACAAGGTGCTTTGGGGTGGGGGGGCCGCACGGCCCCCCTTTCCCCAGGGCACCCCCATGTTGAGGGCACGCGGCCTGGTACGGCTCAGGAGGGGGGGGGCGCTCATTCGTCCCCACCCCTTTCCTGGCCTGCCGGGCTGCGTGCTCGGATGAGGGTCTGACTTGGATTTGGGGGGAACCCCCACGCCGTTTTTTCGGCGTGGGGATTCCCTTTAAATCCATGCCAGGTCACGGAGCTAGCGCGGCGGCATTTACTGCCTACGCTAGCTACGTAACCTGAAGTTACGTTCGAAATGAACGGACTGCTCCGTGTGTGGGCAAGTCCGTTCATTTTCAAAAGTCCCGCGGACTTTTGGCCGGCGGATTATCCGCTGGAGAAGTCCGTGCGTGGGCAAGTCCACACGCTCGAAAAAGTCCAGCGGACCTAGCTGGAAAGTCCCGCGGGATTGTCCGCTGGACTAAGTCCGCCGGCAAAAGTCCGCACGTGTGTACGCGGCATTACACATACTTTGTTAAAGAGGAAGTAAACCCTGTCCGTTTTTCCTTTTTTTTATATCTAATGATTCTGCTATGTATTGGTAAGCCATACACATTTAAATATGAAAAAAACGAGGTTTTAAAATACCTTATTTTAATGTTTTAAAATGTTGTTTCTTCCTGGTATTGGCCGCTCCATCTTTACTGCTGATAGATGAAACTTTTTTTGATGTCATTTCCGCCCTTACTTTGTTTTTCTTTCAAGACTAGACCAAGCCTCTATCTCGATTGCCGTTACTACGGCAACCAAGCTAAGCCAGCAAATCCCTCTCTGTGTTGCTCTGGTTCACTCCCCCTGTGTGATGTCTGATACAGTCACAAGGGGGAGAACCAGGAAGGAGAGGATGAGAGCACAGCATCGCGAGGCTTCTTTCTCTGTGCCTTTCCAATGAATGTGAATGGCATGCAGAGGATAGAAATCGGCATATATAACATGCCGCTTAAGAATCTAAGGAATGCGCAGGTGTGGCTGACGTTACTGTGTGGGGGTTGACCAAATCCAAGCTACGAAGATTATCCAAAAATGTGTGAGATGACCCGCCACCCCAGTAAGTAAGGGAAAGGGGAAAAAGGACAGTTTGTTTGTGAGTAGGAAGGTACATTTCAAAAATACAATGTCAAATTAACAAGGGACACCAACACCAACCTCCTTGGGGTTAAAAAATACAAAATAATAATGATGTTGTGGTAACTTGACACAAAACGAAAGAAAAAAATATGGAGATCACTATAAAAAAACAAAAAAAAAAAATAGGAGATCGGGATAAAGAAAACAAAAACACTCTAACCATTATTATGGAGATCTGACGAAAAAAAATAGTAATAAACAATTATTCATGAGATCACGAGAAATAATAAAGAAATCAGGTTGTCAGAACTCTGTGTGAATATGAGCAGCAAAACAACTTCATTATTCTAGCATTCTAAAGAAGAAGAGAATGCGCTGCATTGAAAGATTTAAAAATTTGCAGTGTGACAAATGTGCTATCTCCATTACGAACGCTAGTTTTACCAGACCGATCGCTTCTGTCTCGTAATTGATTAAGAGCATGCGTCGGAATTGTGTACACACGATCAGAATGGGAACGGATTTTGTTGTCGGAAAATTTGAGATCCAGATCTCAAATTTTATTTGTCGGAAATTCCGATGGAAAATGTCGGAATTTCCGACAACAAGCTCCCATCGAACATTTGTTGTCAGAAAATCCGACCGTGTGTACAGGCCATTAGGGGTGCATACATTTACATGCATACTATAGACCACCCCCAGGTACGAAATTTAAAGGAATATTACACTTTTATTGTTTAACTTTAAGCATTATTAAAATCAATGCTCCTGAAAAGTTTTTAAAAGTTTTTTTGCATTGATACATGTCCCCTGGGGCAGGACCCGGGTCCCCAAACAATTTTTATGACAATAACTTTTTAAAAATCAATGACTTTCAATGACTGTTCTCTGTATTATGGGGACGGGAGCCGACAATTCATTATAGCCGTTCGGGTCCCCATTGACTTCAATGGGGTTCAGGGTTCGGGGTCAAGTTCGGTTCAAGTTCAGTCCCGGACCAAAACTTTTTTCTGAAGTTCGGCCGATCCTGCCGAACCTGAACATCCAGGTGTCCGCTCAACTCTAATCCCTTTTCAAAAAATATTATTTTTGAACTTTTTTGAATACATTTTTCTGACCATATGTTGGCCTCCTTGTATTTTTAAGGTAAGACCTTGGAATACCTATAGGGGTCCTCCCTGCTTTTATCTCCTCCACAATTCTCTGCTCTTCGTTTCTGGTGATGTTATCCCCACAGGCCCCCCAGGCTTCCTCCCCATTGGACTGACTGTACTATCAGCATTATACAGGTGAAATAATAGTATACTAATATAATCTTGTATAACAGGTATTAACTGACCCACTTGTCCTTTTGCTCCTTTCTTGGTTTTGACACATTGTTGGGCATAAAATATATAAATGGAATGTAGTTTTAATCTGCTTTATTCAGCTTTAATCTGCTTTATAATATACTGTAATGTCATTTGAGTTATTATGAAGTTGCCTAACCCTTTGTTTTTATAGTCAGTGATGATCAAAATATCTATCAATATCTATCTATAATACATCTTATTCATTGGTTATTACAGTATTTGTACAAACTTTGTGCTATCTCAAGGCCCTGATTAAGCGGGACCTCCCGCAAAACACATAGGCCATCTGTCTTGATCCTTTCAGTCAGGACCAGCACATCCTGGACCAAATAACAGTAACTGTGATTTTAACCCACTATAACTGTAATGTTTTTATTCAACCATCTGTATATGGAAAATAAAGATTAATTATATTTTCATTCTTGTACTATTCTACTGCAAAGCTATGTTGTATTGTTTGAAAAATCTTAATAAAAATTTATTGAGTTAAAATTATATTTTCATTCTTTAGTATATGTATTTATTAAACCCTACAAGGTACACACAAAGTCCCACCCACTCCATTTTTGTTATTGAGTTAAACGTGCAGTAATGCACTGAAATATACAGCGTTAAGCATGTAATAATGCACTGAAATGTACAGCATTAAACGTGCAGTAACATACTGAAATATACTTTGTTAAACATACACTAACGCACTAAACTATACTGCATTAAACGTGCAGTAACGCACTGAAATATAGTTTGTTAAACGCGCACTAACGCACTGAAATATACTGTGTTAAACATGCAGTAACATACTGAAATATACAGCATCAAACGTGCAGTAACGCACTGAAATATACAGCGTTATATGTGCACCAACGCACTGAAATATACAGTGTTATATGTGCACTAACGCACTAAAATATACAGCGTTAAATGTGCTGTAACACACTGAAATATGCAGCATTAAACTTGCAGCAACGCAATGAAATATACAGCATTAAACATGCACCAACCCACTGAATTATAGTGCATTAAACGGGCAGTAACACTAATGTGGCGTACACACGAAGGGACAATCCCGCGGGATTATCCGCTGGACTGAAGTCCAGCGGATAATCCCCTCATGTGTGGGCGCCGGCGGACTTTTTGGCGCCAAAGTCCGGCGGACTTTTTGGCGCCAAAGTTTTAAGTTTGGTTTTAAAATTATCCGCTGGACTTGGCAGTCCGGCGGACAATCCCGCCGTTAGTGGGCAAGTCCGCGGGACTTTTGAAATGAACGGACTTGCCGCTCATCGGCAAGTCCGTTCATTTAGCACGTGACTTCAGGTTACGTAGCTAGCGTAGGCAGTTACTGCCGCCGCGCTAGCTCCGTGACCTGGCATGGATTTAAAGGGACTCCCCACGCCGAAAAAACGGCTTGGGGTTCCCCCCAAATCCATGTCAGACCCTCATCCGAGCACGCAGCCTGGCAGGCCAGGAAAGGGGTGGGGACGAACCAGCGCCCCCCCCCCCTCCTGAGCCGTACCAGGCCGCGTGCCCTCAACATGGGGGGTGCCCTGGGGAAAGGGGGGCCGTGCGGCCCCCCCACCCCAAAGCACCTTGTCCCCATGTTGATGAGGACAAGGGCCTCTTCCCGACAACCCTGGCCGTTGGTTGTCGACGACGAAGAAGGTAGCCGGACTCCTCCGTTCGTGAAAGAGCTAGGTAAAAGAGCAGAAGAGAGTGGAGGAGTCCGGCGAGAAGACCCCCAAGACGGAAGAAGACCCCCGGAGCAGTGCAATAAAATATTTTTTCAAAAGTGTGTGTGTTTTTGTACTTTACATTTTACACCTTAGGTGAATGGGTAGGGGTACATCGTACCCCATACTCATTCACATAGGGTGGGGGGCCGGTATCTGGGGGCCCCCTTATTAAAGGGGGCTCCCAGATTCCGATAAGCCCCCGCCCGCAGACCCCGACAACCAACGGCCAGGGTTGTCGGGAAGAGGCCCTTGTCCTCATCAACATGGGGACAAGGTGCTTTGGGGTGGGGGGGCCGCACGGCCCCCCTTTCCCCAGGGCACCCCCATGTTGAGGGCACGCGGCCTGGTACGGCTCAGGAGGGGGGGGGGCGCTCATTCGTCCCCACCCCTTTCCTGGCCTGCCGGGCTGCGTGCTCGGATGAGGGTCTGACTTGGATTTGGGGGGAACCCCCACGCCGTTTTTTCGGCGTGGGGATTCCCTTTAAATCCATGCCAGGTCACGGAGCTAGCGCGGCGGCATTTACTGCCTACGCTAGCTACGTAACCTGAAGTTACGTTCGAAATGAACGGACTGCTCCGTGTGTGGGCAAGTCCGTTCATTTTCAAAAGTCCCGCGGACTTTTGGCCGGCGGATTATCCGCTGGAGAAGTCCGTGCGTGGGCAAGTCCACACGCTCGAAAAAGTCCAGCGGACCTAGCTGGAAAGTCCCGCGGGATTGTCCGCTGGACTAAGTCCGCCGGCAAAAGTCCGCACGTGTGTACGCGGCATTACATATACTTTGTTAAAGAGGAAGTAAACCCTGTCCGTTTTTCCTTTTTTTTATATCTAATGATTCTGCTATGTATTGGTAAGCCATACACATTTAAATATGAAAAAAACGAGGTTTTAAAATACCTTATTTTAATGTTTTAAAATGTTGTTTCTTCCTGGTATTGGCCGCTCCATCTTTACTGCTGATAGATGAAACTTTTTTTGATGTCATTTCCGCCCTTACTTTGTTTTTCTTTCAAGACTAGACCAAGCCTCTATCTCGATTGCCGTTACTACGGCAACCAAGCTAAGCCAGCAAATCCCTCTCTGTGTTGCTCTGGTTCACTCCCCCTGTGTGATGTCTGATACAGTCACAAGGGGGAGAACCAGGAAGGAGAGGATGAGAGCACAGCATCGCGAGGCTTCTTTCTCTGTGCCTTTCCAATGAATGTGAATGGCATGCAGAGGATAGAAATCGGCATATATAACATGCCGCTTAAGAATCTAAGGAATGCGCAGGCGTGGCTGACGTCAGCAAAGATTGCAGGACGGTTTCTAAGGCAACTAAAAGAGTGAGTAAACTTTCACAGGCAGTGATCTGCTGCCTGCTCTATATAGATTAGAATGAGCTAAAGTTGTAGTGGAGGGTTTACTTCCTCTTTAAATGTGCTTTAACGCACTGAAATATACAGCGTTAAACATGCAGTAATGCACTGAAATATACTGTGTTAAACGTGCAGTAACACACTGAAATATACTTTTGTTAAACGTGCACTAAAGCACTGAAATATACTGTGTTAAACGTGCAGGATTAACTGTAATATACTTAGTTAAATGTGCACTAATGCCCTGAACTATATTGCGTTAAACGTGCCGTAACACACTGAAATATACTTTGTTAAACGTGCAGTAATGCACTGAAATATACTGTGTTAAATGTGCAGTAACACACTGAAATATACAGCGTTAAACGCGCAGTAACACACTGAAATATACTGCGCTAAATGTGCAATAATGCACTGAAATATACTTTGTTAAATGTGCACTAACGCACTGAACTATATTGCGTTAAACATGCAGTAACACACCAAAATATACCTTGTTAAACATGCACTGAAATATACAGAGTTACATGTGCAGTAATGCTCTAAAATATACAGTGTTAATGAAATATGTATATATGTTGTTAAACATGCACTAACGCACTGAAATATACAGTGTTAAATGTGCAGTAACGCACTGAAATATACAGAGTTAAACATGCAGTAACTCATTGAAATATACTTCGTTACCGTGCAGTAACGCACTGAACTATACTGTGTTAAACATGCAGTAATGCACTGAAATATACTGCTTTAAACATGCAGTAATGCACTAAAATATACTGCGTTAAACAAAATATACTTAATTAAAGGCTCAGTAACGTACTGAAATATACTGCATTAAACGTGCAGTAACACACTGAAATATACAGCGTTAATTGTGCAGTATCACACTGAAATATACTGCTTTAAACATGCAGTAATGCACTGAAATATACTGCGTTAAACAAAATATACTTAATTAAATGTGCAGTAACGCACTGAAATATACAGTGTTAAACATGCAGTATCGCACCGAAATATACATCACCAGTGCCGAATGTCAGGGATCACCATGTCAGGGACCACCAGTGCCGCATGTCAGGGACCACCAGTGCAGCATGTCAGGGACCACCAGTGCCGCATTTCAGGGGCCACCAGTGCTGCATGTCAGGGACCACCAGTGCCACATGTCAGGGACCACCAGTGCCTTTCAGGGACCACCAGTCCCTGCCAAATGTCAGAGACCACCATGTCAGGGACCACCAGTGCCGAATATCAGGGACCACCATGTCAGGGACCAGCAGTTCCAAATGTCAGGGACCACCATGTCAGGGACCACCAGTGCCAAATGTCAGGGACCACCAGTGTCGATTGTCAGGGACCACCATGTCAGTGACCACCAGTGCCTGAATGTCTGGGACCACCATGTCAGGGACCACCAGTGCCAAATGTCAGGGACCACCATGTCAGGGACCACCAGTCAGGGACCACCATGTCAGGGACCACCAGTGCCGCATATCAGGGACCACCAGTGCCGCATGTCAGGGACCACCAGTGCCGCATGTCAGTTACCACTAGTCAGGGACCACAATGTCAGGGACCACCAGTGTCACATGGGGATCTCTGGCTGTGACAAATATTGTATATGAGAACACTGATCGCTGATGTCCTGCCTCCCACCTGTATTATGATTGACAGCACTCTGTTCCTATACCGGCGGGAGGTGGGACATCAGCTATTGGTGTTCTCATATACAATATCTGTCACAGAGATCCCCACTGTGTCATACAAGTGATTTCGGATAATAATCCCCACTCTGCATGAAGATAGCAGGTGGGCTGGTGGAGGGGGGTGGGTGGTGCGGGGGGCGGTGTGGGGGGCGGTGCCACAGGGACAGAGTGAAGGTGGAGTTGGGGCAGATTGCTGGCAGGCGCAGAGGAGGAGGAGGGAGGAGAGAGGAGAAGGAGGATATCTCCTCCATGGCTGGCACAGACCTGGGGCTGATAGACCCCCTCTGCCCACTACATGTCTGCTTCCTCCCTGATAGAACTACAAGGGGGAGTGTCAGACTGCTGGCTGAGGATCCGGGAGGACTAGCAGCCAGCGGTCTTACAAGCAGGAAGTCACCAGGCAATAATGTTTTTTCAGCAAGTTTAGCAGCCTATTACAGAGGAACTACAGAGCTCAGAAGAACATGGTTGACATACTTGGTGAAGGTAGGAGATCAGAAACAAGGATATAGAAAAAAAATTGAACGGAGTTCTGCTTTAAACGCTTGCCGACCAGCGCATGCAGATGTACGTCGGCAGAATGGCGATGGTAGGCAAAAGGGCGTACACCTACGTCCCCTTTAATAAGCAGTGTCTCCCTGACTGTGACCACGGGTCGCACGGACTTGATGTCCACCGGGTGCCCGCGATCGTGTCACAGAGAGGTTGTAAACAAAGCATTTCCCCGTTCTGCCTAGTGACGAGATGGAGATCACAGCTCTCTGTCATCGAGATCACTGTCCTGTGTGTTAAAGCCCAGCCCCCTAACAGTTAGAATCACTCCCTAGGAGACACTTAACCCCTTTACTGCCCCCCTAGTGGTTAACCCCTTCATTACCAGTGTCATTTACACAGTAATCAATTCATTTTTTTATAGCATTGATCGCTGTATAAATGACAATGGTCCCAAAATAGTGTCAAAAATGTTGGATGTGTCCACCATAATGTCGCAGTCCCAATAAAAAAAGCAGATCGCCGCCATTACTAATAAAAAAAAATGTTTTAAATAAAAATGCCATAAAACTATCCCCTATTTTGTAGACGCTATAAATGTTGTGCAAACTAATCAATATACGCTTATTGCAATTTTTTTTTTACCAAAAATATGTAGAAGAATACATATCAGCCTAAACTGAGGAAAAACTTTTTTTTATATATTTTTGGGGGATATTTATTATAGCAAAAAGTAAAAAATATTGTGTTTTTTTCAAAATTGTCGCTCTTTTTTTTGTTTATTGCGCAAAAAATAAAAACCACAGAGGCAATCAAATACCACCAAAAGAAAGCTCTATTTGTGGGAGAAAAAGGACGTAAATTTTGTTTGGGTACAATGTCGAACGACCGCGCAATTGTCAGTTAAAGAGACGCAGTGCTGAATCCCAAAAAGTGCTCTGGTCAAGAAGGGGGCTGAAGTGGTTTAGCATGCTGCTAGTAGTAAATGTACAATTCTATGGGATAAGGGAATAGAACTTAATTCTAAAGATAATATTGCCATTCCTGGAGATAATTCCTGGTTTAGACCTATAATTTTAGATATACAGAGACACCCCTCACATTTTTGTACATTTTTTTTATATCTTTTCATGTAACAACATTGAAGAAATGACACTTTGCTACAATGTAAACTAGTGAGTGTACAGCTTGTATAACAGTATAAATTTCTCCTAAACACCCTAATTTCATCTTTCGGTCGTTGTGATTCGGCCGCTGATTGGTAGGTGGGCGTTTCTCCTTGGGAGTGCCTTCCTGCTTAGCATGGACACCCGAGGGCGGTGCTATTTAGCCCGCCCATCCTTAGCCTCTGCAGCAAATCGCCGCTTTTCGGCGATTACGTCATCACGCCACGCACACGCACACCGCCGGGAATTATGGTCCTTGTAGGCCCCTGGCGATGATGCGTGTGACGCGCTTGCGCATAGGCTCCTATGTCCGCTGACCGAGGGGCGTTCCCCACGCCCCCTCGATCTGGAAGGCGGGTATAAAAGCCAGCCTGTTAGCCCAGTCCAGCACGGGACCTTGGAGGCACCTGACGCTCTGAATTTTGTTGCAATCAAGTAAGTCATCCAAACCTATGTTTTACTCATCCTTTGATCCTTTAATTTTATTTTCATCCGTTACTCTACCTCACCTGGCCTGCCTTTAAGATATATTTTTCTCCAATTCCATCGTAGACCTTTGGCCACCTGGACACCCCCTCTCTCTAAGGGTGCCCATAATTGTTTGCCTTTGGGCAGAACTGGCTTTCACCTTCATAGCATGATACAGGTAATGGATTACACTTATACTTATTTTTATCCACACATAATCTCTTTTTATTTATTGTTTCAAAAAAATTTCTTGAAACCTTACCCTTATTTAATACCTTTCAGGTGCCTCCTGTTTACTAATCATTTCCTCTCAGAACTTTAAGGTTCCCTTATTAACTTCATTACCAGTTCTCTTTTAAACCACTGAAGTAAGTACTTATTTGAGACATTTGTCCTTCATATAGTGTATGGCGTCTTGTCCATGAACCAATTCATCATGGACTTACAACACTATATTACTTAAATCTTTTTACAAACCTACTACCTTTCTTTTTTAAACATTCTCCCCCTCTCCAACCAGAAAATCTTCTGTCTTGGTCTGGCCTGACCCGCCTTCTGCTAAGCACGATAGGCACCCTTTAAGACCGCCCCACTCCACAGCTTGAGCTGAATCTGACATTTACACCGATCTGGGTAAGTTTATGATGGATTGTAAAGGGGATACCCCTGTTTTTCCACCTTCAGGGGACACGGGGTGGGGGCAGGGGTGGGGGCAGTCTCTTTGGAATCGCAATCAGTGGAATTCTCTCGGGCTAGTTCTATACAAAATAATCCCCCCTCCATTTAATATCGACACTGGACAAGCTCCCAGTCTTGCGAATTAGTAAATTATACTAACTATGATAATTCTTTCTATTAGATACATTCATCCTGTTAAGTAGACCTACCCTGAGGAAGCCATTGTTATGGCGAAACATGTCGGAATTATCTACTAAGATGCACCTAATCCATCTCAGGTCATCCTATCCACAGTAATTTTGAATTGTTTTCAAATTTCATGTATACTATTTGAATCAAATGATAAGTTTGAATCATTTCCTGTATAAATGACTATATGTTGTTTCAAATGAACTTTTAATCATCTTTTGTCATGACTCCTTATGATTGAGCTTTGCTAAATGTACATTAATAATTTTTCCTTATTTAAAATTTTTTTCTGTTGTTTATGTAATTTTGCTATATGTAATAAAACTATTTTTATTAACAAATAAGTGTTATGAGCCTTGAACTGTGAGTTGACCCCGACTCTCCCACATTACTATTGCACCGCTATAATCCCTAGTCCACCATCCCCCTTCGTTTATACTTTAATACCAAGGGATGAGGTGCTGTATCTCTTAGTGGATCCTCTCTGTCCTTTTGTATATTACTTTTTGTCCCAGGTGTTTCAATACACCATTTTTTGACAGACGATCCTATATTAGCTTGTCTACCATAAAATCATTGGGGTACATACACAGTTCAATGTTCACTCAAAATAATCTACTTTAAAACGGATATAAAAAATGATTGCACAATGAATTATTGATTATCTGTCTACAAGTGTTGTAACAAATATTTATTTATCATTGAGAGCTTACTAACGCTTTGGCGCACGATGGTTGACCTCACCGGGGAGGCATGGAAGGGATTGATGACCAAAATACAACAATCTCAAAATGCAACTAATATCTCAGATGCTGACCTAGATCGCGATTTCATGCGACTTCAACGTCTTTTGGAAAAGAAGGTACGAATATATTGGCATAAGACTTACTTTGAAAAATATGTTGAACATCAAATTGTCCCTTGGGGACTACGAATCCAAATATTTCCTAATGTCAAAAAAGTCAATGACCTTCTTAAAACCTCATGGGAATTTAATCTTCAAACATGCTCATTTGGCATGATATCCATATTGTGTAAACAGTATGATTATGAACTTGACATCTCTGTTTCCGAGTGGTATGAAAATCATATAACTTGCATATCGTCCCCCCGTTTTGCCCTAAAGGATAAAAACCTACGGGCACACATTGAGGAATATACCCTAAATATCATAAGTAATAAAGAAAATAAATTTGCAAGAGACAAATCGGCACATCAAAATGGCTATGCATACAAATGGGATAACCCCTCTTTTACTAGAGCACCAACAAAACCACCTAACTTTCAACCACCCAAAAACAACTCTGACCCACCCAGTACATCATCTAACTCTTTCAGCTCCAGCACAACTTACCATGAACTCTCCCAGGACCCCATGACCAAAAAGAGAAAAAATGACCAACCCACCTCGTCCACAGAGCTAATAAAACGAGCTCTAAGTACGAGTACATTAACTAGACCTTCGAGCACTCGCTCGAAAATTTCTAACATTTCCACTCCCTATCCTAAAAACTAGCCTTCCTTACCAAATATGCCCCCCTCAACTACGCACATGTGTGCTTTGGATTCCTCTAATTTCTCAACTCCCGCACTTACATCCCCTATTAGAAGAGCAAGTAAACCTTCCTTACCTACCATGTTTCCTATACCTTCTCAGGAACTGAAATTGGCACCTATTTTTTTAGGCCAAAACCAAGACCCACCACTAACACCAACTTAACCCCACAATACAATACCGAACGTATTACAACAGCCAATCTAGATGTCATCAATCTTTCTTCCTTTCCACTTACATTACCTCAAATCCAGGTCCTACAACTAGGCCTCACTTTCTGCCCTTCTACTGATTTCGATTGTTTCCAATTAGTAAAAGATCTCCATCTCTTTGCGAGAAAATTACTGTACAAAACAATTTATCATTCAAAAACTATATCTACTCAGATTTCCAACACAGATAACACCATTCCTACTTTAGCAGAAATTCAAGCCTTAGAGGACTTAATGACCCTCTTAGATGAAGTAGATCCCACTGATGATGACCTGTTGGATAATATACAAAATGAAATTACTACTCCAACTACTATAACTCCATGCCCGACTCCTTTCAAGCCCAAATCCAAAAATTTCCCCTCGCTAAGCACTAATCCTTCTATTTGGGCATTTGTTGAACAAACCACAAAGGAATTAAAAAAACTTAACTTGGATGAATCCGGTATGTCAAACCTAACTAAGGCCCAACAAAGAGCCCTTAAATCTCTTCAATCCAACCGAGATATAGTTATCAAACCCTCCGATAAAGGAGGAAACGTGGTTGTCATGGATGTCCTGGCTTACATGAATATGTGCCACGACATCCTTGACAACCACGATTGGTATAGACCTATCTGCCCTACCAGAATCAAATCCTATATTATAGAATATCAAAATTTAATTTTCTATGCAATTAAAAAGGGAACTATAGATACCAACACTTGGAAATTCTTACAAGTTACTCAACCCAAAACCCCGACTTTTTATTCACTTCCTAAACTTCACAAATCCATGAAAAAACCCCCGGGCAGGCCTATTGTCTCAGGCTGCGAGGGACTTACAGAAAAAGCAAGTGAGCTCGTAGATAAACATCTCGCCCCCCTTGTCTGTGCACTTCCATCCCACATCAAAGATACTATCCACCTATTACGCATTCTTGAAAACAAACAGTTACCCAAAGACTCATACCTTGTTGCGCTAGATGTTGAATGCCTTTATAACGCCATACCCCATGATAGAGGTGTGGAAGTTATAGCAAAACAACTGGAATATCTTGGCCCTAATGCACAACCGTATAACAATTTTGTTTTATCTTTACTCAAGTTTATTCTAACCAAGAATTACTTTACTTTTGGATCTTCCCACTACCTCCAGATACAGGGCGTAGCAATGGGCACCAAGTGTGCCCCTTCCTACGCCAATCTGTATCTGGGGGGGTGGGAAAAGGAAATCCTCTCGGACCCTAAGATGAGGTGTTTCACTCAACATGTCTTCTCTTGGCTGAGATATATCGATGATATTTTAATTTTTTGGACCGGTACCCATTTGGACTTACAACGTTTCTTTGATAAAATTTCCACTAATGCATATAACCTAAAATTTTCCATGGACTACAGTCAACAAATGATCACCTTTCTTGATCTTACTATAACCATTGACAATGAGGGCAAAATATATTCTTCACTATATAGGAAAACCTCGGCCGGCAACACTATATTGCACGCATCCAGCTCTCACCCTAAAACTCTCTTAAAAAGCATACCGTACAGTCAATATCTACGCATAAGAAGAAATTGTACTAATGATAATGATTTCTATCAATCTTCTCACGAACTATATCAGAGATTAAAATTAAGAGGCTACAGCCATAATTTACTTAAACAATCATTTAATAGAGTCAAGTGTTTGAAACGAAAGGAATTAATCTTTAGAGACAAAAATCTTCAATCAATGCAACCTGTACGCCTTATTACTCAATACTCAAACCAATCTGCTCAAATTAGGAATACCATAAATACATTCTGGCCCCTACTTTCAATGGATCCTATAGTGGGACAATACGTGAAAACATATCCGGAAATTACTTACCGGCGACCATTATCTCTTAGTGACAAACTAACCTCTAGCCATTTCTATACTCCAGATGACAAGAAAATGGACCAACCAGGCACATTTTCCTGTGGTCACTGTGATTCCTGTACATTTCTGTCTAACTCTAATAGCACCTTACTACCGACCGGTAATCTATACAAGCCTAA
Source organism: Lithobates sylvaticus (assembly GCA_028564925.1). Classification (NCBI taxonomy): domain Eukaryota; kingdom Metazoa; phylum Chordata; class Amphibia; order Anura; family Ranidae; genus Lithobates; species Lithobates sylvaticus. Next base: position 152,221,737 of record CM053031.1, read on the forward strand.
ACATCGGGTTACTTGCAGTACCGTAGGAGTTATCTACTTAGCCACTTGCCGCTGTGGATGCTTCTATGTTGGCAAAACAAAGAGAGCATTCTCCATTCGTATACAGGATCACATCAAACCTTTATTTAAAAAGAAAATCTCAACAGCAATTAATCGCCACGTTGCTCAAAAACATAACTTTGATGCCACTGCAGTTTTGTTTTCTGCACTTGAACATATACCCCTCAATATACGCGGAGGAGACATCGATACCCGTCTACTCCAACTTGAAACCAGGTGGATATACACCTTAGATGCCACCAGACATCCTGGCATGAATGAATACATCAGCTTTAAATCCTTTTTGTAAATCCCCCTTTGTCCCGTCCCCTTCTTTCTCCCCTTTTCCCCTCCAACCCCCTATCCCCCTTCACAACTAATCCCTCCCTTCCTTCCCCTTCCCTATTCCCCTCCTCCCCCAAACACACCCATTTCTTTCCCCCCCCCCCCCCCCCCCCCCTCCTTCCCTTTTCCCTTTTTCCTTTTTTTTTTCCCCCCTCCCCCCTCCTCTCTCCCCCCGCCTTATTCATACTAATTTTGATAACCTTCCCTTTGGTCCTAGCCTGTTGAGCTCATCACCATCATGCGCCAAAGCTTGCTCCTCCCCCTCTTATGTTTTTTTCTAAATTGTATAAATAAACTAACTATTTCTTCAACACACATGGAAACTAATTAATAATGTTGTTAAGCTCTATCAAATATACTGTATGGGACTCGAACCCTAAATGTATGAATTCAACCACTGTAATCTGCCCTTGTTATAATTATTCTGACTAACTTTATTAGACACCGGACAAATATCAAATTGGTTTTACTTGTCCTAAAACCTGTCTATGTGTCCCTGTTAAACACATTCTCCGCTTTCCAATACTAATCAAAGGCATTCAAACTGTTATTACCCCAGTATGTTTAATTTTGCCAACTTATACAAACCAGATATCCCGACCGGATGAGATACCCCCTGTACTTTGCGATCCATTTGATCGCCCCTCAACACCCCCTAGGCTCAGTCCTTCTTTTCCCCTTTCCTCTCTTCTCCTAAACACCCTAATTTCATCTTTCGGTCGTTGTGATTCGGCCGCTGATTGGTAGGTGGGCGTTTCTCCTTGGGAGTGCCTTCCTGCTTAGCATGGACACCCGAGGGCGGTGCTATTTAGCCCGCCCATCCTTAGCCTCTGCAGCAAATCGCCGCTTTTCGGCGATTACGTCATCACGCCACGCACACGCACACCGCCGGGAATTATGGTCCTTGTAGGCCCCTGGCGATGATGCGTGTGACGCGCTTGCGCATAGGCTCCTATGTCCGCTGACCGAGGGGCGTTCCCCACGCCCCCTCGATCTGGAAGGCGGGTATAAAAGCCAGCCTGTTAGCCCAGTCCAGCACGGGACCTTGGAGGCACCTGACGCTCTGAATTTTGTTGCAATCAAGTAAGTCATCCAAACCTATGTTTTACTCATCCTTTGATCCTTTAATTTTATTTTCATCCGTTACTCTACCTCACCTGGCCTGCCTTTAAGATATATTTTTCTCCAATTCCATCGTAGACCTTTGGCCACCTGGACACCCCCTCTCTCTAAGGGTGCCCATAATTGTTTGCCTTTGGGCAGAACTGGCTTTCACCTTCATAGCATGATACAGGTAATGGATTACACTTATACTTATTTTTATCCACACATAATCTCTTTTTATTTATTGTTTCAAAAAAATTTCTTGAAACCTTACCCTTATTTAATACCTTTCAGGTGCCTCCTGTTTACTAATCATTTCCTCTCAGAACTTTAAGGTTCCCTTATTAACTTCATTACCAGTTCTCTTTTAAACCACTGAAGTAAGTACTTATTTGAGACATTTGTCCTTCATATAGTGTATGGCGTCTTGTCCATGAACCAATTCATCATGGACTTACAACACTATATTACTTAAATCTTTTTACAAACCTACTACCTTTCTTTTTTAAACATTCTCCCCCTCTCCAACCAGAAAATCTTCTGTCTTGGTCTGGCCTGACCCGCCTTCTGCTAAGCACGATAGGCACCCTTTAAGACCGCCCCACTCCACAGCTTGAGCTGAATCTGACATTTACACCGATCTGGGTAAGTTTATGATGGATTGTAAAGGGGATACCCCTGTTTTTCCACCTTCAGGGGACACGGGGTGGGGGCAGTCTCTTTGGAATCGCAATCAGTGGAATTCTCTCGGGCTAGTTCTATACAAAATAATCCCCCCTCCATTTAATATCGACACTGGACAAGCTCCCAGTCTTGCGAATTAGTAAATTATACTAACTATGATAATTCTTTCTATTAGATACATTCATCCTGTTAAGTAGACCTACCCTGAGGAAGCCATTGTTATGGCGAAACATGTCGGAATTATCTACTAAGATGCACCTAATCCATCTCAGGTCATCCTATCCACAGTAATTTTGAATTGTTTTCAAATTTCATGTATACTATTTGAATCAAATGATAAGTTTGAATCATTTCCTGTATAAATGACTATATGTTGTTTCAAATGAACTTTTAATCATCTTTTGTCATGACTCCTTATGATTGAGCTTTGCTAAATGTACATTAATAATTTTTCCTTATTTAAAAATTTTTTCTGTTGTTTATGTAATTTTGCTATATGTAATAAAACTATTTTTATTAACAAATAAGTGTTATGAGCCTTGAACTGTGAGTTGACCCCGACTCTCCCACATTACTATTGCACCGCTATAATCCCTAGTCCACCATCCCCCTTCGTTTATAGTATAAATTTGCTGTCCCCTCAAAATAACTCAACACACAGCCATTTATGTCTTAACCGCTGGCAACAAAAGTGAGTACACCCCTAATGGCCTGTACACACGGTCGGATTTTCTGACAACAAATGTTCAAAGGGGACCTTGTTGTCGGAAATTCCGACCGTGTGTAGGCTCCATTGGACATTTTCCATCGGAATTTCCGACAAATAAAATTTGAGATCTGGATCTCAAATTTTCCGACAACAAAATCCGTTCCCATTCTGATCGTGTGTACACAATTCCGACGCATGCTCTTAATCAATTACGAGACAGAAGCGATCGGTCTGGTAAAACTAGCGTTCGTAATGGAGATAGCACATTTGTCACACTGCAAATTTTTAAATCTTTCAATGCAGCGCATTCTCTTCTTCTTTAGAATGCTAGAATAATGAAGTTGTTTTGCTGCTCATATTCACACAGAGTTCTGACAACCTGATTTCTTTATTATTTCTCGTGATCTCATGAATAATTGTTTATTACTATTTTTTTTCGTCAGATCTCCATAATAATGGTTAGAGTGTTTTTGTTTTCTTTATCCCGATCTCCTATTTTTTTTTTTGTTTTTTTATAGTGATCTCCATATTTTTTTCTTTCGTTTTGTGTCAAGTTACCACAACATCATTATTATTTTGTATTTTTTAACCCCAAGGAGGTTGGTGTTGGTGTCCCTTGTTATTGTATTTGTATTTTTGAAATGTACCTTCCTACTCACAAACAAACTGTCCTTTTTCTTTTTCTTTTTCCCCTTTCCCTTACTTACTGGGGTGGCGGGTCATCTCACACATTTTTGGATAATCTTCGTAGCTTGGATTTGGTCAACCCCCACACAGTAACATGTAGCGGTGCTGGCATTCCGGCAGGTGTGTGATCACCCTATACGCACGAGAAAACGTAGATTGCTTGGCCCTTGGGTGGCAATCAGAACACCCAGTTAATTATGTGCCCCATCCTGGTAATTGGCAAAGATAGTTTAAAAAAAAAAACGAAAGATGGACTTTATAGGCACGTGAAAAGTTAACAAAATTTAATCGATATTCACATACAATTTATACATAGACATATACATTTACAATAATATTTTTACAAAAAAGGACAACATAAAGAAAAAACTGTTTCTAGGGACTGTATAATACCCTCCCGGTTCCATACATATTACCACTACATCAACTCGCTGTGGAGTGTCTATTAATTTATTCAATGAGAGATCACCCCACTGGTATGTGGTCTGGTCCTATGGAGTATTATTTCGTCCTGCTGTTTCTAAAAACACCTGGTTGCGCTACATGTTTTGCGATGCTGTGATCGCTTCATCAGGAGCCTATGTGTTGTTGAAACAAAGAAAGGCAAACTTGTATAAATACATTTTAGTATATTGCTTTAAATACATCATGTGAACATAAACAGTGTTTTCATCTGAACGGTGAGTTCTCAAACTTGTCTGTATTTATCACAGTGTTTATGTAAACACTGTTTATGTTCACATGATGTATTTAAAACAATATACTAAAATGTATTTATACAATTTTTTCTTTCTTTCTTTGTTTCAAAAACACATAGACCACATACCAGTGGGGTGTTCTCTCATTGAATAAATTAATAGACACTCCACAGCGAGTTGATGTAGTGGTAATATGTATGGAACCGGGACGGTATTATACAGTCCCTAGAAACAGTTTTTTCCTTATGATGTCTTTTTTTGTAAAAATATTATTGTATATGTCTATGTATAAATTGTATGTGAATATCGATTAAATTTTGTTAACTTTTCACGTGCCTATAAAGTCCATCTTTCGTTTTTTTTTTAAAACTATTTTTGCCACCCTATACGCACTGCATCTTCCAGATTTGGACATCCTTCTAAGGAGGTTGGATCACTTCCTCCCCCCATCGGTTCACCCTCAGCAACAACATTTCAGTACACCACAAAATCTTATCAAACCAACAGTTGCCCCACCTATTCCTAATACAGCCCCCCTTCTTTCCCCCCCCCCTCCACCATGACATACGATTCCAACCCTTATACTTCAAGCCAGCAGCATGCACCTCTTCCCATACAAATTAAACTTTGCTCGATTTAACATTTGCAAACTCAACACGCCTGAAAAACTATCACAATTGCTATATACTCTCCAAAAAGCCAAAACTCACATAGCTCTCCTACAGGAAACTCATTTCCGGACAGATGGTATCCCCAACCTCCATAATCAGCATTTCCCAATGGTATATCACGCTGCCAATGAGGAAGCTAAATCTAAAGGTGTCTCTATCTTGATCTCGAAACACTGCCCTTTTCAGATAGCGGAGGTCCAAAGAGACATTCAGGGTAGATACCTCTTCCTCAAAGCAACAATTTATAACAGACCCATTACCATAGCAAACATTTATGCCCCAAATTCACAACAAGTGCTCTTCTTTCGCAAAACTTCTCAACAACTTACAGCCTTTCAATCAGGTACTCTAATCGTAGGAGGGGATTTAAATGTTCCCCTGTCATCCTCACAAGACACATCCAACGGATCCACCTGTCTGACCTACAGAGCCCTTCGCGCAATAAAAACCCAATTCAGCAACTTGACCTTACAGGACACATGGCGCACATTACATCCAAACGTCAAAGATTTACCCTTTCTTCTCCCCACCGCATCAAATACTCCAGAATTGATCACTTTTTCATCTCGCAAAATGACCTTACATTACTGACAGGAGCCACAATTGAACCCATGATACTCTCAGACAATCACACCATAACAATGACTCTGACACTCCCACTGAAATACACTAGATTTACAATATGGCGCATGGACTACTCCCTACTATTGGATCTGGAGAACACCCACAATATTTCTAAACGCCTTTCCCAATATTTCACAGAAAATTTCACTAGTGACACATCACCCATTGTCACATGGGCCACCCATAAATGTGTCATTAGAGGTGAACTTATCTCCATACTGGCCAAAAGAAACAAACTTAGAAAGGCCCGCATTGAGGATTTATCCACACGTATAAAATTTCTCGAACGTGCACACAAACTCTCCCTAGCTAATGACTGTCTCACAGACCTTCTGAAAGCCAGGGAGGACTTATTAGAGGAACTACAAAAAACACTGAAACGTAAATACGCATTAACCCACAAATTGTTTTATGAATTTGGCAATAAGATTGGAAAATTACTAGCGAGATCTTTACAACAAAAAAAAAACAGCATCCACCATACATACCATTAAGACTAGGGTTGAGCGAACCCGAACTGTAAAGGGCCCGGACCCGAACCCGAACTATTGGCTGTAAGTTCGGGTTCGGGTCCGGTGTTCGGCGATGTATTGGCGCCTTTTTAACAGCTGCAGGGCAGCCAATTAACTGTAGTTTCACTAGTGTGCCCTTAGAAGCCATCACAGCCATGCCTACTAAAGGCATGGCTGTGATTGGGCAGTGCAGCATGTGACCCAGCCTCTATATATAGTCCAGACACACAGCACACAGCGTCATTCTGCTATAGACAGGTTCCTGTGCTGCTGAGAGGATTTTAGGAGTTAGTATGATTCAGTCAGTCAGTCAGTCAGTATTCCTTAACTTTTCTTCTAATTAGTTAGATCAGTGAGCGATCTAGATAGCTAGAGTAGAGTAGGGAGTTTCTTTATTAAGCAAAAGAAAGAGGCAGAGAGAATTATTGAAGAGATTCCTAAATCAATTGTACCCTGGCTGGGGTGCAGTGCACAGTCTTTTAACAGTGCCATGAGGCCAGTGCCAGACAAAATATAAAAGTTTTACCTGCAAGCTCAGTGCACCATTAGGATCAACACTGCGTATAGTAAGAGAAACACCATAGTCTGTGTGTATTCTGCTATTCGAAAAACATTGCAAAAAAATTTAATTTTGCAGTGTTTTTTTATTCCCAATAGCATTTTCTGCGTTTTCATAAACGCTTTAGACACTGTACGTGTATTCTGCTATAGACAGAAACACCCATTTACGGCAAGATCATAAATTTTGAAAATATGAGGAGATCATAAAAAAGGGGACGTGGCCCAGGTCGTGGTGCTGCTGGAGGCGCTCCTGTTGCAGGGAGAGGACGTGGTCGATCTGTGCCAGCTACAAGCACTAGTGAAACACCTTCCTCAGGTGCGAGTAGGCGAAGAGCCTGCAGCGGTATTTTGGCGCGCCTAATGAGGCTGTACGAATGTTGAGGCCAGGACAAGTACAGGCGATAGTAGATTGGGTTGCTGCTGACAGTGCCTCCGGTTCCTTCACATTGTCTCCCACCCAGTCCCCTGATGAAAGTTCAGAGTTGGCACCTGCAGCCGATGTCCATCAGTCTTTCACCTCACCCCCTTGCAAATCAGCCAATCAGTCTGAGCCCCAAATCATGCAGCAGTCTCTTCTGCTTTTTGATGACTCTGTTAGCAGGGTTTCCCAGGGCCATCCACCTAGCCCTGCCCCAGAAGTGGAAGAGATTGTGTGCACCGATGCCCAACCACTTATGTTTCATGATGAGTACATGGGAGGACCATCGCAGCACGTCTCGGATGATGACGAAACACAGGTGTCAACTGCTGCTGCTTTTGCCATTGTGCAGACCGACAAGGAGGTCAGGGGTGAAGACTGGGTGGAAGATGATGTGGAGAACGATGAGGTCCTTGACCCCACATGGAATTAACGTCATGCAGGTGACCAGTGTAGTTCGGAGGAAGAGGCGGTGGTCGCACAGAGCCACCAGCACAGCAGAAGAGGGAGCAGGGTGCAAAAGCGGAGTGTCCGTCCCCTAGACAGTACGTCTGCTACTGCCCAACGCAGCAAGGGACCGAGCACACCAAAGCCAGGTGCAAGGAGTTCCCTAGCGTGGCAGTTCTTCAGACAATGTGCTGATGACAAGACACGAGTGGTTTGCACGCTGTGCAATCAGAGCCTGAAGCGAGGCATAAACGTTCTCAACCTGAGCACAACCTGCATGACCAGGCATCTAAGTGCAAAGCACGAGATGCAGTGGAGTAGACACCTCAAAAACCAAGAAAGGTCTCTGGCTCCTCCTGCTCCCTCTTCTGCTGCAGTCTCGGCCTCTTCATCCACCTCTGTAGTGACAGTGACACCTGCCAACCCGCAAACAGAGGATCTGCCAGCAACACTACCCCCTGGGTCACCAACCATCTCCACAATGTCCCATGGAAGCGTTCAGCTCTCTATTTCCCAAACACTGGAGCGGAAGAGGAAGTACCCCCCTAGCCACCCACGAACCCTGGCCCTGAATGCCAGCATTTCAAAATTCCTCGCCTTTGAAATGCTGTCATTCCGTCTGGTGGAGATGCAGAGTTTTAAAAGGCTGATGTCATTGGCTGTCCCACAGTACGTCGTGCCCAGCCGCCACTACTTTTCCAGACGAGCTATCCCTTCCCTGCACAACCAAGTGGGGGGCAAAATCAGGTGTGCACTGCGCAACGCCATCTGTGGCAAGGTCCACCTAACTACGGATGCGTGGACCAGTAAGCACGGTCAGGGACGTTATATCTCCCTAACAGCACACTGGGTAAATGTAGTGGCGGCTGGGCCTGAGGCGGATAGCACTTTGGCGCATGTCCTTCCACCACCGAGGATTGCAGGGCACTTCAGTTTGCCTCCTGTTGCTAACTCCTCCTACTCCGCCCCCTCATCCTCTACCACCTCCTCACTCGGTCAGCGTAACACCTTCACCACCAACTTCAGCACAGCCAGGGCTAAACGACAGCAGGCAGTTTTAAAACTTTCCTGTTTGGGGGAAAAACCCCACACCGCGCAGGAGTTGTGGAGGGACATGGAACAACAGACCGATGAGTGGTTGGTGGCAGTGAGCTTCAAGCCCGGCCTGGTGGTGTGCGATAATGGGAGAAATCTCGTAGCAGCTCTGGGCCTAGGCGGTTTGACGCACATCCCTTGCCTGGCGCATGTGCTGAACTTGGTGGTCCAGAGGTTCCTTAAGAATTACCCCGATATGCCAGAGCTGCTGCAGAAAGTGCGGGCCGTCTGTGCGCACTTTCGGTGTTCTCACCCTGCTGCTGCTCGCCTGTCAGCGCTGCAGCGTAACTTCGGCCTTCCCGCTCACCGTCTCATATGTGATGTGCCCACAAGGTGGAACTCCACCTTGCACATGCTTGCCAGACTGTGCGAGCAGCAGCAGGTGATAGTGGAGTTTCAGCTTCAGCACGCACGCGTGAGTCGCTCTGTGGAACAGCACCACTTCACCGCCAATAGCTGGGCCTCCATGCGAGACCTGTGTGCCTTGTTGCGCTGTTTCGAGTACTCCACCAACATGGCCAGTGCCGATGACGCCGTTCTCAGCGTTACTATCCCAGTTCTATGCCTCCTTGAAAAAACGCTTCAGGCGATGATGGAAGAGGATGTGGCACAGGAGGAGGAGGAGGAAGAGGGTTCATTTCCAAGGCTTTCAGGGCAGTCATTTACAAGTGGCTACGAGGGTGGGTTCCGGCACCAACAAGCGCCAGGTACACAATTGTCTGGCAGCAAGGGCACAGTTCTGGAGGATGACGAGGTGGAGGATGAGGAGGAGGAACCATGTTCACAGCAGGGTGGCACCCAGACCAGCTCATGTCCATCACTAGTGCGTGGCTGGGGGGATACAGAGGACACAGACGATACACCTCCCACAGAGGACAGCTTTGTCCAGAGCCAATGTGGACAAGCTCACGTTCATTAAAAGGAACCAGGCATGGATCCCACAGGACTTGGCCGTACCTTGTGCAGAATAGACACATATACCGGTGTTCTGACGAAAACTGTCTTGCTATCGGATAGTGTCCGGCCACTTACTGCGCAGGTGCAGTGCTTGCGCAGTACGGAGGACAAGGAGATTCACAAAATCTCCAAAGATGAACATCGCCTGCGCAGTGAGTGCAGGTTCAAGCCCGACCATCCAAGTGGACATACGGTAGCACATAGTAACAGGGCCCCTCACGGGCTCGCTTGGCTAGTCTTCAACCTCGGATGATGTGGCTTGAACCTGGAGTCACCGGGCATCGTCTTCGGAGAGTTTCGAAATCCCCTTGTCCTACGTACTGAGCAAGCGCAGTACAGGGCAGACACTATGCGACGGGGGACAGAATTCGACACATCATTCACCACTAGCCTTACCCAGCCATTGTTGTATTTTTGAACCAGTGTTGGCTACCTCGTCCTCCTCCACCGCCGCTTCCACCTACACCGCCACATCCACCGCCACCTCAACCTCCTACTAAGTGAGGATTCTGGGGTATTCCCACCATATGTGCGGCATCATGCCGTTGAGTTTCTGAGGTTCTTAATGACTTCCTGTACCTCTTCTGCTGAGAAGGGGGCCTCCAGCATTTTATTTTTATTTATTTATTTTTTTATGTTATTTTAAGTTATTTCCCTATCCACATTTGTTTGCAGATCACTTGCCATGCTCTTAACAACATTTTGTTACCATTTGCAGCCCTCTAGCCCTTTCCATGACTTTTTTACAGCCATTTTAGTGTTCAAAAGTCCGGGTCCCATTGACTTCAATGGGGTTCGGAGTTCGGGGTCAAGTTCGGGTCAAGTTCTCAAGTTCGGGTCAAGTTCGGTCCCGAACCCGGACTTTTTTCCGAAGTTCGGCCGAACCCGAACATCCAGGTGTCCGCTCAACTCTAATTAAGACCCCATCTGGAAATACCAAAGCCAATACAGATGACATAGCTTGCCATTTTGTAAACTATTTCTCTAAGTTATACAACCTAACTACATCACGTTCCAATGGCCCCTCCCCTGACCGATCCAAGACCATAAAAGAGTTTTTATCTAGATATAGTCTGTCTCCACTTAATGCAGACAAATTGACGGATTTAGACCTACCAATTTCAACAGAGGAGGCCGAGGCAGAGAAGAGTCCGGGCCCGGATGGCTTGTCGACAGGCTATTATAAATCTTTTTCTGAAATATTGATTCCTCACTTTGTCAAATCACGATCTATCCTCCTCCCCGCAAGGCAATAAAGATATATTGGAGGCCCACATAACATTGATCCCGAAACCAGGCAAAGACAACACGGTAGCCTCAAATTATCGCCCCATTTCCCTACTCAATGTAGACGTGAAGCTATACGCTAAAATCTTGGCAAACTGCCAAATCCCCTTGATCCCCAGATTAATCTCAGTAGACCTAGTTGGTTTTATCACTACACTACAAAAGCCATAAACATACACCATTGGCTAACATCCACTGCAACTAAGGTTTTTTTTCCCTGGACGCAGAGAAGGCAATCATCAGGGTGGCCTGGGACTACATGTCTGCTGCATTACAAGCACTAGGACTTCCTACACGTCTTTTACAAATGACTATGGCTCTAAACTCGTACCCTACAGCCAGGATCAGAGTTAACGGCCGACTATCAAACGCCTTCTCCATAAAAAATGGCACACGTCAGGGTTGTCCCCTTTCACCCCTCATTTTTGTTCCTATGCTGGAACCATCTCTTTGCAGATTGAGAGAGAATACAGATATCAAAGGGATTGACAATATAACACAAACAATATAAGATAGCCGCATATACGGAAGATATCCTACTGTTCCTCTCAGACCCGATTACCACCATCCCCAACCTCCTTAAAGACTTCACTTTATTCAAAAAATGTTGACAAATCTAAAGCTCTTAACATAACACTCCCGACGACAACGGTCGCTCAATGCCAAAATAACTTCCCTTTTGGTTGGGAGCCACACAAAATAACTTACTTAGGCATTAAACTCCCCACCAAACTGACTGAACTCTACGCAAAAAACTTCTTATCCATGCTTCCCTAAATACAGGGAGACTTAAACAAATGGACGAAAGGCCCCTTTTCATGGTTCGGTAGAGCAGCAATCTTAAAGATGAACGTTCTCCCCAGATTGCTGTATCTGTTACATGCAATCCCGATCAAACTTCCCCCTTCTTTCTTTCTTTGTAATCAAATCAAAAACACTGAAATTTGCTCAGTTGCAGAATTGTCGCTGTCATTAAATTTAGTGTTTGATGATGAATTGTGATTCTAATTTATTATCACTGTTTTCTAGCTGGTCTAAAACCACTTTTGACAAGGGACACTTTTTGGTTGCTATGGACAATCTCCAGTTTCCAGGCAGAAAAAAAATGTATTTATTATATAAAATGACATGCAGGGCACTGGGCAGACCACTAGGGACAAAGGGGATGTGTATTTTTTTTTTACAGTACTGTAATCTGTAAGATACTTACAGGTACTGTAAGGTACTGTACAGGTACTGTATGTGTATTGTGTGTTTTTACTTTTTTGAATTTGGCGCCGATCTCCGCTCCCGTGCGTCGTAACGTCGCAGGGAATGGAGATCAATGGCACTCGGCACTGTGTGAATCGAGCATAGGAGCTCGCACACACAGTGGGGAGACATCGCAGGATCCAGGGGACAAGGTAAGTAACTTCCCCTGTATCCTGCAATGCAAGCCCGAGTCTGGCTCAGGGTTACCGTTTTTGGTACTGAAGTTTCCGCCCTGAGCCAGACTCTGGATTACCGCCAGGGAGGTTAATGGAGATGCCATCCTCTCACATTAGGCCATGTCCTCCAAGTTTCCAGAACTACGCATACCCTTTTTTAAATTTCTTCCAATCAGACGTTTTCTCCAGAGTGCCCACACACTTTCCCAGTGCATATTTGTAATAGTTTGGATTCCCAAAGTCATTTGATCTCAGCAATATACGCTCTTTTACTCTCAGAAAACACCCTCAACAAAAACACAAACTGGCTTTGGGAAACAGAACTATCAGCAGACCTATCCAAGGAAGATTGGGAACAAACAAATACGAGCACACTCATAAGGGATCCATCAATATTTCTACACAATAGAACAGATAAAAAATCTACACCAGATGGTATAGAACGCCCAATAAGATTCATAAAATCTTCCCAAGCATTTCCCCACAATGCTGGAGATGCAACACTGCTTCAGGCTCCTTACTACATATTTGGTGGGAGTGCCCAATTATACAAGCATTCTGGAAAGAAGTTCATGACTACATTGTTCGAATCACTTCATACACTCCGGATTTCACCCCATACGTCCTTACCCAAGTCTGCATATCGTAAATCCCTCACATTGCACCTCATCAATGTGGCCACCCAATGTATACCTGTTCATTGGAGAAGTGTCAACCCCCCCTACAGTTGCTGAATGGATTAGTCTGGTAGACAAAACGGCAGAAATGGAAAGGCTCATCCATCAAACTAAAGATAATTACACTAGATTTATAAACACCTGGGCTTGCTGGATTCATTTTAGAGATTCCACGGCGACCAACAACCCTCAAATATCATCACAACCCTCTGCGGAGGAAAATCAGGTAGAAGTCCACCAACACACTTAAGAACTCACTTTTATCTCCCCTACTATCGTTCCTTATACCCAACCTTCCTATCAATATTAGATATCATACTACATACAGGCATACCCCACTTTTAAGTACGCAATGGGGTTTATTTACTAAAGCTGGAAAGTGCAAAATCAGGCTCACTTCTGCATAGAAACCAATGAGCTTCCAGGTTTTATTACCAAAGCCTAATTGAACAAGCTGGGGTTAGAAGCTCATTGGTTTCTATGCAGAAGTGAGCCTGATTTTGCACTTTCCAGCTTTAGTAAATAAACCCCATTGTGTACTTAAAAGTGGGCATGCCTGTAGACACAAATTTCACATGCTGTACTTACCTACCACCAAATCTATTGGAACAAGTTGGTATTACCAACAGAAGTCTAACAACCATCACCCACACCTGGGGAAAGATCAAAATATTCAGGAGCTACTCAATACATAACTTATAGTGAACCAAATCTGACCAAAACGTTATGGGATTACTCATGGTCCCCTCCCGCTCACAGTAAGATCCCATTTGGGGTGAACGATGTTGGGACGACCTGTTTTGGTTCACCCCTTACATCCCACTTGCTGCTCCAATGGTTAATACCACAATTACTGTATCTAATGCATCAGTATGGTAGGACATATTGAGAACTCTTCCATTAATAGTTTACTACCCATTTAGAGGATACTAATACCCAAAATATGTTTGTCACTACCTAACGCATTTGAGTAAGCAGACCTCTGACTGTTTGGTACAATATGCCTTTTCTGTAATACTATGCTGTATGTTATATGATACCAGTAACCTTAGTATCTTATATCTGTTAACATGTGAAAAACTTTAATAAAACATTTGGAAAAAAAAAATGTTGGTTCGTAAATATGAAAATGTGCGTTGCGCCTCGCCGTGCGCCTTTACTGATGGCGCACAGCTTTCGTAAATCAGCCCCATTATCTGTCCCCCAATTGTTATCTTGCACTGTCACAAGCTGTGTTCTCGTTGCACAGGCTTAGTCAACTGTTTTTATTGTCAGCAATATGTATTTTTATGTTTTGGTAATTTCATTCAAACGTGAATAAAAATTGCCTTAGATTGCACAGCATAAAATTATTTGCTTTATTGAGAAAATAAATAAATAAATATTGTCACAAAATAATCTTGTAGGTGTACGTGTCCTTCCCCACCTGCCTTTCTATGTTTGATTAACTTGCCAACTGCGCACCTAGCCTTCTTGCCTTGCCAAAGGTATTTATTCAGTATGGTTTGTAGGGTATTAAAGTAAGAATCAGGTATTGGTATTAGTAAAGTCCTATATAGATATAGTAGTTGTGGTAATAGTTACATCTTGAAGGCCGCTAAACGGCCTGTCCATGATAGATCAGCTCGAGCAAGTTTGTCCAGTTTGAAGCCAAGTGTATTTAGGAAGGGAGTATAGTTAGCTATTATAAGATCTTTGAGTTTAGGGGTTAAAGTGATGTCCAAGTATTTAATGCCATTATCTTTCCACGAGTACGGAAATTGATGTTCTAGTTTTTGTTTGGTCTCGTTCAGGAAACCCAAATTTAAGATATACGATTTTGTCGAATTCATTTTGTAATACGAAATACTATTGAATTCATTCAATGCCAGGTTTACCGAAGCCAGGGAAGATTCAACATTTGTGAGCATCAATATGATGGCGAATAAGCTGATAGTGTGAAATCTATTACCCCCTTTAGACCAGTTATGTGGGGGTGCGAGCGTAAATATGTGGCCAGGGGTTCCATCAACAAATAAAAAATCAATGGGGAGAGGGGACAACCCTGTCTAATCCCACTGGAAATTTCAAAGGGAGTTGATAGCGCTCCTGAAACTTAAACTTGGGCAGATTGTTGGTGTATACCACCATTATGGCTGAGTAGATGGAGCCTGCGAATCCAAATTTAGTCAACACTTGTGCTAGAAACTTCCAATGTATCCTATCAAACGCACCAGGAGCAGAGAAGGCATTTTATATTTGTTGGCCAAGTGAATTACATTTAGCAAGCGTCGGGTAGCGTCAGCTGTCTGGCGCCCCTTGGTGAAACCAGACTGGTCTGTATCGATAAGGGAAGGTAAAATGTCCACTAGTTTCTGAAGGGATATTTAGTTTAACTACTTCTTTGTATTATAGTCAGTTTCCATTTTGTGTGTCTCTAACATCCATTTTGTCAGATATGCTCAAGTCTTGCTAATCTAGTTTTGTTTTTCCATAATACTGTAATCTTCTCTTGAGTTTCGTTTCTTGTAAAGCACGTGATATTTTAGAAATAATTAGTTTCACTGTGGGCGTTAGACTGTACTTATATGTCTCTGTATATGATTGGATAATTTGTCAAAGGGCGGTACTTTCTGAAAGCCCCTTTTATTTTCACACCCAAGAATAAAGATTTAGATTTGCACGGAGAGAAACTTGCTGTATATTTCATTGTCTCAAAGGGCAAATCTCCAGGCCTGACGGGATTGGAAAGTACACCTTACCAGACAAAGAGGGACCCCTAAGTAATCTACATTTATTTCCTTTCAGCTGGGGGCTCGGTCCGCGATCGATTATATTATGTCTGTCTGGTGAGTAGAATTGTATCTTCTCTCACCGTGACCTCTATTTAGAAATCGCTCCTTTAACGGGACCTGTGATTTATGTAGAAATTGTTTTTAGACTTTGATAATAATTTAGCTGTTTTTAATTAACAGCAACCGCAGCCCTGGGGGGGCTGAATGGGCTTTAAGAAGCCCATTAGATAAGACTGCTTTGTGAAGCAGCAGCTGTTTCGGGTGAACAGTTAAAGAAAAAACCTGGATAGTTTTTTTATGGGCTCAGGGAAGTCCATTTATAAGTCTGCGCAGCCGTCTGTTCGGGGGTGAACAGTAGTTAAGAGGACCTCGGGTAGGTTCCAGGACATTAAGAAGTCCGTAGGATAATGATTTATACAGTACTGTAATTATAAGAAAAAGTCTGCTAAGGTGTGCTGGACAAAACCGATCTCTTTGCTTTCCCTTATCTTTCGCATAGATGTTAAGATAATTTGTAAACTGTCTGTGTGGAAATTTGTCAGCGTTTGTAAGGTAAGACAACGCCTTCCACGGCTCTGTGTTATCATAGGACTTAAGTCGACAGATGTGTCTTCCTGTGAATTCCCGGCTCCTTTTTGGGATTGATGAAAGTTCCCAATCGAAACGCAGAGTAATGCTACAGTATCCGGTGATGTATTGATGTTTATTCTTAATGATTTATGTATGAATGCTTTGACTCTAGAGTGAGCATAATAGCAGTGTTAATAACACTTTCTTAAGGTAATACATAAATTGACATAGTCGGTAGTATACTCTGAGGCTAACTTTTGATAAAAAACATGCTATTTGAATGATTCCTTTTGCTGCTGTGCAGGGGAAGTCAGGTGCAAAATTTGGATGTTTGGCTTTTTGCCAACATGGTTCAAGTACTAATATTTTACTGAACGTAATAGATATAGTGAAGAATTGTTTGCGGCATTGGTACTACAGAAGTTGCAAGTACTGTTTGAACCTGTTGGCACTCTGCCAAAAAATAAAAATAAATTTGAAATACATAAAAAATGGTTTGGTTATAAATAATAAGAAAAGTAATAACGTACAAAGCTTGCTTGTGATCAGGGGAACCTCTGGCCATAAGGAGTGCTTATTGGCATTTTGCCAAGAAAAAAAAAAATCTGAATGCTTACAAAGAAAAAAAAAAAAAGATGCTGTGAAGATCTCCGGCTGGACCGTGGCTCCCTATGGCATCCTAGCCCAAACGTTGTCCACGATGGGTTTAGCAGAGTCATGGGATGGTGGATTTAGGGGTTAAATTAACCTTCTCCATGCCTGTATCATGTGCCCCGCCTCCTCCCCCTTACATTCCACAACCAGATAAGAGCTGCACGAAAAGACCTCATCACACAAGGACACAGCAAATAGCAGAATGTGCTATTTAGTTTGAAACACCAGTGCAGACACATAAAAAAAATAAAAAAAAATAATGATTTCTCAGGAAATCAAAGGGGTAACTTTTATAAAAAGAGGATGGCTTACAGCCAATAGTTGAAGATTTATTTTTATAAAGGGATCTTAAAGGGAAATTATCCCGCCCTACATTAAAAGAAAAGTAAAGAAGGCAATGGTGACTATAGGTTTGTACAAGACCTAAGGGCCATCAATAGCCTAGTGGTACCGATTGCCCCAATAGTGCCTGATGTGCCATCAATATTTACCGCCATACATTACGATGCAGAGTATTTTACTGTGATTGATTTATTTAACGCATTTTTATTTCCATCCCTGTGGATGAGGAGGCACAACCAATCTTTGCTTTATGTTTTTTTTTTTAAAACCGCCAACTAACATGGTGTAGAATGCCCCAGGGCTATATAGACTCCCTTGCAGTCTATTCCAAACTACTCATCACTGCTGCAGTATGTGGATGAATTCCTCATCTGCAGTTGTACTCGGGTGGCCGCCCTGGAGGATAGGGGGGATCTTTTGAAATGTCTTTTTGAAGTGGTCACAAAGTGTCAAAGAAAATTGCAATGGTGTCAGAAAAAGGTTGAATATCTTGGTTTTGTACTCTCAAAAGGAGAAAGGAAAGTCAATCACAGAAGAGCTATGGCTCTTGTGGGTCTGCCCCGCCCACTTGCTAAGAAACACATGTTCACCTTTCTTGGTATGATTGGTTACTGCCGCCAATGGATACCTGACTGTTCCTACTACAATCTCCTGAGACAAGCCACAGATTTACACATGCCAGATTGTATAAAATGGTCAAATGAAATGTGCAATGCTTTTGTGTATTTGAAAAATGCTATGGTAATGGCTCCAGGGCTCGGCCTCCCTAACTAGAATTTTTTTTTTAAATTTGTTTGCAAGGGAAAATTGTTTTATTTGTTTGCAAGGGGAAATTGTAAGGACGTTGTCAGGTGTCCTCGCTCAGGAGCATGGAGGCAAGTTGCGCCTTATTGTTTTTTTTCAAAGATGTTCCGGTGCAGGTTCAAGGCATGCCTGTGTGTCTCAGAGCTTTAGCATCCTATTCGATGATGGTTGAGATGGCCACTTCTTTCACTTTGGGGCACGACACTACATTTCACACCACCCACAATGTATCAATCCTGTTGAAAAATGTACATACACAGCACATGTCTGCTCAAAGGTTGAGCGGCTATGAGGTGATCTTGCTGTCTAATCCAAAATTGCACATCAAATATGCTTCTCCCACTTCAGGACCAGCACCAGATCCAAATGCCCTTTTAGGATTAAAAGGAGAGCAGAATGAGGTTGTGCCACAACATGATTGCATAAACCTCATTCACCAAGACACATCACCCAGGTCTGATGTATCTTTCACAACACTGCAGAGCATACACAGGCCAACAAACAGATAGCCAAGGGAAATGCTCTGGCTGATTAGCTGCTAAACAAGCTGCTACTTCACAAAATGCACAAATCCAAATGCCCATGCTAGCACCAGAATTGTTTTTTAGTTTTTTTTGTTTTTTTTGATCAGGTTCTTTCAGATGTGCAGAAGAAGCTGATCTCAGAGATTGGGAAAGAGGGGAAGCCATGTATACCAGTAGCTAGTGCATCACTTTTTGTAGCTAGTGCATCACTTTTTATGCATCTTTTTATTTCCCAGTTCCATGGAATAGGTCACAGAGGCTGGAAAGCCACTTGTGAACTATTGTAGAAAGACTTTTACATTACAGAACTTTCCTGGCTGATTTTATGTAGCAAGATGCATCCCATGTATCAGGAATAAGGATGAGCCCGGTGTTCGATTCGAACCCATGTTCGAATCGAGCACCGGGTGTTTGCTCGCTCGGCGAGCCCAGAACTATTGGGGCCGCTCGCATCAAATTCGTGTGATGCGAGCGGCCCCGCAATGCATTGCGGCCCGCGCAGTGCAATGCTGGCTGATGATTGGCCAAGCATGCACTGTGACCCCGCATGCTTGGCCAATCACAGCGCCGGCAGCGAGGAGAGCCATAATTGGCTACAGGCAGGATGCCTGTAGCCAATTATAGCTCAGGGGCTTTAGTACACGCCCCACGGTATAAGAGGCCGCCGCGCCGGCGGCCTCGCATATTATGTTTCAGTCAGTGTCAGCGTGTCAGTGTGCTGCTGACTGCTGACAACAATATGTGCTCTATTTCTGGGGATATGTGTGTGCATGCTGTTAGAACAGCATTGCAGTATCACATCTGGGGGGTGTCTATAGGTGGCCTGTGAAGGGGGGCAGGTTTCCTGTGCTTAGAACTTTCCCTGCAAAAAAGTGTCATTTTTGCAGGAAAAAAGCTATTTAAAATCACTCGCGGCTAATGAATTGATGGCTCCTGTAACACAGAGAACTGTCATTCATTAATAAAAAAAAAAAAAAAAAAAAAAAAAAAAGCGTAGGGGTCCCCCCAAATTCAATAACCAGGCCCTTCAGGTCTGGGATGGATATTAAGGGGGATCCCAGCCAAAAAAAAAAAATGGCGTAGGGTCCCCCTCAAAATCCATACCAGACCCTTGAGGTCTGGTATGGATTTTAAGGGGAACCCTAGCCAAAAAAAATGGCGTGGGGTCCCCCTCAAAATCCATACCAGACCCTTATCCGAGCACGCAACCTGGCAGGCTGCAGGAAAAGAGGGGGGACGAGAGCGGCCCCCCCCTCTCGCCTGAACCGTACCAGGCCACATGCCCTCAACATTGGGAGGATGCTTTGGACCCCTAAAGCACCTTGTCCCCATGTTGATGAGGACAAGGGCCTCTTCCCCACAACCGTGCCCGGTGGTTGTGGGGGTCTGCGGGCGGGGGGCTTATCGGAATCTGGAAGCCCCCTTTAACAAGGGGACCCCCAGATCCCGGCCCCCCCCCTGTGTGAAATGGTAAGGGGGTACAAAAGTACCCCTACCATTTCACCAAAAAAGTGGCAAAAATGGTAAAAATGACAGGAGACAGTCTTTGACAATTCCTTTATTAAAATCTTCTTTCTTCATCCTTCGGTTTCTTCATCTTCTCCTTCCTTCATCTTCTTCCATCTTCTTCTTCCATTTTCTTCTTCCTCCGATCCGCTTCTTCTTGCGCTGGTCTTCTCGTCCTTCTCGTCCGGCATCTTCTTCCGTCGGCGTCGGCGTCGGTGTCGGTGTCTTCTTGGGCCGCTCCGCGCAATGGGAGGCTCCCGCTGTGTGAGGCTCCGCTCCATCTGACAGGTCTTTTATAATGGAGGGCACCTGGTGACCCCGCCCCCTCTGACGCACAGAGACGTCATGGGGAATTCCATGATGGCTTTCCCCATGATGTCAGAGGGGGGCGGGGTCACCAGGTGCCCTCCGTTTTTTAAAAGACCTGTCAGATGGAGCGGAGCCTCACACAGCGGGAGCCTCCCATTGCGCGGAGCGGCCCAAGAAGACACCGACACCGACGCCGACGCCGACGGAAGAAGATGCCGGACGAGAAGGACGAGAAGACCAGCGCAAGAAGAAGCGGATC
Organism: Lithobates sylvaticus; assembly: GCA_028564925.1. NCBI lineage: Eukaryota > Metazoa > Chordata > Amphibia > Anura > Ranidae > Lithobates > Lithobates sylvaticus. Next base: position 152,242,421 of record CM053031.1, read on the forward strand.
GGAGGAAGAAGAAAATGGAAGAAGAAGATGGAAGAAGATGAAGGAAGGAGAAGATGAAGAAACCAAAGGATGAAGAAAGAAGAAAGAAGATTTTAATAAAGGAATTGTCAAAGACTGTCTCCTGTCATTTTTACATTTTTTCCACTTTTTTGGTGAAATGGTAGGGGTAAAGTACCCCCTTACCATTTCACACAGGGGGGGGGGCGGGATCTGGGGGTCCCCTTGTTAAAGGGGGCTTCCAGATTCCGATAAGCCCCCCGCCCGCAGACCCCCACAACCACCGGGCACGGTTGTGGGGAAGAGGCCCTTGTCCTCATCAACATGGGGACAAGGTGCTTTAGGGGTCTGGACCCCCAAAGCATCCTCCCAATGTTGAGGGCATGTGGCCTGGTACGGTTCAGGCGAGAGGGGGGGCCGCTCTCGTCCCCCCCCTCTTTTCCTGCGGCCTGCCAGGTTGCGTGCTCGGATAAGGGTTTGGTATGGATTTTGAGGGGGACCCCACGCCATTTTTTTTGGCTAGGGTTCCCCTTAAAATCCATACCAGACCTCAAGGGTCTGGTATGGATTTTGAGGGGGACCCTACGCCATTTTTTTTTTTTTTTTTTTGGCTGGGATCCCCCTTAATATCCATCCCAGACCTGAAGGGCCTGGTTTTGAATTTGGGGGGACCCCTACGCTTTTTTTTTTTTTTTTTTTTTTTTTTTTATCAATGACTTTTTTTTATGAATGAGTTTCAATGAATCACTGTTCTCTGTGTTACGGGAGCCGTCAATTAACATTAGCCGCGAGTGATTTTAAATAGCTTTTTTACTTTCAAAAATGACACTTTGCGCAGAGACAGTTCTAAACACGGGAAACATGCGCCCCTTCACAGGCATACTATAGACACCCCCCAGGTACGAAATTTAAAGGAATATTACACTTTTATTGTTTCAATTTAAGCATTATTAAAATCACTGCTCCTGAAAAAAACGGCCGTTTTTTAAAAAAAAAATTTGCATTGATACATGTCCCCTGGGGCAGGACCCAGGTCCCCAAACACTTTTTATGACATTAACATGCATATTAGCCTTTAAAATGAGCACTTTTAATTTCGAACGTTCGCATCCATTATAACTAATAGGGTTCTAAAGCTCGCACGGACTTTAGGTCCGTTCGCGGGTTCTGGTGCGAGCCGAACGGGGGGTGTTCGGCTCATCCCTAATCAGGAACAACCCACACAAGGCCAAACATGAACACCTGATATATCCAACAAATCCTTTTACACATTTGCAGATTGACACATGCCCAAACTAGGCAAAAGACAGGAATATCTTTTGGAAATTGTGGACAAGTTCTCAAGTTGAGTTGAACTTTTTGTAACCACAAAAGAAGATGCACAAACAGTAGTGAGGATCCTCGTTCAGGAAATCATTCCTCGATGGGGATGCCCACTTCTTATAAACTCAGACAGACAATGGACCTGCATTTGTATCAAGGGTCTGCCAGGACTTGGTAAAAACTCTCAAGATAGAACGGAAGTTTCACATTCCCCAACACCCTCAAAGCTCAGGGATAGTAGAAAGAATAAACAGAACAATAAAAGACAAAATAAGAAAGCCCACAGGAGGAACCTTTGCCAACTGGAAGAAGGTCCTCCCAACAGTCCTGGCAGAAATAAGAATGATCCTTCCAAGACAACAGTGTATTCACCTTTTGAGGTCTTGATGGGTCGACCTTTCCCCACCCCATGGGCCAGAGCACATTTAATGATAGAAAAGGGAGATTTAGACTTATTACAGGAAGAATATGTAAGGAAATTGGTTGAAACATTGTAAACAGTTGAGAGAAATGTTGCTCGCACCTCTTATTTTTCTTCACAGGAAACTACTCACCCCTTCAAATTGGGAGACACCGTGGTGGTCCAACAGCTGAACAGAAATAAAAAGCAAGAGTATCCCTTTGGACCTCCTACCACAGTGGTTGCAGTGACCAGAACAGCCATCCTAGTGGAAAATTGCCAGTCCTGGATCCATGCCAACAGAGTGAAAAAAAAGGTTGCCCAAAGCCCCAAGAGCAGGAAGGAGATCTTGGATACAGGAGGCCCTCAAGCAGAAGTCCAAGCAGACGAAGGAGTTCCTGGGAAAGCAGGTCCGGCCAGAGAAGATGACCTCGCTTATTTCACCACAGACTTCTGGCAAGGCATTCTGCCCACTGATCCTGATCTCTCTGACAGTGTTCCTACCCACCTGGATCACCACTAACCATATCTACCACCCTGAAGATTTGGGTGCAATTAAAAGTATCTGTGGGAACACACACACACACAAGAGAGAGATTGGAGATAGTTTTACTGATAAGATGCTTTTGCTAAAATTTAAGTATGCTTATGCTAAAAAAATCTGGGTATGAAGAATGTTGGATATGTAGCATATTACATCCTAGCACTGCCCGAATTGCCCTTTTGGCTGTACCTTTAAATATTTCCTCCTTTCTCAACCAGACTCCTCCTGTATTCTTGACTAACATATCCACTCTGTACATAAACAACATTGTTACCTTTCCAATAGCAGGTAGAAGTCATTCCCCTGATTGGTGTTTTAATTTAGGGAATGAGACACAGACTAACCCCTCTTTCTGCAGCAGGTCAATATTTAATATCTTCATGTGCGAATCCAGAGTCTCTGCCCCTGCCTGCTCACTGTTTCAAATATCTGACCCAGGGTTAAACTGTACTTTGCATAACTTTTCTTTTTCTCTAAAAATGTAGGTGCTATATTACACTAATTTATAATCGCAACACAGGACAAGTACACTCATGAGATTGTCGCTAAGAGACCTTTTGCACTGGGACAAAGTATCTATGTATGTTGTAGGAAAGTGTGTTATCCCTGGGTGCCCCTCCATGTTAAGGGATGGTGTTACCTTGCATCCTTGTTATCTGTCATGGGAGTGGTAGGGGATTATAAAAGGGGACATCCCCTAGAGGCCAGCTCTAGCAGGAAGCTAGGGACATTGCTAAAACATGGAGCCCATTTGCCAATGCAGGATTTGGGCTTGAAGGTATATTTTCATGGTTAAAAGACATTGTCCTTATTATGATATTTATCCTTGCTCGGATTCTTTACCTCTGTTTTAAATGTTGCACTTGCATAATTGCGCACCTTCAATCTCCTGATGATATGGTTCTATCTTACATGACATACATGGAGAGACATCAGACAATCTATGCCACAGACCCAAAGAAGTATTAAAACACAACATAGAATGTAGAGATCATCTTATATGATCTAAGAGGGGATTGAAGGGATATTTAGTTTAACTACTTATTTGTATTATAGTCAGTTTCCATTTTGTGTGTCTCTAACATCCGTTTTGTCAGATATGCTCAAGTCTTACTAATCTACTTTTGTTTTTCCATAATACTGTAATCTTCTCTTGAGTTTCGTTTCTTGTAAAGCACGTGATATTTTAGAAATAATTAGTTTCACTGTGGGCGTTAGACTGTACTTATATGTCTCTGTATATGATTGAATAATTTGTCAAAGGGCGGTACTTTCTGAAAGCCCCTTTTATTTTCACACCCAAGAATAAAGATTTAGATTTGCACGGAGAGAAACTTGCTGTATATTTCATTGTCTCAAAGGGCAAATCTCCAGGCCTGACGGGATTGGAAAGTACACCTTACCAGACAAAGAGGGACCCCTAAGTAATCTACATTTATTTCCTTTCAGTTTCATGGCCAATAGTTGTGCATAAATTTTAAGATCGTTATTGAGTAGTGACATGGGGCGAAAGTTTTGTGGGGGGTTTGGATCTTTCCCCGTCTTCGGCAGTGCAACTATCATGGCCTTAAGCATTTGAGGAAGAGGCAGCAGCAGAACCAAAGATCTCTGCTAAGTGTGGAGCTAGGATATCTTGAAAGGTTTTGTAGTACTCCCCTGTAAATCTATCTGGGCCCAGTGATTTGTTATTGAGTAATGAAATGATAATGCGGTGGACCTCATATTCAGTTATAGGGGAATTGAGATTATTGAGATGGTCGGCTGAGAGCTTGGGGAGTTTAAGTGAGTTTAGAAATGTTTCAATGATAGCTGGTGAGGGTTGTGGTATGGTGGGATCATTCTTAAGGTTGTATAGTGACCCATAATAATGGCTGTAAGCATCTGCAATTGCTTGAGGATGGAATTGTTTAGTTTGGGTGATGGGATTTAATATGTATGGAATTTGAGTTTTGTATCTATGCCCTTTAATTCGGTTAGCTAGCAGTTTCCCCGTTCTGTTGCCACTTGTGTAATAGACATTTTGAGTCTCCTGGAGGCTTTTTCAAAGTCCCCCGGGAGGAGCAATCTTAAATCATTGCACGTCTGTGTCAGTTGATCTGGCATAGGGGTGCCACTTAAGGGAAGAGCCTCTGCCAGCTAATGGGAGAGAGGATTGTGCCAATAAACAGCTGCAGAAGCTGGGGAGAGAGAGGCAGTAAGAGCAAGGGCTGCAGTGTATCTGTTGCCAACGCCCCTAACATTTTCTCACCCTAAGGAAGGGTTTGCAGGCCCAAAGGAGCAGGATGAAGGCGACTGAAACTCTATCCCAGCTGATAAGCATGAATGTAGGAACTTGGCACCTAACTGCATTCTTTTGGGCCAAAAAAATTCCAACAAATTAGGTAATTGAGGTACTATGGTAGTTAAGTGAGCTATAAATCCTCCTGAAGTCTAAAATGGTCTCTACTTCAAACTCCTTCTGACCATTGACAATAGATAGAGGTTTAGAGAAGACAATAGTATCTGGGTTTACTGGTTTCAGCAAAGAAACGTGGAAAACCTTGGGTATTCTCAAGGAGGGAGGAAGTTTTGGCCAGAAAGAAACAGGATTGATCTCGTAAGCTAGTTTCCGAGAGTGGACATTCAGAGAAATATGGAGGTCCCAAGTTTCTAACCTCACAGGTTCACTTTCAAGCCTCCAGGGTGTTTTGAAGAGGTACTGTATATTGAAGGAAAATCACAGAACCAACTAAACAAAGACTGTATGTATAATACATATGCTAACCAGGACATCAAAATGTAATTTCTGTTATTTATTAAAGCAGAAAAAGAAAGAGTGATTTTATGCAGTGTGAACTAACAAGGCCAAAACTAAGGGGGGGGGGGGGCATCTGCCCCGCCGCTGCATTAAAAGAGGGCACCACCAGTCTCATCCCATCTTCTCTCCCTGCTGCTCCCCCGGCGCCCAATCTCTTGCACATCACAGTTGCAGACACTGAAGAGATCAGCAGGGAGAGAAGATAGGATGACACAGCGATCATAAGTCTCTCACATTCCACAGAGCTCATTCTGCCAGCCATGGATCGTGAAATCTATGAAGGAGATGTGGAGCGGAGTACTGGGAAAGGGATTGGCTGTGATTGGCAGGAGGAGTGCTCCTCTGTCCCTTTCATGTTCCTCCACTCATTGCCATCCAATGACAGGGCTCTCTTCTATCCCTTATCTGCATGGGTGTCCTGGCTTCCCCCTCCACACCCCCCCCCCCACCCCCACCACCCCCACCACCATTGTTTGCGGTGCCTGCTGTCTGTCAGCAGTGAAAGCTTCACACGCAACACATTGTTTGGTTTTCTCCTCTTCTTCTTTTTTCTTTTTTTTTTTACAAAGTTGCCCCCCATGTCAAGGGGATTTAATTTGTGGATTATGTTGCATAGTTCAATGGAGAACAGGGAGCTACAAGACTTTTTTTTATTTTATTTTTTAGCAGATTCAGCAATGGGGGGCAGCATTTACTCTCCCTTCCTACATTCAGCAGTGGCAGGAGGAAAATACAGCTATTCTTTCTAGTAAATGCTGCCCTGCTGCCCCTCCTCTCCAGGCTCCACTTAGTTCTGCGGCCTGGTCCCTAAAAAAAAACAAAAAAAACACTACTGACACCATCCTCTGCCTGGTTGAAACTGTCCTCTGCCCCACCGACACCGTCCACTGCCCTGCTGACACCATCCACTGCCCTGCTGACTCTGTCCACTGCCCTGCTGACTCTGTCCACTGCCCTGCTGACTCTGTCCACTGCTCTGCTGACACCGTCCACTGCTCTGCTGACACCGTCCACTGCTCTGCTGACACCGTCCACTGCTCTGCTGACACCGTCAACTGCTCTGCTGACTGACACCATCCACTGCCCTGACACCATCATCATCTACTGACTGACACTGTCCATTTTTAAGGTAAGCTGAGTTTATAGTTTTACAGTGAGATTTAATATATGGGTACAAAAATACTTTTTATCTATTTAATCATGCCCCTTTAAGCACCTTCCACTGTTAAAGCAATTTGGCCACACCCATTGTTTACCACGGCATGCTACATGCACTACATTACTACTCATCTTGGGGAATCCTAAAAATTGCTACATGTTCAGTGAGTCACTATTACCAACCGTTTGAAACCCCTAATATATACAGTATATTATTATTACCATCCCATGGCTTATTTATGTGAAGAGCTGGGGGTTGTGAGGATGGAGAACTTCTCTTTTGGGGGGGGGGGGGGGGCATCGAACTGAGTCTTTGTTCCAGGTGAAAGAATAGATTTGCCACAGCTAACTCATATAAACCATTCTAATTCACCTACCGTATTTATCGGCGTATAACACGCACCGGCGTATAACACGCACCCCAAGTTTAGGAGGGCATTTTAAGGAAAAAAAGTTTTAGGAGGGAAGTTTAGGGAAAAAAAACACTTACATTTAAGTTTCATTTGCAGCTTGCCCAGCGTCATTTGCAGCTTTGCCCAGTGTGATTTGCAGCTTGCCCAGTGTGATTTGCAGCTTGTCAGCGTTATTTGCAGCTTGTCAGCGTCATTTGCAGCTTGCCCAGTGTCATTTGCAGCTTTGCCCAGTGTGATTTGCAGCTTTGCCCAGTGTGATTTGCAGCTTGCTCAGTGTGATCTGCAGCTTGCCCAGTGTGATCTGCAGTTTGCCAGCGTCATTTGCATCTTTCCCACATTTAAAATTGCCGCCTAGAAAGACCGCACGGCCGGAAAAGACCGAGCGCCGGCGGAAAAGCCAGAGCCGTCTGTTCGGCTCCGCTCGCAGTCCTGCCTCCCTGCTGTTTCGGAAGCGAGTGCAGGGAGGCGGGACTGCGAGCGGAGCCGGAAAAGCCTGAGCCATCTGTTCGGCTCTGCTCGCAGTCCCGCCTCCCTGCTGTTTCGGAAGCGAGCGCAGGGAGGCGGGACTGCGAGCGGAGCCGAACAGACAGATCGGTCTTTTTCGGCGGCGCTCGTTTTTTTCGGCGGGGCACTTTTTTTTTCGGCGGCGGTCGCTGTTTTTCGATGCCATTTGATTTTTTTGGGCACTTTGTTTTGGGGTATCGGCGTATAACACGCACCCACGACTTTCCCCCAATTTTAAGGGGGAAAAGTGCATGTTATACACCGATAAATACGGTAATTGTTATAATCATAGGTGGTCTATGTCACACAAGTCATTCTTTTAAGGTTTCGCTACTTGTTTCACATAAAGAGAAACTGTATACGTGTGACAGGTAGGACTCTGAAATTGAGCATTTGAATCCATATTTTTTTCACCTGCAGCTTTTGCAGTCCCTGGCTGTATTTACTATACTCTCTAGCGTGTTTCTAGTTAGACCTTACAGTAAAGTGAGAACCTGGGAATCCGACAAAGGATCAAAAGAAGAATGAACAATATTAATTTGCAATAATTCATATTTGTCTAAAATATGTTTCATAGTTTTAGTCCTGGCTATTATAACTAATGGAGAAAGAAGTATTTACAAAACTGACATTCTCTCTAAAGTGGAATTCCAGTAAAAACTTGTCTAGCTTTGCATAGTGTGGGAAAGGGACAGAGTATCTGTCATGTTTTATTTCTCTTTATGTCCACAAGATTTATTAAATTTGGTCATTGGCACTGGGAAGGGTATCACATTGTAAGATTTTCCTTCGTCTCCTATTCTGATAAATCTAAATAAAAACTTGAAAAGAAAGCTAATTGTTCCTAGACACCTTTTTTTCAGAAAATTACACCTTTATATCTGGGTTGCTGGTTGTGTGTGTGTGCTGTGTGTAGGTACAAAGAGCAAACATGAAAACTGAGATCCTTCCAAGATATATGTCACAAGATCAAACTTTTTTTAACATACTGTAAGACCTTTTATCATTGTTAAATGCTCTTGAGAACAAATCTTGATACAATATATCAGAATAGTTTTTACCTTTAAAATGCCACTATCACATTTAGCTTAAATGCAACAATAATTTCCAGTACACACTTAACAAATATTCACAGAGTAATTGCTATCTATTTATTCCTGTGAAATGCTATATGTCCAGTGGAAAATAATACCACCCCCTTTCTAATAAACAAGTGAATATGTAATTACATTTTTGTTAAATTTTACATGCATTGCTTACTGCAAGGTCACAGATTTTAAACTGCATATGCTACTAATGGAGCACATTTATCATTTCCTGACAGGCATTCAGCAGCATATGTGAAATAAGATGGAGTTCCCAGTTTATATTCTATTGGACATTGTTGGGATTTAATTGGACATTTAGAATTTAAAATTCAATTTCAGATAACAAGGGATCATTCAAAAACATATGCATAAATGTTAATCATAAAGTGCTAGCAAGGTGAAATTTATACTAAACCCAACACATAGTATAGCTAAAAGAGCTGTTAGCAAAAATTTTTTTTGATTTTTAACAAGCTATTACAATATCTATTTATGCAATTTATATAATTTGCTGGACAAAGCTTACCGCTTTAATGTATGGGAACATTTACTTTAAAATAAATTAACAGTGTGTTCAAGTAGAAACAACTGTTTGAAGTTAATGTCACTAAAGGCCAAACTTCTTTGGATTATTGCCTTGAAGAGCATTCACTTACCTAGCATGTCTGCGATTTCAGGTCACTTTAAAATCGTTTTCACTATAGCAGGCTATCCTGTCACAGAAATCAAATCAAGCTCCCTAACTTGTAAAGTAAAGATTTCAGGGGGAAAAAACATTGCCATGCCAAGAGACACTTATATCACTAGGTTTAATAACTTATTTAGGCAAACACTTAAAACTAGGGTTAAGTTTCATGTTCCACGAACCATGAATTATACCTGAACTTGAGCATTTTGCAGTTCCATAATTTGTCAATGATGTCAGACAGCATCCCCAGCCAGTTTGTCGACATTCATCTGTGGGATCTGTCTTTAACGAGAGTATGGCAGTGGGGTGTAGTTCATCATCAGAACTTTATCCAGGCATGAAGCCTGTCTGGCCATGAAAGGGAGGGGCAGTAAGTGTATAGCTTTCCTCCTGAACCATATCAGGCCCCATGCCCTCAACACTTGGAAAGTACCTTGTCAGGGGAGTATGTTGATAGGGACAAGAGCCTCATCCTCACTTCCCTGGCCTGCTATGTGTGGGGGTCTGTGGAGAGGACTTCTCAGAATCTCAACAAAGTAAATAATGAGGAAAATGTTATACTTACCTAACGGTAATTTTCCTTTCCTGATGCAAGCATGACAGCGTATGGGTAGGCTCCACCCCCTGCCCTATCTCAGGACCGGTTATACTATAAGATTAGGTCTCCTCCCTGCCTGCAGCATTCTCGTAATTTAGTATCACTGTGAGGCCTTTTGTTTCTTTCTTTCGTTCTTTTTTTTTTTTTTTTTTTTTTTACTGGAGGGACCCGTATGCTGTCATGCTTGCATCAGGAAAGGAAAATTACCGTTAGGTAAGTATAACATTTTCCTCATTCCTGACACAGCATGACAGCATATACGTATGGGATGTACAAAATCACCAGACAGGTGATGGGTGGGTAATGCTGTACTATTTATTCTATATACACATTTATATAGTTTTATTTGTTTGTCAATTGCTCCAATACCAAGCGGCCAAACTATACTGTAGTTAAAGCCACAGGGTCCACTTTACAGTGGTTCACAAAAGTATTGAAGGTTGCCAGGTTGCGGCCCTACAAATTAGTACAGGGGTGACCCCTCGGAAATTCGCCCATGAGGCCCCCATCCCCCGTGTCGAGTGAGCCCTAAGCTCTGCTGGGGGTTCTAGATTTTTTGCAGTATAAGCTCTCCATATGACCTTCACTAGCCACGATGCCAGTGTCCTTGAGGACGCTGCCAGCCCTTTTCTGCTCCCTTCTGGGATGATAAACATATTTTCTGTCTTCCTGAATGATGGCGTCATTTCTATGTAACTTTTTAAGATGGACCCAATGTCCAGACTGTGTGGTATCTCTGATGTTTCTGCCTGGAAAGTTGGAAGTACTACTTCCTGATCCCTATGGAATGGGGTATTAACTTTAGGCCTGTAGTGCGGTAGTGTTCGTAATATCACTCTGTCTGCCAGGTGGCAACAGTATGGTGGTTTATAGCCTAAGGCTTGTATATCTGACACCCTCCTTTCCGAGGTGATTGCTGTAAAGAAACACTGCTTTTAGAGAGATGTTCCATAGAGATGTAGTCTGCCCTAACTCAAAGGGGGCCAGTGATAAAAAGTCCAAAACTATTTGGAGATCCAATGGTGGGACATATGATCGTTCTGCGGGATGAATTCTCCCACATGCCTTTAAGAACTGACGGATTAGGCACCATGATGCCCACTTCAGTCCTTACAATGCTGTCAGGGCTGAGATTTGTACCTTGAGTGTACCAACACTAAAGCCTTTGTCGTGACCTGTTTGGAGGAAGCTTAGAACCTGGGGTTCTGATGGTGCCCGGGGATCGAACTCTTGGTCTTCCGTGAAGGATATGAACTTTTCCCATATTCAAGAGTAGGTCTGGTTAGTGGTAGCTGTTCTTGCTTTCAACAGTGTTTCCACCACAGCCGCCAAACACCCTGTTACCCTGTTTCTTTTCCTTTAAGCCTCCAGGCTGCTAAGTGTAAAGCTCTTGGGTCTGCATGTACCACTTGACCTTGTTGTTGCAGGTTCGGTATGTTTGGAAGGGGTATCAGAGGTTCCACCGCTAAAGACTGCAGTAATGGGAACCACAGTCTGCGTGACCACATTGGAATTATTGCTATCACCATCCCTGAGTGTGTTTTTATTCTGTTGAGTAGCCTGAAGATTAGTGCAATCAGAGGGAATACATAAGGTAGTCTGCAAACCAATATGGTGTTGAGAGCATCTGTTGCTTCCGTTTGCTGGAACCTTGCCATGGCCAGAAAAAGCCTGCACTTTGTGTTCGTTGTGGTTGCCATTTTATCCAGGTCTGGATAGCCCCAGTGTCTGAATATCCAATGGAAGACTGATTGGTTCAGGGAACATTCGTTGGGGTCTAGGGTTCTCCTGCTCAAGGTGTCTGCAATAAAGTTTTGCGGGGCTGGGATATAAACCGCTGAAAGATGAGCTAGATGTTGTGCCCACTCCATTATTGGTGATACCTCGGTGAGCAGCGACGACTTCGTGTTCCGCCCTGTCTTTTCCCATAAGTGACTGCTGTCCTGTTGTCCATCTGGACGACCACGCTTGTCCCCTGAACCTGTGTGTGAAATGCTTACAGTGCACAGAGGGCTGCCCTCAATTCTATCACATTGGAGACCTCTCTCTGTCTGTACCTCCACCTAAGAGCCCATTGTAGTGTGCACCCCATTCCGATGCTGAGGCATCTGATGTTATCACTTGGCAGGGAATCTGGTACTAGTTTATGGTATTTGTGGAGATTTGCCAGATCTCTCCGCCATTCTAGGGACTTTCTCAGACTTGATAATCCACCCGAACTCCTGTAATGTGTCTATCAGTATTTGACGATGGTTCAACAGTATTTGCGGGCTTTCTGCCATCAGCAGGATATCTAAGTAGTGAAAGGCTTGTAGTCCTTGTTTGCGTAGAATGGCTATTATTGGTAGCAAGCTCTGGAGAAAGCTCTGGAGAAAGCTCTGGGCGAGGTAGACAGGCCGAACGGTAGGCACACAAATTGTAAATGCTGGTTTGACACAACGAACCGCATATATTTGTGGAACTGCGCATGTACCGGAATGTGCAAATATGCATCTCTTAGGTTGAGGGACAACATCCAGTTGCCCTTTGAAAGGGCTTGCGTTACTGACTGCAATGACTCCATCTTGAAACTCTAGACTGATATTAATTTGTTCAGGTCTCTTAGATCCAGGACGGGCCTTAAGTCGCCTCTATTTTTTGGAACCTAGAAAAGTGGTGAATATAAACCTTGCATTTGCTCCTGTATTGGTACTGGTTCTATCGCGCCCTTCTGTAGTAGCGCTTGGATATATTTAAATATTATCTGAGCTCTCTGTTGATTGCGTGGTAATCGTGTGAGAGAGAAGTGGGGGTTTTTGGGAAGGGATAGGAACTTCCAACGGTGTCCTGCTTGGACCACATCTATGACCCAGGGTTCTTTGACTCACTCTGTCCAAACACAAGCGTATCTGTGCAACCTGGCACCTACTGCCCCATCTGGACTGGGAAACCGTCAAATCGGTTTCTGCTGCTCCGAAGACTATCTTGACTTTGGCATTCGTGCCTTTTTTATACTCTTTAAAAGGTCTAAATTCTCTCACTTTATTTGGATACTGCTTCTTTCCCTGGAAGCGTCTTTGTTTTGGCTTCACATCTTGCAGGAGCATACCTGACTTGCCTCCAGTGACATTTTATTGCCAAACAAGGCAGTTCTGAACGGAATGCGGTACCAGTTTTCCTTTGACGATATATCCGCTGTCCATGTCTTGAGCCACAGTGCTCTCCTCGCCATTACCGACGACTGCATGGCCCTGGCTGAGCAGCGCATGGCATCAATCGCTGCCTCGCTGACAAAGTCACCTGAAAGTTTAATGTTGGTTAATAATTTGAGGCATGTGGTCATATCTGCTTCTGATTGTAGATCTGCTTCTACGCTTTCTGCCCAAGACGTAATGGCTTTGGCCAAAGAGCTAAGTACCAAGACAGGTCTACATGCGTTGCCTACTGCTATGTAGGCTCTTTTCACGTCTGCATCCATCCTTCTATCTAAAGGCTCCTTAAATCACACTGCATTGTCCATGGGAAGGGTTACATGGCAGGCGAGTCTCATAATTGTAGCATCCACAAGGGGTGGCATTTCCAGGGAGTGCATATCCTCCGTTTTCAACGGTTACATACGGTTAAATCTGTTGACCGGGGACACCTTCCTGTCCATCTTCTCCCACTCTTCTTTAATAATGTCTTTTACCTCTTCTATAAGAGGGAACAAGAGACTTGTTTTTTTTCAACTGGGAATAGTACCGCCTTGTTTTAGTGGGTTGCGTTACTTTTTCCTCCCACTCTAGTGCTTCTCTAACTGCATTTACCAAAGGCTGTACTGAGGAGTATCTGAAACCTAGAGTGCTGTCCTCTTGCTGGGATTCCTCTCCTGAACTGGACCCTGGGGAAGGATCTCTTGGTCTCTGGGCTGCCGTCAGGCTCACACCACTCCCCAGGCTGACAAGTTGTGGTCGTTAAGTCTTGTAGATACTCCTTGACCGTTTGTTTGATCATGAGGATCATTTCAGCCTGTTCGGCCTCTTTATCTGTTGCAGCTTCTAGTAGGCAAGCTTTACATAAAATTTTTCCTGTAATGGCTCTTAGTCCACATCCTACACAGAGATCATCTCTAGACTCTTCTTCCTGATGTGTATATTCTAGTCTGTGCTGGCTTTGTTTGCGGGCTTTAGAGTGTGTAGCCAACCTCTCAGAGCTTGAGGCATGTTGCTGGTTTGTCTCCCTACTCTTGGAGGAGTGTTGCGGCTAAAGAGGGCTGAAACAGATTACAGCCTGTCAGTGTGTCCACTCTTTTTTAGGATTTCATACAGACACATATACCTACCTGCCCTCACCTTAGGATACATGGCTGGTCCCTAGGAGAGCTCATCTTTTGACTCTGAAATTCACAGACAGTACTGTCTCAGTCACTTGTCCCAACATTGGAAATAAAAAACGTTTGATTTGCATGTCTCCTACCTGTGTCCTCGGATCGATTTCCATGGCGCCTGACAATTTCACGCTGGTGCATTTGTGTCTTCACAGGTTGCGCACTAACCTCCTAAAAGTGCTGGGGTGGGTGAGCCCCCTCTGCGGCTTCCTGAGACGCTCCTCGCGTCGTTTCCGATACTGGAAGTACCTCCGCCGCCTTCTTACTGCACAAGGAAGTTATACCTTGTATTCTGAAATCCAGCTTACCGGAAGTTGTGTTTCCGCCATCTTGCTCCACTCAATGAGGCTGCTAGCTGCAGAGTCACTAGAAGTAGTGATTCTGCCATTTTGAGAATGGGCAGACCACTGCACGTTTGTTTGCTGTTTTCTGATGGCTATCCTAGACCAGATACCTGCACCCTTCTCCAGGATCCTTGCAGGGTGAGGTCTCCCCCATATAGGCTTTCATGTCTGCCTGTACAGCGGGAAGCTTTGACACAGGAGAGGCTTGAACCTTGTGTCACCTTGTCAGAAGTGTCTGACAAGGTGAGGGAAAAATAAAAATCCTGCTCTCAGCAGTAGCATAACCGGCTGTTAGCAGTGGAGAAAAAAAGAGAATGCTGCAGACAGGGAGGAGACCTAATCTATAAGTATAACTGGTCCATAGATAGGATAGGGGGCGAAGCCTACCCATACGTATATGCTGCCATGCTGTGTCAGGAAACACACAGACACTTTGGAAGTAAAAGGCCCCTTTGACACTGGCGGAGTCTTCCAGCAGTTCCACCTGCTCAGCTGGGGATCTCTCTGCTGATCTTTCTTATGCCCCGTACACACGGTCCGAAATTCCGACCACAAAATCCGTCTGATTTTTTCCGACGGATTTTGTCCGACACTGGTGTTGCATACACACGGTCGGAAAAAGTTGTCGGAAAATCCGATCATTCTGAACGTGGTGACGTTCGTTGCGTATGACGGAACTACGTAGAGGCTAGTAGCCAATAGCTTTGGTCTCGTAATTTGATCTGAGCATGCGTGGCACTTTGTCCGTCAATATTCTCTACACACGATCGGAAAAAGTCTGATCGCACTTTGTTTTTTGGAAAATTTGATAGCAGGATCAAAGTCCGATGGAGCCCACACACGGCCGAATTTTCCGACAACATGGTCCGATCGGACATTTTCCGTCAGAATTTCCGACGTGTGTACGGGGCATTAGTCTGTGTGAAAGTTATAGAAATGTATTAACTAAGGCAAATAGGCAGTTCACATTGCAAGGGAAATTTCCTCCTAGCTTAGTGAATGAGGTGAAGCTCTGCTTACTTCCATCATTCAATCATGTGGAAGCAAAAAAATAATTTTTTTTAAATCTTACTTGCATTGGGTATACCTTGCAAAGTGAATTTTTTTGCGGGATTCAATAAGCCTAGGGAAAATTCCCTGCCAAATTGAACAGCATATTTGCCTTTAGTAAATAGACCCCATAGGGTCTTACAAAGTATGGTATATATGGTATATTTGCGACTTATGAACCCTGATGTTCTGAGGGGCTAACGCATTTATTGAGGCACTAAAATGCCAGCACATTACAAACACATCAAAAATTGACACTTTTTGGAAAGTGGACATCCAAGGGTATTTGGAGCATTTTGAAAACCAACTTTTTTGCCACAATTATTTGGAAAATAAAGAAGATAAACATAGCATACAGCATAGGCATATTTAGAAATAAACCCCAAAATATATTCTGTTACTGCTCTTGAGTATGAGGTTACCACTTGTGTAAATGCTTTTGTTGCACAGCTGTATAGAGGGGTCCAAAATCCAATCAACACCTTCAGGCTTTTAATTGGCATACATTAGGCATCTGATTTCCTGACTGCCTTTTACATTGTTGGAGGCCCTGGAGTACCAGGACAATAAAAAAGGCCAACAAAATAACCACATTTTTGAAAGCAGATACCTCAAGGTATTTACTAAAAAACACAGTGAGTCTTTTGAATATTTAATTTGTTTTGTCACAAGTTTTTGGAAAATGAAGAATATTTCTCATATGCAGCCTTGACATACTAATAATCACATACTAAAACATATATTTCTACTTCGCCTGAGTATGGGGATACCACATATGTGAAACTTTATTCCTGCTTATATGCATAATGGAGCCCAGACTGCAAAAACACCTGTAGGCTTTCAAGGTGTAAAGAGCTTTCAGGGGTATGATGATATCAGCTTGCTAAGCTCTTCCCAATGCGTATTATCACAATTGACATACTTCACATAACTCACTTTGGATTGGGGGTTTTCTCATTATTTTGTATATTTATTCTGTTGAAATAGACAGGTGTCCCTGGTTGTTTTATTTAAATTACATTGTAGTATAATAAATTGCATTGTACTTTTTATGTCTCCTCTCCAGCCACCCAGTGCAATATATCTGCTTACCTCCAAATGTGGACCCCAATATAATATCAGGTAATATAAGGTCATACATGCTTAAATTTATAAACACCAAGGTGATGTCTCCTCCAGCATGCTTCTGTATTCTCATTCTCCTCCTCGCCCTCCAGCAGCTCCAGACTCACAGGTAAGGATACATGCAAACATAAAATAAAAATAATAGTGTTCTCTGTATAAAAGGATATTTTCATGTAGTTGCCAAAAAAACACTCACAATGACAACCTTAAATGCATATCGATGCATAATCCTCCATCCACAGCCCACGCTATTCCCACTGTCCATGTGATTAATCAGTGCAATTAAAGCGGTTGTAAACCTCAGGACGTATTTTTTTTGTCTGCAAGGCAAAGGCTTAATGTACTAGTATGCATCGCATACTAGCACATAATGTGAAACTTACCTGAAAACAAAGCCTTCCAGCGAAGCGTTGTCATCGCTGGAGACAGCTTCCATCTTCAGCCGTCTTGCTTCCAGGTTCCCGGACCCCGGCTCTTTGACTATCCAGAGCCACAAGGTCCTCACTCCCGCGTATACGTGCAGGAGCTGCCGGTCACTGGCTGCATGTACAGTAAACATCTCCTAAACGGTGCACATTTAGGAGATATTTACACTACCTATAGGTAAGCCTTTTTATAGGCTTACCTGAAGGTGACATTCAAACATGGAAGTTTACTTCCTCTTTAATCTGCTCACCTCTCACTGTGAACCCCAATATAATCAAGGTCAAACTGGCACATGTTATTCCATCCAGAACAGTATTTCCTCCACTCCACCTAAACACTCCCCTCCTTTGCGCTGCTCGACATTCACAGGCAAGGTAACAGGTGAACACAAAAATTACACTAATAGTGTTCTCTGTATGAAACCCCCAATAAAAACACTCACACTCATAGAGCACACCCAGTGATATGGTAAGCACGCGCCGTAGACAGCGGTGCCTGTCTTTTTGCAAATATCTCCTAAACCGTGTATGTTTAGGAGATATTTCTTGGACCTACAGGTAAGCCTTAATCTAGGCTTACCTGTAGGTCAAAGTGGTCTGTAACCACTTTAACTGTGCCTGCCGCATCATACCTATAGGACGCATTTTCTTACGTCGCCTTAGTGCTGCTACTTCAGGGGTGAAATTGCTGACCACGTAGTGTCAGCTTTTGACATTGACCTGTATATTGATGCTGCTGGCAGCTTGGATTTTGAGGCATATTGTCAGGTATATTGCATGGTGCGCAGCAGCGTGGCCTGAGTAATGGCGAGTTACAGGATTTTTGACCAACCTGGTACTATTGGAGCTTTTCTCGATTGTGGTGGTGGTAGACATTTGGGGATCTCAGTTTCAGAATCATGCTTGCTGTGTTACCTTGTTCTTCGTTGTTTAAGTTTTACCTGTTTTGTGAAAGCTGTACATGTCCCGGGAGTGGACAATTAAATTGATGCTTTGTCTCATTTTCAGTCGGACAGGTTCCCAGAGGCTGGCCCCGGTGGCAGAGCAGTGGGTGATTCCTTGTCCTGCACATCTGTGGAGACTGGCATTGGAATAGCTGGTTCCCTGTGCAAGGCTGGGTGAGTGAGGGTACCTGGGCAGTGTACTCTTCAGTTTGGAAGGAATGGTCAGTATTGGTAAATTCCATTGGTGGTTGCTCTTCGGATCAGGACAGACTTTCCCTGCTGTTGTATGTTATCGGGGCGGAGATCACAGTGGGCACATCCGAACAAGTGTGGTATGGGTGGGTTGATGTTTTCAGATATACAGGTCGCTGCCGAAAGTGTTCAGCTCCATATCAGCAGATCGAAAACTGACCAGGCAAGGGTATTGCCACAACGTTGTTCAAAGTGCTTCTGAAGACGGTATGTCCGGTTCTCACTGTACAGCGTTATGTGCAGGTCAGGGGGCAGTGCAGGGGCCTTTGTTGTGACATGTGGATGGCTCATCCCTGTCGTGTTTTTAGTTTGTGGCGATTTTCAAGCGCTGTTTGGTTGAGGCGGGCAGAATAGCTTCCTAGTTTAATACTCATTCCTTTCGAGTAAGGGCAGCTACAGAGGCAGCTTGCTGGGGTTTGAGTCAGCAGGTGGTGAGACCAGGGGTCAAGTCCTGGGGAAAAAAGTGTGGGAACTCCCACCCAAGATCCACTCCCCCACCAAAAAAAATAAAAAATGATACGCTCATATGCATAAATATTTCACAGAAAATAAAGTGCAACATTTATTGTAAAGTGCCAGTTTACAAAAACAAAATAAGTTAATTTGTCAAACTAACAGAATAATCACCACAATGGGTGATGATCTTTCCCTCGTTCTATTCCTCCCACTGACACCAATGATGGGGGACTATTCCTTCCACCAGAGAGCAGGGGTTCCCATCAGAGTGCCCCCCATTAGAGAGAAGGTATCCCCATCAGAGAGCCCCCCGACTGAGCCATCACAAAGTAGAAAAACGTGTACCTGGATAAGTCCTTGACGAAGGAGCATGCTGCAGGGGGGCAAAAGCCGGGCTGAGGAACTTGCTGATGAGGGCGGGGAGCACAGGTGATGTCATTGATTGTTAGGACACTGGCGGTTCTAGCAGCCAATGACAGTATTGCAGCGGGGATCTAGCGCTGCAGTTTGGCAGGCACGGTCCTGTATAGTATAGCCGCGGCTGCTGGAGGAGGAGGACCGAGGGAGGAGAGGACACCGTCCTTCACTATGCGGCAATGCTGGGCATCGGCGCTTAGTGAAGGATCGGCTCCAGGGCTGGACTGGGACAAAAATGTTGCCCTGGACTTCATCCAGACCGGCCCAGGGCACAACACATCAGGGTATGGTACATCAGGGCACAGCACATCAGGGTACAGAGCCCAGCACATCAGCCTACAGGGCACATCAGGGCACAACACATCAGGGTACAGGGCACAACACATCAGGGCACCTCAGGGCACAGTACATCAGGGCACAGTACATCATGGCACAGGACATCGGGGAACATCAGGGCACAGGGAAAATCAGGGCACAAGGCACATCAGGTCATGGGGCACATCAGGGCATAGGATATCAGGGCACGTGGCATATCAGGTCATGGGGCCCATCAGGGCATAGGACATCAGGGGAAAACTGGAGACGGGGCACATCAGGGCATGGGGCACATCAGGCCACATGGCACATAGCACATCAGGGCACATGGCACATCAGGGCACAGGGCACATGGCAAATAGCACATCAGGGCACGGGGCACATCAGGGCATGGGGCACATGGCACATCGGGGCACATCAGGGCACATTATTGAACATCAGGGCACATGGCACATTATGGGGCACATCAGGGCATATTATGGGGCACATAGCACATCAGGGCACGGGGCACATCAGGGCATGGGGCACATCAGGCCACATGGCACATCAGGGCACATAGCACATCAGGGCACGTGGCACATCGGGGCACATCAGGGCACATTATGGCACATGGCACATCATGGCACATGGCACATGGCACATTATGGGGCACATGGCACATCAGGGCATAGGACATCGGGGCACAGCACACATCAGGTCACAGGACCCATCAGGGCATAGGACATCAGGGCACATCAGGGCGCGGGGCATATTAGGGCGCGGGGCACCTCAGGGCATGGGGCACATCAGGCCACATGGCACATCAGGGCACATTATGGGGCACATTATGGGGCACATTATGGGGCATATAGCAAATAAGGGCACGGGGCACATCAGGGCATGGGGCACATCAGGCCACATGGCACATCAGGGCACAGGGCACATAGCACATCAGGGCACATGGCCCATCAGGGAACGGGGCACATGGCACATCAGGGCACGGGGGACATAGCACATCAAGGCACGGGGCACATCAGGGCACAGGGCACATTGGGACACATCAGGGCTCAGGGGCACATCAGGGCACCCTATGGGGCACATCAGGGCACATTATGGGGCACATTGGGGCACATAGCACATCAGGGCACACTATGGGGCACATTGGGGCACATAGCACATCAGGGCACGGGGCACATCAGGGCATGGGGCACATAGCACATCATTAAGATGTGCCCCCCATTAGAGAGCAGGTATCCCCATCAGAGAGCCCCCCCATCAAAGTGTCCCCAGAGTTCCCCATCAGAGTTGTGACTGAGCCATCACAAAGTAGAAAAACGTGTACCTGGATAAGTCCTTGACGAAGGAGCATGCTGCAGGGGGGCAAAAGCCGGGCGGAGGAACTTGCTGATGAGGGCGGGGAGCACAGGTGATGTCATTGATTGTTAGGACACTGACGGTTCTAGCAGCCAATGACAGTATTGCAGCGGGGATCTAGCGCTGCAGATTGGCAGGCACGGTCCTGTATAGTATAGCCGCGGCTGCTGGAGGAGGAGGACCGAGGGAGGAGAGGACGCCGTCCTTCACTATGCGGCAATGCTGGGCATCGGCGCTTAGTGAAGGATCGGCTCCAGGGCTGGACTGGGACAAAAATGTTGCCCTGGACTTCATCCAGACCGGCCCAGGGCACAACACATCAGGGTATGGTACATCATTATGGGGCACATTATGAGGCATATAGCAAATAAGGGCACGGGGCACATCAGGGCATGGGGCACATCAGGCCACATGGCACATCAGGGCACATAGCACATCAGGGCACATGGCACATCAGGGAACGTGGCACATGGCACATCAGGGCACGGGGGACATAGCACATCAAGGCACGGGGCACATCAGGGCACAGGGCACATTGGGGCTTATCAGGGCTCAGGGCACATCGGGGCACATTGGGGCACATGGCACATTAGGGCACACTATGGGGCACATTGGGGCACATAGCACATCAGGGCACGGGGCACATCAGGGCATGGGGCACATAGCACATCAGGGCATGGGGCACATTAGGGCACAGGGCATGGGGCACATCAGGGCACGGGGCACATCAGGGGGCACATTAGGGGATCTTACTAGCCAGATGTATGAAGCGCTTGTCTGTAGTAAGTTTTCTCTCATGTCACGCAAACCTGCTCGCTCCCCAGCGGCCCCTCCTCTCTTCCCATCTATCCCAGATGATGTCACAAGCCAATGGGGATAGACGAGAAGAGAGGAGGGGCCGCCGGGGTGCGAGCAGGTTTGCGTGACACGAGAGAAAACTTACTACAGACAAGCGCTTCCTTCGCTACTCTGCATGCCTCTCGATCTACCTGTCAGGCGCCAGATATCGGGTAGATTACCGCGGCTCTGGAAGCTGTAGTCCTGCAAAGGGAACAGCATTCCTGCTGTGAAAAAAGTGCAGGGACGCCATCCCCACGCGTTCCCACAGGATTCGAGCCCTGGATGAGACCTATAGGGAGGTGGGAGTCTGAACGTTTTAAAATTTATGTCAGGCTCGCGTGGTGGGTCAGGGGGTCTTTGGGGGCTCAGAGATTAACCAGATTGTTAAAGAATTGGGGGCCCATTTAGGGTATGGTGCTCCCACCTGGTTGGTTGTTGGTGGTTCTCCCCGAAACTAGGTCCCCTGGGGGAAAGTCAAAATGTGGAAGTCGCAACGTCTTCGAGACAGATGGGGCACAGCTGAGGACATGGTCGATAATAGTCATAAAATCTGCCTTAAGGACACCCAAAGACCCTCTCCTGGTTGTATTTTTTAATTGGTATTGTTAAAATTGTTTTGTTTCTGTTATTTATTCATTTGTTAATGAAAGGGCTGCTGTGGCCATTTAAACCCACGTCACACAGTGTTGTGTCTTTTATTATAAGTTAGAGGACCGAATGTTGGCGAATCCTATAGTCATGCTATGGATGGAATAACACATGCCTTGGATGGAATGACATATGCCAGTTTGACCTTAATTATATTGGGGTCCACAGTGGGAGTTGAGCAGATTAATTGCACTGATTAGTCACATGCACAGTGGGAATAGTGCAGGCTATGGATGGAGTTTTATAAATTTACCGTATATGCATTTAAGGCTGTCATTGTAAGAGCTGTTTTTGCAACTGCATGAAAATATCCTTTTACACAGAGAACACTATTATTTTTATTTTGTATTGTTTGCATATATACTTACCTGTGAGTCTGGAGCTGCTGGAGGAGAAGTAGAAAACAGAAGCATGCTGGAGGAAACATCCCCTTGGTGTGAGGTGAGCAGATATATTGCACTGGGTGGCTGGAGACACAGCACAACATTTTGGGAAGTTTATAGAAATCTTCACATGTGTAACACAATGGTGATGGACTATTGATCATCTGAAATTTCGACTTTTATTTATTTTGTGCTTTTCCAGGCATATTACATCATTTTTATAGTCTGAGTATAAATAGTGTGGTGGAAACCACTGTTGATGTTTAACATTTCAAGCATTGTATTTTCTGTCACATTGAATGTTATATTTACACTAGGATTAGCAATGCACTGGTTATTCATTTATATATTTGCATATATATTGGTATAGAGTTTCAAGGAAGAATGCAGCATCTTTTGTACAACTATTTAATATCTTTTATCTAAATATTTTGCATGCAACTTACAATATCAAATTCTAGTCATATACAGTATTTGTGGATACTTAAATTTATTTACATTTATATAAAAAGAAAAAACATATGCAGGGAAGGACTCTACGGCTGGATTCACATCTATGCATTTTTATTGCTTTTTGCATTTTGCAGATTTAGACTACAGAACGTGTTCCATAGGAAACCATGTTAAATGGACTGTGGTGCAAATCTGCAAAAATGCAAAAAGCACTAAAAATGCATAGGTGTGAATCCAGCCTAAGGGGTAGATTTACAATAACTGGTGCACTCTGAATCTGGTGCAGCTGTGCATGGTAGCCAATCAGCTTCTAAACTCAGCTTGTTCAATTAAGCTTTGGCAATAAAACCTGGAAGCTAATTTGTTTCTATGCAGAAGTCAGCCTAATTTTGCACTCTCCAACTTTAGTAAATAAACCCCTAAGTATAGTATTAAAAACATAAGTATTCAACAAATAAAAATACTTAAAGCTAGTGCACTCACAAATGTGGTCTTGTACTGTTGCATAGCAGGTCCTCATAGTCCCAAGCAGGGGCAGCAGGGGAGTCCATCCATTGTAATGGAAAAAGGCTGGGAAGCCTCCTGAGGAACCCATGCCAATTGCGGTCAGAAGAAGCCACGCCCACTCTGATGTCACACCTAAGTCTAGATATCACATAGTGATGCATTTCTGGGAAGACACCCCTTTTCTTCAGCTTTCTAAAGTTTCCCTAGAAATGCGTCCCTATAAGGCATGTAGACTCCGGCATGTCATCATCACAGTCTGATCTGTAGCCACTCCAAAACATTATAAATCTAGTATATTATGCCCATTAATAAAAGTAATTGGAAGTTGAATGCATTACTTGTTATCCCTATTGAAAGCCTATGTTGGGCAGCAAAGAAATGTCTATGGCCCCTCCATCCTGAAGCTCTTGTGACACAAGACAGCAGGACTACAAGAATGCCACCAACTTAAATAAATAAGCAGCATCAAACAATTATTGAATCATAACCCATGAGCAGATGGTATTTATTGGGCTGAGCATTTGTATTGATCACACGTGTTTTGTTGACTGTTCAATTTATTCTATAAGTACAGTAAGTGATATAACTAAAGGTTTGGTGGGTATGTTATGCATTTTAGCTGATGACACAAAGGGGCTGATTTACTAAGATGAATGCACTGCGCCGGTTCAGACCTTAACTGGTGCTCTAGATAAATTATTAATTGATCGTATGAACCGGCGCACACATAAGCGCAACACATAATATGCCGGCGCACCGCCGTTATCATTAACAGTCCATTCGTACATGGGCAACGCGACTTCCAGCGTGACTTGGGGCGACTTGCAACACGACTTGGGGCGACTTTACAACACGACTTGGGGCGACTTACAACATGACTTGGGGCAACTTGCAACACGACTTTAAGTCGCCCCCAGGCCAGGCGACTTTAATTTAAAAAAAAAACGGCATGGGTTCCCCTCAAAGAGCATACCAGGCCCTTCAGGTCTGATATGGATATTAAGGGGAACCCTGCGCCAAAAAAAAATGGCGTGGGGGTCCCCCTCAAAATCCATACCAGCCCCTTCAGGTCTGGTATGGATTTTAAGGGGAACCCCGTGCCAAAAAAAAAAAAAAAATGGCGTGGGGGTCCCCCTCAAAATCCATACCAGCCCCTTCAGGTCTGGTATGGATTTTAAGGGGAACCCAGTGCCAAAAAAAATGGTGTGGGGTTCCCCCTCAAAATCCATACCAGCCCCTTCAGGTCTGGTGTGGATTTTAAGGGGAACCCCGTGCCAAAAAAAAAATGGCGCGGGGGTCCCCCTCAAAATCCATACCAGACCCTTATCCAAGCACGCAACCTGGCAGGCTGCAAGAAAAGAGGGGGGACGAGAGAGCGCCCCCCATCCTGAACCATACCAGGCCACATGCCCTCAACATTGGGAGGGTGCTTTGGGGTCTCCCCCAAAGCATTTTGTCCTCATGTTGATGAGGACAAGGGCCTCATCCCCACAACCACCAGGGTTGTGGGGGTCTGCGGGCGGGGGGCTTATCGGAATCTGGAAGCCCCCTTTAAGAAGGGGACCCCCAGATCCCGCCCCCCGTGTGAAATGGTAAAGGGGGTACTTTTCCTACCATTTCACCAAAAAAGGGACAAAAGTGTTAAAAATGATAAGAGACAGTTTTTGACAATTCCTTTATTTAAGTCTTCTTCTTTCCATCTTCTTCCTTCTTCTTTCCTTCATCCTTCGGTTTCTTCCTCCATCTTCTTCTTCCTCCATCTTCTTCTTCCTCCGATCCTCTGCTTCTTGCTCCGCTGTTGTCGTCCGGCATCTTCCTCCATGGCTTATTCTTCCTCGCTTTGTTCTCGGGCCGCTCCGTGCAATGGGAGGCTCCCACTGTGTGACGCCTCTCTTCTTCTGACAGTTCTTATATAATGGAGAGCAGGGCCACCCGGTGACCCAGCACCCCTCTGAAGCACGGTTCCGTTATATTAGTGTCAGAAGAAGAGAAGCGTCACACAGCGGGAGCCTCCCATTGCCTGGAGCAGCCTGAGAACGAAGCGGGGAAGAAGATGCCGTGGAGGAAGATGCCGGACGAGAACACCGGAGCAAGAAGCAGAGGATTGGAGGAAGAAGAAGATGGAGGAAGAAGAAGATGGAGGATAAAACCGAAGAATGGATGAAAGAAGAAGGAAGAAGGAAGAAGAAGACTTTAATAAAGGAATTGTCAAAAACCGTCTCTTGTCATTTTTAACACTTTTGTCACTTTTTTTGTAAAATGGTAGGGGTACAACCCTTACCATTTCACACAGGGGGGGCAGGATCTGGGGGTTCCCTTGTTAAAGCCCCCCGCCCGCAGACCCCCACAACCACCGGCCAGGGTTTTGGGGATGAGGCCTTTGTCCTCATCAACATGGGGACAAGGTGCTTTGGGGGGGACCCCAAAGCACCCTCCCAATGTTGAGGGCATGTGGCCTGGTATGGTTCAGGGGGAGTGCTCTCTCATCCCCCCTTTTTTCCTGCGGCCTGCCAGGTTGCCTGCTCGGATAAGGGTCTGGTATGGATTTTGAGGGGGACCCACAATATCTATACCAGACCTGAAGGGCCTGGTATGGAATTTCGGGGGACCCCCACGCATTTTTTTTTCCTTAATTTTTTTTCTTAATGCTAACATGACCTGTTTGCAAATAGCCTTAAAAAAAAAACATAGAAGTGAACCAGCTTAAAAAAAAAAAAAAAAAAATCAAGTTGAGAGGTGCGCCTGTTCAACTCATGCAAATTAATTCACGTGGCTTGACATTTACTAAGATTTTGCCAGCGAAGTGAACCAGAGCACTTGAACATGCGCAAATGCCGCTTACGCATGCGCAGTGCAATAATTGACCTCACGCAGTTCTAAGTGTATTTGCTGGCGCAGCAGGCTTGTTCAGGGAAAGTCACTTTCTCATTCTATTTTGGGCATATTTGTTACTTGGACAGATATAACTATAACTATAACTACACATCACCCCGCATCACCCCCATAATATTGGCACTTCCAGCTTCTTTTAATCCTAAGTTGAAGATTTTGTGCGCCATGTCTATAGCGGCGCACCGATCGCCGCCTCCCACGTGCCGGCAAGATAATAGTAAATGGGAAATTGCGCTGTGTTACAGGCACAAATGTTTTGTAAATAGGGTTAATATCCCTGGAGGTGTACGTAACATGAAGCAGAATTTGTCATTGCTGAAAGTTTGGTCAAAGCAGTGAAAACTATAGTTCAATGTGTCTAAATGTAAAATATTGCATCTAGGGAAAAAGAATCCCTTGACAGAGTAAAACATTGGGAGTACATCGTTGGCCAGCACTACAGAATAAAAAGATTTAAGAGTACATAGTGCCTTGAAAAAGTATTCATACCCCCTTGACATTTTCCACATTTTGTCATGTTGCAACCAAAAACGTAAATGTATTTTTTGGGGATTTTATGTGATAGACCAACACAAAGTGGCACATAATTGTGAAGCGGAAGGAAAATGATAAATGGATTTTAAGATTTTTATACAAATAAATATGTGAAAAGTGTGGCGTGCATTTGTATTCAGCCCCCCTGAGTCAATACTTTGTAGAACCACCTTTCGTTGCAAGTTCAGCTGCTTTGCCACATCTAGAGAGTGACATTTTTGCCCATTCTTCTTTGCAAAATAGCTCAAGCTCTGTCAGATTGGATGGAGACCGTCTGTGAACAGCAATTTTTAAGTCTTGCCACAGATTCTCAATTGAATTTAGGTCTGGACTTTGACTGGGCCATTCTAACACATGAATATGCTTTGATATAAACCATTCCATTGTAGTTAGACATTTGCAGAACGAAAAAAAATTGTTTAGCTTCGTTTCGATTCGTTATTTACATACATTTATTTAGTTAACTTTGTTTAATCCATTTAATACATTTTCGGAATTTGTTTAGTTTATTCGTATTCAAATCGATTCAAATTTTCCAAATAGTTTCACATTTTCTGAATAGTTTTCAAATTAGGATTCAAAACGTTTCTAAATTTGAAAAGTTTTCAAATTCGAATTCAAAAATTTTTCAAATTCAAATTCAAAAATTTTTCAAATTCAAATTCAAAAAATTTTCAAATTCAAATAGTTTTCGATTTGTTTTACAATTTCCAAAGAGTATAAAACAGAAAAGAAGATAAAGGAATAGAATAGAAAAAAATATGATAGAATAGAAATGAATATAACAGAAAATAAGAGTAGAATATAATAGAGTAAAACAGAACAAAATAGAATAGAAAATAAAAGAACATAATTGAATAGAATAGAAATGAATAGAATATAATAAAAACAAATAGAATAAAATAGAATATAACCATCTTCTGAAATTCGAATAGAAAATAATAGAATGGAATTGAAAGAATCTAACCATCTTCCTATACTAATTTATTATTTTCTTTTCAAATTTGAATTGATTATATTTGAATTTTGGGAAATGGTTATACAGGCAGTCCCCTAGTTACAAACATCCGACTTACAAACGACTCCGACTTACAAACGGAGGGAGACAACAGGAAGTGAGAGGAAATATACCCCTAGGAAGGGAAATTAACTTCTGTAAGAGTTATTATGGGAAAAAGGTACCTCCACTGATGATTTATTACCAAGGCTTGTTTCCACAACAACCCCACATTTTCAAAATCCAATTGTCATTGGGACAGAAAGTGAGGTGAAATCTTCTGGTCAGGGGCATAGACAGCAAAATAAATGTTACAGGGGTGTTAACCCTTCCCTATGCTATCCAAAAAGCTTAAAAAGCTTTTTTTGGACTGGAGCTACACTTAAAAAATTTACCTGTTCCGACTTACAAACAGATTCAACTTAAGAACAAACCTACAGACCCTATCTTGTTTGTAACCAGGGGACCACCTGTATTCTATTCTATCCTATTCTATTATTTATTTAATTTTATTATTTTTCTATTTGTTTATTCTATTCTATTCTTTTCTATACAAAATTTGAATTTCGGAAGATGGTTCTATTCCTTCCTATTCTTTTCTATTCTATTCTGTTATTTTCTATTCTATTCTAATTTATTGTTTTCTATTCTATTTAAATTAAAATTGATTCTATTAGAATTTTGGGAAATGGTTATATTCATTCTATTCTATTATATTGTTTTTTTTATTCTATCCTTTTCTATTCCATTATAGTCCATTCCATTCTTTTCTTTTTTTTTCTATGCTATTACTTTCTATTCTATTCTTTTCTTATGTATTAAAATTAAAATCTATTTGAAAATCGAATTTCAGAAGATGGTTACATTCTTTCTATTTTATTCTATTCTTTTTTTATTTTATTCTGTTCTATTCTATTCAATTTTTTTTCTATTCTTTTCCTTTATTTTTTAATTTTAAAACTTTTTAAATTCAAATTTGAAAAATATTGGAAATTGATTCAAAAACTATTTGAATCGTATCTAATTTGAATTTCAACCGATTTTATTTTGTTATATCAGATTCATTTAAATTCGGTACTACTGTTATTCCAAAATTCGGATACATCCGGATACATCCGGATACATCCGAATTTCTGAAAATGTAAAATTCGTCCGAATTTCAATTTGGAATGAAATGAACTGCACATGTCTAATTTAAGCTCTGGCTGCTGGATGTTTAGGGTCATTGTCCTGCTGTAAGGTGAACCTCCGCCCCAGTCTCATCTTTTTCAGACTCTAACAGGTTTTCTTCTAAGATTGCACTGCATTTGGCTCCATCCATCTTCCCACCAACTCTGATCAGCTTTCCTGTCCCTGCTGAAGAAAAGCATCCCCACAACATGATGCTGCCACCACCACCATGTTTTACGGTGGGGATGGTGTGTTCAGGTCATGTGCACTGTTAGTTTCCTACCACACATAGCGTTTTGCTTTTAGGCCAAAAAGTAAAATTTGGTCTCATCTTACCAGAGCACCTTCTTCCACGTGGTTGCTGTGTCCTCCACAGGGCTTTTTTTTCAAACTGCAAACGGGACTTCTTATGGCTTTCTTTCAACAATGGCTTTCTTCTTACCACTTTTCCATAAAGGCCAGATTTGTGGAGTGCACGACTAAGGCCCCTTTCACACGAGGCGGACTCCGCTTGCACGGAGCCCACCTCTGTCCGCCGGCTCAGCGGGAAATCTCTCCGTTGATCTCCGCTGAGCCGGCGGATGACAAGTCCCTCTCCGCTCACTGAGCGGGGAGGGGCTTGCGAGCGCCGCTAAACTCTATGGAGAGATCGGATGAAAATGGACAGTGTGTCCGTTTTCATCAGATCTCACCCGATCCGATCCGCCAGCGACGGATCTGGACGTATAGCCATACGTCTGCTTTTGGCGGATCGGACCGGGTCGGATGTCAGCGGAGATGTCTCCGCTGACATCCGACGCTCCATAGACTAACATGGAGCGCCCGTTCAGATCCGCCGTCAAAACTGACAGGCGGATCTGAACGGTCCGACCATGTGAAAGGGGCCTAATAGTTGTCCTGTGGACAGATTCTCCCACCTGAGCTGTGGATCTCTGCAGCTCCTCCAGAGTTACCAGGGGCCTCTTGGCTGCTTCTCTGATTAATGCTCTCCTTGCCCGACTTGTCAGTTTAGGTGGACAGCCATTTCTTGGGAGGTTTGCAGTTGTGCCATACTCTTTCCATTTTCAGATGATGGATTAACCACTTCCCGACCGGCGCACGACGATGTACGTCGGCAGAATGGCACGGACAGGCAAAAGGGGGTACAGGTACGTCCGAGGGGAATCCCTGCGATCGTCTCATGGGAAGGCTGAACGGGGAGATGCGGAAGTAAACAGAATCTCCCCGTTCTGCCTAGCAACTAGTGACACTGATCTCTGATCACTGATCTCTGCTCCCTGTGATTGGTTTCACTAAAACACAGCCACGCCCCCCACAGTTAGTAACACGCCCCTAGGAACACTTAACCCCTACACTGCCACCCCCTGATAAACCCCTTCACTTCCAGTGTCATTTACACAGGAATCGGTGCATTTAAATATCACTGATTTCTGTATAAACGACAATGGTCCCAAAAATGTGTCAAAAATGTCTGATGTGTCCGCCATACTGTCGCAGTCACAATAAAAATCGCTGATCGCCGCCATTACTAGTAAAAAAATGTTTTTAAATAAAAATGCTATAAAACTATCCCTTATTTTGTAAACGCTAGAACTTTTGCGCAAACCAATCAATAATCTCTTATTGCTTTTTTTTTACCAAAATATGTAGAAGAATACGCATCGGTCTTAACTGAGGGAAAAAAAATTATATATATTTTTGGGGTATATTTATTATAGCATAAAGTAAAAAATAATGCGTTTTTTTCAAAATTGATGCTCTTTTTTGTTTATAGAGTAAAAAATAAAAACCGCAGGGGCGATCAAATACCACCAAAAGAAAGCTCTATTTGTGGGAAAAAAAGGACGTCAATTTTGTTTGGGAGCCACGTCGCACGACCGCGCAATTGTCCGTTAAAACGACGCAGTGCCGAAGTGCAAAAAGTGGTCTGGTCTTAAGCCAGCAAAATGGTCCGGTCTGAAAGTGGTTAAACAGTGCTTCATGAGATGTTCAAAGCTTGGGATATTTTTTTATAACCTAACTCTGCTTTAGGCTTCTGAACAACTTTATCCGTGACCTGTCTGATGTGTTCCTTGGCCTTCATGATGCTGTTTGTTCACTAAGGTTCTCTAACAAACCTCGGAGGGCTTCACAGAACAGCTATATTTATATTGAGATTAAATTACACACAAGTGTACTCTATTTACTAATTAGGTGACTATTGAAGGCAATTGCTTCAACTTAATTTTAGTTATGGGGTTGATGAACCCTGATTGAACTGGACCCAAGTCAATTTGTCTCATTTCTTATCTTCACCCCTCCCCACAACACACGTTATGGGGTCATGGGGCCTTGTAGGTGGGGTACATATACTAGCTATCTTTATTTAGCACACAAAATACACTGTACCTGAATGTAAAAAAATATATATATATTTTTGGGGGAAATGATGCATGAATGGGAACAAACAACAAACATATTGTGGGGTTTTCTCAAATTTGGCTGCAAAAATGGAAATGCATTTTAATTCAGTTTCAACACAAAGGGGCAGGAACATGATGGGCAAAATTGGGTTGATTTACTAAAGGCAATTAGACTTTGCAAGGGAATGAAAGAGTATAGAAAAAATCTTGTTCAGGGAACTTTGGGGGTGGTACCTTCAACTAGCAACATAACATGTTTATATTATATAAAAATCATACCTATTGAATAATATTCATTGAAATCATACATTAAAAGTAATTACAGATGATTGTAATCTTACATTTGATTTAATACACCACATAGAAAATAGAAAAACCTTTGATGACCTTCTACTACTCAAAAGTGGAAAATCCGCTTATGCCACATTTGGCACCTTTAAGGGGAGAGGGGGGAACAGATACATGTTTTGGACAGGTACCGTTCCCTACTTCCAGGAGACGGGGCAGCGGTGCCATCTCTCGGAACTTCAGCCCCCTCCTCCTGCCTCCGCCATCGGACCAATTAGAAAGTACAGAGAGATAGAGAGACATTTAAAAATATGTTTTTCATATCTAGAATTAATGTGATCAAAATCCAGTTTTACTTAATTAGAATTTTTTTTTCTAATAAGGAAACAATTTCCAATCTTCAAATATTCCAAGAAAGAGTGATTAAAGTAAAGTAATAATTTTATCAAATCAGGGGCACATGCCCCTCTTGTTCTCAGATCAGCAGGTAATCTGAGACCCTCACAAGGTTATTTTTGTGGGAACAAGCAAGAAAAAAAAAGAAGGAAAATAGAATAAATAAATAACTGTGAAGCTGCAACATATCAACAAAATATGTAATACAATAATATTATTGATGTAGGATTTGTTTATTAGAAGACAAATAAAATACTTTACAATGAACTTTTCTTGGAAAATGTCCTGAAACAAATCTATTTTCCACTACCTTGTTAAAATAAACAAACTAACAAATGCTGTGCTCCTCAGAAGACAAGAGGAATGGCAGGTAAGAGGACCACTTTGCAATTAACTTTCCTCAGAATACACTAAACAAATCAATTTTCCAGTGCCTCATAAAAGTAAAATATTTGTAAAAAAGAATGGACCTCAGCGGTTCAGGGAAACCAACTGTCAAACCAAGTTAGGCAAATAGCTCACATAGCTGCTGCTAACCTGATGTTAACAATGAGAATTTTGTTTCCAATTTTCAAAAAAGTTCAAGTAATTAATTGCATAGGGATACCAACAATAGCTAATATTGGAGTAAGATGAAAATAAAATGGTAAAAACTGGGCTAAGAAAGCAGTAATATTTTACCATTTATAAATAAATATGTCCACAATCTGGTAAAATATTAACATTTGTACTGCATGCCAGTACACCCCTCTCCATTATAAAAATAAATAAATATACCGCGCTAAGTGCCACAAATGTTAAATAAATATCACATTTGAAAACTGATTCGGCTTTGAAAAATCACTAGAAAGTCCTATGCAGATAATTTTATGCTGAGTGCCACAAAGATTGGATAGATATCACATTTGAAACTTGGTGTGTTTTTAAAAAATCGCTAGAAAGTCCCATACAGAAGATTTGTTGCAAACACCAATAAACTTGAAGAAATAAAAAATTCCAAATCCCTATTAAAGTGCTCGTGCTCTACAAAGTGGATATGAATCCATGCTTGATAAGTGCTTGATATGTGCTCACAGGAAAGTGCCCCCACATGGATGTGAACTCACCCCTCCAAATGGACCAACTATTTCTAGTTTGGTCAAACATGCATGCGGGGCAGTCCTCATGGATTTTCTGTGAACTGATGTGGTTCGGGATCGATACTTCCTCATATGACTGGATATGATAAAGAGGGCCTCATTCCTCTATATACTAGTGTTGTTTGGGGTAAATGTTCCTCATGCAAATGACAGAAAAGGCCTTTTTAAAACATTTATTCCATATAAAAAACATAGTAATTAAACTCACATGTAAGGGTGCCTATAAACCTGGCACCCGGTGTGAACAGCAGGTAAAGTCCCAGGAAATCTGCCCAAATGCAGTGGTATGCCGCCGCAGCGGTATACTGGTTGATTTCCAGGACCAGAAGTGTGTCACAATGACACAATGCTGCGGACCACCCTCTGTTCACCCCCTCCATTACCAACAATTTTTCAGTTTTCTTTGATTGACAAGTACCTGGCCATGCAACACTGTACTAAAATAAATTAAATTTTTTTTTTTGATATGGATAAAGATTTCTTTTGGTGGTATTTAACAACCACTTGTGTTTTTATTTTTTTACTATATAAATGGAAAATAAAACTTTCCCATACCTTGTTTTATCTGATCTGATTTGCTGTGGGGTGGCGCACAAGGATGCAGGCTGCTGAGGCAGAGGATGGCTAACACATACAGATTGAGAGTTGAGGAGAGAGGAGTGAATGTGTGTCAAGCTACAATCCGACAAGCTGCACACTCATGTTGGGAGCAGAGAGCTGAAGCAGTAGTGAAGGGGGAGAAGGCGAAATCATTTTCAGAAGCTGAAAGAGTGTGGAGGAGGGTGTAGCGGCAAGCATGGCAAGATCAGAGGGGACTGTCATTGAGAGTAATCACCGTGAGTCACCAGTGGAGCCATGAGAGTGGGTGGTTGGTGAGAGGAAGGTTATGTTGTCCTGCTGCTGGGGGGGCTCCAGTGAGGTGTGTCTCCCTGGGATTCGGGCTGCTGAGCTGGGATGAGCTGTCATATTTACTCAGCTGGCTGCTGAGCAGTTTACCCTGTATACATTTGACTGTGCTACATAGCTCCCCCTACTGACAACTGATCCTTTGATTTTTTTTGGTTTTTGTGATTTCAAAAATGGAAGGGGGGTTTTTCTATGTACTTGTATATGTATTAATACTGAGTTAAATCTCAGCGATTTGTGTAAAATGTTAAGCAAGAATGACCTACAGCAGTGCAGAGCTGCTGAATATCAGGTTACATCAAAATACCCTTGCTAAAGCTGGCTTTTCTAGAGGATGTTAGATCCCTATGGACTCAGGCCAGCATACTGAGAGGCTGCTACCTATTGTTATGCTGGGTAAGCGGCATAGGAAACAACACAAGAGAAAACAGAAACGGGGCTGTCGAGCAGGAGCCCTGACAAGATTGAGAAAGCAAGCACACAGGCCTCCTTGGCCTAGCCTCCTCCTAACAAATGCCATTTGTTAGGGGCATTGAAGAGGCCAAATTTGTTTATAAAAATACAATTTAAGAATATTTTAGAGGAAATTACGCACAGAAAGGTGGAAAGGGATACAGCATATACTAAATCAAAGAGAGAACACTCACCAGGGTTCAAAGTTAAATTTTCAACTAGCTGAGGTATTAAACTGCTTTTTGCTCATGCTTTAAGTGTGTAGTACCCCAACAAACACATCTTTCAAATTCTCGTATGGGTGATGTTGCACCTGTGGTACAGGAACATGAAGTGCATTAGGCATTTAGGTCTGTTAACAATTGTTAGGCCTGTGCAGACCAACTTGCAGGGGTCTTTACTAAAATAGTTAATTGATCATTATCACTGGCTGTGGTACCAACCGCCTTAAAATCTACTATTAGTACTCTCATACCAAAAAAAGCAAATATAGATAGCTTGAAGGACTACAGGCTGATTTCCCTCTTCCTCGTAATAATTAAATTCTTTGAAGGACTGCTGTTAAATCATATCAAAACAGGCTTACCAGGCCAATTTGCATATGATATAATAAAAGATTTCCTGGTAGACCACCCACAGATGGTCAAACTGGGCAAACATGTTTCTTCCCAGAATGTGGTTAGCACAGGGCTACCGCAAGGTTGTGTATTGAGTCCTCTTTCTTACGCTCTATACACTTGTGATTGTATTTCTTGCTTTTCACAAATATTACCATCAAATTTGCAGATGATACCACTATAGTAGGTTGCCACTCAAGAGGGGATGAGAAACATTATAGAGAAGAGGTGGCCAATTTGGTAGAGTGGTGCAAGGTAAACAATCTGTCCCTAAACACTGGGAAGACCAAGGAATTAATAATGGATTTTAGGAAGAGTAAGACTAATATAACCCCACTTTATATCAGAGGAGAATTAGTAAAGCAGGTATCTGCTTTCAAGTTTTTAGGTATTAATATTTTAGAAACTTTATCCTGGCCATTGAACGTGACAGCTGTTACCAAGAAGCGTCAGCAATGTTTATAACACACAAAGGTTCCCCAGCTTTGCAGGTGTGACAGTGAGGAGCCCAGGCCTGTGAGCCATCCGATGTCATCCCCCCTCCGATGTGTCCGGATTGGACAGAGCCATCGCACTGCTCAAAATACCTACCGCCCTGCCTGCTCAGTGTGAGCCTGGAGTGAGGATTTGCGGCGGAGATGCTAGAAGGAGGGATGAGCCTATCTCTATTGAATTTGCATTCAAGGCTCATGTACTGTGGATATGAGGTGAGAGTTCTGTGAGCACTGAGGTGTTGGTGGCAACGTATAGACTCTCTGGGAACTTTTATATTGAGGATCGATCACTACATTGGAACAATTGGATGTACAAGATGGAATAGAGCAAAACCACTTATCAATTTATCTATGCATGTGTAGTTGTGAATCCACTTAGGTATTGCAGCAATTCCTTATATGCAGTTAGAATTTATTTAATCACAATTATCACATAGTGGCGCAGAGGATTATTCTTACTTATATTATAAAATTGCATTTTTAATTAAAAAATCCTTTATTAAAGTTAGACCAAAGTCTGCATAAAAGCATAAATTGAAAAATGGGGTTCATCAACGGGACCTTAGAGAGCAATACAGAGTAGCTACAAAAATTAAAACCAAAGTCTATGCATGTCACAGTTAAATATATGCTTCTTCAGGGTGTTTTCTGGTCCCACACATGTATTGTTAAAGCCTAGGGCAAAATCAAAAGGGGAAAAATTATAACATACAATACAAAATTAAGTACATTAACATTTATATACAAAACATATTTGTAATATTAGCATATACATGTTATATACAGCTTATACATGTTGCCTTGAGACACAGGATAGGCGTGAGAGAGAGAGAAAAAAAAATATTGTAATAATCCATATCAAGGATACCTTGTAAGGGGGTGTGGCCAGATGGAGGAAGGTGTGAGTGAGTGAGTGAGTGAGTGAGGAGTCCAGGTGTCTCATCTCGCCTACCCCCTCCCCGCTGCCTGAAATCCCATGCTGTGTGAACTCTGCATACATGCTGTGTGAACTTTCTTGTCTTCTGCTGTCTATGCTGTGCTGCCGTGCGGGACATGTGAGGTGTGCGGGATGGGCACCTGCATCTGAACCTGTGTGGGTATTGCACTGACCTGTGGGTTGCCTTCCCACCTGCCCCCCCCCCCTTGGTTCTGGAGCGTGGCTCGGGCTGGAGCGGGAGACCAGGACCAGGACCGGGATGGAGGATACGTGGGACCGGAGCGTATGTTAGAGACCTGGATGTTTGAAACTCGCCTTGAGCACGCCCAAAAGCCCGAATACAGCCAAGCTCAGCCGAGCGAAATCCCGCTGGTGATATCGCAGGGCTACCTGTTTCCCCTGTTTCCTATACCGCCGTTAGTGGCGTGAGGCAACGCAGAGGACTGTGGGCTCTGGGGAAGTATCAGAGCAGCCTGAATAGCCCGGAGACCCCTATTGTGGAGCTGCGCTTCTGCTTATGCCTCCCCTCCCTCTCCAACAACATTGACAAAATGGACTGGCGCCCTATTCAAATGCATGTAAAGGCTCGATGACAAGCTGACCAGAGGACCTGGTAAAACACTGGTGAGAGTTTGGGGTTTCATCTATTTTTTATTTTCTTTTTTTTCTGTTGTTCCTTTTTTTTTTTTTTTGTGTTGTAATACTATTAGACGGACATGCCTGTGCCCTCCTGTCTGCACTTGTTTTCTCCTCTCCCCCTGGCAGTGATGCTGAATTATATGCTGTATTAGTCTCTATTAATGCACTGACAGACATATATCATTGCAAGATAAATCTGATGGTTTATTACTATCAGTATATATCAGCGTATATCCCATGCTTAGTAAACGCGCTGCAGATGATATGCCGCACCAGGAGGGGACCCAAAAAACTTGGTCAGCAAAAGAAAAAGCAAACCAGGTCTCTGCGGCTGCTGCAGCGGCGAAACTTGAACGCTTTGCACATGCAACACAGTCTCCGACCAGGGGCGGTCATCAAATATTGCCAACACAAACTAAATCCCAGGGGGTAATACCAGATAGAAGGAGTTCCAGTCAGCCAACAACAAATCCTGTAACCCCAGTTGTTGGTAAGAGCGTGGGTAACAAGGGCTCAGGAGGGGGTAAGGCGACACAAATCGCATCTAACCCAACAGGGTGCCTGATGGCGGGCGACAAGGAACCCACATTAAGGGACATACTCTGTGCTGTCAATGCTTGTAAAGACTCTATATCCAGTCTGGATAATCAGTTAAACAGCATTAAAAATGAATTATTTGCAACGAATCAGGTTTTGAGTAATACAGTGGAAAGGACAACAGCACTTGAGGGGAGGTTAAACACTGTCGAGCACGAGTTTTTTCCACTACAGCAAAAGGTCATGGGATTACAGAAACAAATGGCTATGCAAGCCTCTAAACTCAATGAAATGGAAAACAGAAGTCGCAGGAACAATGTGCGTTTAATAGGTCTACCAGAGAAGAGCGAGGGCTCTAACCCCATAGCCTTCCTGGAAAGTTGGTTTAGGGAAATTTTTGGGGCCTCTATCTTCACGCCACTATTTGCAATTGAAAGGGCCCATCGAGTCCCTTCCAGGCCCCAGACAGTCTGAAGAGCGCACTAGACCGTTGATTCTGAAACTTATAAATTACAACAATAGGGGAATCCTATTACGCAAGGCCAGAGAACTGGGGGATATCTTTTTTAGTGGTTCCAGAATTTCACTTTATCCAGACTTCTCTCCTGATCTCCAGAAGCTGAGGGCGGAGTTCATACCAATAAAACGCACCCTACAGAAGTACAAGATTATATATGCGTTGTTGTATCCAGCACGTCTACGGATAACGGCACTGGGACTAACCCTATTTTTTAATACACCAGTTGAAGTTGAGAAATGGCTTGAAGAACATAAAAGTGACCTTTAAGAGGGCTACAACCCTTGATGGAAAATGCATTTTTTTCCTTTTTTTTTTTTTTTTGTATGCTGTTTTTTTTCTTTTTTCATGCTTTTTTGTCCCCATGTGCGCTTCCCCCCTTTTTTTGTGTGTAGTGTGGGAATAGCATGTTATAAGTATTACATTACACTGATGGTAAACTATTTCACAATTGGAGTCTGGGCTGAGGTTAAATGGGAAGATCACGGTATAACTGTTGCACTACTGTTCCTCGTTTGTGCAGGGGGTGGGGGGGATGATATTACAAGAAATAGGAGATTTTTTTGGGGGTAATGTGTGTCACCAAAATTGCTTATTATTATTGGTTATTATTATTAGAAATGCACAATCTTGACTGCTACACACCCACTACACAGAGTGGTCAGTGTTGTTTAATATATTGTTCTGCATACTGAGTGCAACAACCAGGAGTTTGTAACTTCTGTCACTAAAATTGTCTATTATTATTGGTTATTATCATTAGAAAGAGTCACTTGGGAATGATAAAGCTGGGGAGTAACACCCAACATTAATAAAATGGTATTGGGATGGGGGTGGGCAGGGGGGGGATACCTGGTGGTTTGATAAGGTGGGCACGAAGTGAATAAGAAGGTCACAGGTGAAACCCTTAGGGGAGGCCCAGTTGGGCATAGGAGGGTGGAGACGGGGAGGTGGGGAGGGGTGGTAGGGGATTGGGAGGGGGGATGGGGAGGATTGGGGGGAGTTTGCACACCACTGGTACTCAAGATATGGGTGAAGGTCGGGATATATGAGTGGTGGAAGTAGAGGTACCGGGGGGGCCATGGAGGGGGGTAGAGAGGAGATGGGGGACCATCAAATTTATGTTGGGCTGCCCCTCCCCTCTCTGTCCCCCTCTCTCTTACTTGATAGAGCAATTTTGGGACTTTAAATGAGGCGTGGGGAAGCGCCTCCATCCCGGGATTTGGTACAAAACATGAGGATGGGACTTTAAATGAAGTGGCTGGAGTGCGCAAATGAAATCAGTATATGTAATAAAAAGTTGTTTATTCGATCATAATGATATAAAGTAGGTATAAACAGATAGAGGCATGGTATACACAAATATGTACATCTATTTAGCACAGAGTGTATACATAGTAATAACATAACCATATATAAAATCGCATCAATTCAGATAGCATACATAGGCAAGTACAGAGTATATCAGGAAAAGCAGCCTATAATGGCTCAAGTGACATGCCCGGTATATAGTTGAATAATGTATATGAATATTAAAAAGGACTGTAGCATCTATTGTAGCTCGACGCGTTTCGTGGATGTGTCTCCACTCATCAGGAGCAGATGCGACAAATACCTATAAAGGAGAAAAAGTAGTAATATACCACACTCCATATAGGGGGGGGGGGGGAAGCAATAGTATGAAGGATTTGGTCAAATATATCTACCAACCCGGGCAGGCATAGCAGGCAATGGCTGGCACATGGTGAGGCGGGGGCATACATCACCCCCACGGAAGCTGAGGAGGCGTATACAGCAGCATCGGTTGGGTTGAAAAGTGCCACACACAAGGTGGAAGGAACTCCATTTGTAGAACGGATTGAGTGTATATATCAGCAAACAAAGTGTCTAAAGAGAGAAAGATTGGTATGAACAATATAAAGTAAAATAAAAGTGGTGAAATGATTGTTTAGTGTGTGAGGGTAAGGAGATAGGGCTGGGTGTTGATAGTAGGTATATATGATCAAATAGTAGAGTATTAATCTACTGAAGTAATGTATCTACAGAGGTATTGATAATATTAGAGAAACAGTATGGGGTAATCATGTAGAATGCATGTAGGAGTATGATAGGATTGTGAAGGGGTACTCATAATTGATAGAGATATGTAGAGTTCAAAATATATAACAAAATCTGTAAGTGTTGTGGGTATCTGGCATAAAGTGATGTGCATGGGAAAAATAATGATGATAAAAGTGTAGTGGAGGTGATGTGAGATGTTTTGTTTAATGTTTGTGGGGTATGTGAAAAAGTATATGTGGATGTGAAGAAAAATGTTGGCAGTGAGATAAAGAAGAAAATGTGTGTAGTGAGAGCGAAATAGTAAACTGAAGTGAACGTGAAGGATGGATGACACTTACCCGATGCTAAAAATCATGCAACAACAGGCACGAAGTCTGCTAATGTGCAGGAACTCCAGGGGGAGACCGGCCATGTGAACAGCCAGCTCCGACTGGGGATTTATGTGTATACGCCGCCATACACATAAATCCCTGCACATTAGCAGACTTCGTGCCTGTTGTTGCATGATTTTTAGCATCGGGTAAGTGTCATCCATCCTTCACGTTCACTTCAGTTTACTATTTCGCTCTCACTACACACATTTTCTTCTTTATCTCACTGCCAACATTTTTCTTCACATCCACATATACTTTTTCACATACCCCACAAACATTAAACAAAACATCTCACATCACCTCCACTACACTTTTATCATCATTATTTTTCCCATGCACATCACTTTATGCCAGATACCCACAACACTTACAGATTTTGTTATATATTTTGAACTCTACATATCTCTATCAATTATGAGTACCCCTTCACAATCCTATCATACTCCTACATGCATTCTACATGATTACCCCATACTGTTTCTCTAATATTATCAATACCTCTGTAGATACATTACTTCAGTAGATTAATACTCTACTATTTGATCATATATACCTACTATCAACACCCAGCCCTATCTCCTTACCCTCACACACTAAACAATCATTTCACCACTTTTATTTTACTTTATATTGTTCATACCAATCTTTCTCTCTTTAGACACTTTGTTTGCTGATATATACACTCAATCCGTTCTACAAATGGAGTTCCTTCCACCTTGTGTGTGGCACTTTTCAACCCAACCGATGCTGCTGTATACGCCTCCTCAGCTTCCGTGGGGGTGATGTATGCCCCCGCCTCACCATGTGCCAGCCATTGCCTGCTATGCCCGCCCGGGTTGGTAGATATATTTGACCAAATCCTTCATACTATTGCTTCCCCCCCCCCTATATGGAGTGTGGTATATTACTACTTTTTCTCCTTTATAGGTATTTGTCGCATCTGCTCCTGATGAGTGGAGACACATCCACGAAACGCGTCGAGCTACAATAGATGCTACAGTCCTTTTTAATATTCATATACATTATTCAACTATATACCGGGCATGTCACTTGAGCCATTATAGGCTGCTTTTCCTGATATACTCTGTACTTGCCTATGTATGCTATCTGAATTGATGCGATTTTATATATGGTTATGTTATTACTATGTATACACTCTGTGCTAAATAGATGTACATATTTGTGTATACCATGCCTCTATCTGTTTATACCTACTTTATATCATTATGATCGAATAAACAACTTTTTATTACATATACTGATTTCATTTGCGCACTCCAGCCACTTCATTTAAAGTCCCATCCTCATGTTTTGTCTCTCTTACTTGATGTCTTCTTTTTTTTTTTTTTTTGGTTTGCCTATGCAGGAAAACTGAGTAAATATTATTTCATGGAATATTCGGGGACTGAACAATATAAGGAAGAGAGCCTCTGTTTTGACAGCACTGGATGGGAGGGGCCCGGGATTGTTGTTTTTGCAGGAGACGCATTTAACTTAAGGTACAGCCCAACAACTTACCA
The DNA here is from genome assembly GCA_028564925.1 of Lithobates sylvaticus. NCBI lineage: Eukaryota > Metazoa > Chordata > Amphibia > Anura > Ranidae > Lithobates > Lithobates sylvaticus. The sequence goes on from CM053031.1 coordinate 152,284,661, forward strand.
GTCGAAAATTTCAGGCCCAATATCACTCAACTTACTCCTCATATTCAAGGGGAGTGAGTATTTTGGTTGGGAGAGGAGTGCCCTTCTCTTGTATGGAGTCTCTTGTGGATGATCAGGGTCGGTATATTTTTCTGTCCTGTCTGATTGACAAGCAGGCCTATATACTAGCTAATATTTATATACCCCCTCCTTTTAAGTTGAAGGTTTTATATAGATTACTAGAGTTTGTCTTAGACAAACCAGGTAGTCCAATAATAGCAATGGGCGATTATAATGAAGTGCTAGACAGGAGTCTGGATAGATTCCCAATTCCTGCTAGGTCCAATACTGCAGGGGGGAATCGGTTGTTATGATTCTTGACTGAGATTGGACTAAGCGACTTATGGCGAATGCGCCACCCACAAGAAAGACAGTATTCCTGTTTCTCAAGCTCCCACGTACCCTTTCAAGAATTGACATGGCCCTGGGGAATGGGGAGGCAATCCCGTTGGTAAAGGACATAGAGTATGGGCCAAGAGGGGTCTCAGACCACTCCTCGCTGATGCTTACTTTAAGCGCGGGGGGTAGACCCCGTCCTAGGGAATGGAAGGTCAACCCGTGTTGGCTAGAACTGATCGACAACTTAGGCCAATTGGCCGATAGGATGAACGAGTTTATACAAATTAACTTGGGTACAGCGTCGCCTGGGGTGTTCTGGGACTCCTTAAAAGCCTATATTAGAGGCCTTGTAATCCAAGAGGTGGCAATAGTTAAGAGGAAGTCGAGGGAGGATGAATGGGAAATTAGGAACGAGGTGGCCCAAGCAGAGAAACGCTATGTCGAAAACCCGACCCCTGATAGCGAGAAGGAATGGCTTAATAAACAACAAATTTATAAAATGGCACTCATCAAGAGAGCTGAGAATAGGCAAATTTTTCAACGACAGTATTATTTCGTAGAGGGAGAGAGGGTGGGCCATACATTTTCATTATTGACTAAAGTAAATAACTCTCCCATCGCGATTTCGGCGACTAGGGGGCTGGATGGAGTTTCTACCACCGTTCCAGTAGAGATAATGACGGTCATTAGCAATTATTATAAATCCCTATATAAATCTACTAGGGGTAAGGACAGGACTGCTGCAATAGATTTTTTGCAGCAGATAACAACCCCAACCCTGTCAGAACAGGATAAAATAGATATGGATGCACCAGTGACCATAGAAGAGCTAAGATGTGCAGTCGCAGCAATGCCTAACCAAAAATCCCCTGGTCCGGGATGGGCTCCCGATAGAACTTTATAAGCGCTACAGCAATGTATTGCTGCCTGAGCTGCTAGAAACATTGAGGTGGGCACTAGATGTTGGTTCCTCAACCACCTCAATGTTGAGGCCAATATCACTTTAATATTAAAAGAGGGGAAAGACCCTCAGGAAGTCTCTTCCTACCATCCAATCTCGTTGCTGTGCTCCGATATCAAGATTCTGGCCAAGGTTCTGGCGACCCGTTTAAATAAATGTATCCATGAATTGATACATCCAGACCAGTCCGGTTTTATTCCCGGCAGATCAACCAGCACCAACATTAGGAGAGTTTTCCTAAATATGCAAATACCAACTGATAATCACAGCCCCAAGGCCATTTTGGCCTTGGATGCGGCCAAAGCTTTTGACAGCGTGGAGTGGGACTACCTATGGCTGATGTTGGAGAGATTTGGTTTTGGATCCTTATTTATTAGATGGGTGAAGCTGCTCTACAACAAACCCAGAGTTAAAGTCAGAATCGGTAGTGAACACTCTGAGATATTCCAATTGGAGAGAGGGATGAGACAGGGGTGTCCCCTGTCTCCCCTCTTGTTTGTTCTGGCAATGGAACCCCTGGCGATCTTGACAAGTTCGCGCCCGGATATCCAGGGATTCCGGCGCCAGACGGGGGAGGATAAAATTGCTCTTTTTGCAGATGATGTCCTGTTTTTTATCGGAGACATAGGTTCCACGCTAAAGAATGTGATAGGTATGGTGGTGGAGTTTGGACGGCACTCGGGCTTGGTTATTAATTGGAGCAAGTCAGCTCTACTACCGCTGGCATGGCCTGATGATCAACCATTGCCAACAATCCCCTCCCTGGATGTAGTGACCAAGTTAAAATGTCTAGGGATATAAAACCCCCACATCACTTTGTGGTTAGGTAAGGGTTAAATCATTATAATTTAACCCTATTTTTGTTTTAATTAGGTAATTTGATTTACAGTTTTTTGAACTTTTCACTAGGGTATGGTTTATCACAGTACTATGTGAGCACTGATGATCTCCTTTTTTTTCCCTTTTTGTTTTTTCCTTTTTTAACACAGATTGAATATTAATACCATCTTTAGTATTTTCACAGATATAGCACCTTGATTGATTTTTCACTAGGTCGTATAGTCCTTTCCTAATTGCGATAATATAATTGGATTTGATCTATATCCACTGAATAGCCATATATAGGATGTATCACAACACTTAAATATGCACATTTAAATATAATTGTTATAATAGACACTTATAATGTCTTTGATGTTTTTTGTTCTAGTACATCCTTGATGTGAGTGGTTCGGTCCCTCATATCAAGTATACTTTTATAAAGCAGGATCTTTTTGCTGCTCGCATTAATTTAAGAGAATGATTGTTTATAAAGAGACTAATGCGGGATGTCACTGCCATTTGCGGGACCTTATTAATGCCTGCATTATCTCTTTTCTCCATTTAGGGAAGCTGTGCCCATAACCAATATGGCGCTGCAAACAAACTTAAGCAACTCAGAACGAGGTTTGGTCTATTTAATGGTGGTGCGTCGCTGCGTCGCCCGTTCCCCATTGACAACGTCATCTATGACGAAACGCGTCTGTGAAGGCACGCAGTGACGCCACCACGCTAACTGAGGGTAGGACGGGCCCCCGAATCTGCCGGACAGCTTATTGTTTTTATTTGCGAACTCATGCAGAGCTTTTATGTAAGTGTACTACCTTTCCTTATTAAAATTATTTAAAGCGGGTTCACACTATGGTCAGTCTCTTTTCCTTTTGAATACCATACCGATAGATGATCTGTGGACTTAAGCGATTATCGATCTATTACTTATATGGACCCTGGATTCTGTGAGGCTTAATACCCTTGATTAAATGCTACTAGGGATGAGCTTCGAGTTGCCTGTTCGCCTGTTCAGCGTACAGCGAACAATTTGGGGCTTCGGTCTTTTTCGGCGGCGCTCGCTATTTTTCGGCACTGCTCGCTATTTTTGTAATTTTTTTGGGGGGGATCGGCGTATAACACGCACCCACGACTTTCCCCCGATTTTAAGGGGGAAAAAGTTTGTGTTATACGCCGATAAATACGGTAATAGTTTTTTATTATAATAAGTGACAAGAAAGGGAAAACAAACAGTGCACTATCAACCACAAACAACAAATAATATATACAATGAATGGTAAATACCAGAATTGTAAACAAAAGCCAGGCCGAGGTCATACACAGGGGAATCAGTAGATGGGTAAGGATGAGGAACCAGAGGGAGAGGATGGATGGATGGGCTGCAGAGCAGGGATTCCAGGCAAACAGGAGACAGGAGGGACAAGTCCAGGATGGGCTCGGGATCAGGAGAGATCAGGTCGGGTCAGATGCAGGCTCAACGTCAGAGTACAGGCAACAAGGTCAGGGCACATGGAGAGAGCGATACCAAGGCAAGCATGTGTGGGCTTGCCGGGTATTTATAAGACTGCAGTTATTGTCCTCATGTAACACCTGAGCACAGGAAGTGTTGTCTGCTCCATACTGCCAGGATCCATCCGCTGGTGGACGCCAGTACTGCGGCCCAATGATGACATAACACCAGCAGGGAAAGTCTCTCCTGACAGTAACAAACTGCCAGGAGACACCTGCTGGTGGACCTCAGTACTGCACGCCAAATGATGGATCTTACCAGCGGACGGACCCTTTCCTGACACTCCTGCAGAGTTCCCTCTTATATTGAACTGTTTGTTTCTAAAAAATATAGTTTAAAAATATGTTCCAACTCTTAGGTATTAGGCAAATCTGTTGTGTTGAAGGAATTGCAATGTGCTGCCAAGTGATGTATGTACTAGTTGGCGGTATATCGTTACTTTTCTGGGAAAGATCTATTATCACAATAAGTCTCTTTTAGATGAACCCCTCTTGTGTAATCATAAGATAGATATAGTATGACAAGTAAAATTACTCATAACCCAGAGGTCAAGATGACCATATGTAATGTAGAAATAATTAGTTAAGGATGACTTGTGCTTTGGGACCATGCCATACATAGACAATAATTCTGTGATTTCTTTATAAAAGCTGAAGTTATATTTGTATCGGTGCCACACCCTATTGAGCTGTGGACCAGTGTACGCTGTATCCGTATGTATTATTCTTAGGTAAAAGACTTGTACCTCCAAGAATGCTATCAAAGCGTGGATGTCTTTAACTTCAAAGGCAAACTTAACAGTTGTTGACCCAAATCGTGTCTTCATGTCTACATCTCCACCTCCGGCTCTCAGCCCACTTCAGGAGGGAAAAAACAACGGCCTAAGGTGAGATATTTCTCCCATATTATTATTGTCTTTTCTGTGTGGGAGTTGTCGGGGGAGGGGTGCAGCTACAGAAGGTAACACATTTCCTTTATTTTAAAACTGCATTCTGCTTGTGCATGTTTACTGAGAATAATTATTTCTAGAATATTCGAATAAATTATAAAGTAAATAATTGCATGTATTAATGTGTCAGAATAATAAGAGTACTCAATTTTCCTAACCCTTTCCTAACCCTTTGAAATAACAATATAATATATAGGGTAATGAAGCAGGTACCACACTTTCTAAGAGTGAATAGAAGTTGTTGAATGTTGAATTTTTGTCAGATTTTTTGTACATCGGTGGTCCTAGGACGAGTAGTCCTCAGCGGATAGCCACAGTGAATATATGACCTGCTGTGTGTTACTTTGGAGTAGAAAGTCTAGTCAGGGACTAGCCTAATGCCACTCAGAGAGGAGACGTCCCTCTGAGAATAGAACAAGTGAGATATCTCAAGATATATTTGACTGCTGGTACACAGTCATTGGGTTATAAAACAAGGAACTTTTGGTCCCGGAGTTCCAAATGTTGTAATTTCCTAAAGAGCTAATGAAAAATTTCTAAAGAAAGATAACAAGAGATTACAAATTCTTCACTTAATGAAAGTATACATAAGCAGAAATGGGAAATTTGTTTAACAAAAATGTCTTACCCATAATGGCAAGCTATGGGTTAACTAGGGAAAATGCTAAACGCCTTTTAAAAATAGCAAAATCCACAAGTTTAATATTGCTAAATTACACCCAAGTGCCCCCATAGTTAAAATGATGGTAAGTGGAGAGCCAGAGGCTCTTAAACATCATGTCAAATGGTGTAAAATCACCCGTAAATAATTAAAAAAAGATCCTGCTAATTGGTAGCGGTATTGAATGTCTGGCTGCATGGGAAGAGGTATCCAGAAAAGATAAGAAGCTCCCTCATCATAAAATGTGTTCTGAAAAATCTTCTTTGCAATTTGAAGAGGAAGAAAAATTGCCAAATGCATGGGCTTCCCCTTATGTTGCATTAAGAAGAGAGTTAGCTGCTGTTTCAGCAGAAGCCTCTGCTCTGATGTTAGTACAATCAGGAACAGTGGAAAGGGAGCCTGAGATCTCTTACATGCATGATACCCCTATGCATCAAGAGGATGATCAGGAGAGAACACCTCAGATGGCAGATAGAATTAGAACTGTGTCTGAGCAAAGACATAGCATAGGACCATTGCTAGATAGGGACGGCAAGCTGTTCCTTGATAATTATGGGGACACATGGCAATACACCTCACCAAGCGGGGATGCCTTAGCCAAGTTCAGAAGATTAGATAAACCTACAAGCCCATTGACTCAGGCTCCCTCACCAGTTCGTACCAGGAACCAAGCTAAAGCAATGGAAAAAGTCCTCAGAGCAGCAGGAGTGGATCACTTGGCACGAGCCCAGTCCATGAACAGGGTGAGGAGGAGTTCATGGACCAAGAATTGGTTGCGCCAGCGTGACCAATTCTCGCATATGCCTTTGCTCCGTGAGATCCGTGAGAATAATCCTGATGATTTCAGGAATTATCTCCGGATGACGGACCCCATTTTTCACCGTCTGTTGGCTTCGCTGTCCCCTTATATTACCAGGCAGAATACCTGCATGCGGCAAGCCATCAGTGCGGAGCAGAGGCTAGTCGCCACGTTGCGTTACTTGGCGACGGGGAGAAGCTTGCAGGACCTCAAGTTCACGACAGGCATCTCCCCCCAGGCTCTGGGGCTCATTATTCCAGAGACCTGTTCTGCCATTATCCACGTCCTGCAGGAGGAATACATTAAGGTAAGTCTTGTCTTTTAAAATTACCTATGTCTTGTATGTTTGCTAATGTAGTGCATCAATGTCATCATTAGCTAATTTCCATGATAGGACTATTCTATGAATGTCCCCTATTCCTTTTTTTTTAATTTTTTTGTTTTTTTGTCTAGTATTTTATGGTTGACTTATCGAAATAGCTTTAAGAATGTATTATTTAGTGGGTCACATGCATATTTCCTTGCACCAACCTCCCCAGCATGGAAGCTTGGCCCCCTAAACACCCCTAGCCTAGTCACTTTCTTTGGTTAAAAATGTATATTACCAGCTCCATTGTACTGCTTTACTCACCCCCCCTTTCACCCCTTTCACCCCCCTTGACCCTCATTTTTAAATTGATTGCATGTGGTTTTGGTCAGCTTGTAATTAACCCACCCCCCCACCACCCCCCCCACACCCCCTGATAATTAATTGCATGTGGTTTTGGTCAGCTTGTAATTAACCCCCACCCCCTGATAATTAATAGCATGTGGTTTTGGTCAGCTTGTAATTAACCCCCCCCCCACACCCCTGATAATTAATTGCATGTGGTTTTGGTCAGCTTGTAATTAACCCCCACCCCCTGATAATTAATAGCATGTGGTTTTGGTCAGCTTGTAATTAAACCCCCCCCCACACCCCCTGATAATTCATTGCATGTGGTTTTGGTCAGCTTGTAATTAACCCCCACCCCCTGATAATTAATAGCATGTGGTTTTGGTCAGCTTGTAATTAAACCCCCCCCCCCCCCCCACACCCCCTGATAATTCATTGCATGTGGTTTTGGTCAGCTTGTAATTAACCCCCACCCCCTGATAATTAATAGCATGTGGTTTTGGTCAGCTTGTAATTAAACCCCCCCCCCACACCCCCCTGATAATTAATTGCATGTGGTTTTGGTCAGCTTGTAATTAACCCCCACCCCCTGATAATTAATAGCATGTGGTTTTGGTCAGCTTGTAATTAAACCCCCCCCCCCCCCCACCCCCTGATAATTCATTGCATGTGGTTTTGGTCAGCTTGTAATTAACCCCCACCCCCTGATAATTAATAGCATGTGGTTTTGGTCAGCTTGTAATTAAACCCCCCCCCCCCACACCCCCTGATAATTAATTGCATGTGGTTTTGGTCAGCTTGTAATTAAACCCAACCCCCCCCCCCCCCCCACACCCCCTGATAATTAATTGCATGTGTTTTTTGTCAGCTTGTAATTAACCCCCCCCCCCACACACCCCGTTAATTAATTGCATGTGTATTGTGTGACCTTACAATTAATTACTCCACACCCACATCCCCATTATTATCTTCTCTGGGCCATCAGAGGGGTCATCAATCAGAGATTTGTCCCTTATCCTTAATCTTTTGGCTTTATTTCAAGGACTTACAAAATAAATACATATGTTCTTCCAAATTGTTTGTTAATTTGTTGCATTTAGCTAGGTGTTTTGCCTGGTTTTTAATTCGATTTGTATATTTGTGTTTGACTTCACAGTGTCCTTCCACGCCACAGGAATGGCAGACTGTGGCTTCCCAGTTTGCTGCCCGTTGGGACTTTCCCAACTGCGGAGGGGCGATTGACGGGAAGCATGTGCGAATTGTGCCCCCACCCCATTCGGGGTCTTACTATTGGAATTATAAGGGGTTCCATTGTATAGTGTTGATGGCGGTGGTGTCGGCACAATATGACTTTCTTTATGTGGATGTGGGGAAAAACGTCCGGATGTCGGACGGAGGAGTCTTCAACCACGCGGAGTTCGGTCATCGTCTCCAGACTGGTGGCCTGGAGCTGCCACCAGATGAAGATAATGTGGAGGGACTCCCCTTCGTTTTCATTGCCGACGAGGCGTTCGGTCTGGGTGACCATCTGATGAGGCCATTTCCCCAACGATCCCTCACCCCTGAGAGGAGGATTTTTAATTATCGGTTGGCCAGAGCAAGACGGGTTGTGGAAAATGCCTTTGGTATTATGGCCAACCGTTTCAGATTGCTCCTTACATCCCTACATCTGGCAGAGTACAAACTGAATACTATTATTCTTGCATGCTGTGTCATGCACAATTATTTACGCAAACATTCGGGAACATACTCATTACCAATCGGCCCTGAGGCCGGAGTGGAAGGCAACATGACAGGGCTGGATAATCGCCGTCTTGGTTCGGCTCCACAATCAGCCCAGCAAGTGCGGGACCGTTATTTACATTATTTTAATGGTAGGGGGGCCATTGCAATGGCAGCAGACCCTTAAACCATCTTTTTGATTTCCAAAGAATAAATACAGTTATTGATGTTTGAAATATTGGTATTTTCGTATGGTTTTGCTTTTAATTTTGCCTGTTTTATATGTTGTCCTAGTGCACATCTTAATAGTGGCAAACTTGTTTTGCGTTTAGTAAATAAGCCCCTTTGTCAATGAACCACAACATGTTTTGGTCAAACTGGTAGTATTTAAAAAGAAGAAGCCACACATTGTTTAATTTGTGCAAACATTTTTTTTTTTTTATTCTAGTGCACATCCAAACCTTTTTTATGTTTTTATTTTTATTTTTATTTTTTTTCAACAACATTTTATGTTTTTTTTTTATGTTATATTTTTGACATTTTTTTGTTCTTTTTCTCACAACATATTTTTTTATTTTTGTGATTGATTTTTTTTAAACAAACATAAAAACATGTTTTAAAATGTTAAAAAATTTAGGCTTAGCATTAGAAAATATTTACACAATGTAAAAGCCCAGAACTTACAAAGTTCAACAGGTAACCCATGAACAGTAGAAGCCAAATTTTGAATATGCACACTAATTTAACTTGAAAATGGGTAATGTCAACATGTGCTATGTTCCATCATGGGGAATCAATGGACGTGTTTTGTGTGTGAAACCCCTTCCCTCTCACATACTAGCATTAGGGGTTGCAAACACAAAATGCGTCCATTGAGATCCCCTGATGGCACATAGCACATGTTGACACACCGTGTGCATATTAAAAATTTGGCCTCTAAAATTTGGAAAACAGCGCATCAAAAGGGGAATGAAGGACATGATTGATGTTAACAAATGGAAAAGGGGTCTTTAGATTCTCCCCAAAACATCAATCATGTCCTTCATTCCCTGCTGCATGGTGGCCATCTCCTTCTGCATATTTTCCAGCTGCAGATTCCAGGCCATGATCTGGCCAATAAGCCTGTGGGCACTGTCTGTGGAAAATGGCTCCACATCTTGTCCTTCCACAAACAGATCAGCATCACCTAAAAGTTGGGTAGATAAAACACAAGAAAAAAAGTGTCAAAAACATGCAGACCTTAATTTATTAGCTCAATCTGTGTTCTGAGACACTCACTTGGTGGGGTGCAGATTTGATCCACTTCAACCACCTCTTCCTCCACATCCACGCATGGGCTTGGGCTAACTGCCCAATTAGTCTGGTGAGGCCGGGAGGTCCTCGTAGGTTCGGACTGACGTCTGAGTCTTTTGCCCCCTATGGTAATGGAACACAAAAAGGTACACTTTTAATCACACTGATATTTGAGTGCCAAAATAGGATTATTAAACATTGTTTAAAAGTGTTGTCCAATTATTAGCAGTTTGTTAGAAGATCCTACTTGAAGACAGAATTGAAATGTCTATCTAATGAAACTCCAATACTTAAACCGCCCTTCAACCCTAAATTTGAACTTCCGCTCATTGGATCCCTGCACCCCTGTGGTGTCTTATTTGGAACCTTTTAGGGGTGAGGGGTTGCAGATACCTGTGTAAGGCAGGTATTTGCACACACATCCGGCCATAGACTCCCACAGAAGTATACGCCACATCCCGTCCCACCGTGCTGTCTGCTGGGACACACAGGGGTCCCCGAGCTCGCGCGGACCAGTCCTATTGCATTGCGCAACTGGCGCATGCCCAATAGTGACCCGGGAAGTGAAGCCGCAAACATTAATTTCATGATTGCAAGATCAGAGATTGTAGCTGCACCATCCAAGGGACAGGTGAGTGTACTTCTTTGAAAAGTCACCACCTACAGTATTTGTAGATGATGAGCATTTTTCGTGAATTGTGAGCATGACACCCTGCTTAACATATTTATCCCCCCCCCAAAACAGCTTCTGGAGTCCCTGTGTAAGTTACCCCTAAAACCCTTACCACAGCAGTAATAGTATAGATAGTGACAATAATAAACAACCTTACAACTCCAACAACCCAAAGCCAGGTAAACTCAATAAACGTTATGAAGACAAACTGAACTTTCATCAAATCTGCGCAAGTTTCACGTACGAATGCTAATAAAATCTGCGCAAGTTTCACGTACGAATGCTAATAACATCTGCGCAAGTTTCACGTACGAATGCTAATAACATCTGCGCAAGTTTCACGTACGAATGCTAATAACATCTGCGCAAGTTTCACGTACGAATGCTAATAACATCTGCGCAAGTTTCACGTACGAATGCTAATAACATCTGCGCAAGTTTCACGTACGAATGCTAATAACATCTGCGCAAGTTTCACGTACGAATGCTAATAACATCTGCGCAAGATTAGACATATCAAGTATAACCATAGTAGCGCACGTGCTTGACTTACTTTTTTTGATGGCTTTTCGAATTCTCCTGTACTGATCGTGCTCCCTGGATTTGATGTCGGACCATCGCTTGCGCAGTTGATCCTTGCCCCTTCGTACGCCGAATTTCTGCTCCAGGGTGCTGACGATTGTAGTGAGAATCTTGTCCTTGCGCAAGTTGGGTCGAGGGTAGGGGCCATTTTCCCGTCGTAATCTTCCCTTTGGAGGATGTCCACCATCTCCACCATCTCTTCAAAGGCCATATTGGTGGCCTTATATCTGCTGCTGGATGCAGATGTGTTCGCTTCTTGGCTTTCCTCCGCGCTACTGGCTGAGAATGTGTCCGCCATCTTCATGAATTTATTCACCCACAATGCAACGAGGGGAAGCGGGGCGGGGAATCCTCGTCAGGAGGAACGTCATGGGCGGGCGACGCGGAGGACGCAGGCGGACTTCGACGCGTGCGCAGGGTATATAAGGCTGTTTGAGGGCCCCACGTGTTCCCGAACGGAAGTAGCGAGCGCTCTGTACGAAGGTAAGTGTTTTCTAGGATGCATTACTGTGGTTTATTGGGTTTTGGGCCTGCATTTTTTAAGGATATGTGTGTGTTGCTGCCTGTGTGTAGGGGTTGCTGCCTGTGTGTAGGTGTTGCTGCCTGTGTGTAGGGGTTGCTGCCTGTGTGGGTGTGTTGCTGCCTGTGTGTAGGGGTTGCTGCCTGTGTGGGTGTGTTGCTGCCTGTGTGTAGGGGTTGCTGCCTGTGTGGGTGTGTTGCTGCCTGTGTGGGTGTGTTGCTGCCTGTGTGTGGGTGTGTTGTGTAATGTTTGGTTTGAAAAACTGGATGTGCGTTTTTAGTAACATTTGTGTTTTTGGTCTTTTGTATTGCCATTACTAACAAAACAGAAACAAACATGGCAGCAGCCCAGTGGAATCCATTCAAGGACCAGCAGTTCATGTCCGAATTCATTGCGCTCTACAGAAAAAATACCAACCTGTGGCAGCTCAAGAACCCTTTATATGGCAATAGGGATGTCCGGAAGGCAACACTGGGGCCACTTGTGGATTTTGTGAAGACTCAAGTCCCCAACGCAGACACCAAGTTTGTTGAAGCCAGAATTTCAAGTTTAAGGCACATGTACAAGCGGGAGCGCAAGAAGATTGAGGAATCAGTCAGATCAGGAGCAGCAGCAGAGATGGTTTATGTACCGAAGCTGTGGTACTACAACCAACTGGCTTTTCTAGGTGACCAGATGGAACCCAGGCAATCACTGTCCACTCTTCCCTCCACCCTTCCCTCCACTCTTCCCTCCACTCTTCCCTCCACCCCAGCTGAGGCTTCCACGGAAGGAGAAGACCCCTCCACCTTGGAGCAGGCTGATGCGCCCAGCTGGAGCCAGGTATATATTTAGTATCCCAAATTGTGATTGTGTGAATATTAATGCTGTAAACGTTAAAATGTGAAACAATTAACACCCTGAACTCAGAATTGTGAAAAAAGCTGCCAAAAATTGCGCAAACTTCGAAAAAGTGTGGGTGCAACATATCGATACATATATAGTGTATACATACATCCAGTAGTGGCAAAAAATGCCTTATACAACATTGGTGATCTGCTTGGAAAATGCAGGGGTCCAAATGATAGCCTTTTGGATCTTTTTTAAAAATTATCTGCTCCTTCATAAGTTTACAATTGGATGATTGAGGAGGCCATAAACCAAAAACCAGGTGTTTGATTTTTGTTTTTATTTGCACACAGGATGAGCTGACCCAGGATGATGACGGGACAAGTGGTATGGAGGAGGAGGAGGACATGACCAGCGAGAGCCAGGAGGTGGCTGGGCCCAGCACGAGCCAGAGTGACAGCCAGACTGTCTTAAGAAGTCTACCTCCACCCCTGCCCTTACCCCCAAGAAGGCCCAGGAGGATGACCATTGTTGAGGAGGAATCACTCCAACTTATTAGGAAGGCGAGTGCGATTCTCGACAAACCCCCCATTCCAGAAGAGGCCTATGGCACCTACTTGGCCAGCAGGTTGCTGGAAATGGAGAAGGGCCAACGGCACCTGTGTGAGGGCCTCATTTTTGAGGCTATTAAGGGGGGTTTGAGGGGTCAATTACGAGAATCAACCCGCCTGACACATGAAGGCCCGACACCAACTTCTCCTCCTCCTCCTCCTCCTCCTCCTCCTCCTCCTCCTCCTCCTCCTCTTCCTTCTTCTCCTCCTCCTCCTCCTCCTCCTCCTCCTACCACAAGTCAGCCTCCAAGGAAGCGTGCAGGGAAGACTGCAGGGAAGAGTGCAGGGCAGCGTGGTGGGAAGAGTCGGAAGTGATTGCCTGGCTTCAGTCTGGTCTCACAGAAGACACAGGCTGTTGTAGTGCCACAGCTTGGGGACATAGATGTCATCTGCTGCTGTTCCTGGTCTGTCTGATTCCTGGTCAATCTTCTTGTGCTCCCTATATTGGATGAAATGTGCCCAAGCTTCATTTTTGGCTTCACAAACTTGATGTCTGCCGTTGGGGCAAAAAGTCTTCTCAAAATCGCAAAGTGGCTCCAGTGTTGCCTTCCTATTTTGTTTTGCCTTGTTTGTTTAAACCAGAATAAATGGTAATTTATTTTTCGGAAAAATATGATATACGTGCTTGTTATTCAAAAACATAGTTTCTTTAGGAGTAGGCAGGTACATGTCTAAACATTCATTTGACAATACAAGTGTAAAGTGCAACTTCAATGGAACTGCAAGTGCAGTCGCTGGAAAGGTGAGGGTTAAGATCTGAATTAAGGGCAAGCTCTGCTGACTCCACAATTGTATCATGTGTAATAACAAATCCTTTTGATAACCAACAAATAATAAAATATATCTAAATAGAGATATATGTACATATATAATATATATATATATATATCTATATATATCTATATATATCTATATATATATATATATATATATATATATATATATATATATATATAAATAGAGATATATATATATATCTATCTATATATATATATATATATATATATATATATATATATATATATATATATATATATATATATATATATATATATATATACACGTATATATCTATATATCTATATATATAAATATATATATATATGTATATATAGATATATCTTTTTTTGGGTTTATTGAGAAATATAGATATAGTTTTCATTTGGTGATTTGGATATATATATATCTATATCTATATCTATATCTATATATATATATATATATATATATATATATATATATATATATATATATATATAGAGAGAGAGAGAGAGAGATAAAGATAAATATATATATATATATATATATATATATACAAATATATTACTTCACTAAAGAATGCTGAAGAAAAAACGTTCGGGAGTACTCTGCGTGAATATACAAGCAGCAAGGCAAAATCATTCTTCAAGTACGATAACATACAAATCCCGCTGTCAGAAAAAATAAAAAAAAAATCTGCAGCGTGACGATTGTGCGACCTTCAAAACGAAGGCTAGTTTTACCAGACCGAGCGAGTCCGTGACATACTAGCTACTGAGCATGCGTCCTTTTTGGTACGCCGGACCATACTACACACGGCCGGATTATCCGCTGGACTGCCAAGTCCAGCGGATAATTTGAAAACAAAACTTGAAACTTTAGTCCGCCGTACTTTGGCCAAAAAAAAGTCCGCCGGCGCCCACACACGAGGGGATTATCCGCTGGACTTCGGTCCAGCGGATAATCCCGCGGGATAGTCCCTTCGTGTGTACGCGGCATTAGTGTTACTCCTGAAGGAAGGAAGAGAGATAGAGATTATTTTGCCTCCCAGTTACAGGATGCACCCCTGGAACAAATGCCTCTGAGAGAGGTTGCTCTTCCAGGAGTGGCAGATGGCGCTGAAAATTACACAGCACATATAAGCAAAGTTTATATTCCCTGGAAACCTCATGAGATTAGAGCACTTGTAGCAGATTTACCAAATCTTGAAAAGTGTCCAAAGAAGTGGTACAAAAAAGTAGCATGGGTACAAAAGACACAAGATGTGGATTTTGATTGATTGTGCAAATCATTAATTGTGAGAAGTATGAAGATGTGTGGAATGTGTTTGCAAAGAATAAAGGTGCTTATGAACAAGAAGTATTAAAGAGGGTCATCCTGATGTGTATGAATGAATTAATGATTTATATAGCGCTACAACTGCGAACTGAATCGTCTCAAGGCGCTTGATCCATCCTATGCTTCCCGTTCCTTAGAAGACGTGGGTCTTGAGTTTTTTCCTGAAGGCCCAATGGTTTTCTTCCATGTGGATGTTAGTGGGTAGAGCGTTCCATAGCCGTGGTCCTTGGACTGCGAATCTTCGTTCTCCCTTTGTTTTGTAGCAGGATTTCGGGATGAGGAGGAGGTTTTGGTTAGTTGATCGGAGGTTGCTATTTGGTGTGTAGTGTTTTATTTTGTCACATAGGTATTGAGGAGCATTTCCTTGTGTGCATTTGTGGGTGAGGCAGAGGGTCTTGAATGTGATCCGATCCTTTACGGTTAGCCAGTGTATGGTCCTAAGGGATGGGGAGATGGATTCCTAGTTTTTTTTCCCTGTGACTAGTCTTGCTGCCGTGTTTTGGACGACTTGTAGGCGTGCAATCTGGTATTTGGGTAGTCCTATGTAGAGGGAGTTTGCGTAGTTGAGTCAGGAATTGATGATTGTTCCAACTACTACTGCTTTCTCTTTTTCTGGAATGAAGGGGATAAGTCTACGTAGCAGGCGGAGAATATGGTGAGATCCACTGACTACTGATCCTGTTTGTGCATCCATCGACATTTCTGAGTCAAAGATGACTCCGAGACTTTTGGCTTTGGTGCTTGGGGAGATGGTCTGTCCAAGGATGGTGGGTGGTGGCCAAGGGGTCTTTGTTTTTGTATTTCTGTTTGCGTTGAGGAGAAGAAGCTCTGTTTTGGATCCATTGAGTTTGAGGGAGCTTGTGGACATCCAGTCATTTATCAATGTGAGGCATTTTTCTAGTTCCTGGTATTGGTCATTTTGTCCAGTGATGTGATAGTAGAGTTGAGTATCATCTGCATATGAGTGGAAGCATAGGTCCGTTTTCCTGATGATTTTGAGGAGAGGACAGATGTGGATGTTGAAGAGCACGGGAGACAGGGGTGATCCTTGAGGGACTCCATACAAAATTTCCTGAGTTTCAGAGGTGAAGGCTCCTAGTTTCACTGTCTGTGTTTGATTACCTAAGAAGGGTGCGAACCATGGTAGATCGGAATCTGTGACTCCTGCTACTTCTTTGAGGCATATGAGCAGAGTATTGTGGTCCACTGTGTCGAATGCTGCACTGAGGTCCAGAAGTACCAGGAGACATGATTCTCCGTCATCTGCTGCTTCCAGGGCATCGTCCGATATTTTGAGAAGTGCCATTTATGTGCCATGGCCTGGGCAGAAGCCTGATTTAAGTGGGTCCAGAGTTTGTGTGAGTCCAGATGGCATTGTAGCTGTTGTACTACTGCTTTCTCCATAATTTTGGAGATGGTGTTCAGGCTTGTTACCGGTCTGTGGTAGTTAGGGTCTTTGAGGTCGAGGTTGGGTTTCTTTAGAAGGGGTTTGATTATGCCTTGCTTGAGGGTGGTCGGAACAATCCCTTCTTTGAATGACTGAATCAAAAAGTAATTGATTAAATTAAGTATTGAAGGATTGGATAGGCACTATCTTTGATAAGGGGCAGGACATGATAGTGTTAATGGATGTTATTCAGAAGAAAGGAGAGGATGTGTTAGGATGTGGTAGACTATTGGAATAGATTTAAAGAAGCTATTCAGACGCATACTGATTGGATAGTTGATGATGATGCTCATATGAAATGGGAAGAAATAGAACTGCGTACAGTAGGATGGAGGAAAAAGTCAGCCCCTGAGTTAGTGGAGATAGCTCAGATTGCTTATGATGGTTTGCAAAAACGGAAAGAGAAAATAGAAAAGAAGGAGAGAACTAAAATAATGACTGTGCAGACACCAGTAACACAGGAGAAAAATCCTGAGTCCCTGGGAGTGCCAGACTCAATGGTACAGGTAACACCTCAATGGGTGTCTATGGCGGCCCCACCATATCCACCCTCTGGGGTCATGTATATTTCCAATATTGTGGCCCACAGAATAAAACAGGTAATTGGAAGCCAAATGAGGGACAACAGAGGAATCGGAGAATTCAGTCCCGATAACAGCAGATAGTGCCTGCCAGGGCTAGGTCGCCTACCATGCAGCCAAGAGTGCCACCCACATGCTTCAAATGTGGAACAGAGGGGTTGGGCTTGGGATTGCAGGCGATGCTAGGATGAGGTGGGATGTGATGATAACACGGAGGAACCAGAAATTTTGCGCCCCAAATTGGCTGTCATTGAAATAGACTCTGTCAATGAGCCAATGGTTGAAATAAATGTAAATGGTATAGATCTGTTGGGCTTAATTGATATGGGGGCTGCCCGGTCACGGCTAAATGTTCTTGACCCTAAATTGCCCACCTCTAATCAGAAAGTTTCTCTGGTTGGGGTGAGCAATAGAGTAATTTCGGCTGAAGTTACCAAACCAGTGTCTGTTAAACTGGGACAGCATTTAACTACGCATTATTTTGTGTTGTCACCACATTCCCTCTGTAATTTGCTAGGACGAGATCTATTGTCCAAAATGGGAGTAACAATTGCATTATCTCCAGATAAAACTATTATTGATATACCTAATGGGGTAGGGAAAGAGGCAGCAGATCTTTTCTTAATGCCTGCTATTCTAGAAGATCTGGAGGGAGGAGTCCCTGTGGGAGCTAAACAGGAAATTAACCCCTCACTGTGGGTAAGGGGAGCAAACACTCCCGGACTAATGAAAGCTCTCGCAGTGAGACTGAAAAGGAATCCTGCACTACCAGTGCCCAGACTTCCACAATACCCTTTGTCTCCTGAATCAGTAGAAGGTATGAGGCCAGTGATAGAGGAGTTACTACAGGAGGGGGTCCTTATCCCTTGTAGGAGTCAGGCAAATACACCAATTTACCCAGTGCCAAAACCATTAAAACCAGGAGAGGATCATTGTTGCTGGAGATTGGTGCATGACCTATGGGCCATTAACAAGGTAACTATACCATCAGTTCCTATTGTACCAAATCCATCCACTATATTGTCAACAATACCTCCCTCTGCCACTCACTTAACTGTAATTGATTTGGCATCAGCTTTTTTCAGCATACCTATTCACCCTGATGATCAATGGCTGCTGGCCTTCACGTTTGATAAAAAAACAACTATCCTAGGGGAGGGTCCCAGTGGGATATCATGACTCCCCAAGTTGTTTTTCTCAGACAGGCACTGAAGGATAAGCTGGATGAATGGCAACCCCCAAGGGGGTCAGCGTTGGTACAATATGTGGATGATCTGTTATTAGCATCTGTGGATGATCTGTTATTAAATTTCCCTGATGAATTTTCTGGCCATGATTGGACAGAAGGTAGATGCAACTAAAGTACATTAGGTTAAAACTAAAGTTCAATATTTAGGACATTGCATTTCCCAGGGAATCAAGCATCTAACAGACAAACAAAAGACAGTGATTACTAAAGATCTAATGCCAAAAACACTTAAACAGTTAAGGGCATTCTTAGGACTGGTGGGGTATTGTAGGCAGTTCTTGCCTTAAGTTTACTGAAGACGAATTAACCCCAGCAGTGAGGAACGCTTTCAAAGAAATCAAAGCATTTTTACTGACAGCTCCAAATTTCGGGTTACCTGACTATAGTAAACCCTACTACTTATTTTGTGCAGAAGTTAATGGACATGCTAACGGAGTACTAACTCAGCAGTTTTGTGACAGACACAGACCGATAGGCTACTACAGCTACCCACTGGATAGTGTAGCCAGAGAGCTCCCTGGCTGTTTAAAGTCAGTGGCAGCTGCTGCCCTGTTAATAGAAAAGACAGCTGACATTGTGTTAGAAAATACCTTAAACCTGATGTGTCCTCATGATCTAGAAGAAATGCTTAACAGTGCATATACTAAGCATTTATCCATACAAAGAGTGATTTATTATCATCTAGTTTTATTGTCAGCCTCAAATCTGTGTATCGAACGGTGTCAGACTTTAAATCCGGCTACCTTTTTGCCTGAAGCTGACACTGATGTTGATGACACTAATGACTGCAGTGACCATGATTGTACTGCTATTGACAAAGTGACCAAGCTTAGACCTGACTTGCAGGATGTTCCCATAGCAGGGTTGCCCCCCTGTGCAAACCTCTTTGTGGATGGATCATCAATTAGAAGGGATGATGGGCTCACATTAGCTGCTAGTGCAGTGGTGAATGGTGAAGGAAAATTACTGCATGCTGCAATCCTGTCAAATTCCAAATCTGCACAGGTGGCTGAGCTAACTGCTTTGTGTGTTGCTTTGGAATTGGCACAGGGAGATACTGTAAATATCTACAGTGATTCTGCCTATGTAGTAGGAATACTGCATAGCTTTGCTCAGCTGTGGGAGAAACAAGGTTTTCTAACTGCAGCAGGAACGCCAATACAACACAAGGATTTAATCATCAGATTGTTAACAGCAGTTAATGCCTTTGCGCGTTGCTGCTATCAAGTGCAAAGCTCATACTCGTTCTGATGATTGTGTATCAAGGGGCAATGCTTTAGCTGATGAATAGGGATGGGCCGGGTGCTCGATTCGAACCCACGTTCGAATTGAGCACCGGGCGTTCGCTCGCTCGGCGAGCCCAGAACTATTTGGGCCGTTCGCATCACATTCGTGTGATGCGAGCGGCCCCGCAATGCATTGCGGCCGGCGCAGTGCATTGCTGGCTGATGATTGGCCAAGCATGCACTGTGACCCCGCATGCTTGGCCAATCACAGCGCCGGAAACTCGGAGAGCAATAATTGGCTACAGGCAGGACGCCTGTAGCCAATTAAAGCTCAGGGGCTTTAGTACACGCCCCACCATTTAAAAGGCCGCCACGCTGTCGGCCCCGGTCACATGAGTTCCGGCTTTAGGAGAGATCAGTCTGCTGATTCTGTCTTTGCTTGATTGCTATTGAAATATTTGCTCTTCTTTGCTAAACCATTGGCTATTTTTTTGCTAAACCATTGCTACCTAAGTCATTGATCGTTCATTGCTGCTGATTGCACAGTTAGTGTGTTATTAGCTGCTGCTGGGGATTAGTCTGGTGCATGCTTACTGTTAGTACAGTATTGCAGTAGTACCAACCGCAGTGCTGTTAGCACAGCATTGCACCCCAACAGCACCCATAGGACTTCTAGTGTGTTAGTGGCAGCAAACAGAGCTCCTATATTTTCTTCTCAGCAGCACCCATAGGACTTCTAGTGTGTTAGTGGCAGCAAACAGAGCTATATTTTCTTCTCAGCAGCACCCATAGGACTTCTAGTGTGTTAGTGGCAGGCAGCACACAGAACTCCTATATTTTCTTCTCAGCAGCACCCATAGGACTTCTAGTGTGTTAGTGGCAGCAAACAGATCTCCTATATTTTCTTCTCAGCAGCACCCATAGGACTTCTAGTGTGTTAGTGGCAGCAAACAGAGCTCCTATATTTTCTTCTCATAAGCACCCATAGGACTTCTAGTGTGTTAGTGGCATCACACAGAGCTCCTATATTTTCTTCTCAGCAGCACCCATAGGACTTCTAGTGTGTTAGTGGCATCAGACAGAGCTCCCATATTTTCTTCTCAGCAGCACCCATAGGACTTCTAGTGTGTTAGTGGCATCACACAGAGCTCCTATATTTTCTTCTCAGCAGCACCCATAGGACTTCTAGTGTGTTAGTGGCATCACACAGAGCTCCTATATTTTCTTCTCAGCAGCACCCATAGGGCTTCTAGTGTGTTAGTGGCATCACACAGAGCTCCTATATTTTCTTCTCAGCAGCACCCATAGGACTTCTAGTGTGTTAGTGGCAGCAAACAGATCTCCTATATTTTCTTCTCAGCAGCAACCATAGGACTTCTAGTGTGTTAGTGGCAGCAAACAGAGCTCCTATATTTTCTTCTCAGAAGCACCCATAGGACTTCTAGTGTGTTAGTGGCATCACACAGAGCTCCTATATTTT
Source organism: Lithobates sylvaticus (assembly GCA_028564925.1). Lineage (NCBI taxonomy): Eukaryota > Metazoa > Chordata > Amphibia > Anura > Ranidae > Lithobates > Lithobates sylvaticus. The sequence continues at coordinate 152,305,711 of CM053031.1, forward strand.
CTTCTCGGCAGCACCCATAGGACTTCTAGTGTGTTAGTGGCATCACACAGAGCTCCTATATTTTCTTCTCAGCAGCACCCATAGGACTTCTAGTGTGTTAGTGGCATCACACAGAGCTCCTATATTTTCTTCTCAGCAGCACCCATAGGGCTTCTAGTGTGTTAGTGGCATCACACAGAGCTCCTATATTTTCTTCTCAGCAGCACCCATAGGACTTCTAGTGTGTTAGTGGCAGCAAACAGATCTCCTATATTTTCTTCTCAGCAGCAACCATAGGACTTCTAGTGTGTTAGTGGCAGCAAACAGAGCTCCTATATTTTCTTCTCAGAAGCACCCATAGGACTTCTAGTGTGTTAGTGGCATCACACAGAGCTCCTATATTTTCTTCTCGGCAGCACCCATAGGACTTCTAGTGTGTTAGTGGCATCACACAGAGCTCCTATATTTTCTTCTCAGCAGCAACCATAGGACTTCTAGTGTGTTAGTGGCAGCAAACAGAGCTCCTATATTTTCTTCTCAGAAGCACCCATAGGACTTCTAGTGTGTTAGTGGCATCACACAGAGCTCCTATATTTTCTTCTCGGCAGCACCCATAGGACTTCTAGTGTGTTAGTGGCATCACACAGAGCTCCTATATTTTCTTCTCAGCAGCACCCATAGGACTTCTAGTGTGTTAGTGGCAGAACACAGAGCTCCTATATTTTCTTGACAGCAGCACACATATACTACCTATTGTGTCAGCAGCACCCATAGGACTTCTAGTGTGTTAGTGGCAGCACACAGAGCTCCTATATTTTCTTGAAAGCAGCACACATATACTACCTATTGTATCAGCAGCACCCATAGGACTTCTAGTGTGTTAGTGGCAGCACACAGAGCTCCTATATTTTCTTCTCAGCAGCACCCATAGGACTTCTAGTGTGTTAGTGGCAGCACACAGAGCTCCTATATTTTCTTCTCGGCAGCACCCATAGGACTTCTAGTGTGTTAGTGGCATCACACAGAGCTCCTATATTTTCTTCTCAGCAGCACCCATAGGACTTCTAGTGTGTTAGTGGCAGCACACAGAGCTCCTATATTTTCTTGACAGCAGCACACATATACTACCTATTGTGTCAGCAGCACCCATAGGACTTCTAGTGTGTTAGTGGCAGCACACAGAGCTCCTATATTTTCTTGACAGCAGCACACATATACTACCTATTGTATCAGCAGCACCCATAGGACTTCTAGTGTGTTAGTGGCAGCACACAGAGCTCCTATATTTTCTTCTCAGCAGCACCCATAGGACTTCTAGTGTGTTAGTGGCAGCACACAGAGCTCCTATATTTTCTTGACAGCAGCACACATATACTATCTATTGTGTCAGCAGCACCCATAGGACTTCTAGTGTGTTAGTGGCAGCACACAGAGCTCCTATATTTTCTTCTCAGCAGCACCCATAGGACTTCTAGTGTGTTAGTGGCAGCAAACAGATCTCCTATATTTTCTTCTCAGCAGCACCCATAGGACTTCTAGTGTGTTAGTGGCAGCAAACAGAGCTCCTATATTTTCTTCTCAGAAGCACCCATAGGACTTCTAGTGTGTTAGTGGCATCACACAGAGCTCCTATATTTTCTTCTCAGCAGCACCCATAGGACTTCTAGTGTGTTAGTGGCATCACACAGAGCTCCTATATTTTCTTCTCAGCAGCACCCATAGGACTTCTAGTGTGTTAGTGGCATCACACAGAGCTCCTATATTTTCTTCTCAGCAGCACCCATAGGACTTCTAGTGTGTTAGTGGCATCACACAGAGCTCCTATATTTTCTTCTCAGCAGCACCCATAGGACTTCTAGTGTGTTAGTGGCACCACACAGAGCTCCTATATTTTCTTCTCAGCAGCACCCATAGGACTTCTAGTGTGTTAGTGGCAGCACACAGAGCTCCTATATTTTCTTGACAGCAGCACACATATACTACCTATTGTGTCAGCAGCACCCATATGACTTATAGTGTGTTAGTGGCAGCACACAGAGCTCCTATATTTTCTTGACAGCAGCACACATATACTACCTATTGTGTCAGCAGCACCCATAGGACTTCTAGTGTGTTAGTGGCAGCACACAGAGCTCCTATATTTTCTTCTCAGCAGCACCCATAGGACTTCTAGTGTGTTAGTGGCAGCACACAGAGCTCCTATATTTTCTTGACAGCAGCACACATATACTACCTATTGTGTCAACAGCACCCATAGGACTTCTAGTGTGTTAGTGGCAGCACACAGAGCTCCTATATTTTCTTGACAGCAGCACACATATACTACCTATTGTGTCAGCAGCACCCATAGGACTTCTAGTGTGTTAGTGGCAGCAAACAGAGCTCCTATATTTTCTTCTCAGCAGCACCCATAGGACTTCTAGTGTGTTAGTGGCAGCAAACAGAGCTCCTATATTTTCTTCTCAGAAGCACCCATAGGACTTCTAGTGTGTTAGTGGCATCACACAGAGCTCCTATATTTTGTTCTCAGCAGCACCCATAGGACTTCTAGTGTGTTAGTGGCATCACACAGAGCTCCTATATTTTCTTCTCAGCAGCACCCATAGGACTTCTAGTGTGTTAGTGGCAGCACACAGAGCTCCTATATTTTCTTGACAGCAGCACACATATACTACCTATTGTGTCAACAGCACCCATAGGACTTCTAGTGTGTTAGTGGCAGCAAACAGAGCTCCTATATTTTCTTCTCAGAAGCACCCATAGGACTTCTAGTGTGTTAGTGGCAGCAAACAGAGCTCCTATATTTTCTTCTCAGAAGCACCCATAGGACTTCTAGTGTGTTAGTGGCATCACACAGAGCTCCTATATTTTCTTCTCAGCAGCACCCATAGGACTTCTAGTGTGTTAGTGGCATCACACAGAGCTCCTATATTTTCTTCTCAGCAGCACCCATAGGACTTCTAGTGTGTTAGTGGCATCACACAGAGCTCCTATATTTTCTTCTCAGCAGCACCCATAGGACTTCTAGTGTGTTAGTGGCATCACACAGAGCTCCTATATTTTCTTCTCAGCAGCACCCATAGGACTTCTAGTGTGTTAGTGGCACCACACAGAGCTCCTATATTTTCTTCTCAGCAGCACCCATAGGACTTCTAGTGTGTTAGTGGCAGCACACAGAGCTCCTATATTTTCTTGACAGCAGCACACATATACTACCTATTGTGTCAGCAGCACCCATATGACTTATAGTGTGTTAGTGGCAGCACACAGAGCTCCTATATTTTCTTGACAGCAGCACACATATACTACCTATTGTGTCAGCAGCACCCATAGGACTTCTAGTGTGTTAGTGGCAGCACACAGAGCTCCTATATTTTCTTCTCAGCAGCACCCATAGGACTTCTAGTGTGTTAGTGGCAGCACACAGAGCTCCTATATTTTCTTGACAGCAGCACACATATACTACCTATTGTGTCAACAGCACCCATAGGACTTCTAGTGTGTTAGTGGCAGCACACAGAGCTCCTATATTTTCTTGACAGCAGCACACATATACTACCTATTGTGTCAGCAGCACCCATAGGACTTCTAGTGTGTTAGTGGCAGCAAACAGAGCTCCTATATTTTCTTCTCAGCAGCACCCATAGGACTTCTAGTGTGTTAGTGGCAGCAAACAGAGCTCCTATATTTTCTTCTCAGAAGCACCCATAGGACTTCTAGTGTGTTAGTGGCATCACACAGAGCTCCTATATTTTGTTCTCAGCAGCACCCATAGGACTTCTAGTGTGTTAGTGGCATCACACAGAGCTCCTATATTTTCTTCTCAGCAGCACCCATAGGACTTCTAGTGTGTTAGTGGCAGCACACAGAGCTCCTATATTTTCTTGACAGCAGCACACATATACTACCTATTGTGTCAACAGCACCCATAGGACTTCTAGTGTGTTAGTGGCAGCAAACAGAGCTCCTATATTTTCTTCTCAGAAGCACCCATAGGACTTCTAGTGTGTTAGTGGCATCACACAGAGCTCCTATATTTTGTTCTCAGCAGCACCCATAGGACTTCTAGTGTGTTAGTGGCATCACACAGAGCTCCTATATTTTCTTCTCAGCAGCACCCATAGGACCTCTAGTGTGTTAGTGGCAGCACACAGAGCTCCTATATTTTCTTGACAGCAGCACACATATACTACCTATTGTGTCAGCAGCACCCATAGGACTTCTAGTGTGTTAGTGGCAGCAAACAGAGCTCCTATATTTTCTTCTCAGCAGCACCCATAGGACTTCTAGTGTGTTAGTGGCAGCAAACAGAGCTCCTATATTTTCTTCTCAGAAGCACCATAGGACTTCTAGTGTGTTAGTGGCATCACACAGAGCTCCTATATTTTGTTCTCAGCAGCACCCATAGGACTTCTAGTGTGTTAGTGGCATCACACAGAGCTCCTATATTTTCTTCTCAGCAGCACCCATAGGACTTCTAGTGTGTTAGTGGCATCACACAGAGCTCCTATATTTTCTTCTCAGCAGCACCCATAGGACTTCTAGTGTGTTAGTGGCATCACACAGAGCTCCTATATTTTCTTCTCAGCAGCACCCATAGGACTTCTAGTGTGTTAGTGGCAGCACACAGAGCTCCTACATTTTCTTGACAGCAGCACACATATACTACCTATTGTGTCAGCAGCACCCATAGGACTTCTAGTGTGTTAGTGGCAGCACACAGAGCTCCTATATTTTCTTGACAGCAGCACACATATACTACCTATTGTGTCAGCAGCACCCATAGGACTTCTAGTGTATTAGTGGCAGCACACAGAGCTCCTATATTTTCTTCTCAGCAGCACCCATAGGACTTCTAGTGTGTTAGTGGCAGCACACAGAGCTCCTATATTTTCTTGACAGCAGCACACATATTTTACCTATTGTGTCAGCAGCACCCATAGGACTTCTAGTGTGTTAGTGGCAGCACACAGAGCTCCTATATTTTATATTTTCTTCTCAGCAGCACCCATAGGACTTCTAGTGTGTTAGTGGCAGCACACAGAGCTCCTATATTTTCTTGACAGCAGCACACATATACTACCTATTGTGTCAGCAGCACCCATAGGACTTCTAGTGTGTTAGTGGCAGCACACAGAGCTCCTATATTTTCTTCTCAGCAGCACCCATAGGACTTCTAGTGTGTTAGTGGCAGCACACAGAGCTCCTATATTTTCTTGACAGCAGCACACATATTTTACCTATTGTGTCAGCAGCACCCATAGGACTTCTAGTGTGTTAGTGGCAGCACACAGAGCTCCTATATTTTCTTCTCAGCAGCACCCATAGGACTTCTAGTGTGTTAGTGGCAGCAAACAGATCTCCTATATTTTCTTCTCAGCAGCACCCATAGGACTTCTAGTGTGTTAGTGGCAGCAAACAGAGCTCCTATATTTTCTTCTCAGAAGCACCCATAGGACTTCTAGTGTGTTAGTGGTATCACACAGAGCTCCTATATTTTCTTGTCAGCAGCACACATAGTACCTATAGTGTGTTAGTGTCAGCACCCATAGGACCTACAATGTGTTGTGAGCACACATAGGAGCTCTATTTTTTATACTATATACACTACCGACTACAATGGCTGGAAGACCGCCAAGGAGAGGCAGAGCGTGCCGAGGCAAGAACACAGGGCAGGCAGGCTCTGTTTCTAGAGACAACAGTGCTGGCCGTGGACGTGGTCGTGCATCGTCATCAGCACGTGGCCACGGGACACGCTTGTCTTTGTTTTCGGCAGCTGGACATGTGGAGCCGCATCATGCCGAAGGCTTGGTAGAATGGATGACCAAGCCCTCCTCATCCTCCTCATCCTCTCTCACCCAGGCTCAAGGTACTGGCAGAGCAGCTGCCAACGCGTACTCAATGGCATCATTAGCCACCCCTTCCCTAGACCCACCATGTCCTCCTGAGGAGTCCCCCGAACTGTTTGAGCTCAGTGTTGGGTACATGCTCCAGGAGGATGCCCAACGATTCGAAGGCTCGGATGATGATACCCAGCTTCAGGAAGGCAGTAGTGTGCGCGCAGAGAGAGGGGATGCTGAAGGACAGCAATCTGGCAGTACTGTTCCACCAGCTGCAGCTTACTGCCAGGTTTGCTCTAGTGGTGAAGAGGGAGGGGATGATGAGGTCACTGACTCCACGTGGGTGCCTGAAGGGAGAGAGGAGAAGGAGGAGGAGAATGCGGCGTCACATGTCCAACGAGGCAGGATGCCCCCTCGAGGCCATCTAGAGGCCAGCACAGCAACTGTACCACACCGCAGAGCTCCGCCTGTGCAGGGCGCTGCCTCTGCACGTTATCACAAAAGTTCTTTGGTGTGGGCCTTTTTTGAGACGAGTGCATCAGATCGCACCACTGCTATTTGCAATATTTGTCTCAAGCGTATCTCGCATGGCCAAAACATCAGCTGCTTGGGCACCACAAGCATGAGCAGACATATGTCGACCTGCCATGCAGCTCGTTGGCAAGCACACATAAAAGACCCACACCAAAGAACAAAGCGGACCTCTCCTTGCTCCTCATCAGCTGGGATCTCCATCCCCACTATATCTTCAGTCCTCTCTGAAAGCTGCTCTGAGAGGACTGAAGGTGTAGAATTAGGTGTGTCACAACCAAGTACTTGCAGTACACCGACGTCCGATTGTAGCAGGCAAATTTTCTCTGCCCCAGCTGCTGGACCGTCGAAAGAAGTATACTCCCAGCCATCCACATGCCCAGCGGTTGAATGCTAGCTTGGCTAAATTGCTAGCACTTCAACTGCTGCCTTTTCAGTTGGTAGACTCGGCCCCCTTCCGTGAGTTTGTTCAATGTGCGGTTCCTCAGTGGCAGGTTCCCAAACGCCACTTTTTCTCACGGAAGGCGATTCCGTCTCTCTACCGGCATGTGGAAGGCAATGTCCATGCCTCGCTGGACAGGGCGGTCAGCGGTAAGGTGCATATTACTGCTGACTCATGGTCCAGCAGGCATGGACAGGGACGTTATCTTTCTTTCACGGCCCATTGGGTCACTCTATTGGCAGCTGGGAGGGATGCAGGACAAGGTGCAGTAGTGTTGGAGGTTGTTCCGCCACCACGCCTCCAAAATGCTACTACTGGTTGTGACACACCTCTCTCCTCCACCCCCTCCTCTTCTTCTTCCTCCAGTGCTCTGTCCTCGGAACCAGCGGTGCTCCGTAGGCGTACAAGGAGCTACGCGAGTACGCAGGCAAAAAGATGCCATGCCGTGCTTGCGCTGGTGTGTTTGGGGGACAGGAGCCACACTGGGCCAGAGGTTCTGGCAGCTCTGCAGGGGCAGGCCGAGAGGTGGTTGACGCCACGCCAGCTTAAGCCAGGAATGGTCGTTTCTGACAATGGCACCAACCTCCTCTCCGCCCTGCGACAGGGGCAGCTCACCCATGTGCCCTGTATGGCTCACGTCCTCAACCTGGTGGTGCAGCGGTTCTTGGGCAGGTTCCCAGGCTTACAGGATGTCCTGAGGCAGGCCAGGAAAGTCTGTGTGCATTTCCGCCGATCTTATAATGCCAGTGCTCGATTGACTGAGCTGCAAAAGGAGCTGAACCTGCCCAAGAACCGCCTAATATGTGACATGCTCACCAGGTGGAAATCAACGTTGGCCATGCTGCAGCGACTGCACACGCAGCAGAGGGCCATCAATGAGTACCTTTGCGACTACGGCACCAGGACAGGGTCAGGGGAGCTTGGCTTTTTTTCCCCACGCCAGTGGAGCATGATCAGGGATGCATGCACTGTCCTCTCACCATTTGAGGAGGCCACGAGGATGGTGAGCAGTGACAGTGCATGCATCAGTGACACTGTACCTCTTGTCCACCTGTTGGAGCATACACTGCGTGGGATAATGGACAGGGCACTTGAGGCAGAACAGAGGCAGGAAGAGGAGGACTTCCTTGCCTCTCAAGGCCCCCTTTATCCAGATAGTGTTCCTTCTGTCCCACCCATCACACAGGAAGAAGAGGAGGAGGAGGAGGGAGGAGGAGGAGGATTGTGTGAGCATTGAGGTGGAGCCTGGCACTCAGCATCAGCAGCAGCAGTCTTTTAGGGATGATGTACAGTCCCAACAAACCAGTGGACTTGTACGTGGCTGGGAGGAGGTGGCTGGCGATCATGTCATCCTCAGTGACCCAGAAGACTCCGGACCGACATGCCTCAGCTAACCTACGCTGTATGGCCTCCCTGATCCTGCAAAGCCTGCGGAAGGATCCTCGTTTTCTTTGGATCAAGGAGAGGGACCATTACTGGCTGGCCGCTCTCCTTGATCCACGGTACAAGGGTAAGGTTGCGGACCTTATCTTGCCGTCGCAGAGGGAGCAGAGGATGAGACATCTCAGGGAGGCCTTGCAGAAAGGTCTGTGCAACGCGTTCCCAGAAACTGGGAGGTTACAAACTCCTGGTCCTGGACGACGAGTTGCTGAGGCTTCGGTCAGTAGCAGAAGGAGCGGTGGGGAAGGTGGACGTCTGACCGATGCGTTCAGACAATTTTTTAGTCCGCAGCCCTAAGGTATGATCGGTTCCAGCAACCATCGCCAGTGTCTGATATACATGGTGCAGGAATACCTAGGGGCAAGGTCAGACTTGGACACCTTTCCCACCGAAAATCCTCTGGCTTACTGGGTCCTGAGGATGGATCACTGGCCAGAGCTTGCACAGTATGCAATTGAGCTACTGGCCTGTCCTGCATCCAGCGTTCTTTCCGAACGCACATTCAGTGCTGCTGGAGGATTTGTCACTGATCATAGGGTGCGCCTGTCCACCGACTCGGTTGATCGACAGACCTTCATAAAAATTAATCAGTCTTGGTTCACCACCAGCTACCAGGCACCTGAAGCGGATATAACTGAATAATTTATAATGTCACATCCCTTCAAGACTGCCTATGCTGATGCTGAGTGACTGTCCTGTTATGTTCACTGACTATCCTCTTCCTCCTCCTCAATGATCCATGCCACCACACCAGTGCCTAAGGCACAATTTTTCAGCCCCTGTATAACAGGGGCGTGTACTTACAATTTTTTTTAAAAATGCTTCGCAACAGGTGTGACTGCTATGCTCCAAGTACAGTATCTGTGAGGGGTTGCAGTGTTGTGGCACCAGCACCAATGCCTAAGGCACAATTTTTCAGCCCCTGTTGGGGCGTGTAATTACAATTTTTAGGCAATGCTTTGCAACAGGTCTCATTGCTGTGCTAAGAGTACAGTATCTGTGAGGGGTTGCAGTGTTGTGGCATAGCCATGCCATTTTTCTCAAGGATTTTCAGCCATATGGCGGCCAGGACAAGACATGACATTAAAGCCGCAAGTGGTTTTAAATGGGTTCTTTTTTTCCTTTACAAATGTCATTTTGTGCAAGGACAGTTCTAAACACGGGAAACACATGCCACTTCACAGGCATACTTTAGACACCCCCCAGGTACCATATTTAAAGGAAAATGTCACTTTTTTTTTTTCACTTTATGCATCATTAAAATGACTGCTCCCGAAAAAACGTTAGTTTTTAAAAGTTCTTTTTGCATTGATATATGTCCCCTGGGGCAGGACCCGGGTCCCCAAACCTGTTTTATGACATTAACATGCATATTGGTCGTTGTAATTAGCAATTTTGATTTTGAACGTTCGCGTCCATTATAACGAATAGGGTTCGAAAATTTGCGCGAACTTTCGGTCCGTTCGAAGGTTCTGGTGCGAACCGAACCCGGGGGTGTTCGGCTCATCCCTACTGATGAATATGCTAAAGGAGCAATCTATTCATACCCATCCAGTGCCATGCCTATGTTGTTTCTGACTGATCTACCTGTTGATTTACACATTTTGTCTGCCTTACAGGAGAACTCGCCTCACAGACCATCCTGGCGCTCTAAAGGGGCTGTTTGTGGTGAGGATGGCCTGTGGACTGTGAAGGGAAAAATGGTTACTCCTCCGACTGTTTCCTTCTTTGTTTTCTTTGAGACATGGGCCTTGCCATGTCTCAACAGGAGGGATGTGTCGGATTATTAACAGGCACTGGTGGGCCCCAGGTTTTCAGACATATGCTGTTAAAAAGATTTGTGCATGTGTTACATGCCAAACCCATAACATTGGGAAGCCAGTACCTACCCCTATGAAGCACATTCCACATACTGAAGAGCCATTTCAAATTGTGCAAATTGAATTTCAGATATGCCCCCTTGTGGTCGGTTCAAGTTTTTGCTGGTTTGTGTGGATCAATTTTTGGGATGGATGAAAGCTTACCCGTCTGTGAAAAATTATGCCAGAACTGTAGTAAAATGTCTCACTAGAGGAATGATCCATAGATTTGGTATAGGGGAAATATGCTCCTCAGATAGAGGAACACACTTTCATAATAAACTCATGGTAGAGGTGATAAGCATTTTAGGAATGAAACAGCAGTTACCACCCCATATAGGCTGCAGGCTAGTGGTTTGGTGGAATGCAGTGATCAATCTTTAAAGAGATACTTGGCAAAGTTGACAGCTAATGGAACAAGTACATGGGTAGAAGCCCTCCCAATAGCATTGACTGCCATTAGAACCACTCCTAAAGAAAAACATGGACTGTCACCTTTTGATATACTGTTTGGGAGACCACCCAAAAGAGTACCAATGCAGCCTGTACAGCCGGAGACTATGACATTATTAAGTGGTCAAGATGCCATGACTGACTATGCGCAAAAATTGGCAAATGTGCTTTTTCCAGAGCCAAAGCAGGACAACCTGTGGACACAAGTGAACAGACTCATGGACGGGAGATTGGGTGTATTTCAAGAATCACACACCGCGGACCACTTTATCTCCCAGGTGGAAAGGACCATTTCAAATCATTCTTGTGTGCCCTTCTGCAGTAAAGCTGAAGGACTAGAAGTACTGGGTGCATGGTTTGCATTGTAAAAAGAAAATGTAGCTCCTGTGGACAATAGAGTCCAGACCTCGGTGGGCAAGTATTGTTCTGTTCCTTTACCTTACAGGTCACCTCCACTGACCTGTGCCCGTGCAAGAAGACAATATGAATCTTCTAGGACCTAAACCCGATGTAGGCCTCTGGAGCATCATTCTCTGTGGGTGGACAGTGGTATGGATTACAGTTATGGCATATGAATGGATCAAATAGAAAGAACAGGGTAAGATATCTGGTACCTTCTCAATAAACACAACCATATTGTAAGAAATGGCATACTTTGAATCTAGCCCTGAGCACCGTTTAAGAAGAGAAGTGAATGAGTACCATGACCAGTTTGCTGAACCTTTTCATAACTCCTTTGTATCTATACATCTACAGGCTGCAAACAAGTTGAACATTAGAGATTGCTGGATATGTACACATGGAAAAAAGTGTGGTATAACGGAAAGCCGCTCTGTCTAAATGGTATCAGCTGCCAGCACAGCAGACTAACTGCAAAATTGAAACAAAATGATATAAATATAGTGCAGCGCTGGAGACTATGAATATATATATATCCTAGTCAACACAAAAGTGATAATCCAAATGAAGTGGATTGTGCTAATCTATAGTGATCAGTATATGTGCTGTAAAACAACTGACATTACCTAAAAAATCATAGAACTATATATCTAATACAATTCTACAATAGCATATGTATCACCACTGTACAAATAATATAGTGAAAATCAAAACGACAGTTCAATATAGGTCATATAAACAAATAAGTCTGACTATGCGGACATAATATAGTCCATATAACTTCAAAATCCAAAAATAAGTGACAAAGTGAAGTGTCTTGAAATAAAAAAGTGACTTGTATAAGTTGACTACAGAAATCCACCACCATATGGAGAGAGGCTTACCAGATACTTTGGACCCAACTAGACGTATACCTAATGAGTCTAGCGTGCTTGTTGGTGTAAACACACCCAAAGAAATATATGGCAATTTCCGAACTCCAATGTACACCAAGGGGAACAGAGTACAACCCGGAATGGATGCTGTGGATATCCATCGTATAGGATGGCTAGAAGACTGTGATTCTCCGCCATAAAGAAAAAATATATTTGGAGATACGGGACTATCAAAGGTACATAATCACAGAAATATTCACGTATAATAAAAAGAGTATTTTATTAACACAAAAAATAATAATAAAATGGTGTATTTATATGACTTCGTGTACAACAGTACAAATATCAAAGTTCAGGGGTTTATGCATACAATCCCTAATGGAACTAAACATATTAGTATACTAGGAACACATAAGTCAAGGTACTTGTCCATTTGTTCTCGACATGTTTCGCCAAAATGGCTTCTTCAGGAGACAAGGATAAGGTACAGATGAAGAATGAAAAAGGATTTGTGAAGATATTTTCTTGTTTCTAAGATATGCATATAAAGAGAAATTAAATTTATTATATGAAAAACAAAACAAAAACAAAATTGTATATTTGCAGTAGTGCTGTATGGGCATATAAAAAAATGTAAATGCTACGCCCAGGGGGAGGTTTTCCCGAGTGTATGCCCGACCTCTTACCTCCAAATTTAGAAGGTCAGCATACTCCCAGGGACACCAAACAGAGAGAGTTGTGACAGATCCGCAGCAAAGCGTCCTACTCGGGACTTCCACAGGGGACTTTACCAGGCGGCCAGAGCCAAGATCAGTGGCTAGGGAGCCGTAGGGGGAGAGTGAGATCCCGTTATTCTAGAGTTAGGTTATCATAGGGCCTGTAGGGTACAAAATAGTACTAATTGACTATATACATAAAATGTAGAATGGATGGCCAAAGTGCCGGGAGTAGCTTGATCAGGTCCAATATTGTATCAAACCAAACCTACCTCATTGGCATCTTATTGAAGAAAAATCTTATAGGAGGCTCGGGTCTACCTTCAAAGAAGGAAGGAAAGAACGCTATCTTGTAGATGTCAAAAATGACAAACAAAGTTCTGTAAATAAAAAAATATATAAAATTCCAATAAAAATGCCAAATTTTGTAGTCTCTGCTTTATACCCCCGTGATTTTTAGTCCCCCTACCTTATGGTGGAGTACATGAGTCACCGGGGCATGATGTTGCAGTAGTTTTTCCTCTGGTACTGATAACCCCGAATAGGGGATAAAGTGTGCCCACTAGGTCCTATAAATTTATATAGATATAAATTAGGATGGATTTTATAAGCAATTATAGGGAGGAAAAAGTTCCTCCATGGACCAAAATTAAAGTCTGTGTAATTACCTATGATTGGGTTTCTCAGCGTTTCCCGAGCCTCCAGTCCTCACCACAGCCTGACATGCAGTCAGATTGGGCTTAAGTAGTCTCCCCCCGTGGCGCCTGTTGCGTGGCGTGTGACGTCATGCCACGCCGGCGTCACGCGGACGTTTGGCGGGAATCAGAGCGGCGCCGGTCAGTCACCCCGGAACCGGAAGTAGATACCACTTCCGGTTCACGGCTTGAGCAAGCCTCTTATGGACATCCTCTGCTGACAGTCCATGTCAGAGAGGAGTCCATAGGGGCAGATGGAAACTTAGCAACCAAATGGGTCATCCCCGGTCCGGACGCATGACGGGAACAAAAGACCGCCACCAATTAAGAGGGCGCGCATAGTCCCGCCATGCATCCGGGCTAGTCCATACGGTTCCCCTAAGCCCAAAGCCCCGGCCAGATGGATCCCCCCCCCCCCGGGGAATATGAGTGTAATTTGAGCCTAAGGGACCGCAAATGCCGCAGATCTGTCAAAACAAAGAAAAAAAAAAAAAAGGAAGAAAGGAAAGAAAAGGGTACAAGAGATCATTATTAAAGCGACATGACAAATACAAATGTCCAATACAGCAAAATAATTAATTTTTAAACATCAAATTTGATGTTTAAAAAAAAAAAAAAAATTAATTATTTTGCTGTATTGGACATTTGTATTTGTCATGTCGCTTTAATAATGATCTCTTGTACCCTTTTCTTTCCTTTCTTCCTTTTTTTTTTCTTTGTTTTGACAGATCTGCGGCATTTGCGGTCCCTTAGGCTCAAATTACACTCATATTCCCCGGGGGGGGGGATCAATCTGGCCGGGGCTTTGGGCTTAGGGGAACCGTATGGACTAGCCCGGATGCATGGCGGGACTATGCGCGCCCCCTTAATTGGTGGCGGTCTTTTGTTCCCGTCATGCGTCCGGACCGGGGATCGCCTTGCGGCGTCGGCCTGACCCATTTGGTTGCTAAGTTTCCATCTGCCCCTATGGACTCCTCTCTGACATGGACTGTCAGCAGAGGATGTCCATAAGAGGCTTTCTCAAGCCGTGAACCGGAAGTGGTATCTACTTCCGGTTCCGGGGTGACTGACCGGCGCCGCTCTGATTCCCGCCAAACGTCCACGTGACGCCGGCGTGGCGTGACGTCACACGCCACGCAACAGGCGCCACGGGGGGAGACTACTTAAGCCCAGCCTGACTGCATGTCAGGCTGTGGTGAGGACTGGAGGCTCGGGAAACGCTGAGAAACCCAATCATAGGTAATTACACAGACTTTAATTTTGGTCCATGGAGGAACTTTTTCCTCCCTATAATTGCTTATAAAATCCATCCTAATTTATATCTATATAAATTTATAGGACCTAGTGGGCACACTTTATCCCCTATTCGGGGTTATCAGTACCAGAGGAAAAACTACTGCAACATCATGCCCCGGTGACTCATGTACTCCACCATAAGGTAGGGGGACTAAAAATCACGGGGGTATAAAGCAGAGACTACAAAATTTGGCATTTTTATTGGAATTTTATATTTTTCTTTATTTACAGAACTTTGTTTGTCATTTTTGACATCTACAAGATAGCGTTCTTTCCTTCCTTCTTTGAAGGTAGACCCGAGCCTCCTATAAGATTTTTCTTCAATAAGATGCCAATGAGGTAGGTTTGGTTTGATACAATATTGGACCTGATCAAGCTAATCCCGGCACTTTGGCAATCCATTCTACATTTTATGTATATAGTCAATTAGTACTATTTTGTACCCTACAGGCCCTATGATAACCTAACTCTAGAATAACGGGATCTCACTCTCCCCCTACGGCTCCCTAGCCACTGATCTTGGCTCTGGCCGCCTGGTAAAGTCCCCTGTGGAAGTCCCGAGTAGGACGCTTTGCTGCGGATCTGTCACAACTCTCTCTGTTTGGTGTCCCTGGGAGTATGCTGACCTTCTAAAGTTGGAGGTAAGAGGTCGGGCATACACTCGGGAAAACCTCCCCCTGGGCGTAGCATTTACATTTTTTTATATGCCCATACAGCACTACTGCAAATATACAATTTTGTTTTTGTTTTGTTTTTTCATATAATAAATTTAATTTCTCTTTATATGCATATCTTAGAAACAAGAAAATATCTTCACAAATCCTTTTTCATTCTTCATCTGTACCTTATCCTTGTCTCCTGAAGAAGCCATTTTGGCGAAACATGTCGAGAACAAATGGACAAGTACCTTGACTTATGTGTTCCTAGTATACTAATATGTTTAGTTCCATTAGGGATTGTATGCATAAACCCTGAACTTTGATATTTGTACTGTTGTACACGAAGTCATATAAATACACCATTTTATTATTATTTTTTGTGTTAATAAAATACTCTTTTTATTATACGTGAATATTTCTGTGATTATGTACCTTTGATAGTCCCGTATCTCCAAATATATTTTTTCTTTATACCAATTTGGGATGATGGTACAATATATAACAAATAAACATCAGAAAACACTATAGTCCGGCGAGCCTTTTAAAAATGTGATTCTCCGCCGTATAGTATATAGACCAAAGGAGAAAAGATGGAGTCTCGTAGTGTGATACCGTCTTTAAAACATTTATTTAAAAAGCATATAAAATGGGTACTCACATGTGAAAAGACATATGAAAGCATAAAATTTTAAATTGGCAAGGGCTTGCTGATGCCACTGCAGGGAAAGGCTTGCTGATGCCACTGCATTGTTGAGGGCATGTTGCCTTGTACGGTTGAATAGGGAGGGACCTCTCTCTCGTCCCCCCTCTTTTCCTGCTGCCTGCCAGGTTGTGTGCTCGGATAAGTGTCTGGTATGGATTTTTGAGGGGAACCCCATGCAATTTTTATTCTGGCACGGGGGTTCCCCTTAACCGGTTCCGGACCAGCGCACTCTGATGTACATCGGCAGAATGGCACAGCTGGGCAAATGGGCATGCGGACCTTCGTGAGTCGGGTCGCGGGTCTCGCGTACTCGATCGCTGCGGGGATACCCGCGATCGCCTCATGGAGTAGAAGAACGGGGAGATGCTAATGTAAACAAGCATCTCCCCGTTCTGCCTAGCAACAGTTTCACCGATCTCTGCTCCCTGTGATCAGGAGCAGAGATCAGTGACGTGTCACACGTAGCCACGCCCCCCCACAGTTAGAAACACTCCCCAGGGCACACTTAACCCATACACTGCCCCCTAGTGGTTATCCCCTTCACTGCCAGTGTCATTTACACAGGAATCAGTGCATTTGTATAGCACTGATTTCTGTATAAATGACAATGGTCCCAAAAATGTGTCAAAAATGTCTAATGTGTCCGCCATAATGTCACAGTCACGATAAAAATCGCTGATCGCCGCCATTACTAGTAAAAAAAAAAATTATTAATAAAAATGCCCAAAAAATCCCCTATTTTGTAAACGCTATAACTTTTGCGCAAAGCAATCAATAAATGCTTATTGCGATTTTTTTACCAAAAATATGTAGAAGAATACGTATCAGCCTAAACTGAGGAAAAAATAATTTTTATAAATTTTTGGAAGATGTTTATTATAGCAAAATGTAAAAAATAATGTGTTTTTTTCAAAATTGTCGCTCTTTTTTTATTTATAGCGCAAAACATAAAAACCGCAGGGGTGATCAAATACCACCAAAAGAAAGCTCTATTTGTGGGAAAAAAAGGACTTCAATTTTGTTTGGGAGCCACGTCGCATGGCCGCGCAATTGCCAGTTAAAACGGCACAGTGCCGAATCGCAAAAAGTGCTCTTTGGCCGGCAAAATGGTCTGGGGCTTAAGTGGTTAAAATCCATACCAGACCTGAAGGGTCTGGTATGGATTTTGAGGGGGACCCCCATTCCCTTTTTTTTATTTTGGCGCGGGGTTCCCCCTAAAATCCATACCAGACCTGAAGTGTGTGGTATGGATTTTGAGGGGGACCCCCACGCCATTTTTATTTAATTTTGGTGCGGGTTCCCCTTAATATCCATACCAGACCTGAAGGGCCTGGTATGGAATTTGGGGGGACTCCCACGCATTTTTTTTTTAATTTTGGTTCGGGGATTCCCTTAATATTCATACCAGACCCAAAGGGCCTGGTAATGGACTGTGGGGGAATCCCATGCCGTTTTTATTAATGAACTTTTATGTGTATTGCGGGACCGAGAATTCATTATAGCCGCGAGTACTTTTAAATTATTTTTTTTTCCTTTAGAAATGTAATTTTGCTCTTTGACTGTTTTAAACACGGGATACATGTGCCACTTTACAGGCATACTATAGACACCCCCCAGGTACGAAATTTAAAGGAATATTACACTTTTATTGTTTCACTTTAAGCATTATTAAAATCACTGCTCCTGAAAATTAGCTTTTTCAAAATTGTCACTCTTTTTTTGTTTATAAATGTACATATTCGCCAGCACACCATGGATCGACAAATCTTCGTCCAAAAAAGGTTTTTAATGAAAAAAAATCGCATCACAAAAATATAAGGGGCATCTTATCACATGCCTGACGAAGGGGTCCTGCGCGGCTCCGAAACGTTGCACCTTATATTTTTGTGATGTGATTTTTTTTCATTAAAAAACTTTTTTGGACGAAGATTTGGCGATCCATGGTGTGCTGGCGTATATGTACATTTGTTTGATGCTTCCAGGACCCAACTGGTAATCGCTGCAGCACCCGCTATTTCGTTATGAGCCACAAATACCAGGAATGAGTGCGATAGGAATATCAATTTGACTTTTTTTGTTTATAGCGCAAAAAATAAAAACCGCAGGGGTGATCAAATACCACCAAAAGAAAGCTCTATTTGTGGGACAAAAAGGACTTCCATTTTGTTTGGGAGCCAGTACACCAAAATGATGATGCCCTCTCTTGAGTCTATTGCCATGCTGAAAGGAGTTTACAGACCCATATCCTGGACAGGAGATGGGATATATAGGAAGTCAATCTAGACAAGTCGGTTTCTTGACTTTGCTACTAGGGATGAGCTTCGAGTTTGAGTCGAACTCATGTTCGACTCGAACATTGCCTGTTCGACTGAAAAGCAAACAATTTGAGGTGTTCGCGGCAAATTCGAAAAGCCGCGAGCACCCTGTAAAAGTCTATGGGAGAAATCTAAAGTGCTAATTTTAAAAGCCTATATGCAAGTAATTGTCATAAAACGTGTTTGGGGACCGGACCCGAGTCCTGCCCCAGGGTACATGTATCAATGCAAAAAAAAGTTTTAAAAACGGCCGTTTTTTCAGGAGCAGTAATTTAATAATGCTTAAAGTAAAACAATAAAAGTGTAATATTCCTTTAAATCTCGTACCTGGGGGGTGTCTATAGTATGCCTGTAAAGGGGCGCATGTTTCCCGTGCTTAGAACTGTCCCTGCACAAAGTGTAATTTTTGCAGGATTTAAAATCACTCGCGGCTATAATGAATTGTCGGCTCCCGTAATACAGAGAACAGTCATTGAAAGTCATTGATTAAAAAAAATAAATAAGCGTGGATATTAAGGGGAACCCCGGGTCAAATAAAAAATAAAATTATGTGGGGTTCCCCCTAAATATCCATACCAGACCCTTCAGGTCTGGCATGGATTTTAAGGGGAACTCCACGCCAAATTAAAAAAAAATGGCGTGGGGGTCCCCCTCAAAATCCATACCAGACCCTTATCCGAGCACGCAACCTGGCAGGCCGCAGGAAAAGAGGGGGGATAGGGGAGCGCCCCCCCCTCCTGAACCATACCAGGCCACATGCCCTCAACATTGGGAGGATGCTTTGGGGGTCTGTGACCCCTCAAAGCACCATGTCCCCATGTTGATGAGGAGAAGGGTCTCTTTCCCACAACCCTGGCCGGTGGTTGTGGGGGTCCGCGGGCGGGGGGCTTATCAGAATCTGGAAGCCCCCTTGAACAAGGGGACCCCCAGATCCCGCCCCCCTGTTTGAAATGGTAAGGGGGTACAAAAGTACCCCTACCATTTCACAAAGAAAGTGTAAAAAATAGTTAAAAAACACACAGACACCGTTGGGAAAAGTCCTTTATTAAAAATAAAAAAATAAAGATTCCAGCGGTGGTAATCCACTCTTGCTATCCAGCGATGGGTGGTCACTTCTCCGGGGTCCAGCGATGGCTGATCTCTTCCGACATCCAGCGCAGCGTGTCCTGTCTCCATGGAGACACTGAGGGAATCCCAGGTCTTAGCTGAGGAGGACGGGGCCACTCGTCACCTGACCCCGCCCCCCTCTGACACAACGCAAGGGGGAAGCTTGGATTCCCCAGTGACGTACGGGTGACCCCGCCCCCTCTGATGTAACGGAAACCTACGTTACATCAGATGGGGGGCGGGGTTACCCGTACGTCACTGGGGAAACCCAGGCTTCGCTTCCCCAGTGATGTAACAGTGCAGGGACAGTTCTAAGCACAGGAAACATGCGCCCCTTTACATGCATACTATACACACCCCCCAGGTACAAAATTTAAAGGAATATTACACTTTTATTGTTTCACTTTAAGCATTATTAAAATCACTGCTCCTGAAAAAATGGCCATTTTTAAAACTTTTTTTGCATTGATACATGTCCCCTGGGGCAGGACCCCGGTCCCCAAACACGTTTTATGACAATAACTTGCATATTAGCCTTTAAAATTATCACTTTTGATTTGGAACGTTCGAGTCCCATAGACTTTAATAGGGTTCTAAATTTCACACGAAATTTAGGTCTGTTCGCAGGTTCTGGTGTGAACCGAACAGGGGGGTGTTCGGCTCATCCCTACTCCTATAATATAGGGAGAATGACATCCATATGTCCCAGTCCTTCACTCATTGACACTGTACCCTTTGCCTGTAATCTACTGTGTCCAATTAGTGCAATTACAGGACGGTGCACACACACACAGAAGAGCAGTTCCTGGAGGACATACCGCTATGCCAACGGTCCTGGAACAATATGTATATGTGTAGATTATGTATATAGATACATATCTATATATTTATAGTGGCCAGTCCTCACGTTGGTAAATACATCATGATCAATAAAGACAATCCTATTTATTATCTTATATCCCTGCATAATAAATAGGGAAGGTTTTAATTCTTCATGAATTGGACATTAAAATCCAACTTTGTATATTTGCAGAAATTATTTGGTTCTTTGGCTTAATGGAAACTTTAGACCTCAACAGGTTTAATAATGATTTTCCCTGTCTGTCTGGCAATCTGTCTTTACTTTATTAAGCTTATATGAAGCCTTTTCCCTAGAGCTGGCAAAGATAACACATTTATCTTTACAATACTGAAAAAAATGCTTGTTTTAAAAGTATGATTAAGAAAGTTAATAAAACTTTTCCTGTAACGATTACTCTAGCCCTGTAAGTTTAATTTTTACATTTTTACAGGCAATGGGAATAGATTAAAATATAGCATTTGGCAACAGCTTTAAATGATTTTAACAATATTAGAAGATTTGACAATAAATCTTTATTAAATTCTTTAAATCCTTCCAGATGTCCACTAATTTATACATATATAAACTGAGAATATTTAGAGATAATTAGAAAATTTCCAGCTGTGAAATTACTCTTGTTTGGGTGACTAACATAAAAAATTATGCATGGTCTGAATGTAATATTTTAAGACTATACATAATCTGTGTTCAAGCCAAATTATCAGTGGAATAAAAGGCATAGTCTGACCTGGAAAACGAGTTATACATATGGAATTGAATATGCAAAAAAGTCAGTTTGCCATAAATCTGGCTAATTCACTTCAAAGTGGATATAATTGCGCCATAATCCACGCCATTTTGCAAGCACATATGTAATTGCTATGTCTCCCCTTCATAAACCTGAGCATTCTCCCTGACCCAGGACACAGTTTTCTGACATACTGAAGCAGTCAATCAGCAGGAAGGAAGTGTATGGGAACTCCCCGATCTAGTCAACACACAGGCAAAATAGGTTATATTACAGTATATGTTGTGAGTAGAGAGACAGAATAGTGTGTGTTAGGCAGGTGAGGTAAGTGATTTTTACTACATCCTGATTTCAATTAAATCATAACAGCAAAGTGTATCCAAAAAAACTTTCTTTAGCGGGACAACTTTATTCAGTTCAACTGCAACATTGTCAGTCATGCCTACATTCAATGGATTTCCTGCATTCCTGGATTGGATTACAAGCAGCTGTGCCAATGCATAATGTGTTGGCACATTTTCTGCTGTAGAATATTAATTGCTGTAAAACTGAGACATTCAGCCACCAATGGACAGTGTACAAATCCACAGTAAGTTCATACAAAGAATCTTTGAGATATACACAGCGCAGTGAGGGAAAACTAGGAAAACCATATTTTCTTAAAAAAAAAAAGAATGCTATACAGTTTTCTGCAAAACTACAGATTCTTTGTGAGATTGTAATTTCATTACAGATTACTGATATCACTGTGTCTGTGATAAGGAAGTACTATTGTTCTGCTTCGCGTTATTGAACTGTTGTATAACAATAGTCAGACAGCTTAACAATAATTCAGAAGTCAAGAAACGTGAGACATCAGATCTGTATGTATTCTTTTTCCGAATAACTTTGTAAAACTACAACATAAGCATAAACAAAACATATGTGTCAGTACTTTAAACATTATACAGCAGCCTCACTCTATCAGTGAGAGTACTCACAGACAATTTCACCATTAGTCCAGGAATAGATGAGAGCTCTTCTGTCTGCAGTCTGTTAGATCAGGGAGCAGTCGTAAAATGAAGGAAATACAGTTCCAGGTTAAAGGTTACTGCTTTTTACTATGATGAAGATTCCAGTACCTTCCTGTAAGCTGTGGCAAAATAATAACTCTGACCACTAGATGGCAGCAACGTCAAACAAACATTGCAGTATAATCTGTAACAGCACATAGCACATATTATTATGACAATATGGGCAGAACAACTATACTTAACCTTATTAACATAACACATTACAAGGAAGTATACTGTATATACTCGAGTATAAGCCGACCCGAATATAAGCTGAGGCACCTAATTTTACCACAAAAACTGAGAAATCTTATGGACTCGAGTATAAGCCTAGGGTGAGAAATGTGCAGCTACTGTAAGTGGAAAAGACGGTCAACAATGCCCATTTGCAGCCTTACTGTGCCTATTTGCAGCCATAGGTCCCCCAAACTTCAAACTCGGAATTTTTTTTTTTAAACTGTTTTTATTAATCTTCATTACATACAGAATACATTTACAACCGTATTACATAACCAATTTTGCATATTCCAGTCGGAGTGTTCTCCTTATTAAACAAATACTTCCATACATAACAAATCTTTGACAATCGTGGTATCGAAGACAAAACAGGAGGTTCTAAGACATTAACCCTGTAATGAAGATAAACTTGTACTTTTTCATGTCACTACACCCTCAAGTAATAATAACGGTATCATTGCAACGTTTACATTGATCAACAAGCATC
Source organism: Lithobates sylvaticus (assembly GCA_028564925.1). Lineage (NCBI taxonomy): Eukaryota > Metazoa > Chordata > Amphibia > Anura > Ranidae > Lithobates > Lithobates sylvaticus. Next base: position 152,328,385 of record CM053031.1, read on the forward strand.
AGAAGTCATAATCGCACCTTGAGTAAATCATCAGTGCCTTCGCATAGCAAAGACTGCGGTCCTTTACCTCTTTCTATTCTCATTCTGCCCCCTGTAGATATTGGCCTATGAGTATTTATTCTAAACAGTATAAGGTATTGTTCACACACTAGGAGTTTAGTCCACATCAGGGTATTCGCAAGCATCTATAAGATCTGTCCACTTTCCCCATATCTTCTCGAATTTAGCCGCACACCCCCTAGCCTCATAAGTCAGTTTGTAAACAGGCAGTACCTGATTAATTACATTCTTCCATAAGTTCAGAGAAATCGGTGTAGAGTGTATCCATTGCATAACCACCGTTTTCCTAGCAAAGAATAATAAAAGGCGTAGAAATTGTTTTTGGTATGTGCTCAACTCCACCTCCTCGAAGACTGCCAGTACGCACCACTTAGGACTGCAGATATTTGGTAGATCAAAATTAGTCGCTATGAAGCCGGTTACCTGTGACCAAAATGGGCGTACCTTTTCACAGTTCCAGAGCATGTGGAGCAAATCACCTGTAAGTTTGTTACATTTATGGCAGATAGGGCTGTTTATTTTCTTCATGCGAAATAAGCGTAGGGGTGTGTAGTAAACTCTATGAAAGATACGCAACTGTATCATTTTATCCCTGGCTGATATGGTGGTGGCAAAGTACGTGTCCATAAACTCTTCCCAATTTTCATCTGACATATCCGGTATATCCATAAGCCAGTAACTTTTCACTTTCTGTAATTGACCCGTGCCCCCCTGTGATAACAGTTTGTAATACCCTGAGATTAATCCCGAATGTTCGGGTTGCAAAAGTGCCTCTTCTAGCGTAGAGTTTTAAAACCTGACATTATTAAGACCTAATTGGGCCGTTGCTGCATGCTTTAATTGAAGATACCTGAAGTGCCAGGTCCCCGGCACCCCAAGCTCCTGTTGTAGTGTGCTGAAGGGCTTAAAAGTCCCCTGTTCATATAGTTGATGTACATATTTTAGACCCTTTGCGTCCCAGGCAGAGGCGCCCGGAAGGCTCAAGAAGTAGAGTTATTCCATACCGGTTGATAGGGAGATATAGACGGCGTGTCTTCTGGAACTAAGTGGAGACAACGTCTATAAATATCCATAGATACCTGTATTATGTCCGTGCCCCTTCGCTCTCTGACACTTTTGCAAAATATCAGATTACCCAGGGCCTCCTGTGATGAAAGTGTCGCTGCCTCCGCTGCTGTTGCAGCATTGGTAATCTGCAGGAACAACCACCAGTGCACATAAACAAGTTGTGATGCAAAATAGTACTGTCTGAGGTTTGGAAGTGCCAAACCCCCCTGAGCTGTGGGCAACTGTAGTGTTTTTAGTGCTATTCTAGGGTTCTTGGGAGACCATAAAAAGGTTATTAACAAAGAGTCAATTTCTTGGAACGTCTTCTTAGTGATATATATCGGACTATTTGCCAGAATATATAAGAACTTAGGCAAGAAAACCATTTTGAATAGGTTGACCCTACCCATCAACGTTAATGGCAGACTTGTCCAGCTAGTCAGTTTGCGTTTAAAGGAGTCTATACATGGCACCAAATTATTAACTATAGAGGAGGAAATTGGCAGTTGTATCGTAATCCCTAAGTACTTAAATTTGTCAGTCAGCTGGAGTAGGCAGTCTGTTGGGAGGTCGAACGGAAGGTTGTGGTCTACTCTGAAAATGTTAGATTTTGTCCAGTTTATCCAAAGGCCCGAGAATCTACCAAATTCCTCTATCAGGGTAAGCATGATTGGGACCGTGCTTTGTGGGTCTGTCAGGTATAGCAGCATGTCATCTGCGTACAAGGATATGCGTTCCTCCAGAGTGCCTATTTTCATACCTTGGATCCTCTGGGAGGTCCTTAATAATCTGGCTAGGGGTTCTATCTCCAGTGCGAATAGCAGTGGCGATAGTGGGCACCCCTGGCGAGTGCCCCTACGAATACTGAAAGGTTTGGAAATTATCCCGTTGATTCTGATATGAGCAGTAGGTTGCTCATACATCAACCAGATCCATTGAAGGAAATTACCCCCGAACCCAAATTTTTCGAGTATGTAAAATAAGTAGGGCCATTCAATAGAATCAAATGCCTTGTGAGCATCTAAGGGTACAATCGCTCTGGACTTCATTTCTGTGGTGGGGAATTGGATGTTAGTGAACAGTCTCCGTATATTACTATACGTGGACCTACCTGGGATGAACCCCGTTTGATCGGGGCTAATCAGGGTTGTGACTACTGAGTTTATACGGGTAGCTAGTATTTTTGTTAGGATCTTTAGATCCGTGTTGATCAAAGAGATTGGCCTATAGGACTCGCAGTATAAAAGGTCCTTGTTAGGCTTAGGGATCAATACTATCAGGGCCTCTTTCATAGACGGGGGAAGACTTTTTTCTAAAAAGATGTTGGCATACAGACGGTGTAACCTAGGTACCATAGTTTCTATATGGGTTACATACCATTCTATGGGGATTCCTTCAGGACCTGGAGTTTTATGTTTAGCAAAAGTTTTAATAGCCTGTTCTATTTAGTCTGTGGAGATGGGTTCCTCCAATAACTGCTGTTGTTCTTCCGAAAGCATCGGAAAGTTAATAGAGTCTACATATTCATACAGCTCAGGGGGGGTATAATGGGCCTGGGACCTATAAAGGTCAGAATAAAATTGCATAAAGGCCGTCATGATCCCTTCCTTGGAGTCCTGGACATTGGCCAAGTTGTCATATATTCTGGATATGGCAACTGGGTCAGGTATCGGGTTGGCCAAAAATGCCAAAATCTTGCCATTTTTGTCCCCCGTGTCAAAAATTCTCTGTCTCTGGTACAGCAGCTTCTTCTGAGTTTTATCCGTCAATGCTAATTCATATGTCCTTTTAGCAGCCTGTATCGCCTGGAATCCGCCTGGAGACGGGTTCCTGACATATACATCCTCCACTTCCTTCACTTCATTAGACAGAGCGAGTATCTTTTCTGCAGTAGCTCTTTTCAGAATAGATATTCCTCTCATATAGGCTCCCCTGATTACCGCTTTAAACGCGTCCCATTTAATTAAGTCCGGCCCCTCCCGAGCATTCTCCTGCCAGAACATGGTGATGGCCTCCATGCAATAGCTTAGTACCATTGGTTCCGTGAGCCAGTAAGGACTCATGCGCCAGATGCGGTCAGCATCCTGTCCTTGTACACGTATGGTAAGTTCCAGAGGAGAGTGATCGGAAAGTGCTCTGGAGAGATATGACACATCCTCCACTTTTTGTAATATATCTCTAGATGTGAAAAACATATCAAGGCGTGATAGAGACTTGTAGGACTCAGATATACAAGAAAACTCTTTTTTATCTGGAAATTTCCAGCGCCATACATCCGTTAGATCATACGCTTCAGCCCACCCTTACAAGGAATGAGATTGTGGTCTGGTACATCTGAGCCTATCCATGTCCCCATCCATAACTTTATTAAAAGTCACCCCCAATGATAAGGTAACCCTGCATCATGGGGAGGACTGCGGCCATACACTTGTCTAATTTCTGTATTTCAAAGGGTGGCGGAACATATATGTTTACAATAGTATACAAAGACTCCAGATATCTTAATACCACGGCTACATAGCAGCCCTGCGGATCAATTTTGACCTCTATTATTTAAACAGGTAGGGACCTGAGAATTAATATAGAGACACCTCTGGAATATGAGGAGTATGTTGCATGGAATGCATGAGCAACATATCTTCTCTTTAATGCCATGACCTTGGACCCTACCAGGTGGGTCTCTTGTAGCAACATAATATGCGATTTCGTGCGTAAAAGGTAGTCCAAAACCAAAGATCTCTTGATCCTTGAGTTTAGACCCCGCACATTCCAGGTAAGACACTTAAGACTCATCTATAAATCGTGAAAAATCAGAGTAAAATAAATACGCAATATGGTTCCCAGGCCTAGAGAGGCAGATACCAGCTAGAGCATTCAAGTTATAGGTTAACATGTTATTGGTGTGACTTTTCGTGCAATGATACTGTAGTAACACATCTTGACGGTAGTACCGTGTAGTGAAAGTAAAATATAAACTTACAACCAAATAAAACACTTTGGTATTAACCAACCACCCCCTCCCCCACCCTGCTCATTGCCCCAAACCTCAACGAGCTTCTTCCCAATAACCATGTGAATAACCTGTGAGGTGACCAAACGGATCCCTCAGTTAACCATGTAGTCTGATAGCGGGGATAGCAAAAAAAGTCTCCTTAGAGGAAGAAAAATAGACAAAAAGTCAAAAATGAAAAAGAAAGTTTAGTCATGTGTCTCGGAGAGCAGTGGAGACACCTGTAAGGGATAACGTTCAGGATAGCGTTTCTGACATCTGAATGTCCCTTGTCGGGCAGATTGTATCCAAAACCTGCATATTCACCTGTGGGTGGAAATGTGATATCTCGGTACCTGTATTCAGGAATTGTGGAACAGTCCACCCCTCACCGCGAGTCCATTCCTGGGGGTCAGGAGTTTCACCCCAAGGTAGGGCCTCGTCCGTGAGTTTTAGTACATCCACTAGTATGTATGTCTCCTCCTTTCAGAGCATGTCACCATATAATCCTGGATGTAACAGTAGAGAAAGGAGGAAACAGAGGCATATATCCAGCATCAATAACAAAGATACCAGGGGTTAATCAAAAAATTAAAAATAAATAAAAATACTGAAACAGGAGAAACAAAGAAAAAAGAAAGCACAGCAGGAAGGATGCCCGGGCTAGATTCTGCCAATCATGATGGCACAAGCATCCTGTGTAGACCTGTATGGGATAGCACGATCAAACAAGCTTCCTAAGACAGCACAGCGGCACCGCGCTGGATAATCAACCCAGGCCATCAAGCCAGTCCGCAGCTTCTGCTGGGGTCAGGAAGAACTGGATTCTGCCGTCGTTGATGACTCGTAACTTAGCAGGGTAAAGCATGCTGTAGTTGAGTTGTTTGTCTCAAAGTCGCTTCTTTACAGTTGTGAATGCTGCTCTTTGTTTTTGTGTAGCCGCCGAGAAGTCTGGAAAAAGCGATATCTTATTCCCATTAAATCTGATCTCGGGTAGATTCCTGGCATTACGCATGATATTCTCCTTATCTCTAAAATGCAGTATTTTTGCAAGCAATGGGCGAGGTGGGGCTCCCGGTGGAAGGGGGCGCATAGGGACCCTGTGGGCCCGCTCAACAGCAAACATAGGTGAGAGATGTTCTGCCCCTATAGTAGCACGCAGCCAATTTTCCAGAAAGATTTCTGGATCCTTGCCTTCTGAACCTTCCGGAAAGCCAATAATGTGTAGGTTGTTTCTGCGCATGCGGTCTTCTAAATCATTGAGTTTTAGTGCCTGCTCCTTTAAATCCTGTTGCTGCATTCTCATATTATTAGACATGGGTTGCATAGTATCCTCAATGTCACTAATGCGTTGTTCAGCCCCAGTAGTTCTGGATCTCATCTTCTGCATGTCATGTTTTACAATCGATAAGTCAAGCCTGACCGTTTCAATCTGTGTAGTGAGAGATGACTGACATTTCTGGATAGCATCCATTACATGTTTAAGTGTGAGCTCTTCCACTTCTTCACCATCCTCCCCACCCTCCTCTGCTAGTATAGCCGACTGTGATGGGCCCCCTAATTGACTTTCTTCCTCCCATCTGCCTTCAGCCTCCCAAGGGTCCGGCTCCTCTCTTACAGGCAGGGCCGGTGTGGCCGATAATCTGGGGCTTTGTGAGGGGTCAGCAAAGTGTTCCTTAATAGTGGACGGTGGTTTGGACTTTTTTGCGGTGTTTGCAGCAGTGTGTGGGGCTGCAGGGGATTTAGACTCACAGGCCGGAGCTTTCCTGTCCTTTGGCGGCTTTTTACATGAGGCCGGATGGCCGGTGCCATCTTTGATTCCTCCCGCGGCCTATGTGTGTTGCCGGTCCGCGGCAATTTTAGGGCCCACTGTGCCGTTTCGACCCATTTCACCTGGTCCCCCAAGGTCTCGGATGGTTCCCCCACCTGTCTGTGCCCTCCGTTCGGGAAAATCTTTGCCGGATACTGCTCAGGATTGATCGGTGTCAGCGGAGCTCCTCTCCTAAGCTGCTTACATGTCCGCTGCTGGCCACGCGCTCAAACTCGGTAGTTAAGGGTTCCTAGATGCCCCCTAGCTGCAGCCAATTTGGGGTTTCTGGACCCAAAGGGTCCCGAAATTACATTGCTGCAGATGGACACAATTGATTGACTTTGGGGCCCCGTATCTCTGCTAGGAACCCCAAATGTGGTGTGCAAACCCAGTAGAAATAGCACTACAACATATGGGGTTCCTAGCACTAAGTGGCCCCCGGTTCGGAAAATGTCAAGCACTTTTCTGCAGCAGAGAATGACATTTTCCGAACCGACTTTGGGGCCCCATATCTCAGGGCCACTTGGTGCTAGGAACCCTGGATATGTTGTAGTGCTAGTTCCACTGGGTTTGCACACCAAATTTGGGGTTCCTAGCACCAAGTGGCCCCAAGATACAGGGCCTGAAGTCAGTTCGGAAAATGTCATTTTCTGCAGCAGAAAAATGCTTGACTCGAGTATAAGCCGAGGGGGGGCATTTTCAGCACAAAAAAATGTGCTAAAAAACTCGGTTCATACTCGAGTATATACGGTAATACGTTTTATATCTGTTTAACCACTTTCAGACCAGACCATTTTGCTGGCTTAAGACCAGAGCACTTTTTGCGATTCGGCCCTGCATCGCTTTAACTGACAATTGCGCGGTCGTGCAACTCGGCTCCCAAACAAAATTGACATCCTTTTTTTCCCACAAATAGAGCTTTCGTTTGGTGGTATTTGATCACCCCTGCGGTTTCAATTTTTTGCGCTATAAATGAAAAAAGAGCGACAAATTTTGAAAAAAAATTTTTTTTTACTTTTTGCTATAATAAATATCCCCAAAAAATATCTAAAAAAAATATTTTTTTTCCCTCCGTTTAGGCCGATACGTATTCTTCTACATATTTTGGTTAAAAAAAATCACAATAAGCGATTATTGATTGGTTTGCGCAAAAGTTATAGCATTTACAAAATAGGGGATAGTTTTATGGCATTTTTATTAATACTTTTTATTTTACTAGTAATGGCGGCGATCAGCGATTTTTATTGTGACTGTGACATTATGGCGGACACATCGGACATTTTTGACACATTTTTGGGACCATTGTCATTTATACAGCAATCAGTGCTATACAAATGCACTGATTCCTGTGTAAATGACACTGGCGGTGAAGGGGTTAACCAGGGGGTGGCAGTGTAGGGGTTAAGTGTGTCCTAGGGGCGTGTTGCTAACTGTGGGGGTGTGGCTGTGTTTTACTGATCACTGATCTCTGCTTCAATCACAGGGAGCAGAGATCAGTGTCACTTGTTGCTAGGCAGAATGGGGAGATGCTGTTTACATTGGCATCTCCCCGTTCTTCCTCCCCGTGGGATGATCGCGGGTATCCCCACGGCAATCGAGTCCGCGGGACCCACGATCGGACTCACAGAGGTCCCGACCAGCGCGCACGCGATGGCATGGTGGCAAATTCAAAAGGAACGTACCTGTACACCCTTATGCCTGTCTGTGCCATTCTGGCAACGTACATCATCGTGCACCAATCGGGAAGCAGTTGATGTTCTTTACATGTCAGGAAAATCAAATATTCACCTGGTGGAGCAGGTATTGGAGTCAACTCTACCAAATCACAGATACAGAAGATTTTCTGTTACTTGCTCATCTTTAAAAAACATTGCTAATAAATGGCACAGTATTAATTATAGAGATGTATACTAGGTGCTCTTAGAAAGAATATAATAAAGCACATGGAAATATTTGTCCGATAGTCACTACCAGTTGTTTAGTACAGGTTGTTAACCAGTCCAGTGCCAATTTTAAGTCAATAATACAGCATATACACACACATCAAAAATGTCCTAAAAAATATTATAGAACCTAGCAGGCTTCTAAGAGGTTAATTGAACAATGTCAGACTTTAACTAAATTCCAATCTTAAAGAGGAAGTAAACTTCCTCTGCAGACATTTACCTATAGGTAAGCCTATAATGAGGCTTACCTATAGGTAGTAAAAATATCTCCTAAACCTGTACAGATTAGAAGATATTTCCATTGCATGCAGCCAGTGACATCACTGGCGCATGTGCTCTGAAGGAACGGCCCACGGGTGCCGTTCCTTCCAAACCCTTGCTGTGAACAGCAGCTCCCGTGTGCATGCGCGGGAGTGACATCATTGTGACTCTGGCCAGTCACAGCGATGGAGCCCGCAAACCCGGAAGTAACTATGAGAAAGATGTTGGCCGTGTCAGTGGTGTGCGTGGACCACTGCAACAGCTTCCTTCTAAGGTAAGTATTTCATAATGAGCTAGTATGCGGTGCGGTTTTATTTTATTTTTTTACACTGTATATAGCTGGTTGCTAAGGAGGGGGCCGGGAAGCCGGCCGCAGCGTCCTTAGCAACCGATGAGTCATCAGCTGGCTTCCCACTGAATGTAAAAAAAAAAAAAATGCCGGCTAAAAAAAAAAAAATTGTGAAAAAAAACTGCGTGGGTCCATACCAGGCCCTTGGGTCTATTATGGATTCGAAGGGGACCCCCACGCCAAAATTATAAAAAAAATGGTTTGGGGTCCCCCCAAAATCCATACCCTTATCCAAGCATGCAGCCCAGCAGGTCAGGAAAGGGAGTGGACGAGCGAGCGCCCCCCTCCTGAACCATACCAGGCCACCTGCCCTCAACACGGGGGGATGGGTACTTTGGGGCAGGGGGGGGGCTCTGCGCCCCCCACCCCAAAGCACCTTGCCCCCATGTTGATAGGGAAAAGGGCCTCTTCCCGACAACCCTTGCCCGGTGGTTGTCGGGGTCTGCAGGCGGGGGGGGTTTATCAAAATCTAGAAGCCCCCTTTAACAAGGGGGCCCCCAGATCCCGGCCCCCCTATGTGAATGAGTATGGGGTACATTGTACCCCTACCCATTCACCTGGAAAAAAAGTAGTGTAGTGTTAAAAATTACAGTAGACAGTTTTTGACAAGTCTTTTATTAAAAATCTTCTTCTTCTTCTTCTCCGCTTCTTCCTCTTCCGGTCCTCTCCTTCTTCCGCTCTTCTTCTTCCTCTTCCATCGCTCCCGCCGATGACCCTCCTCCGATGCTGTGTCCTGCTGATCTGTCGGTGCCGATGTCCTGCATTTTTTCAATAATGATGGGGGCGTAGCAATCAGATTACATCATACGGAGGCAACGCCCCTTGTGACATCACGGACCCAGAATGCCCGGACACAGAGGGCTGTGATGTCATAAGCGGCGGGGTCACCAGATGACATCACCCGGTGACCCCACCCCATGCCTATATAAGTTGTTGCGCACTGCGCAAATGGCATTACATTGGGAGAGAGCATCGAGTCAACATCGCAAGCAGAGAAGAGGGAAGAAGACGACGGAGAAGACAGGGCAAGAGCTAGCAAAAAAGCAGGCAAAAGAGCAGAAGAACCCAGCAGAAGGCACCGGACAGTGGGAGAAGAACCGGAGAGCGCAAAGAAGAGAGTGGAGAAGTTGGAAGTGACCCCCAGTGCTGCCTAACAAAAGATTGTCTACTGTATTTTTTAACACTACACTACTTTTTTCCAGGTGAATGGGTAGGGGTACAATGTACCCCATACTTATTCACATAGGGGGGGCGGGATCTGGGGGCCCCCTCCTTAGCAACCAGCTATATACAGTGTAAAAAAACGCAAAAAGCAAATCGTGGTAAAATCGCTGTAAAAATGCATGTCCAAAAACGCAGCAAGCACCGCAAAAAGCACTGCAGAAACGATCAAAGGCAACATGCATAGATGTGAATCGAGTCTTAAAACCATTTTTCATCCATGGAAGTCTATGTAACCAAAAACACAACCTGCTGGTCCCCGAGCCTTTCCATAAAATGCACAGATGTGAATGTGAACCATAGGAAACCATGTTAAATGGACTGTAGTGTGTCTCTGCAAAACTGAAAATGCACTAAAAAGTGCATAGGTGTGAACCAGGCCTTAAACTACAATATGATATTCCAAAACTACTCAAAATCAAAATGGATGATGCTCAGCCCCTACCTGTGTATAAACTAGATATACTAAAGGATTCTAATACTTCCATTTAAATCCTAGAATCATAGTATCTCCACAGAGGAGGGATGGAATAAAGAGAGTTGGAGATAAATATGGACGTGAGAGTACTCCCATTCACATACAAAATTCAACCTTTATTGCAAATGTATAAAATTCACATATATCACAAGACACATTAAAACATGTTCCAGCCAGCCTGCTTCTATTATCTGACTCTTTGAGGTCACGATGTGACTCAGAAACTGTATAGGCTTGTCAAACCAACATTAATGTTTCATATAAATTTATCACGTGTCCTTCAGATTGTAGTGGGTGGTCACCCATCTGGCCTATATAGATCATATGGAAGTCCACCAATCAGACAGCTGTAGGGTTGTAATCAATCGCATAGTATAGGGAGAAGCAAATTTCCTTCATGAATTCATTCATAATATGAATTTGGTCCTTATTCCACAAGTGCATTTCCTTTTACTTGAGAAAAACAAAATGCCTTATAATTTTCTTGTATGACTTTGTATAGGCTCCTTATCTCTAAGTGGTCACAATAGGTTTGAAAGGAAAGTTGATCAATCGTAATCACAGGGATATACATAGTGCAATCATGTTGTTTGGTCTGCTTAAACAAAGTGGGCTATGTAGATCCTCACCTCCCTCACACAAGTGTGACACACATACACTTGTGTGAGGGAGGTGAGGAGCTACATATCGCTGCGTGGACAATTCCTATGTTTGTAATCTACCTCCTCTGGACCACAGGTGTCCAAATCATTGGTTTCAGCCTATAAATTGATTTCCCGCTTTGTTTAAGCAGACCAATCAACATGATTGCATTATGTTTACATTCTCACAGGAGGAGGGACACTGCTTTTCCATGATGTGTGGTATGCACTGAAGAGGGGGGGGTCTGTACTGAAGGGGGTGGTCTGCACTGAAGGGGGGGTCTGCACTGAAGGGAGGGTTGTGCACTGAAGGGGGGGGGGGTCTGCACTGAAGGGGGGCCTGTACTGAAGGGGGTCTGCATTAAAGGGGGGGTCTGTACCAAAGGGTGGTCTGCACTGAAAGAGGTGGGCTGTAGGGCATCCACAATTACCATGGTAGGTTAAAGGTATATTTTTATTTGAAACCAAGGAAAAAAAGGTGATTACACAAAGTTTAAAATCAAATGCAGTTTACATGATTAATGACTATTGAAACAGTCAACATACTGTTTGTTTGTGTATGTTGACTGTTTCAATAGTGATTTATCATGTAAACTGCATCTGATTTTTAACTTTGTCTATGTAATCACCTTTTCAAATAAAAATATATCTTTATATTATAATCTAATATATACTTATCATGGTAGTTGTGGATGCCCTACATTCCCATTTAGAGTTTTTTTGTTTTTTGGTTTTTGTGTATTATATTAGGGATGCAGGCCTTTCACTTCCCCCCTTAGCAACTAACCTCCTATTTACTATCAACAGTATAATCCCTCCAATTGGATCTCTGTGTTTGGGTTTAGAAAATGAAATGTTGAAATGTGAAATTTAAAATGAATTTGCGTTATGGAAAAAACTATTTGAAGAAAAAATGCTACTTCCTCCACTCAAAACCCAATTTAGAAATGGGCTGATTGCCAACTACAATATACGTGGATTAGGCGCTGCAAGGATGAGTGTTACCATTGGGCTAATTCCTAGATCCCCTATTTGATACAATAAAACTCCCAGGTGGTATTATAAATAAAGAGTAAATGTTTTCCTTTCCCTTTAAATCTCGATATACGGTATGTAATCTAAAAGAGCCCCACTATCAAAATGTCAAAGAAAGTGAAAATGTACACAAATTCATAAATATAAATGATAAAACTTATCAATTGATAACGTTAAGACAAAAAACAATACTTACTTAGCCCAAGTCAAAAATCTAGAGTCTTGAATACACATGTTTTCAGGCAACTTTACAATGTTATGGGCAATGTCTGTGATAGCTTGCTGTTTTATACAGAGATTCATTGGTTGAGTCCTGCTGGTACAGGTATTTATATTATGCTAGGAATTCAATACGTTTTCCTACTGAGGCCAGAACAAAAGCAACTAGTCCAACAACACAAAACAAACTGCAAAAAGTAATTGATTGGATGTCTTGTGACAGCAAAGTATAGGTCATAATATTTCGGATGTATTTACAAAAGTGAAAGCCATAAGTTAGGTAAACTATTCCCAGATAATATACACTTTAAAAGAAAAATACTTGAGTGAGATAAAGCAGGTACATTCAAAACCTTTGAAAATTGCCACATACCTTGTGGAAAGTAGTACTGTATTTCCATAACCTTAGACATACAGCATAAACAAATACCTCACACAGCCGTTCACTTCTTTTGAAAGGTATTTCCATTGACTCTATACCCTTGCCAGGGGTAGGTACATTGTTTATCATCGTACCTGTTTCAAACATGTCTGTCTGCATAGCCAGTTTGGTCCAAAACTGATAAGATCCCTATACTCACTGTTGAATAAACTCCCCCATTATGACACACATAATTGGGCAAATGTTAAACAGTCTTGGAGCAAGTCAAGTTATCAGATGACACCATCACTAAGGCTCGATTCACATCTATGCATGTTGGTTTTTATGCGTTTTTACCGCAATTTTCCCACGTTTTGCGTTTTTTTTTACACTGTTTTTTTTACAACTGCAAAGCGCAAATCGCGGCAAAATCGCGATAAAATCGCGGTAAAAACACAGTACTTGCGTTTTGGATGCGGGTCCATTGACTTCTATTACATGCAAAACGCTGCATTTTGCATGAAAAAAAGTCCCTGACTCTTTCAAAAATGCAGAGGCACAAAAATGCATTGATGTGAACATGTTCCATATGAACCCATGTTAAAAGATTTCCCTGCATTTCTGCAAAATGCATCAAAAAACGCATTAGTGTGAATGAAGCCTAAGGCTTCATTCACACTAGCGCGTTTTTGATGCATTTTGCAGAAATGCAGGGAAATTTTACCGCTCAACTCCACTGGAGTGAATGGGGCCGGATTTTTTCAGGCGCTGTACAGGTGCTATGTTTAGCGCTGTAGCGCCTGAAAAACGCCCAGTATGAAAGGGGCCTAAGGCTGATTTCAGACTGCTGCGGTGCGGGAACGCTGCAAATCTACTGCGGGTTCCCGCATCGCATGTCTCCTGCCGGCAGTTCACACTGCCCTATGCGAGCTGCTGGGAGTGTCAGTGAAATGTTAATGACACCCCCATATCAGCTCGCATATCGCAGCGCGATCTGCAAACTCGGACAGGAATCGGATCGCATGGTGAGAACACCATGCGATCCGATTCTGCAACGGACCGAAAAAAAGGGTCCTGTGCGAGTTTGGGCCGAATGCGATGCAAATTCAGCCATACTATCTGTATGGCTGAATTCGCATCGCACAGAGATCGCATATGATTTGAACTGCAGTGCGGTGCAAATCATATCCGATCTCCCGCAACACAGCAGTCTGAACCCAGCCTTAATGTCAATGATCTCTGATATCTTTAACTTGTGATGCATGGAGAGGATCTTCTCCGACTAGGATTGATCAATTTCTTTGATTTCCCCATGCCATGTTCATACCTGTTCACACTCAGACAACCCATCCTTCTTATTCCCTTTATTCTCTTAGGCCAGATTCACACCTATGCATTTTTAGTGCCTTTTGCATTTTGCAAATTTGCACTACAGAACATGTTCATAGGAAACCATGTTAAATGCACTTTAGTGCAAATCTGTAAAATGCAAAAAGCACAAAAAATGCAAAGGGGTGAATTCAGCCTAATGCCCCGTACACACGGTCGGAAATTCCAACGGAAAATGTCTGACGGATTTTGTGGTCGGAATGTGTGTACGGGGGCTTATATTATACTGTAGATATACTCCACTCTGACGTGGCTAAACTGGAGATCCAACAGCAGCGTGGATGGAACAGGAGTGCCCAGCATTCACAAGCAGTTGTTTGGGGTATTTATTGTGGACTGGAGCTGAGGAGTAGGAGGTTATGATTAAGGCCCCTTTCACACTTATACGACTCCCACGATTTGGGACTGCAAAGTAGCATGCAAGTCATTCCCCATGATTTCAATGACAGCCATTCATATTAGTACGACTTCATAGTTACATAGTTACATAGTAACTTTGTCCGACCGTGTGTATGCAACGTGTCGGACAAAATCCGTCGGAAAAAAACCGACGGATTTTGTGGTCAGAATTTCCGACCGTGTGTACGGGGGCTTATACTATACTGTAGATATACTCCACTCTGACGTGGCTAAACTGGAGATCCAACAGCAGCGTGGGTGTAACAGGAGTGCCCAGCATTCACAAGCAGTTGTTTGGGGTATTTATTGTGGACTGGAGCTGAGGAGGAGGAGGTTAAGGCCCCTTACTGTCTATTGCATTAAAGGAAGATGCAGCAACACCAGTACTGCTTATCACAACAGATCTTTATTGTTCTAGGTTTACAAAGTCCATTTTGTTTTTTGTTGTGCATGATGTCCTTTAACCACTTCAATACAGGGCATTTTCACCCCCTTCCTACCCAGACCAATTTTCAGCTTTCAGTGCTGTAACATTTTGAATGACAATTGCGCTGTCATGCAACACTGTACCCATATGAAATTTTGATACATTTTTACCACAAATACAGCTTTCTTCTGGTGGTATTTGATCACCAGTGCAGCCTTTATTTTTTGCACTATAAATAAAAAAATGCGCCAATTTTGAAAAAACTCAATATTTTTTACTTTTTGCTATAAAAAAATATCCCAATTAAAAAAATAATAATAATAATTCTTCCTCAGTTTAGGCCGATATGTATTTTTCTACATATTTTTGGTAAAAAAAAAAAATCACAATAAGCATATATTGATTGGTTTGTGCAAAGTTATAGTGCCTACAAAATAGGAGATAGATTTATGGCATTTATGGCATTTATGGTCTCCTCTCCCTGATAGAACGTGGATTTGTGTGTTTACACACACAGATCTACGTCCCTGCTCTGTGACAAGCAATCGCGGGTGTCCGGCAGACATCGCGCTCACCCCCTAGACGACCGGCCGCCCAGGATGAGAGAACCACCTTGAAGCCGCCATATTACTATACATGGGTTGGGAAGTGGTTAAGCACCGTACACACTAAGGCTGCTTTCACACTGGAGCGGTGGGGGCGCCGGCGGTAAAGCGGCGCTATATTTAGTGCCGCTTTACCGGCGTTTTAGCGGCGCATTTCGGCCGCTAGTGGGGTGGTTTTACCCCCCACGAGCGGCCGAAAAAGGGTCAATACCGCCCGCAAACCGCCGCTGCAGCGGCGTTTTGCGGGCGGGTTCAGCGCGCTCCCCCATTGTTTTCAATGGGACCGGGCGCTATAGGAGCGGTAAATATACCGCTCCTATAACGAGCTAAAGATGCGGCTTGCAGGACATTTTTGAGTGTCCTGCAAGCACACCGCTTCAGTGTGAAAGCCCTTGGGCTTTCACACTGAAGGAACAGCAACAGCTGTTTCGGGTCGGTTTGCAGGCGCTATTCTTAGCGCAATAACGCCTGCAAACCGCCCAGTGTGAAAGCAGCCTTACAGAATATCATACAAAAAATACTGCTTTCAAATCGATTGTATGATAATTTGATCTTTAATACACAGCTGTAGGGATGAGCCGAACACCCCCGGGTTCGGTTCGCACCAGAACCCACGAACGGACCTAAAGTCCGTGCGAACATAAGAACCCTATTAGTTACAATGGATGCGAACGTTCAAAATCAAAAGTGCTAATTTTAAAGGCTAATATGCATGTTATTGTCATAAAAAGTGTTTGGGGACCTGGGTCCTGCCCCAGGGGACATGTATCAATGCAATTTTTTTTTTTTAAAACGGCCGTTTTTTCCGGAGCAGTGATTTTAATAAGGCTTAAAGTGAAACAATAAAAGTGTAATATTCCTTTAAATTTCGTACCTGGAGGGTGTCTATAGTATGCCTGTGAAGGGACGCATGTTTCCTGTGCTTAGAACTGTCTCTGCGCAAAGTGTCATTTTTGCAGGAAAAAAAGCTATTTAAAATCACTCGCGGCTAATGAATTGATGGCTCCCGTAACACAGAGAACAGTCATTCATTGAAAGCCATTCATAAAAAAAAGTCATTGATAAAAATAAAAAAAAAAGCGTGGGGGTCCCCCCAAATTCAATAACCAGGCCCTTCAGGTCTGCTATGGATATTAAGGGGGACCCCAGCCAAAAAAAAAAAAATGGCGTGGGGTCCCCCTCAAAATCCATCCCAGACCCTTGAGGTCTGGGATGGGTTTTAAGGGGAACCCCGGCCAAAACAAAATGGCGTGGGGTCCCCGCCCCCCTCTGACGTCATGGGGAAAGCCAAATTCAGATAGGAATTGGATCACATGGGTGTTCACACCCATGTGATCCGATTTTGCTGCCGTCCATAAAATGGGTCATGTGCGAGTTTGGTCTGAATGCGATGCAAATTCAGTCATACAATCTGTATGGGAGTTTGCATCACACAGACATCACATGTGATTTGCACTGCAGTGCGGGGCAAATCACATCTGATGTCGGACAGCACAGCAGTGTGAATCGGCCTTAAGGCCCCTTTCACACTAGACCTCAAGATTACACTGGCATTGCTTAAAATTGCATCAAATTTGCATCAAATTTGCAGCAAAAAAAAAACTTTCAGGTCGCACAAGTGTGAAAGGGACCTTATGGACTTCAAGTTGCATGAAAAGTCGGCCAGGTGTGAAAGGAACTTAATGAGATTCATTGATAACACCTTTGAATTAGGCCCCATGTGCAATGTGCGACCAACGCCTATGTAATATTGTGGTGTATGGACCTCAAGTCACATCAAAGTCAAACCTAAGTAGTGCAGGAATAAATTTGACCCACTTTCAGGATGCACAAGTGAGAATAGGGCCTAATTCAAAGGTATTATCCATGAATCATATTCACACTGCTGCAACTTGAAAGTCACACTATTTTGCTGCCACTTTGCTGCTGCAACTTAGCCCCAACTTCTGGGAATGCCTGTGTAATATAGTGACCTATGTACCTCAAGTCACATGAAAGTCACACCAAAGTAGTACAGGGACTACTTTGAAGATGTTGCAACTTGAAGTAGCACAGATATGAATGGTTATCATACAACTCGGAGGTCCAAATTTGCTGGAAAAGTCACCCAAGTGTGAAAGAAGTCATATATATGCAGCGCCGGTACTCCTGATGAGTACGCACTATGCCTTTAAATTTAGTTTTTGCTCAAAACTGTAGTTGAGTTTTGGGGTTAATTGTTCTAAATTATGCTTTGTCATCAGTTTGGCTGGGCTGTATTGAGGTTCTTCCTGGTCATAGGTGGGATTTGCACCTAGAACGTAGTCTGGTTGGACGCATTGGGTACCAATCTCGTCTGGGAGCCAATCAGTGGGCGTGTTTGTCTCGCTGTGTATTCCGGGAGAGGGTACTTAAGGTGCTGAAGTCACGTGGTTCAGGGTTCCGGTCCAGAAGTTGTTGCTGACTCCATGTTCCTGGTCCTCCTGACCAGCCCCCAGAGGCCCTCATGGCCTGGGGTGCTGATCCATCCGTTTCCGAGCCTCGGAACTGGCTAGTTCGAGGCGCAGTAACTGGAAGGAGGATTCTAAGGTGTTCCCGTGCCGTCTCGGGTTTGGAGAGGCCCAGCAACTCTACATGCAACCATGGGAGGACTCTTCAGTAAGAGAGCCACGCACAAGGCTGGCTGCTCGGTAAGAGCCTGGAAGCTGAGCTGCTATGGACATTGATTGAATCCACAATTCTTACGGTATCACCAGAGTGGCTGAAAGATTCTGGTACAGTAAGAAAAGTTCCTACCTTTACCTTCCGGTTGCAATCAAGCTTTTCAACCAAGTCTGTGTGAGAGACTTTGCAAAGCTAGAATTTCTTGTTGGCTGCTGGATCCAAGCTCAAGGATTTATCCAACCGTTAAAAATCCAGTTGCAAGTGGCTATTCCCTGGATTATGTACAGAGAGAGACTTTTATTGAAGTCAGCAGTTCTAAGCACCTGAGCTAAACTTTATCCTTATACCCTCTATTCCCAACTTGGAGACTGAGTTTGTTAAGCAAAATAAAAACCCTAAAAAAGAATTTAGGTGTCGGTCTCTACAGTTACTGGGTATCAACCTTGGGAACCCTTAGACAAGGACAACGAGTAAAGAGCTGGTGGAGGTAATCGGTAAGCCCAGAAAAATTCAGCCGCTCCTTCGGGGGTCAGTGCTACATATATATTTTAATAAAAAGGAGTTCTCATTTGTATTACTGATTTATATCAGCAGAACAAATGCAGGAAGTGATGTGTGCACATGGGTCAGAAACAAAATGTGTGGTGATGCCAAATAAACAAATCAATGAACCCCACCCCCACGAAATCTAACTACCACATCCGCCCCCACATTGAGTAAGCACAAGTACATATACTACACTTACCTGGCAAATGTCCTCTTTGCTAAAGAGGGAACTCACCATGTCCACCTAGATGGAGATCCTGACCAGCACAGGAACTTCCAGGTCAGAGGGGGGGCGCTCTCGTCCCCCCCTCCTTTCCTGCGGCCTGCCAGGTTGCGTGCTCGGATAAAGGGTCTGGTATGGATTTTTATGGGGGACCCCACGCCATTTTTTTTTGGCTAAACCCTAATTTTTTTTTTTTTTTTTTTGGCTGGGGTCCCCCTTAATATCCAACCCAGACCTGATTGAATTTGGGGGGACCCCTACGCTTTTTTTTATCAATGACTTCAATGAATGACAGTTCTCTGTATTACGGAAACAACGCTATTTTGATCGCAGCTGTGAATATTTGATCGCAACCACAATTAGAATTTTTTATTCTCGTTTTTTTTTTTTGCAGATATGGAAATCTGTATTTCTACATATAACGATATTTGAAGGCAAACTGCTGGATCCAAGCTCAAGGATTTATCCAACCGTTAAAAATCCAGTTGTTGCAAGTGGCTATTCCCTGGATTATGTAAAGAGAGAGACTTTTATTGAAGTCAGCAGTTCTAAGCACCTGAGCTAAACTTTATCCTTATACCCTCTATTCCCAACTTGGAGACTGAGTTTGTTAAGCAAAATAAAAACCCTAAAAAATAATTTAGGTGTCGGTCTCTACAGTTACTGGGTATCAACCTTGGGAACCCTTAGACAAGGACAACGAGTAAAGAGCTGGTGGAGGTAATCGGTAAGCCCAGAAAAATTCAGCCGCTCCTTCGGGGGGGGTCAGTGCTACATATATATTTTAATAAAAAGCCCCCCGCCCGCAGACCCCCACAACCACCGGCCAGGGTTGTGGGGATGAGGCCCTTGTCCTCATCAACATGGGGACAAGGTGCTTTGGGGGGGGACCCCAAAGCACCCTCCCAATGTTGAGGGCATGTGGCCTGGTACGGTTTATTGTATCATTATTTTTTTTTTTTTTTGCAGAACAGAATTTTTTTTTTTTTGCAGAAAGTGATGTGTGCACATGGGTCAGAAACAAAATGTGTGGTGATGCCAAATAAACAAATCAATGAACCCCACCCCCACGAAATCTAACTACCACATCCGCCCCCACATTGAGTAAGCACAAGTACATATACTACACTTAACTGGCAAATGTCCTCTTTGCTAAAGAGGGAACTCACCATGTCCACCTAGATGGAGATCCTGACCAGCACAGGAACTTCCAGGTGATTACAATGACTAATTTCCGGGTCAGAAGGTGAAACAACGCTATTTTGATCGCAGCTGTGAATATTTGATCGCAACCACGATTAGAATTTTTTATTCTCGTTTTTTTTTTTGCAGATATGGAAATCTGTATTTCTACATATAACGATATTTGAAGGCAAACTGCTGGATCCAAGCTCAAGGATTTATCCAACCGTTAAAAATCCAGTTGCAAGTGGCTATTCCCTGGATTATGTACAGAGAGAGACTTTTATTGAAGTCAGCAGTTCTAAGCACCTGAGCTAAACTTTATCCTTATACCCTCTATTCCCAACTTGGAGACTGAGTTTGTTAAGCAAAATAAAAACCCTAAAAAAGAATTTAGGTGTCGGTCTCTACAGTTACTGGGTATCAACCTTGGGAACCCTTAGACAAGGACAACGAGTAAAGAGCTGGTGGAGGTAATCGGTAAGCCCAGAAAAATTCAGCCGCTCCTTCGGGGGTCAGTGCTACATATATATTTTAATAAAAAGGAGTTCTCATTTGTATTACTGATTTATATCAGCAGAACAAATGCAGGAAGTGATGTGTGCACATGGGTCAGAAACAAAATGTGTGGTGATGCCAAATAAACAAATCAATGAACCCCACCCCCACGAAATCTAACTACCACATCCGCCCCCACATTGAGTAAGCACAAGTACATATACTACACTTACCTGGCAAATGCCCTCTTTGTTAAAGAGGGAACTCACCATGTCCACCTAGATGGAGATCCTGACCAGCACAGGAACTTCCAGGTGATTACAATGACTAATTTCCGGGTCAGAAGGTGAAACAACGCTATTTTGATCGCAGCTGTGAATATTTGATCGCAACCACGATTAGAATTTTTTATTCTCGTTTTTTTTTTGCAGATATGGAAATCTGTATTTCTACATATAACGATATTTGAAGGCAAACTTAACCACTTGCTTACTGGGCACTTAAACCCCCCTCCTGCCCAGACCGATTTTCAGCTTTCGGTGCTGATGCACTTTGAATGACAATTTGCGCGGTCATACAACACTGTACCCAAATGAAATTGTTATAATTTTTTTCCCACAAATTACTGGCTGTGTTGTCATCACATGATCAGCTGTCATTGGCTGACAGCTGATCACGTGGTAAGGGGTCGAGATCGATCCCTTACTCGGATCTGTGATCCAGCGAGTCTCACAGACTCGCTGATCACAGAGCGCGCCGCGCACGTCCTTTTGCCAGGACAATAGACCTAGTCCTGGCAAAGCAGGTCCGCTCTGTAGCTGTCATTCGGCTATAGTGCGGATCTCTAGCGGTTAAGGGAGTTTTATAAGAAATAGTGTCCCTGGGATTGCAGCAGGTGAATGACAAAGTTCCAGTTTGAGCTCTGGTTCACATTGACAGCAGGAGGAAATTGTGCGAGTTCAGCTGAACTCACACAATTTCATTCCCGCATGTCAGTCCCGACTGCGGGGGGACTTTCAGAGACATCTGTGTGGGTTTCTGTCAAATCGCATGTCAAATCGCATGCCAAATTGCACCAATGTGAACCAGGGCTGACACATACCACACTGCCAGCTGAATTCATTACCTTCAATTCTCCATAGCTGTTATATACAAAGACTCCACCTAAACACCTTTATCATTTACTTGCAGGTGTGCTGAAGAGATTAGTTTTTTTGGTGCACAATTATGTCTTATAATTTCTATGGGTATACGTAAGATATTACACTTCCCCAAAACCACCACCCCCAAAACTAATTAAAAAGAAGAAAGAAAAGAGAAAAAAAAACAACAAACAAGCTCAATAATGTACTTTTATTTTGCCAGCAGAAACAAAATTATGTACATTCATTTACTGGCATAAAAAAAATATTCTACAGGATATATGGTGCTACATTTAGCAAAACAATTAGATCTCATAGGAGCTTACAATCTAAAATTTGTCTAAACCATAGAGTGGACACAGCTTTACTTTCAGTGTATAAAGGGAAACACATTTCCTAGTACTACTCACTCACCAACCCACATCACATTTTTATCTGCGAGATTATAGAAACATACTTAACAGTCATCCAGCCTGTACCAATATTGTAGCAGCGCTTGGGTATCAGAAAAAACTGATAAGGTGGATAGAGTATCACTTAATAAATAAATAATAAATAAATAAATAGATATACATATAAATATAAATATATAAATATAGCTATAAGGTGCGGTAGTATATAAAAGTATGAATAGATCAAACAATCAAATAATAGTAATAATAAGTGAATCGGTGAGAGATAATCATTCAGCGATTGAAAAACAACAGTCCAGCTTTCTCCATACAGGATAAAATGATTCAGTGTGCCAAAAATCT
Source organism: Lithobates sylvaticus (assembly GCA_028564925.1). NCBI lineage: Eukaryota > Metazoa > Chordata > Amphibia > Anura > Ranidae > Lithobates > Lithobates sylvaticus. Next base: position 152,350,611 of record CM053031.1, read on the forward strand.
GTTAAGTCCATCCACCAGTGCACTCCACCGCGTGATAGGAAGATTCCCCTTTGGGGATGCACTCACCAGAAATAAATAAAATACCGGCATATACACTGTCTCATCTAGGTGCTGCTTTAATCCTCTTTCGATTCTCCAAATATTCCTCCACCACCTCTGATTCAATAGCTCCCCAGACAGGTCCTTATTGCCATATTGTACCTATATGATTATTGCCTAATAATTTCGGAATAGCTGTCCGTAATAGCATTTTTATATATTAAAACAGACGTGGCGTATTGGCGCTGTAAGAACTCCTATTTCATCCATGCGTGCGCGCCCATTGGTTGGATTAGCGGTCCATCACCTTAAAAGGGACACTTCCGGTTCTCTGGTCACGCCCTCGTGAGGAAGTCCGATTGGACGAAACGTACGTCAGGGACGGAGACCAGAGAACACAGGAAGTGACGTGTGCGCTCCAGCCTGCGTGCCACCGACCAGGAAGCCCTCGGAACGCTGGATACACTGCTCCACACAGCGGAAATCGGCAAGAGCGTGACCGGAAGGCACCTTTCAGGCATAGTGCACAGACCTACATTTATCCTAATGCTATTTTATATATCTGATCTGGTACGCTTATTGTACAAAGGGGTTTTTTTCTTTGCTTGAATCTAGTAGGGGGGTAAATACATTTTTTATGCAGTATTACGCTATGTGGTGAATTCTTTTTCAATATATGACCTGTCTGGGGAGCTATTGAATCAGAGGCGGTGGAGGAATATTTGGAGAATCGAAAGAGGATTAAAGCAGCACCTAGATGAGACAGTGTATATGCCGGTATTTTATTTATTTCTGGTGAGTGCATCCCCAAAGGGGAATCTTCCTATCACGCGGTGGAGTGCACTGGTGGATGGACTTAACAGATTTTTGGCACACTGAATCATTTTATCCTGTATGGAGAAAGCTGGACTGTTGTTTTTCAATCACTGAATGATTATCTCTCACCGATTCACTTATTATTACTATTATTTGATTGTTTGATCTATTCATACTTTTATATACTACCGCACCTTATAGCTATATTTATATATTTATATTTATATGAATATCTATTTATTTATTTATTTATTTATTAAGTGATACTCTATCCACCTTATCAGTTTTTTCTGATACCCAAGCGCTGCTACAATATTGGTACAGGCTGGATGCATGTAATTGATTCATTTAATTAATCATTTATTCCTCGACACCTGTTATTTATTGTACATTTTATATATGACTTCCTTTTTAAGCAGCTGCTACTAGTGCACCAACTCTGTGTTGCACATTTAACCAAGTGTATATATATTCATTTATTGTTATACTGTAGAAATCTACCCAAACATACATTAAGACAGTTTATCCCTTTGAGCGCAGAGAGTTGTTTGATATAGGCGGGCCGAAATAGCAAACAACCTTATTTACATTCTCAGAACTTTATCTCTGCAGCCATGGATGTCTTACAGTTTCTGAATAACAGACAAATAGACATTAACTCTCTATTTTCTGACTATACACCTACACCTACAGAAATTAACTACAATGGGGCAATTTCAGCCCTGGGTAATACCCTTGAAAAGCAAGTCAGAACTTGGTGGGATATCTGTACATTAGAACAATATATTAAAGATAAAATAATCATTAAAAGTCTGAGATGGGACATTGTCCCACAAGACGGTTTGGATGACCCCGAATCCAGCAATGAGTGGTTGGATTTTTTTAACGGGGTGGGATTCAAACTACAGCAGCTGATTTTAGATAGAAAAAAACACAAAATGGCCAAACTAGTGTCAAAGATTAATGATCTCAAACTTCAGTTGGAGCCTATCCAGGAATCACAACAGATCACAGATTTTAACACCAGGGTACAAAAGAAGCTCGAGAAAATAGATAAAGAGACCCAAAAGAAAAAAGTCAAGAAATATCATAAGGATTTAGAAGACTTCAAGAATAATCATATTTACACCTGGCAACAAAATTCCAATGATAACAAAGAAATAATTGAGAGAGAAGTGAACAGAGTAAGAAATGTTCCCCCAACACCAGGCCCAATGCACACTGGAGGGAGGAACAAGAGGAATACGAAGATTCTCTTCATATGCATCCCCCTCCACGCTCATCTACTCCCATTCAATGGAAGAACAGAGGAGGAAAAGGAAAAAATCAAAGAAATACCCATCAACAAACCTATGGTGTAGTGACCCATAACAGGTTTCAGCCCATTTATGATTACACAGAAGATTATAATCATTACCCTGCACCCCGTCCTTTTTTAGGACGGGGCAGAGGAGGACAGCAGAGGGGTCGGGGGTATCCGCCTCGCAGGGGTCGACCACCCATGCAGGCGCCATACCATCCCCATCACATAGAACAACAGTCCCAAGGATCCCACAGGGACCCCCAACGGAGAGGAAATCCCCCGCACCTACCGAGGGAGCATGCACCAGCTCTACCCCAAAGAGAAAATATCGAGGATGCAGAGCGGGCCGTAAACTCAAACAAAAGAAGAAGAAGAGGGTCGGAGTAGGAGGAATCTTTAATTTGGCTAATATTGAACTAACGAAAAAATAAATCAACATCTTGAATCTAGGCTTGAAGTGCGGTCTCAAGAAACCAATTAATAAATTTAATGTATACATCGACGTCCATAAATTCATTAGAAAAATCAACATAAAAAAATATTTTTTGGGACGTGAATCCTCAAGAGAAATTACATCAAGTAACTCATCACGACCTATAAATATCCAATCCATCAATAGCGGATTAAAAAATAAATCGCTTTTTAACCCTCCGAATAACCCGAACCACCAGGTAGAAGTGTTTAAAGGACTTGTCCTACAGGACCTGACAAGCCTACAACCCAAAAGGGAAACCAACACCAGATACATAGAAGAAAGAATCATGGCCTTGGAAAAACGTAAGAACATAATCATACGCCCAGCAGATAAAGGAGGAGGGGTGGTAATTTTATCGAAAGATATCTATCACAATCAAATAGTAGAGATGTTATCAGACACTACTACTTATTGCACTTTAAAGAGGGATCCAACTGCAGAATACAAGGATCATCTAGAGAGACTAATCGATATGGGATCTAACAAGGGGGTCTTAACTGATAAGGAGAAGAGATACCTGGTCCCAGCAAGCAGTAGAATACCAACTCTCTATACACTACCCAAGGTGCATAAGGACCCAATAAACCCTCCAGCAAGACCTATAGTCAATAGTATCAACTCAATCTCAGCCAGACTTGGACAATATCTTGACAAATTCCTCCAAAACAGTGTGAGAAGCACTAGGTCTTATATACGAGACACAAAAGATTTTCTAAACTCTCTCCAAAAGGTGGATCTATCAGAGAGAAACGACATTCTATTCGCACCAAGTATCGTAAATCTTTTCATGGCAGAATGGGAGGACAAAACTATTTTTAATGACCAACGGGCAGAATTCGTTTTTTATCGGCGTTTTATTGATGACTTATTTTTTATCTGGGCAGGGACAAGCGAAGGCTTGGACACCTTTTTATCCTTTTTAAACACAAACAACAATAACATTGTTTTGACATCAACAAGTAATAAGGAGGAGATTGACTTTCTGGATGTTACAATTTATCGAAAATCAAACCAATTGGAAACAAAAGTTTATTTCAAAAAAACTGACAGAAACAGCTATTTACCTATATCAAGTGGTCATCACCCAATGTGGTTAAGAAATATACCAAAGGGCCAAATAATGAGGGTAAGGAGAAATTGTTCAGAGGATGACAATTTCACTTGCCAATCGAAAATTTTAACAGATAGATTTGAGACCCGAGGGTATGACCCGATCAAATTAAGGAAAATTGTTGAAGAAGTAGGCGCAATACCTCGGTCCGCCACCCTAGAAGAAAAAACGTTAGTTCAGCCAACCACCACTACCCACAGAAATACCAACAAGGAATGGTCGTTCATCTCCGGATACCATGAACAATACAAAGAAGTAGAAACCATTTTCAAAAAACATTGGCATGTGTTACTATTAGATAAGAAATTAACCACGGCTTTACCTGATAACCCCCAATTTATTTATAGAAAGGCGACCAGTTTCGGTGATAGGGTGGTCAAAAAAATCATAGACCCCCCAAAAAAAACACCGACTTTCTGGGACAAGAATGGCTTTTATGCCTGCCGGAAATGTAAGGCCTGCAGGGAAGTGAGGAAACCTATAAGGGCACTTGATAGATTTGAAGCAACAGCAAATCATGTATCCTTTGATATTGAACAGTTTATTACGTGTAACACGATGTTTGTGGTCTATGCACTAAAATGTCCATGTGGCCTAATGTACATTGGCCGCACAAAAAGGCTTTTGCGTATAAGAATAGCTGAACACATCAACAACATCAAACTGGGTTACAAAGACCATAACGTTTCCTTACACTTCAAATTAAAACATGACAGCGATCCTAGTGGCCTTGAATTTTGGGGTATCGAACACCTCCAACCTCATTGGAGAGGCATCCATAGGGTAAGAGAATTGTCAAAAAAAGAAACCAAATGGATTTTTCTGACTGACGTTCTCGCCCCTAGAGGTTTAAATGTAGAGCTCGACATTAATTGCTTTATCAGTGACACTTAACCACCCCTTCTGCAATAATTTGGAGTCGTATATGATTTTATTGACTTTAATTTATGATATATATATTTTTTTCTGATGTAATCAAATTTATTTGTCTATTCGTACACAACTAGATGCTATATCTTTTTACTTTTTTCCATGAGTTATGATGTCGTTTGCACTTGGGTGGATTCCATTTAAGGAGGTCTATGATCATAGACCCCTTTTTCCACAGAATCTGCATCTGATTGAGTTTCATTAGCAGCCCCATAACACGGATTGAGCTAACCAACTGTGGCACCCTTGCAGTGAGGAAAAGTATCTAGAACCCCGCATTCATCCCCTGTGGTGGGCACACATACTTTTACCAATATCTCATGTACCTTTTATAATCTATAATTTAGATTGTATATATTTATGTACATTGGGCCACACATATATCAACCATCTTACGAGCGGTTTTTCATTGGGATAGAAAGACCTTTGGTGATTTAATCTACTTTTATCCTTGGTTTAATACATATTTTAGCCATTTTTAAATACTTTTATATAAATATATTTTATATTTTTTTATATTTATACTTCTCTACCCGGGCCCGTTCGTGGTTTTATAAGTGGTATTTATTAATTTGTTTTTGTTTATGGGGTTTAATGCGTTTTTTCCATTTTTTATACAAATTTCTATATGCGTTTTTATATGTGATTTTTTAGGCGATTTTTTTATGCATTTAATCCGCATTTGTATATTTTATATTTTAACTTAGACTCCAAGGAGTATATTAAATGTGTCTGTTTTTAATATATATGCACTATATCCAACACTTATATGATCACAGCTGTTATCATAATATAACTGAGCCATAGCCCTCCTTTTCATGGATCCACACTCTAAATCAGATTTTGTCAGGGACAAGGCTGATTACCTAAGGGTTAATGAATGTAAGGAGGCACGCGCATGCATGTTAGGAATCTTCATAAGTTAACCATGAGGTGCGATATCCCAGCTCCTTATTGCCATATTGTACCTATATGATTATTGCCTAATAATTTCGGAATAGCTGTCCGTAATAGCATTTTTATATATTAAAACAGACGTGGCGTATTGGCGCTGTAAGAACTCCTATTTCATCCATGCGTGCGCGCCCATTGGTTGGATTAGCGATCCATCACCTTAAAAGGGACACTTCCGGTTCTCTGGTCACGCCCTCGTGAGGAAGTCCGATTGGACGAAACGTACGTCAGGGACGGAGACCAGAGAACACAGGAAGTGACGTGTGCGCTCCAGCCTGCGTGCCACCGACCAGGAAGCCCTCGGAACCCTGGATACACTGCTCCACACAGCGGAAATCGGCAAGAGCGCGACCGGAAGGCACCTTTCAGGCATAGTGCACAGACCTACATTTATCCTAATGCTATTTTATATATCTGATCTGGTACGCTTATTGTACAAAGGTTTTTTTTTCTTTGCTTGAATCTAGTAGGGGGGTAAATAAATTGTTTATGCAGTATCACGCTATGTGGTGAATTCTTTTTCAATATATGACCTGTCTGGGGAGCTATTGAATCAGAGGCGGTGGAGGAATATTTGGAGAATCGAAAGAGGATTAAAGCAGCACCTAGATGAGACAGTGTATATGCTGGTATTTTATTTATTTCTGGTGAGTGCATCCCCAAAGGGGAATCTTCCTATCACGCGGTGGAGTGCACTGGTGGATGGACTTAACAGATTTTTGGCACACTGAATCATTTTTATCCTGTATGGAGAAAGCTGGACTGTTGTTTTTCAATCGCTGAATGATTATCTCTCACCGATTCACTTATTATTACTATTATTTGATTGTTTGATCTATTCATACTTTTATATACTACCGCACCTTATAGCTATATTTATATATTTATATTTATATGTATATCTATTTATTTATTTATTTATTTATTAAGTGATACTCTATCCACCTTATCAGTTTTTTCTGATACCCAAGCGCTGCTACAATATTGGTACAGGCTGGATGCATGTAATTGATTCATTTAATTAATCATTTATTCTTCCTCACCTGTTATTTATTGTACATTTTATATACGACTTCCTTTTTAAGCAGCTGCTACTAGTGCACCAACTCTGTGTTGCACATTTAACCAAGTATATATATATTCATTTATTGTTATACTGTAGAAATCTACCCAAACATACATTAAGACAGTTTATCCCTTTGAGCGCAGAGAGTTGTTTGATATAGGCGGGCCGAAATAGCAAACAACCTTATTTACATACTTAACAGTCAATATTCCTATAAAGCATTCCAACATAACATTAAAAAAGGCACATATTCAAACTTTAACACCCACCACCACCCCACAATCCACACACATACATTGGTGATTATGTTCTACTGGAAGATGCATTTCTGTGTACATTTAAGCACATTTGCACATTAAGCAATGAGATCAAAGAGTAGAAGGTCAGCAGATGCTCCCAAACTATGAATGCATGGTCAGACAGGAACAATACACACACAACATTGACAGCATGGCCACATAAACTCACTTTTGATGGACAAAATTCACAAGAATTTCAGCAAACAGCCCTAGTGGGGCGTTTGTCATTATGCACAATATCATTCCTTCCCCCCACAAATCACAGCAAAAAACCTGGCCTCTTCTCAGGCCAAACAACCTCCCCCCCACTGCAATCCTTTATATAAGCTAGGCTGTATTGTTAGCACACTGACACACACCCAATAGAAGCACACGCCCACCTGTATCAAAGTATAAACTGCACCTGATGAACAGGAACACATAATACTATTTGCAACTGTGTTAGCTCTTGGCTATGGGCATCAAATCTAGACATGTGCACAACAAAAAAATTTGTTTATTTTCGTTTCGTTTTTTCCGTTTCCGTTGATTCGTAACGATTCGTACATTCGTAAGTCGTTGGTGTTCATATTCGTAATGATTCGTACATTCGTAAGTCGCCGGTGTTCGTATTCGTAACGATTCGTACATTCGTAAGTCGTCGGTGTTCGTATTCGTAACGATTCGTACATTCGTAAGTTTTTTTTCGTTGATTAGTTTTTTCATTAGTTTAATTTTCGTTTATTCGAAATTCGGACGCATTCGTATTTATTCGTACATTCGTAACATTCGTAGATTCGTAATCGGAGCATAATTCATAATTTTATGTAATGTGTATGCTATTATTACATTTTAATAATTTACGAATCGAAAAAAAAAGTTACGAATCGAAAAAAAAGTTACGAATGTACGAATTTTTTCGTTCAATCTATTCGAAGCACGTTAAGCAGCACCATTGTAAGGGACACGGAAAATTACCAATTCAAAAAAAAAAAAGTTACGAATGTACGAATTTTTCGTTCATTTTCGTTGTTCCTTTTTTCGTTTTTCGGATTTTCTTTATTCGTACATTCGTTGTTTCTAATTAGGTTTTTCGGATTCGTTCGATTCGAACGATTCATTAATCGGATTCGTACGATTCGAACGATTCGTTATTCGGATTCGTTCGATTCGAACGATTCGTTCATTCGTACGAAAACGAAAAAAACAAAAAAAAACAAAAAAAAAACTAAACGAATTGCACATGTCTAATCAAATCTCCAACTACAGGCCAAAGATCGAAGTCCATTTACATGCACATAAATAAAGCAACAGTTTTCTAAGTATATGTACCTATACAGTGTAAACCCTACAATTTAAATGCCCAAGTCCCTGGGCATGATTAGTGCTAACAAACATTAACATCAGTCCCTGGTTGTAATAAACTTCCAATCTAAAGCCCAAAACTAACTTTCTTACATTAGAGACTATTTTGACAGGAGACAAAATGATGGCCCCTTCCTGTTCCAACATGACTGTGCACCAGTGCACAAAGCAAGGTCCATAAAGACATGGATGAGGGAGTCTGGGGTGGAGGAACTTGACTGGCCTCAACCTGATAGAACACCGTTTTTCTGAATTAGAGCAGAGACTGCAAGCCAGGCCTTCTCATCCAACATCAGTGCCTGACCTCACAATTGCGCTTCTGGAAGAATGGTCAAAAATTCCCATAGACACATTAAACCTTGTGGACAGCCTTCCCAGAAGCTGTTATAGAGGCAAAGGGTGGGCCAAATCAATTTTTTTTTTTAATCCAGAAACAAGTTTATTGAAAAACACAAAGTCAACATACACCGAAGATACATAGATATTTCTACACAATTACAGCCATCTTAGACAGTTATTATACATAGTTTACAGCGATTTCGCCATTCCTTGCTTGCCCGATCCTACCCCCATACCCGCATTAGATATAGACATCCTTGCCCATTACGATTTTCTTATAATCTTCCAGCCCACCTGTTTAAGTCAATAATCTGCCCATAACTAGATCCACCGGGGCAAGCCCCGGTGCATCCAATCACGGACCCCATCGTTTCTCAAATTTCTGGGCGCAGCCCGTATGTTGGAAAATTTACTTTTCTGTTCGAAGCATAACACCCATTGTGTTGATCCACTTTTTAAGAGTAGGAGGTTCTGGGGCGTGGCCTGGCCGGGATCCGAGATGGCAGCTTGAGGTGAGAGCTCCCGCACAGTGAGGACTCATTACGCTGATTAAACGGGATATAACCACCCAAACAGAGATGGGCAGATCTAATAGGAGCACCTCAACCCCAAGAGCGGTCACCGACCCCGGTTCCCAACCCGGCAAGAACATTCCGGAGCTTTTTCGCTCACAGAGAACCGGAAAGTACGAGGCGCCACCAGTACTACAGGCCTCACAGGCCCCGCAAGCCTCATCTCCTCTTTCCCACAGCAGCGGCAGCTCTGCATCGGGGATGGAATGCAACGGCAGCTTCGTTCACCCCCCAAGCCTCCTGGATCTGCAAAATGATCTGCAAAAGGTCGCCCTGGACATAAGACACACCATCACGGACGCCATATCCGACCTGAAGGCGGACATTCAAAGCATGGCCCACAGACTGACGGATGTGGAACAAGCCTCTCAAGCGCAAGCAGTGGCCATCAGACAAGTCCAAAAGACTTACGATGCCCAACTACCGCACATATTCGAGCTCCACCGCCAAGTGGAGGACCTCGATAACAGGGGGCACCGTCACAACGTACGGGTAAGAGGGGTACCGGAGAGTATCGAGGCTCCGGGACTGCTACAAGCGATCTGTGCTATATTTAATGATCTACTTGACCGCCCGGTTGACACCCCTATTGAGATGGAGAGATTTCACCGTGCACTAAGACCCCCACCCCGGGACACTGAACCACCAAGGGACATTGTTTGTTGCATAGTGAATTTCCCCCTGAAGGAGGAAATACTACGCAAACCAGACTGAGGGGTCGCATCATGTTTAATGGCTCAGAAATCAAGCTGTTCCAGGATCTATCGCAAATAACACTACAGAACCGAAGATCCTTGCGCCCCCTGCTGGACGTCCTCCGCACTCGCAACATACCCTATCGATGGAAGTTCCTGTTCTCTCTGTCGGCCACAGCCAGAGGGCGCACTGCCATACTCCGAACCCCAGGCGACCTTCCAGCCTTCTACGAGCAACTCGATATCCCGAACATGGACCTTCCGGATTGGTGCTCCTTCTATTTCCCGTCAGAGCCGTGGAAGCAAGTCATGGTCAACCCGTCGCCAAAGTCGAAAAGACAGAGATCCAGATGCCGCAGACTGGAACTATCGCCCCCGGAGAACCGCCCGTCCCGCCGAGACCACTTCTCTCGCAGCCCGAACCATGCCACGCCGAGACGGGATCGTCAGGAGGCGTAAGCAGGCAGCTGCAGTAACTCTAAGGCTTCTCGCTTGGTCAAGTAAGTGCTTCCAATCTGCCGCTCATGTGACGATGTTTTGTTTACACCTCAGTGACCCCGCTACTTCTGCTGGATTTTCTTTTGAATCGTGGGACTCCTCGGCCGCAGCCTACAGCCACTGCGCAGCTCCTGCACCTCCGATCTGTCAGCCCTAACCGGATCATCGTGGGTAATTATTACACTTGGCTAGACTGATGCTTTTGCCTTATGCCACAGGTCGCTTAAGGTCCCAAGCTGCTTTCTCAACCCCAAACACTCTCGGGACCTGATTTAGACGCATAGATGAGTAGCCTTGTGTTTGAGAGGGACATCTGCACCGAGAGGGGAGTGGAGACAGAGATGCAACCTGGTTGCATGACCGAATGGGGTATACTTGTTTCCTATGCATCTTGCCTACCTATGCATTATACACCTGTTGCCAGGGCCCGGGGGGTGACACCCTACCTTCCACTGAATTACTAAATTGTTCCTCTAAGCAGGCTGTGACAAGCGATATGCTTCCATACTATCCAGCCATAATTGACTACTAACCCTGTTCCTAAACTTATTGGTCTGGAGGGGGTGCAACTCCTTTTGCCTGTCGTATTTATATGTTTTAACCTTAGACAATGCGCTTACTGCTTTAATGCTTTATTGACCATATACTGATCCCAGATATGCTATATATATACTGACATGGACCGATCCGGCAACGAGTGTCCACTCCCCCCAACTCCCCCCAATCCATCTACTTTAATGACCACCCCGACCACCGTATCATAGATAGACTCCACGCATGATCCATAAGATGGTACTCAAGGGCCCCCCCCCCTTCCTCAGACACTTGCGTCACTGGATGAAAAGCCGAATCCAGTAATACACGGACACCTAGTCTGGTGCCCATACCTGAACCTATCTCAACATTAACATTTTAGATGCAGAAGGTTCTTAATAGCTCCACTGGCCCTTGAAGGGGAGGTCAGGAAAAGGAGATGAGTTCTGGAATGCCCTTAAACTCAGTTCCCGACTCCTCTAACTGTCTTCTGATTAGGTGCTATGAGAGTGAGGAGGCAGGTATAGGCCCGGGGAGCTTTATAGATCTATGGATCAGCGAGGAGTACACATTGAGGTTTTGTATCTGTCATGAGCAATTTTGTTAGCACATTGGCAGAATCGATATACTGTATTATTATTGTTCTAAAATTACTAGTTAATCCCTTCACTACGCTTACCATACCGAGAAGACTTCTCTATACTCCAGTTTACATTAATGACCAAGGTGGCTATGACCACGATACCCATCTTTTAGATATCCCAAATATTCCTTATGAGCCCTCAGAGTCCTCACGGGTGCACTGGCATCCGGTCCCTCTCAGTACTCAGTTCCCTAGCTCCACCTCTGGTACCCCATCTTATTGCACATTACCTGTGTAATCCACATACCCCCTCCCCCCTTTTCTCCTCTTCTCTTCCTCTTTTCTTCTCTGCTTGCTCCTGCCTCTCTCTCCTTCTTCCCCCTAATTCTTTGTGATCCCTCTTCAAACTCCTGCCTTTCCTGACTACGGCCACATCCTCCCCACTCTCTGCCTAACCCCCCCTCTTGACAGCTCTTTTTCCCCACCTTCCTGGGGTCGCCTCTCCACCCGCTAACAATCTCAGCCCTACCACCCACTGAACCGCGGTATAACTCGTGTCTCACAATTCAGGATACTCAGTCATTTGAACAGCAACTCTCTTTGAAATGCGTCTCACTGAATGTTAAGGGGCTGAACACCCCTGAAAATAGATCGCAGATTCTATCTGAACTGACCAAGCACAAAGCACTTTATTTTCTTTTCCTCCAGGAGACACATTTCAAAACGGATGCTATCCCCAAACTGATGAACCACACTAAAGCCCCATACACACGGTCGGACTTTTTCATGGATTTGGTCCGATCGGACAAGGTTGTTGAAAAATCAGACCGTGTGTATGCACCATCGGACAGTGTTCGTCGGTTTGTCCGTCGGACAAAGTCTTATCTCCTGCTGGAAAGATTTCCCGTCAACCCGGTCCGATCACACCAAATCCGAGCGTGTGTACGCTTGTCCGACGGACAAAGTGCTACGCATGCTCAGAAGAAATTCTGTGACGGAAGCGCTCGGTCAGGTAAAACTACCTTTCCTAATCGACACAGCACATTCGTCACGCTGCAATGTTAAAATGTCTTTAATGCAGCGCATTCTCTTTTTCTTTACAATGCAACAAGAATGACATGTTTTAGCTGCTCCTATTCACCCGCACTTCTCACAAACTTACTTCTTTATTACTTTTCAGCATTTATACACTACATGTTTATTTTTACTCAGATCGTAATACAATCTTTCTTATTTTTTTACCATGTTTTTTTTTTTTTTTTGGGGAATACATATTTGAAGGATTTTTTTTTTGTTTTTTGGAGGGGGTTTGTATGTCTCAACTTAGCAAAACCACATTATTAACATTTGTATTTCTTGCTTAAATATACTAGGAGTTTGTTGGTTGTTGGTGCCCCTTGTTAATTCTACTTTAGGATTAGTGAAATGTACCTGCCTACTCCAAGAAAAACTGTCATTGTAGAAAAGTAAAACACAATAGTCAATGATTATTTCAAATCAAAAAAAACATTTATTTAGGTCTCAGCAACAAACCAAAGAGGAACGCAGCCATGGTGAAACTTGGGGAATTTTCAAAGCCTTGGACACCCATGGCAACCATCATTTTACACACTTAAACAATTGGGGGCATGAAGAGTACCTATCTAAATAATAAGGGAGTGCAATCTGGTCCTGAAGTCCAAAACATCCGGAACTGCAGCAGATGCCATCTAGGTCCCCAGGCTCTGGTACTACGAGAGGCTCCATCTTCTCTCAGACCAGACTGAATCAAGGTCATCACTCTCTTGTCTTCCTTGTACGCTTCCTTCCACGCCGTGGTGCTGGTGCTGGTGGGGTGGCAGAAGGAGGAGGAGGAGGCGGAGCAAGGTCACTCTCGCAAACATGTGTGAGGGGAGTCATCTCCCCAGCCATCCCCTCATTTAGTATTTTGAGGATGACCTCCTCACACATGCTGCGTTGCCCCGCCTCCATACCCGTAAATTTACTGGTAACCAAGGAGGCAAAGGCCTCCTCGTAGGTGGGTGTGGCATAGAGGGAGGCTGAGGCATCTTTTATCAGCTGGAGCGCTGACTCTCCCACCTCCCCCATGTTTTTCGCCCTTCTGTAGGGAAGGCGGAGGGGAGAGACTTGGGAGACAGTCAGGCTCCTACGCCTACCCCCCTGTTGGCTGCCACTACCCCCTGCCTCCTCCTGACTGCCACCTTCCACAGCCACCTCCTGGCTGAGGTCTTCCTGTGTCTGAAAAAGGGACATAGTTTCAGTTATTTGTTCATCAAACACACACAATTCTCATCTAGTGACTGTTGCAAAATGTTTTCAAATACAAAACCATACAATTCTCAGCCCTGCAGTTTAGAGTCTTCCCAAAAATGTCTCCCACACCACTGTCTGTTGATATGTCAATCACGTTAGGAAATAAGCAATTGGGGATCCTGAATTAACTGAACATCATTCATTATTCCCCAAACTGGTTACAAAACTACTATACCTGGAACAAGCTGGGCACCTGCACATATTCCAGACTGGAAGGCCCAGGTTGGTCCTCGGAAGCCTCACGCGGAGTGGCGTGCGTGGAAGGACGCGTGCAAGGAAGAGTCGAGAGTGACTTCCTGACAGTAGCCTGGTCTTTGAGAAAGTGGAGCCTGTCATAGTACCAGAGCGTGGGGACATGGACATCAGCTGCTGCAGCTCCAGATGCTTGTGACTTCAGGACCTTATTGCGCTCCCGGAAATAGGTACTCTTCATGTTGGTGATCTTCACTTTTAAGTTTGCGACGGTTGCCATGGGCAGGGTAGGCTTTACAAATGCCACCAGTTTCAGCAGGGCTGCGTACCTCTTTGGTCTGTTGCTATAATCCCTGTGTTTCGCCTGCCATAAGAGGGGGAATTGCCGGTATTTATCAATGAAGTGTGGGAGAAAGCTCACGTTGTAGAAGGCCTCCATCACCTCTGCAAGACACAACGCCACACAAAACAATATAAATAATGTCAGCCTAAACTGTCCTAATCTTATCCATAAAGAAGCCTCAAGTTCTAATCAGTCTAGGCTAGTTATGTACCAACGTCAAATTGTACCTTCGTTTGTAGCGATCGTCTCGTGCGTGAGCTTTCTCTCCCCTCGTCTCCCAGATCGTGGCTACGACACAGGCGTGTGACGTTTTATATACAGTGCGCATGCGTCAAACTCCGCCGCCCCTGACGATCTTTCTCGTCTATTCCCCACCCCTTCTCTTTACGGCGCAGTGGGGAGAGCACATGGCGGGGACACAGCAGGTGCGCCCCAAATATCCCCCCAACGAGGAGGTGGACGAGGAAAGTCTGGAGGCACAAACGTCCCGATCCCGGAGCCTGAAATTCAAGGCCTCCAATATGTCATTTGGAGAAATGTTGGAGATGGTGGACATATTAAAGAGGAGCGACTATGATGGGAAGTATGGGCCTTACCTCAACCCCAATGTCCGCAAGGCCAAGATCATGTCTAAAGTTGTGAGAAGGCTGTACAATCATTTTGGGGTACAACGATCCAAGGAGCAACTCAGGAAACGCTGGTCAGACCTGAAACTGAGGGAGGCCGATCAGTACAGAAAGATCAAGCGAATTCTTCAAAAAAGTAAGTAGTTGTGTTTTGTGTTTGATTTCTTGCTTGCATACTGCTCCATGTGGTTTGATTTTTACAAAGTTGTACATTCCAAAATGGCCACTTTCATGTTCGTCTGTGCATTCGATCGTACTCAGCCTCGATCTTTCTGCCACTGTCATGGTCGTGTGTGTGTCCATTCGATCGTACGCAACCTCGATCGTGCGGCCACTTATAATACGATGTTTGGTGTTTTTTAGGGGGAAAGGAAGTTTGTTCTCCCTAGAAATGTCATCCAGAATGTAAAGCCAATTTATTCAATGTAAAGGAGAGGTCACCCAGTAGCTGTTTACCCATCTGGACTCGAGAGCACTAGTGCTGGGACACCCAAACCCACTTTTTATTAGGCTTTTCCACACATGTGCTCCAGTGGATACTAGAGGGGGGTCTCCATCACACAAACTAATACCAAAAAGCTAGTCAGTTTAGCACCTTTACAAAGTGACTACATTCATGTAGTTGACATTTGTAACTGGCCAAACAAAAATAGTGTCCGTCACTTTCAAGCAATGTTTGTCATTTCCTATTTCTGCCCTCAATAGATTGTGTTGCTAAATCTTCCTTTTGTACATTCTCATAGGGGAGCGAAAACTTGGGCCGTCTGAGGAAACCCCCAAACCAACACCTCCCAAAAAAGGGGAAAGAGCAGAAGCAGAGGAGGAGGAGGAGGAAGGAGAGATCATCGAACTTGGAGAAATTGTCACCACAACAGGTGAGTGTTGGAGAACACAGCTACTGGTAAGCTAATCCATGTCTGGCTGCCTCATTTCCAACACCCCATTTTTGTTTGTTTGTGGTTTTTAGGTGACGTGGATGTTGTGGAAGAAAAATCGCACTTTACCACAGAGAGTGCCCACGTACTCATCGGAGAGATAATGGTCTGCAATCGAGATCTAGATTACATAAAGCAAAACATCAATGATGTTCAACAAAAATTGAAGAACATCATTGATGTTTTAGGAAAAATATGAAAACGCACCAAGTAATTAACACACATTTGTGGCAGCTTCTGAACACATTTGCAACTTAAAAACTGTGTGAAATTTGGAACATGCACACATTGTGTCCACATGTGCTAGCTCCCACCATGGTGGCTGAATGGCAACGTTTTTTTTGGGGGTGCAAACACTTTACGAACTACGAAAGTGGTTGTGGTGAAGGGGTTGCACCCCCAAAAAACGTCCATTCATCCCCATGATGGAAAATGGCACTTTTGAAGCTTCTAGGCATGTGTTTTACCATCTAATGACCATTTTCAGACCCAAATTGTGTGCATGTTCCAAATTTCCACTTTTCGGGGGTGACCCCCCCATGTGATGAAGGCAAGATCAAACTCACTTTGAACATATAGTCATGTCTGATCTTGTCTTCACTTTACAAAGTTGAACTTTCCAAGTTCCTAGGTTCTGTTTTGCTCCATGCCTGGTTTTACCAATTGCGGAATGTTTGTAAACAATGTTGTAAATAACCAAGATGTTGTCAGTTTTGGCATGAAGATTGTAAACGCACTTGTGAATGTTTTCCTAGTAAACTTTTATTTTTCTAAATGTGTGGCTTCCTTATTTAAAAAACACAATGCATTATGTATGTAAAATGAAAAGGATATGGGGGGCAATGGGTGTTATTTACTAAAGGCAAATCCACTTTGCACTGCAATTTTCTTTCCCTGGGAACTTTTTCAATGCACTTGTAGAGCATAGCGGATTTGACTTATGTAAATGACACCCACAGTGCTTTGTACGAAAACACGGAGCACAGCATTTTGGAGAATACACACATGTCAGACCTGGTGCTGAAAAGGAGTATTTTGGGTGTCAGTTATGCAGGACAAACCTTCTCTAGACCAAAGATTAGGTAGCAAACACACAACATGAGAATAATCTTTTTGGGAAGAAGAGACTGTTACCTCCTTTTGCCAGAAAGTGCATTCCCACTGTCGAAGGCAAAGGGAAAAAATGTCAAAGTAAAATAAGCTAAAAAGAAGACTGAAATGACAAGAAATCATAGGTTGGTTAAAATATCAGATTTATTAAAAAATGCCTCTCACACATCGTCAGGCAGAGCAATGGCCCCCCTACCCACAAAGTACTCCATATATTGGTCCCGGACCACACGGGCATTTAGAGGGGGCAAGCCTGGACGTGCCACTCGAAGGGCTGTGAGGTCCGCATTTGGAGGGCCCTCCACATCTGGGCCAACGGGCACCACATAGTTCCTGTTATGTCTTTTGAGGAAGTTGTGCAATATGCAACAGGCAAGAACTATGTGGTTCAGTTTGTATTCCGCCAAGTTAAATGCCGTCAGGAACAGGCGGAAGCGGCTGGCCAGGATGCCAAAAGCGTTCTCCACCACTCTTCTGGCTCTGGACAGCCTGTAGTTGAAGACCCTCTGGTCCGGGGTGAGGGTCCTCATCGGGAACGGCCTCATCACATGGGGAGTCAACGCAAACGCTTCATCTGCGACAAAGACGAAGGGGAGTCCTTCGGCATTCTCCTCTGGAGGTGGCAAGCACAGACTGCCACTTTGGAGACGCCAGTAGAACTCCGTGTGCGTAATGGCCCCACCATCCGATATCCGGCCGTTCATCCCCACGTCCACATACATAAACTCGTATGTTGCCGACACCACCGCCAACATCACTACACTATTAAACCCTTTATAATTATAATAGTAGGACCCCGAGTTGGGCGGTGGGACGATGCGGACGTGTTTCCCATCAATTGCCCCTCCGCAGTTAGGAAAGTCCCAACGGCTGGCAAAGTGGGAGGCCACAGTCTGCCATTCCTGTGGCGTGGAAGGGAACTGTGGAGTGAAACCAGAAAAAAAAATTAGTCACTTTGCACCTAAACATTGCAAGCAGATTAGACAATCAACATCTTGGAACAAGAGCATTGTATAAAATTGGAGGCTGGAAAGTATTTGCACAGAAAAGTAGAGGCTCCCCTTCACAGATTACTCACCCCCCCATCAATCCCCCACTTCTGATGGGACATTGGCAATAACTAGGGTTTTGGGGGGGGGTGGTGGACAGCTAACCCTCTGCACTTCATTGATTGGCAAATGGCTCAATAATGTGGGCTAGTTTGGCCAGACCCTCTGTACTTAACACTATTGGCAGGCCACAGGAAAGATCAAATAACATTTCAACCCCCCCCCCCCCCCCAAAAAAAAGGCAGGCACAGTGTGACATTATTAAATTACCAAGCAAGCTAATAGGAGGGAAAGAAGACAAAAAATAGGAAATGGAAAGTATGGAGGCAGCCCCTTGCACTACATGCTTTGCTGAATTCATCCCTAAAGATGCCCACTATAAAGAGGTAGGTATATAGTGTGTATGGACCTTGGGAAAGCCAGCAGATAAAGGATTGGTACCATCTGACAGAGCAGTTGGGGGAGGGGGTTCCTAATGAGTTTGCCCCCCCCCCCCCCCCCCCCCCAACAAAAAAAAAAAAAAGGGGGCTCTACATGAAGTAAACCACACAGCAAACATTTGTGCATATTTTAGGGGGTGTTTGGGGGCAAACAATACTATGCAGCAGACAAAAGACATTGCTTAAGTGACTAGGCCATAGGTGTCTATTGGGCCAGAAGAGCATGCTGGGGAGGTAAGTGAAGGGAAAAATGCATGAAGGAGAAAAGGGGCACAGCATATTAGAGCATATTGCAATCATGGCAATTAGGGAAGGAGGTCAAAAATAGAAGACATTAGCAAACAGAGCATACATAGAAGGGACTAGTAAAGTAGAAATGTTACCTTAATATAGTCCTCCTGCAGGACCTGAATGATGGCAGAACAGGTCTCTGGAATAATGAGTCCCAGGGCCTGGGGAGAGATACCTGAAGAGAACTTCAAATCCTGAAGACTTCTCCCTGTCGCCAAGTACCTCAACGTGGCAACAAGCCTCTGCTCCGGAGTAATGGCTTGTCTCATGCAGGTATCCTGCCGGCTGATAAAGGGGGTCAACAAAGCCAAAAGACGGTGAAAATCGGGGTCCGTCATCCTGAGAAAGTTCCTGAAATCATCAGGATTATTCTCCCGGATCTCACGAAGCAAAGGCATGTGCGAGAACTGGTCACGCTGAAGCAACCAATTCTTGGTCCACATACTCCTCGTCACTCTGTTCATGGACGGGTCTTGGGTCAAAGCTAAAAGCCCGACACCAATTCCGCGTACAGCACGAACTCGGCGACGAGTACGCACGGGAAACATCGCTCAGAAGGTCACAAAAGGTCGGCTGGTCAGAACGGACAAACAGAAAGCACCGATAAACAGCAAGGCCTGAAAGAACGAACTGAATAGCAGCAACGAGCAGACAATAAGCAGTGCAAATCAAAGCGTCCTATATCAAGATATAGGCCGCAATGACCAACAAATGCGAACTGACTACACGCACTAATAAACAGATACGCACGACAAGCACAAACTGAAGAGCAGTAACGATCTGAGTCAGAAAACTGAGAAGCGCGAATCTTAAGTCACCAAACTTCCACTAACTCTCGAAAAACACGGGTGCTGAACTTCCCTTTTGTAATCTCGTGGACGACGACTTACATCACGACGTTCTTCCGGACCGGATATTCCGACAACGTAGTCCGACCGTGTGTACGCAACACCAACATCGGACAAAGTACGTCGGACAAAGTCCGACCGACCTGGCCCGCGGATTGTCCGAGCGTGTGTATGGGGCTTTATAGGACCGCCGTCCATGCTACAAACCCGACCGCTAAGACCAAGGGAGTGACCATCCTAATTTCCAAACATGCTAATTTTACACTCTCAGACTCACTAATAGACCCTGAAGGCAGATATCTATTTCTCAAAGGCGCCTACAGAGGTAGGCCCATCACACTGGCGAATATATATTGCCCCAACGAACATCAGGTCTCCTTTTTTAGAAAAGTGGGTGACCTCTTGTCGGCTTTTCATAAAGGTTTGGTCCTATTAGGAGGAGACTTCAACGTCCCTCTCAACCCGACCTTAGACACATCCTCAGGCTCCTCCTCCCTTCCCTTTAGGGCGCTTAGACAGATTAAACTGCAGATGCAGAGCCTTACACTGCATGACACCTGGCGAACCCTGCACCCGGGCGACAAAGACTACACCTTCTACTCCCCCCCACACCAAAAGTACTCCAGGATAGACTACTTTTTCCTCTCCCAAACTGACCTATCCTTCCTGTCCCAGGCCTCAATAGAACCGATGTTTCTCTCAGACCACCACCCCATTACGATAACCCTTACTTTCCCTGACTCGACCAAAAAGACGAGATCCTGGCGGCTTAATGCATCGCTTTTGAAAGACCCACTCACAGTGTCCCAGATTCAATCTTCCATTCAACAATACTTCGCTGAAAATAACTCCCAAGAGGTTACGCCTGTTACTCTCTGGGAGGCCCACAAATGTGTCATTAGGAGGAGACTTATCTCACTAGCTGCAGAGACTAAAAAAAGACAGCAGGGACTAATTAACGACCTGATAAAGAAAATTAAACGCATAGAAATAGCCCATAAACAATCAACATCCCTAGAAACTCTCCAAGACTTGACCTTTACCCGCTCCCTACTGCTAGACGAACTAGGCAAACACACACGACGAAGGTCTGTCCTGAAACAACGGGTCTTTTACGAGCAGGGCAATAAAAGTGGGAGACTACTAGCCCGCACAATACAGAATGCCAAATCATCCTCTACTGTACATCACATTCGTGACCGCCAGGGCTCGATATATTCTAAGAATGACGACATAGCCAAACAATTTGAGTCCTTCTATTCCAATTTGTACAATCTGACGCAGGAGAATCAGACCCCTGAAGCAGTTGGCCTCAGGAAGGCAAAACTCAGAGAATACGTAGGTGAGTTCTCCCCCAAACCAATTACCTCCCAACAAGCAGACTCCATGAGTGGCCCCATCGTGGCGGAGGAACTTGCTGTTGCCATGAAACAAATGAAGACAGGCAAGAGCCCGGGTCCGGATAAGTTGTCACTCATTTACTACAAAACCTTCTCTGAAACACTATCTCCAAAACTTTTATCCACATTTAACTCCCTAGCTGATCCATCTTCACAACGGGGTAGGATGTTAGAAGCACATATCGCTGTGATTCCGAAAGAGGGCAAGGATCCTGCACAGGTAGCCAACTATAGACCGATTTCCCTCCTTAATGTAGACATTAAGCTGTATGCAAAAATCTTAGCAAATCGCCTACTCCCCTTATTACCTTCACTGATATTGCCTGAACAGGTTGGCTTCATCCCTGGTAGAGAAGCCAGAGACAACACAATAAGAACGCTTAACTTACAGCACTGGTTGACATCCTCAAAGACACAGGGCTTCCTTCTTTCTTTGGATGCGGAGAAGGCGTTTGATAGAGTGACCTGGGACTACATGCGTGAATCGATTAAGGGGATTGGACTCCCCCGCCGCATGTGTGCTTATATAGAGGCTCTGTATAAATCACCCTCGGTGAGAGTCAAAGTCAACGGTCACCTATCGGACGCCTTCTCTATCTCCAATGGGACGCGGCAGGGATGCCCGCTTTCCCCGCTCATCTTCGTGCTCACGCTTGAACCTCTCCTCAACAGATTGAGATCGAATCCAGACATAAACGGTATCCAAATAGCAAACCGCGAATTTAAAGTAGCAGCGTTCGCGGACGACATTCTCCTATCTCTAAGATCCCCACGCATTTCCCTCCCTAATCTATTAGATGACATACAACACTTTGGATCCCTTTCGGGTTTTAAGATCAATCATGCTAAATCACACGCTCTCAATATCTCCCTTCCTCCCCAGGAAGTCGCCCACTGTAAAGACTCTTTTCCATTTACATGGAAAAGTGACTCCATCACTTACCTGGGCGCCCAAATCACCACAAGCATGTCAGACCTCTTCAGGTGCAACTTCCAGTCTACCCTTGCTAAGATCCAGAAAGACCTGCAAGAATGGGCCAACTTAAACATATCTTGGTTTGGACGTTCGGCCCTTATCAAAATGGTGATACTTCCACGAGTGTTATATCTTATGCAGACGATCCCCATTCACTTGCCACCATCTTTCTTCAAATCATACCGACAAGCGTGTACAGCATTCATATGGAGAAATAACTCTCCAAGCATTAAGTATACTCGTCTTACACGAACCAAAGCAACAGGGGGCATTGGCTTGCCAGACCTATATAAGTATTACCTCGCGTGCCAGCTTGCTAGGATAGTGGACTGGAAGGTGCACAAAAGAGAAAAAACCTGGGTTCCTTTGGAGAACGCTTTCTCTCCTATCCCTCTACATTCACTGCCCTGGATCTCAACCAAACACTGGCCACCGTCCTTAAAAGCCCACCCACTTATACACCCCTCCTTAACAGCTCTCAAATCCTTACTAGGCTCCTCTAACTTCACCTCGCATCCTGGACCATTAACCCCCCTAAGGGGTAATCCAGACTTTCCTCCTGGGGAATCACAGTCTTTCCTGGTGAATGAATGGCCCCATGAAGACCTGCTAGCCCATCACCTGGTACACAAAGGACAGATTAGGTCTTTGAGAACCTAGTCTCCCAATCCCAGACCGAGTCATTCCCATTTTGGACCTACAGACAACTTTGACACTTTCTCCTCTCACAAGGCCCTGTAACAACTTGGAACAGGCAACTCACACTGTTTGAATCCTTATGTTCCCAAACATCATCACAAAGACACGTTATCTCCTATATCTACACCCTACTTCAAGATTCTTCAGGCAGAGGCCTCACAGCTGACACGAATCGCATATCTTGGGAGAAAGATCTAAACATATCCCTGTCAGACGACAATTGGACAGACATTTACACACACCCACATAAAGGGACAATGAATGTGGCAATACAGGAGAATGGATACAAAATTATCACCAAGTGGTATAGAACTCCCGAACGCCTACACAAATTTTCCCCTGCCACCACGAACACATGTTGGAGATGCAAATCTCATGTGGGCACAATGCTTCACATCTGGTGGGAGTGCGCCCTCCTTCAACCTTATTGGAGGGAGGTGCACTCTCTTATAGAACAGATCACCACTTACACCTTGAATTTCGAGCCGACTCAGTACCTCCTACACCACACCACCTTGCCCAAACGATCCTACTACAAATCATTAGCTATGTTTATGGTCAACGCCTCCAGACTCTGTATTCCTGTACACTGGAGATCAACAACACCTCCATCAATTAGAGAATGGCTACAAAGAATTTCCAGAATTGAAGAAATAGAGGAGCTGATTCATATCTCTCAAGAGAGAATGCACAAATTCACGAATACCTGGGCCTGTTGGATCCACATCTGAGAAATACAAATCTTACTTTCCCAACTGGCAGACTACCGCCTAAGAAGCATGTCTGGTCCGTAGTTGACCCCCCCCCGTCCTCCTATGGAGGACCCCGCTGGGTTGAGAGGCAGCCCCCTAATACTCCTTACCCCTCCCCCATTTTCCCCCCAATCTGACCTCTTTCCTGTTTTCCATTCCCTCACTCTGGCTCTGGATCTCTGAACCTCAGCCGAGAAGTCAGGGTAAAACGACACTCTGACCCCATTTACCTGAATATTGGCTCTTTCACGAGCATTTATCAGTATCACTTCTCTGTCTCTATAGTGCAGAAGTCGGGCCAGTATAGGTCTGGGGGCCTCCCCAGGTTGCGGCGGGTGTCCCGGTGTGCGGTGTGCCCGTTCCACCGGAAAGAAGGGGGAGAAAGCCTCCTTGCCAAACAGCTCGATCAGCCAGGTCTCCACAAAAGCAGTGGTGTCTCTTCCCTCTGTTTTCTCAGGCAGGCCTACTATACGGACATTTTTGCGTCGTAAACGATTTTCCATATCTTCTCCTCTCTTGTTAGTGTCATTGGCAAGTTGATGGGTGGCATGGGCCTCTCGAGCAACTGGTGGGAGTCTGTCTTCAACCTCGCTAACTCTGCTTTCCACTGCAGTCGTGCGCTCCCTGATCTTCTGCAGATCTTGCCTTAACAGGGAGACATCTTCCCTCAGCCCTCCAAACTGCTCTTTCAGGGTGTTCACAGAGGCTGTGCACACATGCACAGCTCTGAGGATTTCTGCAAGGGACGGTTGTTCAGCCTCACCAGTTTCAGTGTCAGCAGAGGGGAGGGGGGGGGGCTGTACATGCAGGGCTTCAGGATCTGCATACTTTGCAGCATTCTGAGTGTTCTGTATCAGAGGCCCACTAGCAGTCACATGCTCCGGCCCAGCAGACCCCCCAGAATCTCTGTCCTGCTGACCCCCCATCTTCTGGGCATAATATAACATATCCCTCAGGTGTTCCTTACCCTTGGACTTCTGTGTTTCTTTGCCTTGCCCTCCCTTGGGCTTGTCACTGCCTCACGATGTGCGCTGTGCCAGGGCCGCAGATCCGCCATCTTGGATTTCGGAGGGCATAATTTCCTCCTGTTTTCTGGCTTTCCCTCAGGTGCAAAGAGCCGGTGGGTGGTCCGGGAGGGTGAGGGGGTTGGTATCCAGCTGGGAAGCCGTTTTGTGGCCGCAGATCGTTGCTGGGAGAGGATCAGTGAGAGGTTCCTATAGCGGAGCTGTGAGACTCACTTCTGCTCACATGCCGGTCCAGGCCACGCCCCCCAGGCCAAATCAAATTTTAACCCTACGGACTAAGACTGGGCTGCCATTAAAGTTAATGTGTGTGTAAAGGCAGGCGTCACAATACTTTTGGCTATATAGTGTATCTGGCAAGATTTACAATTGTGGTGAAACTCTCCTACACATAAATACTACATTTAGACATAATTTTAGGTCCAGAGTCAGGTTTAACAACATATGGAGATGAGCCAACTTCTCTACATGAAGTGGCATGTTTGGGATGCAAACCCAAACCCTCAAGTATGCTAAGCAGAAGTTCGAACCTCTAAGCCACAGTAGGAACCCTCCTACACATAAATACACATATACTGCATTTCTTTGGACATATAGGTGGTGGAATTACATTAATCAGGAGTTATTCTTTTTGATTTATTCTGTGAAATTTGGTGGTTCTTTGTGGGTAAGCATAGAATAGTAATGTTACCCTCTGATTTTTGGGAATTACATTTTTATTTCTGATGTTGGTACACATATCACATTTTTTGGGCTCAAATTATGATTATTTGTAAATAATAAAAAAACACACAAAATTGTGACTCATTTTAAAGATCACTGTAAAGATTACAAAGACTGTGAAGTGACAGAGAAAAATATATTTTACCAAAACATGAAAACATTCCACATTCTAGCATTCCTAAAAACAAAATAGATGAAGTAAGACAATTTCTTTGAGAGAAAGATACATTTCATCTCAACATGAAAAGGATTTATTTGGGGAAGTTGCAAATGTACCATTAGAATCAATGGCTGAAACTTGCATTGAGCTACACAACTCTCATTTTCACTCCCAAAAAACGCTCTTTAACTCAGCGCTCATTTTGGTAGTTACTATAACTCTTGGTAAAAAAAGCCATGGGAGTTAAAATGAGAGTTGTTTGCATAGACATAATGGAGAGACCCTTATCCTTGTTTTTTTGCAACAACTCCTGCTTAATCCGTCCATCTACCTGCTAGGTTTTCCACCCCCTAATGTTTCTAAAGATGCCAGAAAATGTACTAACTTCCATGAGATGGTTAATCTCCTGTAACTGGAAATGGTCACATGGACCAAACATAATTACTCTGTGCTTTCCTATTCAAAAAGTTAAACTCAGTGAAGTTCTCACAGCTTAAATGAACAAACTTAATGTTTTCTTTACCACTATGTCCAATGTTTGTTGCCTTGATTTCTCAACGTCATACCTGTTGTGGCAGAGCAAGGCTCTGTCCCTATAGAATTAGATTGAAAGTGGACACATAGTTTGCATGTCTGCTGACTGTAGAGCTACAGAGCATAGGTTTTGAGAGGAGAAAACTGCTCTGGCAGTTTTCTCTCGATTTTGCGATCACTGGATGGGGCTCTGTAGTTTAGAGATCCCTAAGAGTCTTGGGTGGGACAGGATCTCCAACCCTGTCTCCAGGTCTTGTGGACAGCCAGCAGGGTGGGTGCCCAGGTGCACACAGCCCATATAATGAGGGGCTGGTGAGAGCAGTAGGAGGTGGAAGGTGGAGTGTGAGCAGCTTGTTGCTACTGTGTAAAGACAGACCCCTGTCAGGAAAACTGTCTGTCCTGTGTGAGACTACATCCCTGGTGAGGGGAGACTTCATGTCTGACGGACTGGAAAGGTCGTTGACGGCCACAGGTCCTTGGGAGACCAGAGGAGGGTTTGGGAGGTTGGGAGAGTCAAGCCAGCTAGCGAGTCCAAGGGGGGCTGAAGGAAGCCCTGATGTCTTGGGGACAGTGAGTAAACCCAGGGGGCTGCAGAATCCCATTGAGGCCAGGAGTAGGCCGGTTCAGCAAGGAACTGCAAGTCAAAGCAAAGTAAGCCTAGGAGCCGGGTGGATTGGCATTTTCCCATTTGTTGTAGAAGAACCCCTGTGTTTGAAATCTTGTGTTTAATCTTTTATTTTGCTCCTTTTAATAAAAATGGGCTGCCACGCCCTCAAACCTGATAACTGACTGCCGTGGACTCACTGTAAAAATGCATCTACCTCTAGAGCTAATGGTCTCCCATGTTACACTGTTATATGTAGATGTCTCTCAGTTAATCCTGCACTTGATTTTTTTACGTTGGAATAGAAAATTTTGTCATCCTTATTGTACTGTAATCTTTGACTTTTTATGCATTAAACATTTTAGGAAACATGCAACAACTGGTTGCTCATTAACTTAGAGAACTTGGAAAATCTATTTTCTTTTTTTTTTTTTTTTCATAAAAGCAAATATTTCCGTAAATCTGTGAAACTAGCAGAATGACACAAATGGTAATTAAAACTTTAAGACAGATCGCTTTTTAAATTCTAGGGATTGCCAGAGCTCAGGAATGGGGAAAGTTTAGCCTGTAAGCTTCAGAACCACTTCTCTAGAAGATAATCAATATGGTCCATTGTTTGGAAAGCATAATAATTTTAACATGTTTTAGAGCAATTGTCCATGTAGCTAAAGTAAACCTGCTGCAAACTTGGACAATACAAATGAGCATATATTAACCACTTACGGACCACCGCACGCCGATGTACGTCCCTAATTTGGGGATAGATATCATTGTTATGACAGCAGCTAGCTGCCATAACCCCAGTATCCCCGCGTTCGGCCGGCGGTCCGGTATAAGATAAAAGTGGTCTCTGCGGTGGATTCATCAGAAGATCACTTTTATTGGCGCCGGGAGAGGGCACCAGATCGCGGCAGGAGGGGGTCCCTCTCCCGCCGCCGCTTACCGGAACCGTCGGCAGCGGCGGAGGTGATCGGGTCTGTTCCCTTGGCTGACATGGAGATGAGTGAGGGGAAGATGGCCCCCACCGTCTCCATGACACTGCAGGGCGGAAGCGATGTCAAAAAGCTCTTAAAGGGCCATTTTATTTATTTTATTTATTTAAATGACAACATTTAGTTTTATTATTTTTTTATTGCATTTTAGTGTAAATATGAGATCTGAGGTCTTTTTGACCCCAGATCTCATATTTAAGAGGTCCTGTCATGCTTTTTTTTCTATTACAAGGGATGTTTACATTCCTTGTAATAGGAATAAAAGTGACACATTTTTTTAAAACAGTGTAAAAATAAAAAGTAAAAGGTAAAATAAATCTGAATTTTTTTTTTAAACATGCCCCATCCCACCGAGCTCGCGTGCAGAAGCATACGCATACATGAGTAGCGCCCGCATATGAAAACAGTGTTCAAACCACACATAGAGCAAGAGAAATAATTCAAGCCCTAGACCGCCTCTGTAATGCAAAACATGCAATCGGTAGAATTTTTTAAATGTCGCCTATGGAGATTTTTTAGGGTAAAAGTTTGTCACCATTCCACAAGCGGGCGCAATATTGAAGCGTGACATGTTGGGTATCAATTTACTCGGCGTAACATTATCTTTCACAATATTAAAACAAATTGGGCTAACTTTACTGCTGTTTAATTTTTTTTATTAAAAAAAGTGTATTTTTAAAAAAAAAGTGCCCTTGTAAGAACGCTGCGTAAATACGGTGTGACAGAAAGTATTGCAACGTCCGCCATTTTATTCTCTAGGATGATAGAAAAAAAAGGATAATGTTTGGGGGTTCTAAGTAATTTTCTAGCAAAAAAAAAATGTTTTGAACTTGTAAACACCACATCCAAAAAAGAGGCCCGGTCTTAAAGTGGTTAAAGCGGCATTAAACCCAAAATGTAATATATTGCAGCTAACCAATCATTACATGGATGCATCAGTTTTCTTTTCTTTGTTTTTTTTCCCCTCTGTTTTCACAAAAAGCTGATCATTAGGGTTGAGCGGACACCTGGATGTTCAGGTTCGGTGTGTTCGGCCGAACTTCGAAAAAAGGTTTGAGTTTGGAACCGAACTTGACCTGAACTTGACCCCAAACCCCATTGAAGTCAATGGGGACCCAAACTTTTGAAGACTAAAATGGCTCTAAAAAAGTAATGGAAAGGGCTAGAGGGCTGCAAATGGCAACAAAATTTTGTTAAGAGCATGGCAAGTGGATAGGGAAATAACTTAAAATAACATACAAAAAAAAAAAAAAATAATAATAATATGCTGGAGGCCCCCTTCTCAGCAGAAGAGGTACAGGAAGTCATTAAGAACCTCAGAAACTCAACAGCACGATGCCACACATATAGTGGGAATGCTCCAGAATTCGCCCTTTCTGGAAAAAAATATTCAATTTAATGGATAAGCTAGTGGGAAAATAAAATACTTGGAAATTAAAAAAATTAAAAATTATAATCTTGACCTAGGAGGACGAGGTCCATATGGAGTAGGAGGTTGAGGTGGCGGTGGATAAGGCGGTGTAGGTGGAAGCGGCGGTGGAGGAGGACGAGGTAGCCAACACTGATTTAAAAATACAACAATGGCTGGGTAAGGCTGGTGATGTGTCGAATTCTGTCCCCTAGAATTCAGTACGTAGGACAAGGGGATTTCAAAGACGATGCGCGGTGAGTCCAGGTTAAGGCCACATCATCCGAGGTTGAAGCCGAGCCAAGCGAGGCCATGCCCGAAGCGTGGCGAGCGAAGCGAGCCCGTGAGGGGCCCTGTTACTATGTGCTAATGTATGTCCACTTGGATGGTGGGGCTTGAACCTGCACTCACTGCGCAGGCACCGTTCATCTTCAGAGATTTTGTGAATCTCCTTGTCCTCCGTACTGCGCAAGCGCTGCGCCTGCGCAGTAAGTGGCCGGACACTATCCGATGGTCGGACAGTTTTTGTCAGAACACCGGTATACATGTCTATTTTGCACAAGGTACGGACAAGTCCTGTGGGATCCATGCCTGGTTCATTTTAATGAACGTGAGCTTGTCCACATTGGCTCTGGAGAGGCGGCTGCGCTTGTCTGTGATAATGCCCGCTGCAGTGCTAAATACATGTTTAGATAATACACTGGCTGCAGGGCAGAATATGTCACTCCTGCACATATGCAGAAAACACTGCAAAATTAAATTTTTTTGCAATATTTTTGCAATAGCAGAATACACCCACAGCATGTACAGGGTGTATCGCAAAACCTGCAAAAATGCAGAAAATGCTATTCCAAAAGTATTTTAACAAAAACATTTTTTTTGGAATAGCACAATAGAAGAAAAATAGATCAATTGAATATGTCACTTCTGCACATATGCAGAAAACACTGCAAAATTTATTTTTTTTGCAATGTTTTTGCAATAGCAGAATACACCCACAGTATGTACAGGGTGTATCTCACAGTAACATATGCAGTGCTGGTGCACTGAGCTTGCAGATAAAAGTTATATTTTGTCTGGCACTGGGCTCATGGCAGTGTAAAAAGACTGTGCACTGCAACCCAACCAGGTAAATCTATGTAGATCGCTGACTTATTAGAATTGATTTCTGAATCTGGACTCCTATATAATTCTCTCTCCCTCAAAGCAGACACAGGAACCTTGACCTACACTCTCTATCTATGTAGATCGCTGACTAGAAGATATTTTATGAATCTGGACTGACTCCTAGCATGTAATTCTCTCCCTCACAGCAGACAGGTACCTTTCCCTACACTGTAAAGCAGAGTGACGTGCTGTGCTGTGTGCCTCTAGCTTATATAGAGGCTGGGTCACATGCTGCACTGGCCAATCACAGCCATGCCATTAGTAGGCATGGCTGTGATGGCTTCTAAGGGCACACCAGTGAAACTAAAGTTGATTGGCTGCCCTGCAGCTTTTAAAAATGCGCCATTACATCGCCGAACACCGGACCCAAACCCAAACGTACAGTCAATTGTTTGGGTTCGGATTCGGGGCCCTGGACACCCAAAAGTTTGGTATGGACCCAAACTTTACAGTTCGCTCAACCCTGCCAGTGGTAAATGGTTTGTCTCATCCATGTAAACTGATACATTCTGCTGAAGAGTTTGTGCAAAAACAAGAGACTAGCTGGCTGGATTACCAGATGAAAATAGAAGAAAGAAAGCCTAAAAAGAAATTAATACTATGAATAATAAAAACATGGGGTTAAAAGCAGGGGTTACCTTTGGTGAAGACCCACATTAAAATGGTGAAAACATATGATTGATCTCCTATTCCCCACCTTCTGAACTTCCTTGTCAGTCAGTGACGCTTACCACCAAAATAAAGGATCAATAAGGAAGCTCAGAAAGTTGCAAAAGGCTGGATAAATACAGTAACAGGTGAGTTTTGCACATAACTTCAGCTACTTTTATCCTGTATCTTTTGATTTTCAACATACTGTGTGCTTGGTGCGAATCACCCAGGTTTGACATAGTTTCACTTTAATATAATATAGTTTTTATTTTGTTTCCTAGTTGAAAATATATTTTAATGCACCCTATTGTTATTATGTTGTTGTTATTATTATTATTATTAATATTATTATTATTATGTAAAATGTAGTTTATTAGTTACTGACTAATCACTGTTTCTAACAATAAATCCTTTGTGTTTATTGTATTTTCTGCATAACGAATGCAGCAAAGTAAAGAATGACAACATGTTGAAAATCATGTTAAATATCTGCAGCTTAATTTTTGTTTGTTATACCCACACGTTAGTGTAATTCCTTAAGATTTTTATTTGAGTCCCTCTCTTCAGATTTTCTCTTTATAATAAAATAAGTTATACAAAAGCCTATTTGCGTCTGTTTTACATCAATTCACAGTATATATTGTTTTCAATATACACACATTTTAGTAATGACAGTGCTGTTAAAAAGTAACCAGTTTTATTTTGTTGCTTTCTGGTATCCTGGAAAATGTATCTGCACTGCAGCCATTCCTGCTGCAGTGCAGACACCTACTGTACACAAATTTCCAACCATAAGGAAAAGAAGATTGTCTGGGATTCCCTGTGGTTAGTACAGTACATTTTCAAATAATTTAGTACTCCAGCAGGCACAGAATAAATAACAGGTGTCATAAATTTGAATGTGAAGATCACTCTGTGAAGGACTAAACTAAACTTGCTGAAATAATTATGCTGACCATTTGTTTGCAGAAGTTACACAGCTGTAACAGAGAATAATTTATGATGTAATGTTGTTTACAATAAGTGTTACATAAGTTACATTGTAAAGAGAACATACCCTAAAGATCTCTCAGCCCTGGTTCACACTGGAGAGTTTTGATATGCGATTTGACATGTCAAATCGGCAGCAGTTGCCGTCAATGGCATGGTCCTAATCGGTGTGACGCCACATCTGCGGTGCTGCACCGATTTCAAAAAGTAGTTTCTGTACTACTATTTGCGATTTTGGGCTGCGATTTACATTGACATCTGTGCAGAAACCTGCACAGATGTCTCTGACATCGTGGCCAAAATCGGGGCTGACATGCGGGAGTGAGATTTTACATAATACCTCATTCAAAATAAATTAGCCTGTTCAATGAATAGAGTGGAACTAGTAAATCCTAATAAAAGTCATTGGGGGTTACTTACTAAAGGCAAATCCACTTTGCACTGCAAGTGCACTTGGAAGTAAAGTCACTGTAGATCCGAGGGGGACATGCAAGGAAAATAAAAAACAGCATTTTAGCTTGCACATGATTGGATGATAAAATCAGCAGAGCTTCCACTCATTTCAGATCTACCCCTCAGATTTAGAGCGACTGCACCTTAAAGTGCACTTGCAGTGCAAAGTGGATTTGCCTTTTGTAAATAACCTCCATTGTGTTTTAAATCTCTTCTGGCTTTTATGCTGGGAATCACATCATGATTAGCTTTATAGAGTATACGATATATTACAGAGTGTACAAAATAAAGTGGTCCAAAGTGTGTAACGAACAACACAGTGTACAGAGTGGGACATGTCTAGAGTATGTAAAAGTGTGCAACATACAGAGCTGGTTATCTGAATTATATTATGTATATCACATTAAAAGAATTGAATTATCTCACGTGTGTGACAGCACAATACATGAGATGGTACAGTCTGGCAATGTAAAGTATAGCACAGTGTACAGAGTGGAACTGACAATTGAATATAACATACAGTATAGTGTACCGTTTGGAGTAGTCTTTGGACTGTAACATATAGCCCTACAAATAGAGTGGAGCAAATCTGGAATATACAGCACAATGGGCAGAGTAAGAAGGTCCATGGTATGCAAAGAACAATACAAAATAAAAAATGCAGCAGTCTGAATAATATAAAATACAACAAAGCATATAATAAAAGGTGGGTGGAGCAATGGTGCATACAGTAGTGTACATTGTGGAGCATTCTTAAATATGTAACATGCAGAAAAGCTATCCAGTGCATTTAAATTACAGCATAGAGTAAAGTAGTAAGTATTCTGGAGTATAGAGCATATTATGTAATGTTATGGATACACTTATGGGTAGAGGGTAAGGGTGAGTGTTAGACCACTTTAACACTGAGGCGCTTTTCAGGCGCTTTCACGCTAAAAACAGTGCCTAAAAATCTCACAAAATCTTATTTCCATTAAAATCAATGAACGCTTTCACACTGGGGCAGTGTGCTGGCAGGGCTGTGAAAAACTCCCCTCCCCATTGAAATGAATGGAAAGCTCTTCAAATGCGCCTGAAAAGCTCTTCAAAAGCGCTCAGTGTTTTTACTGGCAGTTTAGAAGCGCTTCAGTGTGAAAGTGGGCTTAGGGTGAGGGTTAGGGTTATAGGGTTAGGGTTGGGGGTTAGAGTTAGAGGGTTAGGGGGTTAAGGTTAGGGATAGGGGGTTAGGGTTATGGTTAGAGGGTTAGAGTTAGGGGTTCGGGTACTCACCTTGCTGGGGACATACGGGTGTAAGTAAAAAAATAAATAATTCAGAATATGAACAGAGATCTTCATACATCACCCAGAATTGTCCCCTGCCTTGCTTCTGTGATATTATTGGGTGAATCCAATAGCGACGCCTTCTCCGCATTCTTTGCCAATGCTCCTCCTCTTGTACCAAGCACGCGTCAGCAGCCGTAAGGACCGCTGCTGCAAGGTAACGGCCAGCAAACATTGTGCTAAGTTGCCTAAACTCTATCAGGAAGTAAAAAGGAAATGGAAGGCACCCTAGCAGGAAAAGGAATTATGTCACAAATCAGCTTGGGTTTTCATTGGAATAAGTCCAAATCATACTATCTGCAAATCCCCAGAAGTCTCCAGAAATCATAACGATAGCCCAAATAAATTGCAACAAAATTGCATATGGCAAAATGCCTAACCAGCAACCTAACAAACTAACTACTAACTACTCATATGAGAAACACACAAGGCATGGGAGAGCAGGAAGCAGATGAGAAGGAGGAAAACAAAACTGGAATGGGAACAAGGCAGCAGGATACTAGATGCAGGGCAACATCAAGAGAAAAAAGCTACAGGGTCAGGCAGCAGCACGACAAACAGGGTGCAGGCAGGAGCAGCCAAAACACAGAGGCAAGGAGCAGTAAGGACCCTTGTGGGGGACCATCCACAGTGTGGGATAGTGGAACAGAGCACTTTACTGGAAGCACTTCTGCATATCATATCTAATTGCAGCTTTCACTGAGAGCATGCTTGTTTTTGATTTATGGACTTTTTAGTTGATACACCTATGGAACTTTTATATGCACTTTTTTTTAGAGCACTACTGCACTTTATTATTGTGTTTACAGTTTCGCTGGAATATTTATTATTATTGTTTAATTTATTGTTTTCTACTGAGTTGTTGGAGACACTATAGCACTTGAAATATATATATTTTTTGCACATATTATTGATAAAGGGTAGTGCAGGACTAGTCTTTTGCAACAGCTATGATCTTTATTGAAACGACGGCCCTGATTATAGGCCTGCCGAGATATTAAATATTTTTTATAAGTATTCACAAAATGTTAATGTCAGATAATACAGTGGAGATGTGCAGCCAACCCTTTTTGTTTAACATTATTCATACAATCTTTTTTAAGACTAATGCAGCGTACACACGGTCGGAATTTCCGATGGAAACAGTCCGATGGGAGCTTTTCATCGGATTTTCCGACCGTGTGTATGCCCAACAGTCTTTTTCTGTCGGAATTTCCGACGGACTTTGAATTGAGAACCTGTTCTCAATTTTTCCGACGGAAAACCTTTCTATCGGATTTTCCGATCGTGTGTATGCAATTCCAACACGCAAAATTCCGACGCATGCTCGGAAACAATTCGACGCATGCTCGGATGCATTAAACTTCCCTTTTATAGTGCTGTCGAACGTGTTTTATGCCGCTGTGTTATTGACCGTCGGAATTTGGTGTGATCGTGTGTAGGCAACACAGCTTGAGGGGAATTCCATCGGAAAAACCGTCAGAGTTTTTTCCGACGAGAATTCCGATCGTGTGTACGCGGCATTATTGTGAATAAAGCTATTTGTTAGAACTGTGACAGTGGGATGTCCGTTTGAGCAAATATACAGTATCTCACAAAAGTGAATACACCCCTCACATTTTTGTAAATATTTTATTATATCTTTTCATGTGACAACACTGAAGAAATTACCCTTTGCTACTTTGTAAAGTAGTGAGTGTTCAGCTTTTTTATAACAGTGTAAATTTCCTGTCCCCTCAAAATAACACACAGCCATTAATGTCTAAACCATTGGCAACAAAGTGAAAAGTGAAAATGTCCAAATTGGGCCCATTAGCCATTTTCAGGTCTCAGGTGTGAATGGGGAGCAAGTGTGTTAAATTTGGTGTTATTGCTTTCACTCATTCATAATGGTCACTGGAAGTTCAACATGGCACCTCATGGAAAACTCTGAGGATCTGAAAAAAGAATTGTTGCTCTACATAAAGATGGCCTAGGCTATAGGAAGATTGTCAAGACCCTGAAACTGATCTGCAGCACGGTGACCAAGACCATACAGCAGTTTAACAGGACAGGTTCCACTCAGAACAGACCTCGCCATGGTCGACCAAAGAAGTTGAGTGCACATGCTCAGCCTCATATGCAAAGGTTGTCTTTGGGAAATAGACGTGCTGCCAGCATTGCTGCAGAGGTTGAAAGGGGTGGGGGGGTCAGCCTGTCAGTGCTCAGATCATACGCCGCACACTGCATCAAATTGGCCTGCATGGCTTTGGTCCCAGAAGGAAGCCTCTTCTAAAGATGATGCATAAGAAAGCCAGCAAACAGTTTTTTGAAGACAAGCAGATTAAGGACATGGATTATTGAAACCATGTCCTGTGGTCTGATGAGACCAAGATAAACTTATTTGGTTCAGATGGTGTCAAGCGTATGTGAGGGCCACCAGGTGAGGAGTACAAAGACAAGTGTGTCTTGCCTACAGTCAAGCGTGGTGGTGGGAATGTCATGGTCTGGGGCTGCATGATTGCTGCTGGCACTGGGGAGCTACAATTAATTGAGGGAACCATGAATGCCAACATGTATTGTGACATACTGAAGCAGAGCATGATCCACTCCCTTCAGAGACCGGGACGCAGGGCAGTATTCCAACATGTTAACGACCCCAAACACACATCCAAGACGACCACTGCCTTACTAAAGAAGCTGAGGATAAAGGTGATGGACTAGCCAAGCATGGACTAGACAAGCATGTCTCCAGACCTAAACCCTATTGAGTGGGGCATCCTCAAACAGAAGGTGGAGGAGCGCAAGGTCTTTAACATCCACCAGCTCTGTGATGTCGTCCTGGAAAAGCATATAACAATTATACTGCCATTCAACTAATGTCCAGTGGAAGAGGACTCCAGTGGCAAGCTTTGAAGCTCTGGTGAAATCCATGCCCAAAAGGGTTAAGGCAGTGCTGGAAAATAATGGTGGCCACACAAAATATTGACACTTTGAGCCCAATTTGGACATTTTCAGTTAGGGGTGTACTCACCAGCGATTTAGACATTAATGGCTGTGTGGAGTTATTTTGAGGGGACAGCAAATTTACATTGTTACACAAGCTGTACACTCACTACTTTACATTGTAGCAAAGTGCCATTTCTTCAGTGTTGTCACATGAAAAGATACAATAAAATATTTACAAAAATGTGAGGGGTGTACTCACTTTTGTGAGATACTGTAAATGGTGAAGATCATAGCTGTCATATACTGTACTAAAGCTACCTCACAAATGTGGTTTTGAAGTTTGAATGTTCTCACAAATTGTAGAGGCAGCAAGCAGTAATGTACGGTATACCTATTCTGGCTTATTTCAAATATACAGACTTTATAGACACTTTGGCCTACAGGTAAGCCTAGATTAAGGCTTACCTGTAGGTCCAATAAATATCTCCTAAACCTACATGGTTTAGGAGAAATTTAGAAATGAAAAGGCATCGCTGTCTACGGCGCAGGATGCCGAGATCACGGCGATATGCCGATCTCGTGCGCATGCGCGGGAGTGACGTCATCGCCGCTCCAGTGAATGATAGCGCTGGAGCGGCGAGACCCGGGAGTCAGAAGATCGCGGATAAGGACTGCTTCGGGGGCTTTGTTTTCAGGTAAGTCTTTCATAATGAGCTAGTATGCTATGCTATGCCCTCTGTTTCTCCTCCAATGGCTCTGCTGCAACAATGTTTTGAACAGTAAAAGATCTGTGATGCTGTGAAGACTACAATGCTTGCTCCCCAAATTTTAAATTTGAACAAGCAGTTCAGTGGGCTCTAGAGTGGGGCATGTTTACAACTTTTAAATGTAAGCCATTAAAGAGGTATTTAGAAAAGATGCATTGTATAGAAAGTTTCTACGATGGACCAACACTGAATATTGTACTGAATATTGTACTGAATATAGTAGTGATCAAAGTTTAATGGTACTTTAATATTTAAACTTTTTAAATTTGTATTTATATAGTTTGCTCCTTTTTTGTCAAATAAAAAAGCACAACATTGAAAAAAAGGCCTGCAGTCAATTTGTAAATAGCCTTGTAATGCTTTGTACCAAAATAATACATTTAGTGTGGTTTTAAACAGAACATATTTTAGAATTACATTTATACTAACAATAACTCTTTTAATGGCTAAATTCACCTTTTCGGGCAGCATTTCACTTTTTGTAAAAAAAGGCCTCTTCTAATGTTTTTTCTGCCCCAGCCAATGTGCTTATATTTCAATTATTTCCATATATAGAAGCTTTGAAGTTTTATCTGTCTATTTGAGTTAACAAAAAAAACATGCAAAGCATGTGTTTCCTATGTGGTTTGCCATGCATTCAGAAATGTTCAGATGTGAATGGAGCCTCATTTTTTTTTGTGTAAACACATCAATTTTACTAACCCCTACCCCTTATTGCTGGTGTTGTTCTGTTGTTCTGTTGTGTAACACAGGCATCTGCAGCAGTTACATTGGGTGTAGGTGCCTCCTGCACAGTATACACCTGAAGCTACCCCTTATTGCTGGTGTTGTTCTGTTGTTCTGTTGTGCAACACAGGCATCTGCAGCCGTTTCAGTGGGTGCAGGTGCCTCCTGCACAGTATACACCTGAAGCTACCCCTTATTGCTGGTGTTGTTCTGTTGTTCTGTTGTGTAATACAGGCATCTGCAGCAGTTACAGTGGGTGTAGGTGCCTCCTGCACAGTATACACCTGAAGCTACCCCTTATTGCTGGTGTTGTTCTGTTGTTCTGTTGTTCTGTTGTTCTGTTGTGTAACACAGGCATCTGCAGCAGTTACAGTGGGTGTAGGTGCCTCCTGAACTACTGGCCTGTCCTGCATCCAGAGTTCTTTCGGAACGCACATTCAGTGCTGCTGGAGGCTTTGTCACCGATCACAGGGTGCGCCTGTCCACCGACTCGGTTGATTGACTGACCTTCATAAAGATAATTCAGTCTTGGATCACCACTAGCTACTAAGCACCTGAAGCTGATGTAACTGAATAATTTATTTTGAAATGTCACATCCCTTCAAGACTGCCTATGCTGATGCTGAGTGACTGTCCTGTTATGTTGACTGACTATCCTCTTTCTCCTCAATGATCCTGCTGATAGCTTGGAAGAACATTTTTGGTTCTGGGTGCCGCTACCAGTGCCTAAGGCCCATTTTTTCAGCCCCTGTTTAACAGGGGCATGTAATCACAATTTCTTATGCAATGCTTTGCAGCAGGGCTCATTCCTGCACTCCAACTACAGTATCTGGGAGAGGTTGCAGTGTCGTGGCACCAGCACCAGTGCCTAAGGCCCAATTTTTCAGCCCCTGTTTAACAGGGGCATGTAGTTACAATTTTTTATGCAATGCTTTGCAGCAGGGCTTATTCCTGCACTCCAACTAGAGTATCTGGGAGAGGTTGCAGTGTCGTGGCACCAGCACCAGTGCCTAAAGCCCAATTTGTCAGTGTAATTACAATTTTTGATGCAATACTTTGCAACAGGGCTCATTGCCGTGCTCCAAGTACAGTATCTGTGAGGGGTTGAAGTGTTGTGGCACCAGCACCAGTGCCTAAGGCCCAATTTTTCAGCCCCAGTTCAACAGGGGCATGCAATTACAATTCTTGATCTAATAATTCACAGCAGGGCCCATTCCTGCGCCCACCGAGAGTAACTGTGAGGGCTTACAGTGTTTTAGCACCAGCACCACCAACAAAGGCCCAATTTTTCCTACCACTGTTCAACAATGGCATGTAATTACAATTCCTGATATAATAGTTCACAGCAGGGCGTTCCAGCGCCCACCAAGAGTGGATTGTGAGGGCTTACAGTGTTGTGGCAACACCAACATCTAAGGGGCAAATTTCTGCAGAGTATATACGGCAGGCCCCTACTTTCAAACATCCAACTTACAAACGACTCCTACTTGCAAACTGAAGGAGGCAACAGGAAGTGAGAGGAAATCTACCCCTAGGAAGGGAAATTCTCTCCTGTAAGAGTTAATATGGGAAAAAGGTGTCTCCTCTCTACTGATGTTTTATCAGCAATCCTTGTTTCAATAAAAACCCCAATTTTCCAAAAACATTTGTCATTGGGACGGAAAGGGAGGTGAAATGTTCTTAACAGGTGCACAGACAGCAAAACAAATGTTACAGGGGTGATAACCCTTCCCTATGTTCTCCAAAAAGCTTAAAAATTTTTTTTTAGGCTGGAGCTACACTTAAAAATTTACCTGTTCCAAATTACAAACAGATTCTACTTAAGAACAAACCTACAGTCCCTGTCTTGCTTGCGCCGCCTGTATACTGCTGTTCAGAGTATATAAGGTTTAGGTATAGGGTTTTATTTTGGGTGCGGGGTTCCCCTTAATATCCATACAAGACCCAAAGGGGCTGGTAATGGGCTGGGGCGGGGGGTGATGGGGTAGCCATGCCATTTTTCTCAAAGATTTTCATCTATATTGCCGGGACCAGACATTACATTAAAGCCGCAAGCAGTTTTAAATGGCTTTTTTTTTCCTTTAGAAATGTAATTTTGTGCAGGGACAGTTCTAAACACGGGAAACACATGCCACTTCACAGGCATACTTTAGACACCCCCCAGGTACGATATTTAAAGGAATATTTAACTTTTTTTTCACTTCATGCATCATTAAAATGACTTCTCCCGAAAAAACGTCCGTTTTTAAAATGTTTTTTTGCAATGATACATGTCCCCTGGTTCAGGACCCGGGTCCCCAAACCCTTTTTAGGACAATAACATGCATATTAGTCGTTATAATTAGCACTTTAGATTTCGAACGTTCGCGTCCATTGTATTTAATAGGGTTCTAATGTTCGCGCAAAATTTCGATCCGTTTGCAGGTTCTGGTGCGAACCGAACCGGGGGGGGGTGTTCGGCTCATCCCTACCCCTGAATTTGTGGCTTGACAGTGCCGATTGGCTCTGTGCTGATCACATGCACCCTCCCAAAAAACATCTCTCTAGCAATACACACAAAACTGAGCATGTGCAGTGTGCAAACAGAAGGAGAGAGGCGCCTCTGGGTGCAGATAGAGGACAAGTTTAATAGATACTTACAGGCAACTCACATTTGAGAAGTCATAAGCAGGCATGGATAAGTCCCAGCAAGGGAGTGATCTGGTCATCGGTTAGTCAGTCCATTCTTGTAAGAGAGAGACGCTTGCTCGCTACAGTGCGTAGTCGGCCGCGGTGTAGACAGCCCAGAACGAGGCTTGAGGCGCAGTTGGTATGCAGGCTCGCTGCGGATGACATGGCAGCCGCGCTCCTTTTTCAAGCTTGCATGTGGAACTCGGGAGCTACAATATAAAGTGTACGGGGGGAGGGGCCAGTGTAATAGGTACATAGTGATTGGTGGCACACTGAGGCAATAATGGCTCAATGGCTTATTCTATATCTTGATAAGAGACATCACTATATAATGGCAATTAATAGCAGACAGGGGGCAGTGAGTTTAATACTTGCTAGATAAAAACATTTAAAAACAGTGAATTATAAAAATCAAATAATGTACAACCACAAAACACATAATATACAGCAACATTATTGATGACTATCCCACATGAATAATGATGAAAAACACACAGTAATTAATTGAATAAATAATGAATAATAAGAACATAATTATAAGACTGCATAGTTGTACAGAAAAAAAACATGTAATTGGGGGGATCAAGAAGATATAATAAAAATAATACACATTTTAGTTTAAATGAATACAATTAAATGTAATTATTAATTGCTTTAGAATTAGTTATTAAGTGGTGGTAGTGGAGGGGGGGGGGGGGGGTGTTTTTAATTGCTGGTTCCCCATACTCAAGCAGTAAATTAGGTAATCAATTTATATAGATGGATGAATAGTTTTAATTTTAATAGAAGAAGTATGTGCAGAATGTATACACATCAATGTATATATACATATGTTTATATACAAGCATATTAGTGATAGTCATAGTGTAATTGAATGATTGGATGTAGAAAGGGGGGTGTAGGCGCTGGGGGGCAGGGAGGGGAAGCTATTAGTGTTTAGTTAGTTGGGGGGGTATCAAAATGAAAAAAAATGAAAAGTAATGAGAATTCATACATTTTACAGGAATTTACAGAATTAAATATAATGTAAACCATCATATTCTTACTGGTCTGCATTAGCCAATACAGGATAGATGTTGAATAGATGTAACGCACTGCATATATAAAGTACAAGCAATATGTGCACAACCTTATCTATATCTGTACATAGATCCTGATGTTTTCAGGTTCGTCAGAGAATAAAGTAAAAGGTTATTGATACATACAGGTAGTGGGTCAAGGAGACTACACTTAATAAAGAGATTGGGTCTGACATAGAGCGTGACCATATTTACGAATACCCGCCACCCCCAAAGGAAGACCAACCTAAGGAGTATAGATATGAAGTTATGTATATGGCATAGCTGGTATAAAGTACAAATACAGATAACATGTGTGTATGGCTATTAAAAAAAAAAAAAAAAACAATATGAATCTAAAAATCATATTAAAGGATGGTAGCTATCTCGATCCCTTCATTAATACCTCCTAGTGAGAGAACATCTAGATTATATATCCAGTATGTTTCTCTAGCACACAGTTTTTTAAGTTGCAGAGAGGGATCTAGGGATCTGTTCAATGACCCATACTTTTAGTCCAATAGTGGATTTATGGTGGACCTCTGCAAAGTGCCATGGGACACTGTGTGGGTCCTCACCCCCCTTGATGAACTGTCTATGTTTGCCAAACCTCTGCCTTAAGGCTCGGATTGTTCGGCCAACATTGATAAGGCCACAGGGACAAGTGAGGCCATAGACCACAAAGTCAGATGAACAATTCTAAAATTCTTTGAGTTGGTAGGTTTTACCTTTGGTACAGAATATCTGCACCCAGATGCACCTCTTTCCTTGTGTTTTCTTAGTGTACTGGAACATGGTTTATGTTCCTCTATGACGGCAGCCCTGAGTGTGGGACCCCCTACTACCATCCTATATGGTCCTGGGACTTTTAAATAGATTCAAAGATCATGGACTCTTATCATCTTAATATCTCCTGCATGCGTATTAATTAATTAATTTTATGTTTAATAACACTGTGGGATATATTGCTCTAGTTCTTAGCACCTTTACTTGTACATGTGTAGTGAGCCCCCAAGGCTCTGTTCTATTAGCGGATGGGTTGGGGACAGTAAAAGAAGGGGAGGCCTTTTTACATAATGCAGAGGATTAATCCCTTAGGTTCCACAGTGAGTATAACAAGCATGCTTTACTGCATATACAGACTCATTTTATTGTTGTGGGTTTAGTAACACTTTAATTTATTAAAAAGTCAAAAGCATACTCATAAACATGAGAAGATAAAACATATCAAATCACAACTTCAGCATAGGGGATATCCAAATGTGTCACTGTAGTTGGAAACTGACACATTTTGGGAGACAAGCCCCTTTACTCAGAGCAGAAGCTGTCATTGTGTAGCTTTAATGAATTAAAAATGGTGTTGGAGGTAATGCACTAGGCGTTTGCACCCTCCTTTGTTTCTTTTCACTGATGAAGATGCACTGAGGTGTGCTATTGAGGCTGCACTGATGGACGTTGATGAGATTGCACAGATGGGTGCTGGTGAGCCTGCACTGATGGGTGCTGATGAGGCTGCAAAGATGGGTGCTGATGATGCTGCAAAGATGGGTGCTGATGAGGTTGAACATATGGATGCTGATGAGGCTGCACTGATGTGCGATGAAGTTCACTGATGGGGCTGCACTGATGTGAACTGATGGGCACCGATTAGGCTAAACTGATGGGCACTGATATAAACTCATGAGGTTGCACTGATTGGTGCTGATGAGGCTGCACTAATGTGTACTAATGCACTGCACTGATGGGGCTGCACTGATCAGCTACAATGATGGCCATTGGTGAGGTGGCACTGATGAGGTTCCACTGAAGAGGCAGCACTGATAAGCAGCACTGATGAGACCGTACTGATCAGCTACAATCATTTGCACTGATGCGCACTTATGATGTTCCACTGATGAAGCAGCACAGATGAGCACTAATGAGGCAGCAGCAATGAAGCAATACTGATGGGCACTGTGTGACACTGAATGGGCACTATGTGACATTGAATGGACACTGTGTGACAATGATGGGCTTAATAAAACACTGAAGCATAAAGCAGTAAACTCACAGTTGGCACAGATCACTCCCCTTCCCTCACACTCAGTCTCTGTGTGAGAGAATGAGAGCTGTCAATGACTGATGAGCTAAATTGTTTACACTTATGATCACTTGTCATTGGACACAGCTATCACATGGTAAAAGGTTGCTGTGATTGTCCATTTACCATGATCTGTGATTGGCTGTGTCCAAGGTACACAGTGATCACAGATTCTTCCCTATGGGCGCCCGAGAAGCGGGTTCACGTGAGGACATCAATAGACACCCTCCCGGCAATGTGAGTCTGTGCTGTAGCCGTCATTTGGTTAAAGGGTGGGAGAAACCTCATCAGTGCACATCAGTGCACATAATTGATCTGATCAGTACTGCCTCATAAGTGCTGCTTTTCAGTACCGCTTATCAGTGCTACCTCTTCAGTGGAACCTCATCAGTGCCACCTCATCAATGAGGACACTGGGCGAGACTGTCTGGTGATCGTTGATTTCTCCCATGTTGTTCGGGTAGATCTCCACCTCTTTAACCACTTTCAGACCGGACCAATTTGCAGCCAAAGGACCAGGCCCCTTTTTGCGATTCGGCACTGCGTCGCTTTAACTGACAATTGCGCGGTCGTGCGACGTGGCTCCCAAACAAAATTGACGTCCTTTTTTTTCCCACAAATAGAGCTTTCTTTCGGTGGTATTTGATCGCCCCTGCGGTTTTTCTTTTTTGCGCTATAAACAAAAATAGAGCGACAATTTTGAAAAAAATGCATTATTTTTTACTTTTTGCTATAATAAATATCCCCAAAAAAAAATATATAAAAAAACTTTTTTTTTCCTCAGTTTAGGCCGATACGTATTCTTCTACATATTTTTGGTAAAAAAAATCGCAATAAGCGATTATTGATCGGTTTGCGCAGAAGTTATAGCGTTTACAAGATAGGGGATAGTTTTATAGCATTTTTATTAATAATTTTTTTTTTATTAGTAATGGCGGAGATCTGCAATTTTTTTTGTGA
The DNA here is from genome assembly GCA_028564925.1 of Lithobates sylvaticus. Lineage (NCBI taxonomy): Eukaryota > Metazoa > Chordata > Amphibia > Anura > Ranidae > Lithobates > Lithobates sylvaticus. The sequence continues at coordinate 152,395,356 of CM053031.1, forward strand.
CTGCGACATTATGGCGGACACATCGGACATTTTTGACACATTTTTGGGACCATTGTCATTTTTACAGCAATTAATGCTATTTAAATGCATTGATTCCTGTATAAATGACACTGGCAGTGAAGGGGTTAACCACAAGGGGGCAGTGTAAGGGTTAAGTATGCTTAGGGGTGTGTTTCTTACTGTGGGGGGGCGTGGCTGTCAGCTAGTGAATGCTGATCTCTGCTCCAATCATAGGGAGCAGAGATCGGCGTCACTAGTTGCTAGGCAGAACGGGGAGATGCTGTTTATCTTGGCATCTCCCCGTTCAGCCTTCCCGTGAGACGATCGCGGGGGTCCCCACGGCGATCGAGTCCGCGGGGACCGCGATCGGACTCACGGGGGTCCTGACCGGCGCGCTCCCGATGGCACGGACAGGCAGAAAGGAGGGACTTATATATACGCCCTCCTGCCTGTACGTGCCATTCTGCCGACGTATATCGTCGCGCGACGGTCGGCAAGTGGTTAAAGTTGCCTACCCCTGTTCTGGATCTTCTCCACCTTATCCAAAACAAACTATAGTTTTGACGATACTGTAGATGCACCTTATCATGCTATTTTGGATTTTACTGATTTATCTGTTTCTATAAAAAATCTTTTTTTACAGCTCAGGTGAGACTCCTGTTTGGCTAATAGCCAGTCACACAGAAACAAACATCTAATGCCACGTACACACGATTGGAATTTCGGCCAGAAAAAGACCGATGAGAGCTTTTTATCGGAAAATGCGACCGTGTGTGGGCTCCATCGGAATTTTGCTGGTTGAATTCCCGCCAGCAAAAATTTGAGAGCATGTTCTCAATTTTTCCGACAGAAAAGGTTTCTATCGTAAATTCCGATCGTCTGTAGCAATTCCGACGCGCAAAATTCTACACATGCTCGGAAACAATTTGACGCATGCTCGGAAGCATTGAACTTCATTTTTTCTCGGCTCGTCGTAGTGTTGTACTTTTACAGCGTTCTTGGCGGTCGGAATTTGGTGTGACCAAGGCAAGACAGTTTGAGTGGAATTCCATCGGAATTCCATCGGGAAACCATATGAGCTTTTTCCCACGAGAATTCCGATCGTTTGTACGCAGCATGAGTGTTAGTGAGTGAGTTAGTTAGTGGTCCAGAAAAATGTAAAAGGATACAGCTGCGCCTCCCATATAACAAGCTGCCAACACAACAAGACAAATTGTGTAATAAGATAAAAATGAAAAGTGTGGCGCTAAAAGATATGTATCTGGACACTAGCCGTAGATAGAAATGTAATCCTAAATACAGAGGCTAATGCTCAGAATTTAGTCTATATTGAAAATACATCAAGATGGTGAAATAAGAGCAGTCCACATCAAGATGCTATTAAAGTGTTTGAAGTGACTCAAAGCAAATTATGTATATATGTAGTCCATGCGCACCGACTGCCCATGGAAAACTACTTGGATTTATCCAACCAGATGGTAATGTAAAAACTCACCTAATTGGATAATGCAAATATATCTCAAATGGTATGATTAGTGCACAATGTGTATATTGTGAGAACCTTAGTGCTAAATACCAGGTTATAAAACCTATATGGCTGTGAAACCTATAATTAAATACTGCAAAGGGGTATCAAATAAAAATATCAAAAAATCTGCAAAAATACCATGCAACCCATATAACATGTGGATAGAGTGATCAAAACAGAGACTAGCAGTCTTGAAAAGCCTGAAAACTAAACAAGTGCTGGAAATCACTCAGTGACTATGATCATACAATAGTCCATATGGTGAAGTTCATAAATAGGACTGAATAAAAATTCATATGGCAATTCTTATATATAGTGTTCAAAAACGTAGCATCCTCTTTTAGTTGGACAACGTCTTGAACTGTGTAATGAAAAACGGGTTCTGGTACGCTTACCGCTTAAGATGGACCCACTGACCGTTGGTGAGGGGTCAAACGAGCTTGGGTGTGCCGGCTGGTGATGTTTATGGAGTGATGAGCCAGGACCAGGAACCAGGAACAAGACTGAGCCGGCGCAACAGTCTGTACTCACCAACTTTCAGATGGTAATGAGACAACCGAACTCCCAAGGGTAGTAAAACCACAGGAACACCGTTTAGCCTTTACCCAGAAACCTCAATGGGTCAGGACCATGGAGATAAAAAAGAGATAGAGGGCCTCCTCATAGCGTAAAAAAATCCAATCACGGATTGTATTTATTTGGAGGAGTGTGACAACTTCAACCATATAATTAAAAAAATTCTTGCCATCAATTTAAAAAATCAAATAAAAACAAGATATAATAGTAACGCAGTAGTGGTAAATCAAGCGTGTCCACCCGACGCCTTTCGTGTAAAAAGACATCAACAGTTAGTGGTCCAGGACAAGTTGCATTTGTTTGTTTTACTTCAAAAAGAAACTATGCAAAATCCGAACAATATTTTAAGTGGGTCATATTGATTGAAAGATCCACCTAGCATTGCCATTTTATATCTTGTAATCATGTTACTTCTGAGGGGCTCTGTTTCATAGGCTAAATAGGCTGTTCTACGTCTAAAATATACCGCTAAATGGTTATACACTAGTAGAACTTTGCTCTTTTTATCAAATAACAAATATATTTTGTGTTATATCTTAAAAGATCCCTCTGTTTGGTTAAAGTTTAAATGTTTGAAATCCTATCCAGAAAGCAATTCTCTGCAGAAAAAAGCCTCCTCTTTTTGCAGTCACTTTGAATGTCCTTTGCCACCTTTAGCAGTCTTCTATCTTCATCACTGCAGAGGAGGATGGTACTTCTTTCGTGTCCACATCTCTGCCCGGGTGATTTAGACACTTTTACTAACTGTCCAGTGGTGGGATCCTCTCAGGCTCAAGAAGACCTCACAGCATGATAATGTTACAAAGAGCTGACCAAATGGTGTTGTCAGAAACTGCAGTGTTGGATTAGTGGGCACCATAGCATGAAGTGGCACCTGCTAGTGAGTAAAACTGCTGAAAAGATATATTTGAAATAAAAGGAAAGGGTATAAAGGGAGAGGATGGGACAAGGTAATGTGTTTGCCCAGAACTGGAATCTTTGGAAAACAACAGCACCAAATTAAATTGTTCCACTAACCCCCATAATAAATCAATGTACATATCACTTTGGTATTATAAGTAATGACAAAGTTATTCCTGAATCTCTGGGCCCAGGTGAAACCTAAAAATAGCTTTGGTCCTTGGCTTTTGTGTCAAGTAGAGACATAAAACAGTAATATGTATTGTTTGGTGTGCCTGCTCTGAATGTAAAGAGTTAGTGCTCCAGTGCTCTCCAGGTGATCTGAACAAGCAGCAGAAGTTGGAACTTTTCCTGCAAATGTACTGTTCTGCTTCATCTGAGAAATGACTGTACAGCTATACCATGGTGCACCTTGTTTGCCCTATTAGGCGGCTTGTTATTTTTGGTACTCTATAGGATACATTAAAATAGCTACAGTATTCTGTCTTGCTTTTTCAGGTTATTTTTAACATGGGCTTGAATTTGTGTTTTCTTTAAAAAAGATCTCAAGGTAAAGTGTAAATAAAGCAAAACCTTTTTTTTAAAAACTTTGGATATAGATAGAAAGTGTTAAAACCTCCTTTTCTTTAATGCTTCCTGTATTCCAAGCTTGGTTTATACTCTCTATTTGTCTTGGTGAGCACTGTCTTTGGTACAAAAAAATATTGGGAAATATTATACATCTCTACTCATACATTATTGTTTTACACAAAATATACTACACAGTATTCAAGATACACTGTATCTTTCTTTTTTTTCCCTTGTAACTTGTGCAAAGAAAGTTATTGTTTTAACTAAACAAAACAAAAGGTAGATTGCTGCATGGCTAATGTAATACTAGATTTTACATTCTCTGTAGCTGCAGTTATTTATCTTTATTTTGTTCACTGCTGTGGCACAAGTAAGCATCAAAATGAAGAAGTTGCAGTTTTTTACAATTCCGCAATGAACATTTTAAAAATTGTAAATAGATTATTGTAAAAGTTTAGACCTACTGTACATATTACTGATTGTAAAAGGATGCAGAAGAAATGCAAAACAAAATTAGAAATGTTGCTTATACCATGATTGTTTTTTTTTTTTATATAGCACTGTCAGCAGCTTTAACCACATTTTGGGTACTGCATGTGATTTAACAGCAACAATTTTAATTACATGCAAATGATACAGAATACATTTATGTAGATTTTGTATCCCCCCCTCCAGTGTAGTAATTAAGATGAAGACATAGCACTTTAATGAGCTTGTTAAGCTAGACATTTTCTTGATTATGTTATTCAAAACAAATCCCAAAATGCAAAAGTCATTGCACCTAATATTGTGATAAATATCTACTGAAAGTTTTAAGCTCACGGGATCTGCCTTTTACAGATATGCATATTAGCTAATATAATAATTGGCAATAAACAAATGAATTCAAGTCTAAATGATATAATGCTAGGCTATATGATTTATGTAAACATGTTTTAGGTAGGTTATAAATTGTTTTTGTAAATCTAAAATTAACCGAAAACATTGTTAATGGTATTAGCCATATTTTAAAAATGTACTTTCTAAAAACTCTTTAAAAATATTTAACTAGAATAGAATGCAGGTTTGTAGCATGTGCAATTGAAACAGCTTGCTCACTATGCTTTATAAATTAATTAGGTTTGTTTGTGGCCTCACAGACAGGAATAGTGAGGTGTGCATAAAGGCCAACAGGATGATTTTAAATTAGGTAAATGTGTTATAACTGACATGATCCAGATAACTATAATATGAATAATGTTAATGGAAATGTGTCACATTGACACTATAAGGTGCCTGTTATTACTAATATCAATGTCTTTACATGCAAGGTGTAATAATGTAATTTCTATAAACCTTTAAAATAAAGAACCACATACTTGGAAATTCCCTACCTATCTAGTGGATATCTGTTCCACTTGGCAATTTAGTAGTTTGAAACTTCTTTGATACCACTGAAAATAAGGTGTTTTGATGCCAAAAAAGTCAGTGCCGCTCCAAGGCCATGTTCTAAAATAATAGATCATATTTGTAATATAAACATACAGTATATAGAGGTAGTACAGTATGTTCTGTTTTTAATATATATTGTAGACCTGTCTCCTATTTTGGAACATTAAACTGTTGCTTGGACTAACTCTGCCAACCATATGACTACCATTCTCCACAGTCTTATTAGGGAATAGCGTTTTTTTTAAAGGGTTTGTTTATTGCTCATTCTGCTGCTTTGGGTACAGCATACACCTATTTTTGGAGGCAATACACAGGCCTTAACCCTTAAGTAGAGATGGGCAGAACACCCCCTGGTTTGGTTTGCACCAAAACTTTTGAGCACCACAAAAGTTTGGGGCTGAACAACAAACACCATTGAAGTCTATAGAACCTGAACTGGAAAAATCAAAAGTGCCTATTTTGAAGGTTTATATGCAAGCTATTGGGCATACAAAGGGTATGGGGGTCTGGGTACTTCCCTGGGGACATGTATCAATGAAAAACAGTTTTTAAGAAAGATAATTTTTCAATGAGTGATGAGTTACTGATGCTTGAAGTGAAACAATAAAAATGAAAAATGTCTTTAAATATAGTGCCCAGGGGTCCCCTTAGTGGGCCTGTCAAGAGGTGCATCTGTGCCATGTATAAAACCTGCTGCAGCAAAAATTACATTTATAAAGCCAAAAAAAAAAAGATTTTTTTCCTGCAAATTTTCTTTATTTTATAAACAACAGATTGGTGGGCCAGTCTGTATGATGAGGCCATAATTTAGTGAATTCAGAACAAGATTAGAGATTTTTTGGATACATTCTGGTGTCGGTTTTGCAGACATTGTATTGAAGTAACAGGTGCAAAAAATTGGGCTTTGGGTGTTGGTAGTGCCTTCACACCATAACCCTGTAGAGGTACTCTTAAAGTAAGCAAGAATTGGCCTTGCTGTCAAAAATGTAAATGATATGTCCTGGTCAAAGAGGTCCGGGTTGGAACTGACAAATCTTGCATCATCACCACCAGCTGTATGGAGATGTGGTGGCAAAACAAGCTGCAGCACTGAGCCCTCTCCTGCAGCCTTCCGAGTTGCAAGTAGAGTTACCCAGTGTGCTGTGAATGAAATATATCATTCCTGACCATGCTTGCTGGACCACGTGTCTGCAGTAATTTGGACCTTGCAGCTGACTGCCTTGCCCAACAATGCCACAACATTGCCTTCCACGTGATGGTACAGAGCTGGAATGGCCATAAGTAAAAAGATATAGCGACTTGGAACCTGCCATTCTGGTACAGCCAGCAAGCATCTTTGACATGCTGAAATTTAGATGCTGGGCATGTGGGTGGCAGTGACTGTATTTTATTTTTTTGCTGGTGTGCTGCTGGCAGATGTATTGCAAGGACATGTGACCTTGCTATACCATCATCCCTGTCAGTGGAGACTGCTGAAAGGGGGAGGAGGAACAGAATTGCATCCCTTTTGTGTGGCTTTCAGGTGCTCTTGCCAACGGGCTGAGCGGTGAAAGGTTAAATGCCTTGTCAAGCATGCTGTACTCAAATGGCTGGTGTTTTTGCTAAGCTTGATCTGCTTGAGGCAAAGTTGGCAAATTATCCAAAAAATAAAAATAAAAGAAACGTATATATTTATATTATTATATATTCAATATTATCATATAATCCACTCTGACGAAGCTCACGGAGTTGAGGGAAATGCATTGGCATCTCGGTTTCCGACAGCCCGGCTCTCTTTCTGCACAGTCTTTTCCCCCACTTCACCCTGCATTGCACGGAACTGGCCAGGCATGACGGTACCACAGAAGTTTATTATACAGCCCCACTGCACAGTCCCAGTGTGAAAGAGCTCCAAACTATATATACCTGGATGAGGTTCACTCCAATGGTGTCATGGCACGTAAAACAGACTAATTGAGAGACCTTGTGAGCCCTTGGGTGGTAACATTTCTTGGTCATGGACAGACCATTGGAGCAGGCTGCATGACGGGTGAGACCTATCCATGGGACAGTTTGTCCTGCTTTATATCTTCACACTGTGTTTTGATTATATAGACCAGGGATCCTCAAACTACGGCCCTCCAGCTGTTGCAGAACTACACATCCCATGAGGCATTGTAAAAACTCTGACATTCACAGACATGACTAGGCATGATGGGAATTGTAGTTCCTGAACAACTGGGGGCCGTAGTTTGAAGACCCCTGATATAGACTCTCACACCAATACGTTGCTGCAGCTTTACTCATCAGAGATAATTCGTATCCATCTATATACTCTTTCACTGACAGTCTCCATGTCTGCTCCATCTGCAATTGGGATCTCTCTAAATGCATCCACACGAATAACTATTAGACAGTTCATCTCAGCACTTTCCATACTGTTAGTTCACTATGGCTGTTCCTCCAGTGGCATTTCTGGCTCTGAGTTTGTGACATTTTTGTTTCATCAGTTGATTCAAGGGATCCTTCATGCTCCCAGTACTTAATATTACCGGATGTCTATTTCCAGACTGTAAAACATCTAGTCACCCCCCGTGTATGTGAAAAGTGAATGTCTGTGTGCAAGTTAGCCTGGGCTGTTTTTATTCATATTGTGACAACGTTGCCATAATGTTTTCACACTTTTGGTGAAGGTTCTGTTCATTTTGTCTCAATAGCCAGCTGTAACGTTTACATGTGTCTTTTTTACATCAATTAAAGTTTTTTGTACTCATACGGCAGTGTGTTCCATTTGAAGCTTCTATACAAACCTTTGGTTTACTTTTTCTGTTTGCAAAGTTTGAAAATTTCATCAGTGCTATCGGCTGCACATGTGCTAAAAAAGACCCAGATAACTGAGCTGTGGGAAGTGGGCCAGGAGATAACAGCTTCACAATATGATGGACTAAGGTGGCTGCTCTCTACTCTTCCATGATGGCTGCCTTGTTGGGGTTATGCCCAACCCCAGGGATGAGCCGAACACCCCGGGTTCGGTTCGCACCAGAACCTGCGAACGGACCGAAAGTTTGCGCGAATATTCGAACCCTATTCTTTACAATGGACGTGAACGTTCAAAATCAAAAGTGCTAATTATAACGGCCAATATGCATGTTAATGTCATAAAACAGGTTTGGGGACCCGGGTCCTGCCCCAGGGGACATGTATCAATACAAAAAGAAGTTTTAAAAACTGACATTTTTTCGGGAGCCGTCATTTTAATGATGCATAAAGTGAAAAAAAAGTGAAATATTCCTTTAAATATGGTACCTGGGGGGTGTCTAAAGTATGCCTGTGAAGTGGCATCTGTTTCCCGTGTTTAGAACTGTCCCTGCAAAAAATGACATTTGTAAAGGAAAAAAAGAAGCCATTTAAAACTGCTTGCGGCTTTAATGTCATGTCTTGTCCTGGCAATATGGCTGAAAATCTTTGAGAAAAATGGCATGGCTACCCCATCACCTGCCCCCCACCCCAGCCCCTTTGGGTCTTGTATGGATATTAAGGGGAACCCCGCACCCAAAATATAACCCTATACCTACAACCCATGGGCGTCCGCAGGTAGGGGTAAGGGGGGGCAAGTGCCCCCCCTTGAATCAGGAATCGAATCAGGAGTGATGACCCCCATCACCCCTCTCTGTTACCCCCTCTCTCTCTCACATCCCTCTGTCTCTTTCTGTCACCCCTCTGTCTCTTTCTGTCACCCCCTCTGTCTCTTTCTGTCACCCCCCCTGTCTCTCCGTCACCCCCTCTGTCTCTTTCTGTCACCCCCCTGTCTCTTTCTGTCACCCCCCACATGTATGCAGTTTCTGACTCTTGTGCCATGTCCGCAGTCTCTTGAGCCATGTATGCAGTTTCTGACAGTCTCTTGGGCAATGTATGCAGTTTCTGACAGTCTCTTGGGCCATGTATGCAGTTTTTGACAGTCTTTTGGGCCATGTATGCAGTTTCTGACAGTCTCTTGGGCCATGTATGCAGTCTCTGGTCATCTCTTGAGCCATGTATGCAGTCTCTTACAGTCTTTTGAGCCATGTATGCAGTCTCTTACAGTCTCTTGAGCCATGTATGCAGTCACTGACAGTCTCTTGGGCCATGTATGCTGTCTCTGACCATCACCTGTACTATGTCTACAGTTTATAACCGTGATAATGTGATAATGAAATTGTCCAAAAGGGTCAGAGTATGGGTGACCTTAAAATTATGCCCCCCCCTGAAAAAAGTTCTGTGGACGCCCATGCTACAACCCTATATACTCTTAACAGCAGTATACAGGCGGTGCAAACAAGACATGGACTGTAGGTTTGTTCTTAAGTAGAATCTGCATCAGTAGAGAGGAGATACCTTTTTCCCAAATTAAATGTAACAGGATAGAATTTTCCTTCCTAGGGGTAGATTTCCTCTCACTTCCTGTTTTCTCCTTCCGTTTGCAAGTAGGAGTCGTTTGTAAGTTGGATGTTTGAAAGTAGGGGCCTGCCGTATATGCTCTGCAGAAATTTGCCCCGTTAGATGTTGGTGTTGCCACAACACTGTAAGCCCTCACAGTTACTCTTGGTGGGCACAGGAATTGGCCCTGCTGTAAATTATTAGATCAAGATTTGTAATTGCATGTACCTGTTGAACAGGGCAGAAAAATTGGGCCTTTGGTGGTGGTGGACGATGTTGCCACAACACTGTAAGCCCTTACAGTTACTCTTGGTGGCACATGAATGGGCCCTGCTGAGAATTATTAGATCAAGATTTGTAATTACACGTCCCTGTTAAACATGGGCAGAAAAATTGGGCCTTTGGTGGTGGTGGTGGACGGTGTTGCCACAAGACTGAAAGCCCTCACAGTTACTCTTGGTGGGCGCAGGAATGGGCCCTGCTGTGAACTATTAGATCAAGATTTGTAATTACACGCCACGCCCCTGTTAAACAGGGGCTGAAAAATTGGGCCTTAGGCACTGGTGCCACAACACTGCAACCCCTCACAGATACTGTACTCTGAGCACAGCAATGAGACCTGTTGCAAAGCATTGCTTAAAAATTGTAATTACACGCCCCTGTTAAACAGGGGCTGAAAAATTGGGCCTTGGGCACTGGTGCTGGTGCCACAACACTGCAACCCCTCACAGATACTGTACTTGGAGCACAGCAGTCAGACCTGTTGCGAAGCATTGCTTAAAAAATTGTAATTACACCCCCCTGTTAAACAGGGGCTGAAAAATTGTGCCTTAGGCACTGGTGCTGGTGCCACAACACTGCAACCCCTCACAGATACTGTACTTGGAGCACAGCAGTCAGACCTGTTGCGAAGCATTGCTTAAAAAATTGTAATTACACGCCCCTGTTAAACAGGGGTTGAACAATTGGGCCTTAGGCACCTCTGCCCCAGTGTGGCTCCTGTCCCCCTAACACACCAGCGCAAGCATGGCATCTTTTTGCCTGCGTACTTGCGTAGCCCCTTGGAGGCCTACGTAGCACTGCTGGTTCCGAGGACAGAGCACTCGAAGAGGCCATGGAGGAAGAAGAAGAGGAGGGGGTGGAGGACAGAGGTGTGTCACAACTAGTAGTAGCATTTTGGAGGCGTGGTGACGGAACAACCTCCAACACTACTGCACCTTGTCCTGTATCCTTCCCAGCTGCCAAAAGAGTGACCCAATGGGCCGTGAAAGACAGGTAACATCCCTGTCCATGCCTGCTGGACCATGAGTCAGCGGTAATATGCACCTTACCGCTGACCACCCTGTCCAGCGAGGCATGGACATTGCCTTCCACATGCCGGTAGATAGCCGGAATCGCCTACCGTGAGAAAAAGTGGCGTTTGGGAACCTGCCACTGAGGAACCGCACATTGAACAAACTCACGGAAGGGGCCCGAGTCTACCAACTGAAAAGGCAGCAGTTGAAGTGCTAGCAATTTAGCCAAGCTAGCATTCAACCGCTGGGCATGTGGATGGCTGGGAGTAAACTTCTTTCGACGGTCCAGCAGCTGGGGCAGGGAAATTTGCCTGGTAGAATCGGACGTCGGTGTACTGCTAACAGAGTGCCCGCAAGTACTTGGCTGTGACACACCTAATTCTACACCTTCATTCCCCTCAGTGCAGCTTTCAGAGAGGACTGAAGGTATAGTGGGGTTGGAGATCCCAGCTGATGAGGAGCAAGGAGAGGTCCGCTTTGTTCTTTGGTGTGGGTCTTTAATGTGCGCTTGCCAACGAGCTGCATGGCAGGTCGACATATGTCTGGTCATGCTTGTGGTGCTCAAGCGACTGATGTTTTGGCCACGCAAGATACGCTTGAGACATATGTTGCAGATAGCAGTGGTGCGATCTGATGCACTCATCTCAAAAAAGGCCCACACCAAAGAACTTTTGGAATAATGTGCAGAGGCAGCGCCCTGCACAGGCGGAGCTCTGCGGTGTGATTCAGTTGGTGTGCTGGCCTCAAGCTGGCCCCCGGAGGGAATCCTGCCTTGTTGGACATGTGCCGCCTCTTCCTCCTCCTCCTCTCTCCCTTCAGGCACCCACGTGGAGTCAGTGACCTCATCATCCCCCATCTCTTCACCACTGGAGCAAACCTGGCAGTAAGCTGCAGCTGGTGGAACATGACTGCCAGATTGCTGTCCTTGAGCATCCCCTCTCTCTGCGCTCACGCTACTGCCTTCTTCTAGCTGGGTATCATCATCCGAGCCTTCAAAACGCTGGGAATCGTCCTGGAGCATGTACCCAACACTGTGCTCAAACAGTTCGGGGGACTTCTCAGGAGGACATGGTGGGTCTAAGGAAGGGGTGCCTGATGATGCCATTGAGTACGTGTTGGCAGCTGCTTTGCCAGTACCCTGAGCCTGGGTGAGAGAGGATGAGGGGGATGAGGAGGGCTTGGTCATCTACTCTACCAAGCCTTCGGCACGATGCGGCTCAACATGTCCAGCTGCCGAAAAGAAGGACAAGCGTGTCCCATGGCCACGTGCTGATGACGATGTACCACGTCCACGTCCACAACAAGCACTGTTGTCTCTAGACACAGAGCCTGCTTGCCCTGTGTTTTTGCCTCGGGACTGTCTGCCTCTTCTTGTCGGTCTTCCAGGCATTGAAGGTGGTAGTGTATAATATGCTGGAGTCACACAGCACACACACTAACTCCTGCAGATGGCTGCCTTAGATGACAACAACAGGGCCTTACGGCAGATAGAGGCTGAGGTGGTGGCTGCCTTAGATGACAACAGGGCCTTATGACAGATAGAGGCTGAGGTGGTTTATTGTGTGCTGTACTAACACAGCACACACACACACACACACGCTAGCTCCTGCAAATGCCTGGCTGCCTTATATGACAACAACAGGGCCTTACAGGAGATTGAGGCTGAGGTGGTGGCTGCCTTAGATGACAACAACAGGGCCTTAAGGCAGATAGAGGCTGAGGTGGTGGCTGCCTTAGATGACAACAACAGGGCCTTATGACAGATAGAGGCTGAGGTGGTTTATTATGTGCTGTACTAACACAGCACACACACGCTAGCTCCTGCAAATGCCTGGCTGCCTTATATGACAATAACAGGGCCTTACGGCAGATAGAGGCTGAGGTGGTGGCTGCCTTAGATGACAACAACAGGGCCTTATGACAGATAGAGGCTGAGGTGGTTTATTGTGTGCTGTACTAACACAGCACACACACACACGCTAGCTCCTGCAAATGCCTGGCTGCCTTAGATGACAACAACAGGGCCTTACGGCAGATAGAGGCTGAGGTGGTGGCTGCCTTAGATGACAACAACAGGGCCTTACGGCAGATAGAGGCTGAGGTGGTGGCTGCCTTAGATGACAACAGGGCCTTATGACAGATAGAGGCTGAGGTGGTTTATTGTGTGCTGTACTAACACAGCACACACACGCTAGCTCCTGCAAATGCCTGGCTGCCTTAGATGACAACAACAGGGCCTTACGGCAGATAGAGGCTGAGGTGGTGGCTGCCTTAGATGACAACAACAGGGCCTTACGGCAGATAGAGGCTGAGGTGGTGGCTGCCTTAGATGACAACAACAGGGCCTTACGGCAGATAGAGGCTGAGGTGGTGGCTGCCTTAGATGACAACAACAGGGCCTTACGACAGATAGAGGCTGAGGTGGTTTATTGTGTGCTGTACTAACACAGCACACACACACACACACGCTAGCTCCTGCAAATGCCTGGCTGCCTTATATGACAACAACAGGGCCTTACGGCAGATAGAGGCTGAGGTGGTGGCTGCCTTAGATGACAACAACAGGGCCTTACGGCAGATAGAGGCTGAGGTGGTGGCTGCCTTAGATGACAACAACAGGGCCTTATGACAGATATAGGCTGAGGTGGTTTATTGTGTGCTGTACTAACACAGCACACACACACACGCTAGCTCCTGCAAATGCCTGGCTGCCTTAGATGACAACAACAGGGCCTTACGGCAGATAGAGGCTGAGGTGGTGGCTGCCTTAGATGACAACAACAGGGCCTTACGGCAGATAGAGGCTGAGGTGGTGGCTGCCTTAGATGACAACAACAGGGCCTTATGGCAGATAGAGGCTGAGGTGGTTTATTGTGTGCTGTACTAACATAGCACACACACACACGCTAGCTCCTGCAAATGCCTGGCTGCCTTAGATGACGACAACAACAGGGCCTTTGGCAGATAGAGGCTGAGGTGGTGGCTGCCTTAGATGACAACAACAGGGCCTTACAGCAGATAGAGGCTGAGGTGGTGGCTGCCTTAGATGACAACAACAGGGCCTTATGGCAGATAGAGGCTGAGGTGGTTTATTGTGTGCTGTACTAACATAGCACACACACACACGCTAGCTCCTGCAAATGCCTGGCTGCCTTAGATGACGACAACAACAGGGCCTTACGGCAGATAGAGGCTGAGGTGGTGGCTGCCTTAGATGACAACAACAGGGCCTTACGGCAGATAGAGGCTGAGGTGGTGGCTGCCTTAGATGACAACAACAGGGCCTTATGACAGATAGAGGCTGAGGTGGTTTATTGTGTGCTGTACTAACACAGCTCACACACACACACGCTAGCTCCTGGAAATGCCTGGCTGCCTTAGATGACAACAACAGTGCCTTACGGCAGATAGAGGCTGAGTTGGTTTATTGTGTGTGCTGTGCTGTACTCACACAGCACACACATACACGCTAGCTCCTGCAAATGCCTGGCTGGCTGCCTTAGATCACAACAGGCCAGAAGGATAAAGGTAATGTGATACTGCATTGCTGTACTAACAGCACGCACACACTAGACTAATCCCCAGAATCACAGCAGATAAAGTTAGACTCAGCACTCAGCAGATAATGTCACCACTCAGCACAGCAGAATGTATAACACAGTACTGCAGATACTGTCAGCAGCAGTGCAATCAGCAGAATGAATACAATATCAAATGATCAGCATTCAGCATCAGCAATGTAGAATGTATCACAGACAGCAGCTAATGTGACTGACACAGTCACTACCGCCGGAACACAGTACACTAGGCCGCCAGAGCGGCGGCCTTTTATAGAGTAGGGCGTGTACTAAACCCCCTGAGCTATAATTGGCTACAGGCATCCTGCGGGCGAACGTCCGATGTTCGATTCGAACGTGGGTTCGAATCGAACACCGGGCCCATCCCTACCCAACCCTCACTTTCCTCCTTTGCTCTATCCGGGACCTAAGTTGCACCAGTGACCTCATTGGCATCATCTCCTTCATCCCCATCTTCACTGGAGCCAGCTTGGTAATAAGCTGCGGCTTGGGGAACATGACTGCCAATTTGTTGTTTACCAGTGTTCTCGTCTCTATGTAGGCTCATGTTACTACCTTCCTCAACCTCAGAACCGACATCAGAATCAAGTAATGCCTGTGCATGGTCAAGGAGCAAGTAGCTGATGCGCGTTCAAATAACTCAGCTGACTACTCCATGCATGATGCTGGGGCTATGGCAGTTGTAGCTGTGCACAAGGAGGCAGAATAAGTCACTCTGGCAGCAGCGGTGGACTGTGCACTAGTCTCTGCTTGGGTGATAGAGGATAAGGAGGATCGGGATGGTTTAGTAGGCCGGTCCACCACCTCCTCTGCATGCTGTGGTTGGATAGCATGGGCAACATCACTAAACAGAGGAAATACTGCCCTGCCTGGGGACAGACAATGTCCACCTTTTCCTGTGGACACAGACACTACTAGCCCCCTCACAGTTCCATGGGAATGTCTGCCTCTCCTTACTGGCCTCCCAGATATGATGGCAAGCTTATTACCAAAATGTAATAGAGACAGGAAAATGTGTACTTGATGACTCACTACACAGACACACTTCACTGACCCACTACAATATACTGCAGTAAAACTGCACTGACACACTTTAATATACTGTAGTAAAGGTGCACTAACGCACTTCAATATACTGCAGTAAAAGTTCTCTAACACACTTCAATCTACTGCAGTAAAAGTGCCCTAACCCACTTAAATATACTGCAGTAAAAGTGCACTAATGCACTTTAACATATTGCAGTAAAAGTGCACCAACACACTGCAAGATATTGCAGTAAAGGTGCACTAATGTACTTCAATATACTGCAGTAAAAGTGCACTAATGCACTTCAATATACTGTAGTAAAACTGTACTTACGCACTTCAATATATTGCCGTAAAAGTGCCCTGACACACTTCAATATACTGCAGTAAAAGTGCACTAACGCACTTCAATATACTGCAGTAAAAGTGCACTGATGCACTTCAATATATTGCAGTAAAAGTGCACTTTGGAGATCCCTTCACACTAACTCGCTAGTAGCAATGAACAGAGCCCTGTTCTATCTCTCTCCACTCCAATATCACACTACAAATGGCTGCTCTGGGAAGGAACCTTTTATAGTGTGGGGTGGGTCTATGATCAATGAGCAATGATTGGGCACAGTCATCATTACTTTCTCCAATCATGGCTCTGATGGGGGGGGCGTGACCGGATGTGAGAGGCGGGAGAGTATGGAGCATGAAGTGAGCATGTAGGATGCTAGTGGGCTCTCTCTTATCCTTCCCTCTGAAGTGTGTTACTGGAAGGCATGCTCATCGCGGTGGCTGGAGTTGGCGCTTGATGACTGTGGCAGGGGCACCTTAATTGAATCTCCTGGCTAACTTTTACTGGCAGACAGTACCTGGAGGCAGGGGGCTTGGTGCGGTGGAGAGAAGCTGAGCATCGGCTGGACTTGGAGCAATCTGTCGGATCCCGCGAGAGCAGGAACGGATCACCTGACCGCCCGGAGATACAGAGCGAGGAACGGCGCCAGCTGACTGTGTTGAGGTCCTGTGGGCGGTACACCCATAAAGAGAAGACAGTGTCGCAGCGGCGTGTGCAGCGGGACCGAGGAGCGAGCCGTGGCCAGTGGGAGTACGAGGATTGAGGACTGGTCTATCTAGGGGGGTGAGTGGAACAACTATATCCCCAAATGCACCAAATGCATCAGCAATTCCCTGCTATAGTAATAGCATTTGAACTGTACTGAACTGATGAGTGGCACAACTATATCCCCAAATGCACCAGCAAATCCCTGCTAGAGTAATAGCACCTGAACTGTAAAAGTGTTAGGGGCAGGATTGAGTAGTATATTTGGCTCTATTTTGAACTATAAATTATTATTATTATACACTTATAGATAGTGCCATTAGTGCTTTAGCTCTATCTTATTATTTGTACTCACCTTGGAAGGACTAATTTACAAGACTGCAGCATTTTTGCAAGCCATCACTACCTCGTAACAGGCTATTACTCCCCCCCCCCCCGCTCCAGAAGAGCTGGTTTGAGTACCATTGTACAATTGGATATTACCGTTACAACTGTTACTGTTACTACTACTATTACCAATCTGCAAGCTAGTTGTACGCCTGGATCTTGATAAAGAGCTGGTTAATAGCATAAATCCTGTGGGGTAGAGGGAAGGAGGGGAGAGTCGCTTTAAATTAAATTAATTCTATACTAGCTTGCTTTTGCCCTTTTTCCTCCCTATGGGTAAACCATTTGTTTCTTCAGCTTCTTTACCTGCTGGCTGGTTTGACGCCAGGCCTATATAGCTATATACATATACATTTATATCCGACCCAAGCTCCTAAAGAAAGGGGGAAGGGAAGGAAAGAGAAAAAAAATATATATTTTTTTTTTTTTGGCTTTGGAAGAGCTAGGGGATAATTACATTCTGCTTAGTAAGGTGGCCATGTCTAGAAAAAGGCTGCCAGAAGAGCATTTACCGCAGGAAGGGCTTCAAATTACCCATTCCACAAAAGATAGAAATAGCCAGATGGCATCTGCCGCAGCTACTAAATTAGAGAAATATGCGCACTCAGCACCAGCTTCCCCTAGCAAAATGAGCTCTCACCAACCAACCTTACAGGTCAAGGACCAGAAAAATTCTTTACCAGATAGAAAGAGTCAAGGAGGTGCATCTTCTAATCCACTCACCCCCTCGGTTACCAAAAATCTGTGTCAAGGGCTCAGGGGGAGGTAAAACTTTACCCGTCACCTCAGATATGGCTACAAGTACTGTACCAACCCCTATGTTAACCAATATACCAGCTCTTATACCCGATCTTGCAGTTATGGAGGGGGAACCTACATTAAGAGAGGTATTGAATGCAATTAATCAGTGTAAAGACTCAATTTCCAAGTTTGACAACCAATAGTCTTATTGAAGATGAATTGAGACCAGTTAAGTCCTAAATCAAATGGCTTAAAGACACAATAAATACCCAAGCTGCAAAACTGGACGAGATGGAGAACAGAAACTGTAGAAACAATATTAGAATGATAGGACTTCCCGAGCGAAGTGAGGGCCCCAATCTAGTTAAGTTCTTGGAGGGGTGGTTTGGAGAAGTTTTTGGCGGTACCTCCTTTAGCCCTCTATTTGCGATTGAACGATTGAACGAGCGCACCGAACCACCTCAAGAACTCAGCATATACTATTAATTAGTATATACCCAGGCCAATACTAATTAAAATTCTCAATTATAATGATAAAGTGTCTTTGCTGCGAAGGGCCAGGGAGGTGGGGGACATCAGGTTTCAGGGCGCAAGGGTCTCTCTCTACCCTGATTTCTCGCCTGACCTCCAGAAACGCAGAGCGGAATTTACTTCAATCAATCGCAGTATGATCAATCATAGGATAGAATATGCTCTGTTGTATCCAGCCCGGCTGAGAGTGTCTGCCCTCGGCAGGACTTTTTTTTTTAATTCTCCAACTGAAGCAATCCAACGGTTCGATGAAAATAAAAAGGAGTTATAAAAAGGAAAGGGAACACCCTTTTTTTTTTCTCTCTCTGCCCCCCTATAGGGAAGAGAGAGTTGTGTGTTGGGACCCCCTTTCTTTTTTTTGGCTTTTTTATTGATCAACATCTGACTATTAATGCCTGTAAGAGATGATATATATGTATACGGGGGTTGGGGGGGGGGGCGAGAGCTTTAACACTGTGGGTGGCACGCTGGTGCCGGCTCTCCCCCCCACTCCTGCAGTGTTGAGTGTTAGGGGTTTTTTTTGTTTTTTTTTTATTTTTATTTTTTTTCCCTCCCTCCTTTCTCCACTGAATAATGGGACATTTCTAACGATAAACAACAGATGATTAAAGCTTGTAAGAGTTTGTAAGAGATGTAAGAGATAATATATATGTATATGAGGGGTTGAGGGGAGGAGTGAGAGCGTACGGTGCTGGGGGTGGCACACTTGTGCCGACTCTCTCCCCTCCCCTGCGGGGTTTGGAGATGGGGTTTTTTTTTTCCCTTTCTTTTCTTTTAGGGGATGTTAATTGACATAACCACATAGACACGAGTGATGAGAATATTAGCAACGGGAGTAGAGAGGGCCCTTTAGCATAGGACCAGGTTAAATGTATGAAGGTATGAGTGTGAGGGAGCAATTTAGCTCCCTATTTTTGTTTGAATTGGTAGTAATCATATTAATAAAGATAGTTTTAATTAAGAGATGGGAGGGAGTTGGGAAGGTCACGAACGCACCCTTAAGGGGTAGCCCTAATGGGCAGGGAGGGAGGGGATTGGGAGGGTGGAATTTCGGTAGTTTAGGGGAAAAGGGGGGAGGGTGGTTAAGGTTGAAGATAAGGAACAGATATTAGTAATGTTTAGGTCACTATCACTAAAAAGTCACTTTATGAGATGCGTGATGAAGAAAGATAAGAAACTGATATTAGTAATGCTTAGGTCACCAAAAAGTCACTTTACGAGAAACAAGATGAAGAACTACACACATTGGGGTATTTGGAAAATGGAGCCTCTACTACTAGAGGACCATTAGTACCCTCCGGTACAATTGGGACTTTTCAGGCGAAACACAACAAAATTGTTGCACAGAAGCAAAAGAAATATATTTTTAGATAATTTATTAATAGAAAAACAAGTATATCAATGAATAAATATCAAAGACAACAAAATAAACAAAAAAAGGGGGGGGGGAGGGGGATTTACATGTGTGCATACACAAATTGTTAAAAACAATTGTAATACAACCTTTTAGTGTACAGATATTTGCATGTAGATATGACATATACAAATGGAAAAAAAAAGAAGAAAAATGGGAAAAAGAAACACATCCCTCAATTGCCTAACATGTTTCGGGAAACTCTGATGATCCCTTCTTCAGAGGCATTTAGGTAGAGATTGAGTGTGGAGCAGGAAGTCTGGGAAAAAAAACACAAACGACAAAAACAAACAAAAATGAGCATTTCAGGGGAACCTGGGGGGAAGGGAGACAAAGCCATTGCATAGGATGCCTGGACACCAGCGTTTATACATACCAATATCCATGAGGATAAAAGGTTAATTACACCGAAAGTCCAGGTGAATTTCTTCATGTGATGAAAAATAGCAAAAAAACAGGAGTTGTTGCAAGAGGTTCTGGGACCATAATATAGCAAATTCTTAACCACTCAACACGAAAGGAGGGGGAAGGGGGGGGGGGGGGGAGAGGAGTTGACTATTGAGGGCTTTTGTAGAAAGAGGGAGTTGGTGGCCCTCCAAGTGATGATCTCCAAGGGTGAGGCCCACACAAGGATCAACCCGATGACCCGTCTCCGCGTGATGAAGCACAGTGGAAAACCGGGTAATCAATGTGTCTAAAAATATAAAGAAAGCAAAATATATATATCAGAAATTGGTGCACATAAAATGTGCGTGTGTTCAAACTCATATTGAAACAGTCAAGAGACTGTTTATTGCACAATAGCGAAGACACAAAAAATGATAAAAAATTATATATTATTTTAGAAATCTTAAAGAGCAAAAAAAAGCTGTTTGTTGTATTTTCATGGATTCACATTAATGAGTCACATGCTATATTTTAATGAGCCATCAGAGATCAAAGATATGTATCAAAAAGATCTCTTTAACAATAAGGAATGATGATAATTCAGGCAATAAAGATTATGCATAAGCCATAAACAAACTGAACTTACACAGGAGATGCACATCCCAAGAGTACTGCAAATGGAAAAACGCCTGGTTTCATCACAGCAGGAGCAATCGCTGCTGACCTGCTGTGTGAACAGTTATTTATAAGGCAGAGTAAATGCACTGCGCATAAGCAAGTCAATTAAATGACAATATAGAACAGCTGAGGTGGAGGCATCAACTATGAGACTGGGTAACGGCCTTAGAATATCAAAAGGCGAATCTGTGGCCAATGGGCGAACAGGGGCGGGGCTATTGGGGAAGAGCCTTACTTATCCCTCCAATTATATGAGTCTCCTGAGACTCTATAAGAAAGAAAGAGGCCGGCGTCCAGCTGAACAGGAACGCAAACGTGTTACGTTGCGTTCCAAAAGAAGTGAGAGGCGACGCGTACGTCAGAGGCATGCGTATGGCGCATGCGCGATATGCGGAACACGGCGCATGCGTCGAGCGTGAAAGCCGTCGTTTGAAATACTGCGCAGAGAGGACGACCACGAGTGGGTGGGATTAAAATTGGCATGTTGTTAAAAAAAAAATTCCGAGAGGCTTCCAAGGAGACAGGGCAAAAGGCAATGATCCCCAGAGCTATAACCGCACGGCACCCCGTCAGAGAGAAAAAATTTTTTCAAGCTGGTGGGGCGTCCCGCGGTGAGAACTCACTGGCGCGGGAAGGCATTAGAACCCAAGCGGGCAACTCCTACAGGGGGAAGTCGCCAGCAATCGGTCCACAGCCAAAAAAATAGAGGGGGCATCTCCCACTCCCTTGCGGGATAGGAGGTGGTACCCCATCTTACCCGCGCCAGGAGGGGCCAACACCCGGGAGACCACAAAAACCAACAAGTATGGGGACAAGTTGGGATTAATTTGCAAATAGAGCAAAGTGTGGATTAGAAAAATAGAAATAAAATTAAAAATGTTAATGCAACAATATATGGCAATGAAATATTAATATGTGAACCAGGATCCACGCAATGGCAAGTTCTCTCCATACCAAGGCTCCTTATATGTTCTCATGAAAATATTTTAAGCTTGGAAAAACTCCATATAGAATATTTGGTTTGTCTGAAATGTAACAAAACAATAAAACATAATATTAATAAATAGAAACAGACCAGAGACTTGTAATAGTATGATACTGAAATACCAATTTTAAACAACAGTAAACATGACAACAAGAAAAACAATTGACATAAAAACCTAACAAAACTAGATACCAGAAAAAAAAAAAAAAAAAATATAATGTACTAAAAAAAATAAAATGATAAAATAATTAAATATGCTTGGAAAAACAGGGGGGGGGGGGGGGGGGGGGGTGGGGGGGGGTGGGGGGGGGGGGGGGGGGGGGGGGGGGGGGGGGGGGGAGGGAAAGAAAGTTCTATTCTTTTTCACAGCCACCTGACACAAAACCCTCAAGAAAAGGACGAAAGGAAAGTTGGGTGTTAAGGCCTGGAAAAGAAGTTGCATTGAGGTCTGCGATCCATCTGACCTCTCTCTGGAGTAGGGACTTGTTCCAGTCACCACCCCTACTGTCGGGGTGGATTCTGTCAAGGATGGTAAAGAGTACACGCGGAAAGATACCGGCATGTTGGTCTCTAACATGTCGTCCCAGAGGGAGGTCAGGGTTAGCGACCTTCATGCTAGAGATATGGCGTGCAGCTCGCTTGTTAAATTCATTTTTGGTTTTGCCTATGTAAAAACATTCGCAATGACAGGTAAGTAAGTAAATGACCCCGATTGTTTTACAATTAAAGAAATGTTTTGGACTGTATTTTTTGCCATTGGGGAGTGTAAAATTGGACTTTGTGTTCATATATCTGCATATGGAACAGCCTCCACAGGTAAAGGTGCCAAAGCGTTTACACACATCAGTTCTAAAGGGGCCACTGTACTCGCTTTTGACCAAATAATCTCTCAGAGACCGCGTGCGTCTGAAAGTAATAGATGGTTTAGGAGGAATATGTTTGCTGAGATTGGGGTCTACATGCAGCAGATGCCAGTGTTTCTGTAAGATTTGTTTAATTTTTTTATGCTGTTTATTATAGGTAGTTATGAAACGGGTGGTATTGGGAGATCTATTCAGGGACCTGTCTGGAAAGAGAACCTCATGTCTGGCCGAGTCACGTGCCCGCCTGAATGCTCTTTTCAGACAGGTGCCTGAATATCCCCGTTGTAAAAGGCGCTGTCTCAGAAGGTCTGCCTCAGCTTTGAAGGCTGCTTCCGTAGAACAATTTCGTCTGAGTCTCAGGTATTGTCCATATGGTATGGATCGTACCAAAGGCTCAGGGTGGAAACTGGATGCGTGTAGAATAGTATTTCCAGCAGTCTCTTTGCGATAGAGACTGCTGGAAAGAAAGCCCTCTGGGGATTTCATAATCTTTAAATCCAAAAACATGACTGAAAAGGGGTCGCAGGTCATAGTGAAAAACAAATTAAAGGTATTTATGTTCAGAATGTTAATAAAGGCCTGCAAATCCTCCACTGAGCCATTCCATATCATTAAAATGTCATCTATATACCTATACCAGGCTGCCACATGCCTGGTATAGGTAGAGATGGTTTCATCCGATAATATGGATTGTTCCCACTCCCCCAGATACAGGTTGGCGTACGATGGGGCACAGCATGTCCCCATCGCCACCCCCTGTATCTGGAGGTAGTGGGATCCATCGAACGAAAAAACATTATTTGACAAAATAAATTCCAAAGCGTCCAACAAAAACCTGTTTAGTTTTTTATCATCCCGATGGGATTGGGAAATAAAGTGTTCAATTACTGGAAGTCCAAGGTTGTGAGGGATAGAACTATATAGAGCTTCCACATCTATAGTTACTAAGATTGAATTCGGCAAGGTGTGTAGTTCATCCAAGTTTTGTAAAAGGTGAATTGTATCCTTGGTATAGGAAAAGAGGCCTGCAACATAAGGTCTTAAGTGATTATCCACAAATTTGCTCAGGTTCTCAGTAATTGAACCATTGCCTGATACGATTGGGCGTCCTGGGGGATTTGATTGATTTTTATGTATTTTGGGTAAACAATAAAAAGTCGGGATACGTGGCTAAGGTGTCCTAATGTATTCCCATTCATTTTTGGTGATTGCACCATTACAGAATGCTTCATCAACCATAGTATAGAAAGAAAGATTACTTTTCTCAATGATGTTTTTAGAGATTTTTTTATACCAAAGATTATTCGACAGGACTTTCTGGCACATGCCTGCATATTGATCATTGGACAAGATTACTATGTTCCCCCCCTTGTCGGAGGGCTTAATAGTAAGGAAGTTTTCCTTCTTCAATGATTCTAGAGCTTTTAATTCATTTTTTGTGAGATTGCTACCAGAATTAGATGTCTTCATTTTTTTGATTTCTGCTATGGTTTGTGCCAAAAAGGCCACTAAATTAGGACTATTTGTAAATTGCGGAAATTTATCAGACTTCTTTTTAAATTGTTTTTTTATAGTGTCTTTATGATCCATTGGTTCCTCAGAGACATGGGTGTCCAATAACAATTGGATGTCTACCATGTCAATGAGGTCACTGGGATCCTGTTCTTCCAGTAAAGTTAGAAGATCGTCAAGAGCCTCTTCGGATTTTTTGATGTTAGCCTCTGAAACTGATTTTTCTTTTTCTTTTGAGAACATGCTTTTGTAATAGATCTTACGTGCAAACAAATGCAGATCCTTTGTTAATACAAAAGTATCTGCATTGTTATCCGGGCAAAAGCTTAGACCCTTCTGTAGAAGACTTATTTCTGACTGGGTGAGTATGTGGTTAGAGAGATTGATAATGTTTAATTTAGCATCCGTCGAAAACTCCGGAGATGCGTTTACGTATTCTGGAGGCTCTCCTCCATACGATGCACTAAAAAATCTTTATCAGTTAAAGATAGGTTAGAGAGTAGTGTAGCATCACCTGAAAGAGAATTTATAGTAGAACCTGCACCAGAAGATCCTGTGAGGGACACAGTTTGAATAACACCACGTGCATTACCTTTACCCGGGGGTTGTGAGCCAGATGCTGTTTCTGAAGGTTCAGTAATTCTTTTTTTGTTTAAATATGGTTCATCACCAGATGACATTCTTTTATTTTTTTGTGGTTTACGGTTCCTGTGTCTATTTTGGGGAAAAGAAGAGACAGATGAGTTGAGGGATGAGTTCGAGCCCGATTCTCTAGTATTTTTGGCATAATTACTTTTATATGCTCGTTGTGTCATATTGTTTTGGTTCCATTTGTAGGCTTTGCCTTCCTGGAAGGCTCTTTTATCGCGCCAAAACTTTTTATCCTTCATGGCTAGCTTCTCCTGAGATTTTTGATTTAACTGTAATTTTATTTTTTCCTCATTTTCTTTATAAATGGGTAAGTCTTTAAATGGCAATAATTTGGCATAAATGCTTTCAATTTCCTGATCAAACGAGGAAATACGTTTCTTGTATTCCTCGCTCAACAGGGTCATCATCATTTTTGTGCATACTTGTAAATTATTTTCCCATTTGGTTTTAAATGAGGCATCTACGTCCTCAAGGATTGGAAAAATTTGGATCCTTAGACCCATAGGATTTATATCTTCTTGAATATATCTATCAAAACTATCCGCATGCCAAAAACATGCCACTTTTTTGTCAACGACTTTACCGAGTTGAAAAAACAGGGAAGATACTTCCGAGTATGATGAGGACTTTTTACCATAATCTCTGGAGAAACCAGCCATGAGGGTGTCCCATTCTTTCCCCTGAAACATTATACCAAAGCTCACAGTTTGTGTGCTGTGGAAAAAAAAAAAAAAAAAGGAGGAGAAAAACAACAAGACAACACACCTTCCCAGACTTAATTAACACATACACAAATTAGAAAAGAAACAACGATATAAACATATATGCTGAATATGTACATATGTCATAAAATATACTATGCAGCGAAAGAGGAGGAAAACTACCCTGTAGCTGCACACGAGACAAAGAAAAAAACAAAAAGAGAAAAAAACCCCAAAAGAAACAAGAGGACCCCTAACAGGAGAGGAACATAATCTATTATATAAAAAATGTATCTCCAAAATAAATTCTACAAAAATTATTATATATAAGAAAAAAGGGGAATAATATCATAGTGAATTAATTTGGTTCAGGCAAGGGGAGGGGGTGGGTATTTACTACCCGGTTCGTTAAATGTAACAAGTGGTGCTGAACCGAGCTCCAGGGGCATTTAAGCCTCTGAAGATAATTTGTTTGCCAACATCCCTGAATAAATATTTGGAAAATGGAGCCTCTACTACTAGAGGACCATTAGTACCCTCCGGTACAATTGGGACTTTTCAGGCGAAACACAACAAAATTGTTGCACAGAAGCAAAAGAAATATATTTTTAGATAATTTATTAATAGAAAAACAAGTATATCAATGAATAAATATCAAAGACAACAAAATAAACAAAAAAAAACAAAAAAAAGGGGGGGGGGGGGGGAGGGGGATTTAGATGTGTGCATACACAAATTGTTAAAAACAATTGTAATACAACCTTTTAGTGTACAGATATTTGCATGTAGATATGACATATACAAATGGAAAAAAGAAGAAAAATGGGAAAAAGAAACACATCCCTCAATTGCCTAACATGTTTCGGGAAACTCTGATGATCCCTTCTTCAGAGGCATTTAGGTAGAGATTGAGTGTGGAGCAGGAAGTCTGGGAAAAAAACACAAACGACAAAAACAAACAAAAATGAGCATTTCAGGGGAACCTGGGGGAAAGGGAGACAAAGCCATTGCATAGGATGCCTGGACACCAGCGTTTATACATACCAATATCCATGAGGATAAAAGGTTAATTACACCGAAAGTCCAGGTGAATTTCTTCATGTGATGAAAAATAGCAAAAAACCAGGAGTTGTTGCAAGAGGTTCTGGGACCATAATATAGCAAATTCTTAACCACTCAACACGAAAGGAGGGGGAAGGGGGGGGGGAGAGGAGTTGACTATTGAGGGCTTTTGTAGAAAGAGGGAGTTGGTGGCCCTCCAAGTGATGATCTCCAAGGGTGAGGCCCACACAAGGATCAACCCGATGACCCGTCTCCGCGTGATGAAGCACAGTGGAAAACCGGGTAATCAATGTGTCTAAAAATATAAAGAAAGCAAAATATATATATCAGAAATTGGTGCACATAAAATGTGCGTGTGTTCAAACTCATATTGAAACAGTCAAGAGACTGTTTATTGCACAATAGCGAAGACACAAAAAATGATAAAAAATTATATATTATTTTAGAAATCTTAAAGAGCAAAAAAAAGCTGTTTGTTGTATTTTCATGGATTCACATTAATGAGTCACATGCTATATTTTAATGAGCCATCAGAGATCAAAGATATGTATCAAAAAGATCTCTTTAACAATAAGGAATGATGATAATTCAGGCAATAAAGATTATGCATAAGCCATAAACAAACTGAACTTACACAGGAGATGCACATCCCAAGAGTACTGCAAATGGAAAAACGCCTGGTTTCATCACATTGGGGTAAACACCAAAGGCACGAAAGGGAGAAGGGCTTAGTAGCGTTTAGGGTTTTTTTTCTGTATTTTTTTCAATAATATTTTCACCATATGGAAGATTGATTTCCTACAAAATATTCACTTTGTAAAACACGAGAGGAGAGGGAGCTATAACTATAGGGTCAATCATCTTAAACAGGGAAGAGGAGAACTTTTCTTTATGGTTTTGAGTTTTCTTTTTTTTATCTTGGATGTCTCTCTTTTCCCTCTTTTTTTTTTTTTCAATCTCTCTCTTTCTTCTACTTTTTGTAATTTTTTAGTTAACATTATCCATACTACTCGGATGGCTCTTTTTTTTAAAGCATCTACCCTGTCTTTCTATTTTCTTTCTTTTTTCTCTCAGATAGTTCTTACTTTGAAGCCTGCGTGGATTAGATCATATCCTTATAAACCCAGATGCAGGTTAAAAAGCTCAATGTGATTTCCTGGAACGTCCAACGGCAAAGAGAGCACTGGTGTTGTCCCTCTTGGACGGTAAAGAGCCTGGAGTATTGTGTCTCCAGGAGACACACCTGACAGATGAGACGACCCCATTGCTTCGAAGCCGGAAATTCCAAGCACAATTCCATTCGGTACACACATCATACTCAAGAGGGGTGAGTGTTTTGATAGGTAGGGGACTGTCGTTTTCCTGCCATAAGAGCCAACTAGACACTTTGGGTCGCTATATCTTTCTACATTGCTCAATAGAAAACAAACCGTATGTTTTAGCAAACATTTATGCCCCACCCCCATTCAAACTCGAGATTCTATATGAACTAATAGCATTTACAATCAACAAAATCGGGATCCCAGTTATAGCGATGGGGGATTATAATGAAGTCTTGAATAGACCTATAGATAGATTTCCATTAGTAAATCGGGCACCTCCTGGGGATTAAGTGATGCGTGGCGGGTACGGCACCCGCTGGCAAGACAATATTCCTGCTTCTCAAGTTCGTTTCTTACACTATCCAGACTAAACATGGCTTTAGTTAATGCTGAGGCTTTGCCTTTGATAGGTAATATAGAATATGGTCCAAGGGGAGTATCAGACCATTCCCCCTGAGGTTGACAGTCAATATTGGCAAAAAAAACTATTTTAGAGAATGGAAAATAGACCCAGTATGGCTGGAGATAATCGATAATTCTGACGAATTAATATCAGCATTAAAAGAGTTTATGACTATAAATGTAGAAACGGCATCGGTGGACGTGGTCTGGGATTCCCTGAAAGCCTACCTTAGGGGGCTCCTCATCCAACAGATCGCGAGAATTAAGAGCAAGACGAGAGAACAGGAGGGGGAAGCAAAAAAGGCAGTAATATTGGCGTAACAGTAGTACATTAGTAATCCAACCCCAGAAACACAGGAAAGGTGGCTAGAAAAACAGCAAGATTACAAAATGATTCGAATGAGGGAGGTCGAGGATAAGCGCATATTCCAGAGACAATCAAACTTTGGAGAAGGTGAAAAGGTGGGCCGGTTGTTGTCTCTATTGGTCAAGACAAATACGTATCCCTCTTCGGTCCTGGCGGTCAGGACCCGACAGGGAGAGATTTCGTCTGACCCTATGGACATAATGAGAACAGTTAGTCAATATTACAGTTCCTTATATAAATCCCACCAGGAAGGAAGTTGACGACGGGAAAATGGCAGCTTTCCTTAATAATATAAATATCCCACTTTTGCCAGAGGCAGACCAGCGGATGATGGAGGCCCCAATTACTCTTGAGGAGTTATTGGATGCTGTTGCTGGGATGCCAAACTCAAAGTCACCAGGCCCTGATGGGTTACCAATAGGGTTGAGCGAACCCGAACTGTAAAGTTCGGGTCCGTACCGGACTTTTGGGTGTTGGGGACCCGGACCCGAACCCGAACTATTGGCTGTAAGTTCGGGTTCGGGTCCGGTGTTCGGCAATGTATTGGCGCCTTTTTAACAGCTGCAGGGCAGCCAATCGACGCTAGTTTCACTAGTGTGCCCTTAGAAGCCATCACAGCCATGCCTACTAATGGCATGGCTGTGATTGGGCAGTGCAGCATGTGACCCTGCCTCTATATATAGTCCAGACACACAGCACACAGCGTCATTCTGCTATAGACAGGTTCCTGTGCTGCTGAGAGAGAGGATTTTAGGAGTTAGTGTGATAAAGTCAGTCAGTCAGTCAGTCAGTCCACATTCCTTTAATTTTCTTCTAATTAGTTAGATCAGTGAGCGATCTAGATAGCTAGAGTAGGGTAGGGAGTTTCTTTATTAAGCAAAAGAAAGAGGCAGAGAGAATTATTGAAGAGATTCCTAAATCAATTGTACCCTGGCTGGGGTGCAGTGCACAGTCTTTTAACAGTGCCATGAGACCAGTGCCAGACAAAATATAAAAGTTTTACCTGCAAGCTCAGTGCACCATTAGGACCAACACTGCATATAGTAAGAGATACACCATAGTCTGTGTGTATTCTGCTATTGGAAAAACATTGCAAAAAAATTTAATTTTGCTGTGTTTATTTTTTCCCCAATAGCATTTTCTGCGTGTTCATACACGCTTTAGATACTATCCGTGTATTCTGATATTGGAAAAACATTGCAAAAAAATTGAATTTTGCTGTGTTTTTTTTCCCAATAGCATTTTCTGCATGTTCATACATACACGCTGTAGACACTATCCGTGTATTCTGATATTAGAAAAACATTGCAAAAAAATTTAATTTTGCAGTGTTTTTTTTATCCCAATAGCATTTTCTGCGTTTTCATAAACGCTTTAGATACTGTCCGTGTATTCTGATATTGGAAAAACATTGCAAAAAAATTTAATTTTGCTGTGTTTTTTTTTCCCAATAGCATTTTCTGCGTGTTCATACACGCTTTAGATACTATCCGTGTATTCTGATATTGGAAAAACATTGCAAAAAAATTTAATTTTGCTGTGTTTTTTTTTTTCCCAATAACATTTTCTGCGTGTTCATACATACACGCTGTAGACACTATCCATGTATTCTGATATTGGAAAAACATTGCAAAAAAATTTAATTTTGCAGTGTTTTTTTTTTTCCCAATAGCATTTTCTGCGTTTTCATAAACGCTTTAGACACTGTCCGTGTATTCTGATATTGGAAAAACATTGCAAATTTTTTTTATTTTGCTGTGTTTTTTTTTTCCCAATAGCATTTTCTGCGTTTTCATAAACGCTTTAGACACTATCCATTTATTCTGATATTGGAAAAACATTGCAAAAAAATTTAATTTTGCAGTGTTTTTTTTCCACATTCCCACATTTTAACTGGTGCTGATTATTGGGTGGCCACCCTGCTGGATCCCCGTTACAAGGACAACGTGCCGTTCTTAATTACCTCACTGGAGCGTGATCGTAAGATGTGCGAGTACAAGCGCACGCTGGTAGACGCGCTGCTGGTGGCATTCCCACTTGGCAGCGGGGGTACGGTGGAAGCACAAGGCCAAGGCAGAGGAGGAGGAAGAGGTCGCCAACGCAGCCGGGACACCGCCAGCACCTCGGAAGGCTGGGTTAGCATGGCCGAAATGTGGAAAAGCTGTGTCAGCACGCCACAACAACCAGCACCACCAGCTGAGATGGAACGTCTTAGCAGGAGGCAGCATTTCACCAACATAGTGGAGCAGTATGTGTGCACACGCCTACACGTACTGCATGACGGGTCTGCCCCCTTCAACTTCTGGGTCTCCAAATTGGGCACATGGCCTGAGCTTGCCCTTTACGCCTTGGAGGTGCTGGCCTGCCCTGCCGCCAGTGTATTATCTGAATGTGTATTTAGCACGGCAGGGGGCGTTATCACAGACAAGCGCAGCCGCCTGTACAGAGCCAATGTGGACAAGCTCACGTTCATTAAAATGAACCAGGCATGGATCCCACAGGACTTGGCCGTACCTTGTGCAGAATAGACACATATACCTGTGTTCTGACGAAAACTGTCTTGCTATCGGATAGTGTCCGGCCACTTACTGCGCAGGTGCAGTGCTTGCGCGTACTGGACAAGGAGATTCACAAAATCTCCAAAGATGAACGTCGCCTGCGCAGTGAGTGCAGGTTCAAGCCCGACCATCCAAGTGGACATACGGTAGCACATAGTAACAGGGCCCCTCACGGGCTCGCTTGGCTAGGCTTCAACCTCGGATGATGTGGCTTGAACCTGGAGTCACCGCGCATCGTCTTCGGAGAGTTTAAAAATTCCCTTGTCCTACTACTGAGCAAGCGCAGTACAGGACACTATGCGACGGGGGACAGAATTCGACACATCATTCACCACTAGCCTTACCCAGCCATTTTTGTATATTTGAACCAGTGTTGGCTACCTCGTCCTCCTCCACCGCCGCTTCCACCTACACCGCCACATCCACCGCCACCTCAACCTCCTACTCCATATGGACCTCGTCCTCCTAGGTCAAGATTATTATTTTTTTTTTCATTTTCCAAGTATTTTATTTTTCCACTATCTTATCCATTAAATTTAATAATTTTTTCCAGAAAGTGCGTACTCTGGGGTATTCCCACCATATGTGCGGCATCGTGCCGTTGAGTTTCTAAGGTTCTTAATGACTTCCTGTACCTCTTCTGCTGAGAAGGGGGGCCTCCAGCATTTTATTTTTATTTTTTTATGTTATTTTAAGTTATTTCCCTATCCACATTTGTTTGCAGATCACTTGCCATGCTCTTAACAACATTTTGTTGCCATTTGCAGCCCTCTAGCCCTTTCCATGACTTTTTTACAGCCATTTTAGTGTTCAAAAGTCCAGGTCCCATTGACTTCAATGGGGTTCGGAGTTCAGGGTCAAGTTCGGGTCAAGTTCGGTCCCGAACCCGGACTTTTTTCCGAAGTTCGGCCGAACCCGCCGTACCCGAACATCCAGGTGTCCGCTCAGGAATTGCTCAGGACATTGAGCCAGGCGGTGCTCATTGGAGCCCTCCCTACCTCAATGTCAGAAGCTACAATTGTTGTTATTCCAAAGGAAGGAAAAGATCCTATGGACCCCTCCTCGTATCGCCCGATATCATTATTATGTACGGATGTAAAAATCATGGCAAAAGTGCTGGCAGCCCATCTAAATAGCTGTATCCATAAGCTCGTTCACCCCGACCAGTCAGGCTTTATTCCAGCGAGGTCAACTAGTATCAATATTAGAAGAACATATTTGAATATACAGATTCCAGCAGATAATAGTGGCTCTAGGGCCATTATGGCACTGGACGCTGCCAAAGCGTTTGATAGCCTTGAATGGGCCTATCTTTTCAGAGTACTGGGTAAATTTGGGTTTGGATTAAATTTAATTAACTGGGTGAAATTGCTCTATACCAACCCAAGAGCAAAAATAAAAATTAATAACGAGTACTCTGAACTATTCCAACTGGAAAGAGGTACGAGACAGGGGTGCCCCCTGTCTCCTCTACTCTTCGCTCTTGCAATAGAGCCATTGGCTATCGCAACTAGAGCTAATCTGGACATACAGGGATTTAGGAGGGGATTAGACGAGGAGAAGATAGCACTGTTTGCAGACGACGTCCTGTTCTATTTAGGCGATGTCCAAGCTTCTTTAAAAGCAGCAATAACAATGGTTGGTGAGTTTGGTAAAATCTCTGGATTGGTCATCAATTGGGATAAATCGGCTCCCGATAGACCCAATCCCTGGAGGCATGATACTGGATAATGTGAATCTGAAGGTGGTGGAGAAATTTAAATACCTAGGAATTTGGATTTCTAGAGATACAAATATGTATCTCAAAGACAATCTAGCCCCTCTATTAATAAAATGGAATCAGAGGTTTGGGGCCGTCTGCCTCTTTCGGTTGCAGGGCGGTGCAACCTCCTTAAAATGATATGGCTGCCTCAGATCCTGTATCTTTTCCACAATGCTCCATTGTGGATAGGACAGAGTTGGTTTAAGAGGATAGAATCACTTTTTAGAGACTTAATTTGGAAAAGAGGCCAGCCCAGGATAGCTTTGAAAACGTTACAGCTCCTGCTTGTAGAGGGGGGGGGTGGCGGTCCCACACCCCAAGTTATATTTTTTGGCATCCCAGCTACAGCATCTAGCAGGGGGAGGACTATCCAAGGGGACCAGCATTAGTTTGATGATAGGATTCCCGCATAACGTACTCATTGAAGCTTTGGAGGCAAACTCATTTCTCATACGCTGCCTAACGACAAATTTAATAACCAAACTCTGGCAAACATCCAAGGCCATTTTAGGATACCGGGGTATATCAGAATCGGCCTCTCTATGGTACAATAGTAGCCTGGTGGAGTTATCTAAAATTGCTAAGTCCAGGGATTGGGCTAACCAGGGTCTTACCCGAATAAGTCAACTATTTGTGGGTAATAATTTAAAATCATTTGCCGATCTAAAGCAGGAATTTTCCCTCTCCAATAGCTCATTTTATAAATACCTCCAGGTTCGGCATGCAGTCCAGACACAATTTGGATCCCGAACAGTACAATGGACCCAAATTACTACTTTAACACAAATAATGGGGTTGATATCAACCAAAGGATTGATCTCTCGGCTGTATGCCAGACTTGGCGATAAAACAATAGATCGCAGTGGCCCAATCAAGATCAGGGAAAGATGGGAGAGTGATGTGGGCCCGTTGTCGTCAGCGGAATGGGTTTGGATTCTTGGACAAGCTACACAAGTTTCAATCGCCCCCTCGCACAAAGTATCACAGCTATTCTTTCTCTGTAGAGTGTACCATACCCCCAAGAAAATGCTAAGTCTGGGATGGCGGGATAATGACCAATGCCCTAGATGTGGGGCATCTGGAGACTTTATTCATATGCTCTGGAAGTGCCCGAAGCTGTTTATATACTGGACGAATATTATTGATGCGATCAATAAAACCTTAAATATAGAACGGGAACCAACATCTAAAACTTGTCTCCTGGGTTTGATAGAGGGGGGCAATGTCCCCAAAAACATGATTGATTTAGTTTTAAGGTGTTTATTCCAAGCCAGAAAGCTGATTGCCCAATGTTGGCATTCGCAACTACCCCCGACAGTAGATATCTGGTTAATGAGTATCAACAAAACGATAGGAAATGAGAGAGTATTTTTTACTAAGCAGGGCAACTATAGGAAATTTATGAGTATCTGGGGGCCCTGGACGTCAAGGCCTGCAGACAGAGAGAGATCGCTCTAGTATTGCTTATAGCTATCTGATATGTCTCCTTTATCGAGGGTTTGTCTACCTTCCTCTTCCTCCTTTTGTGATTTTTTTTTTCTTTTTGTTCTCTCCCTTTTTCTTTTTTCCCTCCTTCGGGAGGTATAAAGTGGTGATACAAGACAGCAACTTGGGGGAAGGGGGGGGGGGGGTTGGGTAAGGGAAGGGCAAGGGGGGGGAACTAGCTTATATAAAGTTATTGTATTTTTTACAAGAACGAGTACTAATCCTGCTAACATCGAGCTATGTATGTAACCTGTTGATGTTTCCTTTCCTTTATGTAGCTTTGTGGAGAATTTTAAGCTCCTACTTTTTGTAATTGTGATTTATATATAAATAAAAAAGATTAATTGTTAAAAAAAAAAAATCATGGCTCTGATAGTGTTCTGTGCCCTGATTGTGCAAAGCCTTCATTGCTTCAGCCAATCCAGGTTTTCAAATGCACTGTGCAGCACACAGTGCATTGTGGGGCATTTGGCAGGCCGAACATACGTTTGAACGCCCCATCAATTGGCGTGTTCGCTGAGCAGGTGAACAGCCAATGTTCGGGCTGAACTTATGCTAGGCCTGAACCATTCGCCCAACACTACCTTTAAGTAGTTCCACAGTTTTCTACAAAAAATCTTATAGTTATTACATGTTCTCCTCAGAGCCCTTTTATCTTCCTTAAAGGTCGACCCATGTAACAACATGTAATACCCTAGATTAAGCAAATTAAATAATATTTAGTTAAAGCATCCACATTAAAGCCATCCTTCTCTAATATTCAAAAAATACATCTCCCCAGTAAATCCTTCTAAATCAAAACGTGGAAGGATTTTCTAGCATTAGATATCATCTTTCTCAAAAACTACCTTGAACTGGCCATCACCCCCAGTAAGTTGGTATTGAAAAAAATATTGTGATTTCCTAGAAGTATGAATGAGAATTAGCCGAATTCTGCACAAACAAATGCATTAAAGAGGAAGTGAAGGCACTGAAACTTTAAAAAAAAAAGGAACCTGCAAGGCAAAGGCATAATGAGCTAGTATGCATAGCATACTAGCTCATTATGAATAACTTACCTGAGAACGAAGCCCTCTAAGCGGTCCTCCTTCTTCTTCTCTACCGCTGCCATGAGACCCGGAGTGACTTCTCGATGCACCAGTGCTGTGATTTGCCGGCGCCGTGATGATGTCACTCCCGTGCATGTGCACGGGAGCCGCCACTCGCGGGATATTTTCTCCGTTAGCAGCGGCACGCTCAGTCCGCCTGTGCGCCGCTGTCTGCATGCCTGTCTTTTTGCAAATATCTATATATATTTATTGGACCTACAGGTAAGCCTTAATCTAGGCTTACCTGTAGGTCAAAGTGGTTTGTAAGGGTTTTAAGAAAAAAATCAACTAATTTGTGTTGAAAGAATGATGGACTTTTTAGGCGTACAATCTAAATCAATAAAGGTTTTTTTATTAAAAACAAAGGTATACAATTCATTCAAAACCCTGGATGGATCTTGACAATCTAAAAACAATATAGAAATTACTACAAGCTAATCGACATTTTTACTGGATAGCGACAATATGGGTCAATTAGCCACTAAAATTCAAATATATTATTCAAATTTCATCGTATAAACATGGCAATAAACAGACGATAATAAACCATATGGAAGCAGTATTGTCATGGAATAGCTTGTATTGGTTGCCCTACATGTTACGCGTCATGTAACGCTTCTTCAGGAGCTTTCTATACTTTATTCCCTGGTCGGGAGATAACTCAAAGGAGCGGGGAATGGAGGACTAGTTGCCTTATGGTGGCGTCAGAAAACATACTTTTTAAGATGTACTGTATTTGATTCTTGGGTTAGAAATATTCCTATAAAGGATATTTTTCAATTCTCCCAGAGAGGTACAGTTGTTTTAAGTACGGTTGAGTGACAAGTTGGCGTACATAATATTCAGTTAGTGGGTGAGAGGATTATACAAGGGGAGACAGGAAATGCGTCCTTGTTCTATCCCAGTTGTGTCCAGGTGATCGGCGTGCTAGATGTGTTTCCCCGCTCTCTGGCAGCGTAGTTGTGAGGGCTGCTTCCCAGCAAGACCATTGCAAGACCATTGTTCCTAATTTTTACTGACAGTCTACTGACTGGAATGCTACAAACATCATAATAATGATGGGAATGGTTTGTTATAATAAAATAGAATTAAGATATTGCACATGGTTACTGTGATGTAGCATCATAGGAAAGCTTGTGTTTCCTGGTCATATTGCCACTCATCAGTAGCAGATGCGGATTGAAAGTATCTATAATAAAGTAAAAATGCCAAAATAGTATGATGCTAGATATAAAGGGGAAATGGAAAACAAGGAGAAAGAGGGGGAACAACAACAGATCCCAAACACTTACCTCACTGTAGTATATGGATAAAATTGTTAATAATATCAATGACTGGAGGCACATAGGAGACGTCATCCCCAGGGAGCGGAGGTGGTAACAAATGTGGCAAAACGGCAGCACCAACACCAGTGAAAGACCATAAAGGTGGAGTCTCCAGTTATCAGCTGTGATAATGATTGATGCTGTGCATACTTCCAATAAATTTCTGTAGAAATTAATAATGTATCGATAAGGTGATGACACAACTGATAAACTAGGGAAAGGAATGGTAACCCAGAGAACCATATAACAATGATGAGAAAGCCAAGTGAATAGAAAGAAAGGAAAGAAATTGTGTATCTCACCAAGAATATATGATAAGACAGCGGTAGCGTGGTAGAGGTTAGTGAGTGGGTAGGATAGACCACAAAGTACCTTAAACGTGAAATCAAGGAATGCTGCAGGATAGTGCAACAGTGTCTCAGGAGTGAACCAAACCAAGGTGTTTGCTCAATACAGGTGTGGTATAAGTACCAGCAATAAGCCACAGGTAACCACCAACGTCACGCAGCATGGTCAGAGAGGAGGCGGGGCCAGCGCCTGAGCGGCAATTGGCGCTCGGTGGTTATCGCTCAAACCTCCCTCGTAGTGTACACAGGTGGAGAGACATGTCGGCTCGTCATGTGGGCATGTCGGCTCGTCATGTGGGCATGACGTCGACCCGCATCGAGTGCCCATCTGTCCCCCAGGTCTATAATAGATTGGGATGGGGGCGGGGCAAGGCCCCAGTGCGAATTGCGGCTCCTGGGGTAAAGAAAGCCCCCAGTTGCCCCCAGTATCATCCAAAAGATGGCCCCTATGTCAAAATGAAAAACGTAATGGCAGAAATATGTCACAGATTGTAATACAAATTGTATAGTAAATTATTTTATATATTCTTGGTGAGATACACTATTTCTTTCCTTTCTTTCTATTCACCTGGCTTTCTCATCATTGTTATATGGTTCTTTGGGATACAATTCCTTTCCCTAGTTTATCAGTTGTTTATCAGTTGTGCCATCACCTAATACAGTATTAATTTTTACAGAAATTTCTTGGAATTATACAAGGCATCAATCATTATCACAGCTGATAACTGGAGACTCCACCTCCACCCCGGGGATGACGTATCCTATAGTGCCTCTAGTCAATGATATTATTAACAGTTTTACCCATATACTACAGTTAGGTAAGAGTGTTTGAGATCCGTTGTTGTTCCCCCTCCTTCTCCTTGTTTTCCATTTCCCCTTTATATCTACCATCATACTATTTTGGCATTTTTACTTTATTATAGATACTTCCAATCTCGTCGTTATTATCATGTTTATATGTTACCAAGTTTCACCTTCGGGTCTGCATACCTAAGGTCCATTACAATGTGTATCATGTTGGAATAATTGTGTATGTATTTATGAATTGTTTAGATGATATCAATATTTTTTACTGTTCTCCGTAATGTAATAATAAACATCTACTATTTTACAATTATTGGTTCTTTCAGTTTAGTTATGTGCTTCATATAAAGTCCCAAAAACCCCTCTCCTCTTTCAATATAATGCATCATGTCACATACCTATTTCAATGGCCTTTTGGAGTATTTGTATGGGTTGATCCACACTAGATGGGACAATAAAATTTAAAGAGCATATCAGAGCATGCTATTAACTTTAGAAGAGGTGTTATGAAACTTAACTTTTCATCCTTTGCAAAAACATACCATAACAACTATTCTGTCTTTCTGTGGGGTTGAAAATATGGAATTACTTTGGAGCAGGAGTAATAAATTAGGTACGTTGTCAAAAATGTCATAACGACAAGGTTCATGTACAGTAACACTATAATGCCCCGTACACACGGTCGGAAAATCCGACCACAAAATCCATCGGATTTTTTCCGACGGATTTTGTCCGACACTGGTGTTGCATACACACGGTCAGACAAAGTTGTCGGAAAATCCGATCATTCTGAACGTGGTGACGTTTGTTGCCTACGACGGGACTACGTAGAG
The DNA here is from genome assembly GCA_028564925.1 of Lithobates sylvaticus. NCBI lineage: Eukaryota > Metazoa > Chordata > Amphibia > Anura > Ranidae > Lithobates > Lithobates sylvaticus. The sequence goes on from CM053031.1 coordinate 152,433,908, forward strand.
GCTAGTAGCCAATAGCTTTGGTCTTGTAATGTGATCTGAGCATGCGTGGCACTTTGTCCGTCGGAATTCGCTACACACGATTGGAAAAAGTCTGATAGGACTTTGTTGTCGGAAAATTTGAGAGCCTACACACGGTCGGAATTTCCGACAACATTGTCCGATAGGACAGGTTCCATCGGAAAATCCGACCGTGTGTATGGGGCTTTACTCCTAAAAAATAAATTTTCATTAAAAAGCAGTGCTGGGCTCCAGTCGAACAAACTGTGCCTAGGCTCAGATAATCCAATTACTCTGATTCAGACTGGAAGAAAAATGTTATCATTCTTCTCTCCCCTAGTAATTACTTTAAGCTGCAATATTGTAACTTTGTAGCAAGTCACAAGGTGAACTGCAGCAGCAGGGGTCTGCTCTGGGCCAGATCCGAAATTTGTGAATACACATAAAAACTGCACAGGCACTAGGGATGAGTCCAACACACCCCCCCCCCCCCCCGGTTCGGTTTGCAGCAGAACATACGAACAGGCAAACAATTTGTGCCAACATGTGAACACCATTAAAGTCTATGGGACACAAACATGAAAAACCAAAAGTACAAATTTTAAAGGCTTATATGCAAGTTTTTGCCATAAAAAGTGCTTGGGCACCCGGGTACTGCCCCAGGGGACATTTATCAATGCAAAAAAAGTTTTAAAAAACAGCCGTTTTTTTCAGGAGCAGGGGTTTTAATATTGCTTAACACCATGTTGCTTCTTCACCATGTTCATAACAGTACCACAGCAAAATTACAATTCTAAAGGAAACTATTTAATTTTAAAATTAACAGGCCCTTTGGGTCTGGTATAAATATTAAGGGGAACCACATGCCAAAATGAAAAAAATAAATGGTGTGGGAATCCCCCCCCAAAATCTATACCTGGCCCTTCAGGGGAACTCTGCACCAAAACAATAAAAAATAAATGACGTGGGGGTCCCCCCAAAATCCTTACCAGACCCTTATCTGAGCACACAACCTGGCAGGCAACAGAAAAAGGGGGGATGAGAGAGTGCCTCCCCCTCCTGAACCATACCAGGCCACATGCCCTCAACATGGGGAGGGTGCTTTGGGGTCCCCCAAAACACCTTGTCCCCATGTTAATGGGGACAAGGGCCTCACCCCCACAATCCTTGATCGGTGGTTGTAGGGGTCTGTGGGCGGGGGGCTTATTGGAATCTGGAAGCCTCCTTTAACAAGATCCCCCCGATACCCATGTGAATGGGTATCGGGTACATTGTACCCCTACACAGCCTTTTTCGCAATGACAGCTCTTATATAACCATGGTCGGGGCCACCTGGTGACATAACCGGGTGACCCCGCCCCTTCTGACATCATGTGAGGTCACGTGACATCAGAGGGGAGCGGGGTCACCCATTTACATCGCGGGGTGGCCCCGCCCTTGGATATATACGAGCTGTCATCGCAAAAAGGCTGCAGGCTCCCATCGAGGCAGAGTTTTTCAGTTTTTTTTCTCTGGACCATTGGCACTGTGAATAAAGATGGATTTACATCACGGGCACTTTTTTTTTTCAATAAGGGAATTGTCCAAACTTTTTGGTGAATGAGTAGGGATTCAATGTACCAGATACCCATTCACATGGGGGGGCGGGATCTGGGGCCCCCTTTGTTAAAGGGGGCTTCCATATTCCAATAAGCCCGTTGCCTGCAGACCCCAACACCGGGAAAGGGTTGTGGGGATGAGGCCCCAAAGCACCCTCCCCATGTTAAGGATGGTATGGGTTTTGGGGGGACCCCATCCCATTTTTTTTGTTTTGGCACTGGGGTTCCCCTTAAAATCCTACACCAGACCTGAAGGGCCTGGTATGGATTTTAGGGGGGACCCCACACCATTTTTTTTTATTTTGGCATGGGTTCCCCTTAATATCCATACCAGACCTGAAGGGCCTGGTCGAGGACTGGGGAAGGAACTCACAAATTTTTTCAAGGATTTTTATCTATATTGCCGGGATCTGACAATACATTACAGCAGCGAGCAGTTTTAAATTACATTTTCTCCTTTAGAAATAAAATTTTGCTGCTCTCATTCATTACACTATGTACAGCCGCTATGTACTGTAAGCAGCCTTACATAGTGTGGGGCATGGACTTAGCCCCCTGAGCCATGATTGGCCAAAGGCACCCTGCCTTTGGCCAATTATGGCTCTCTCAGCAGAGCGGGCTGTGATTGGCCAAAGAATACAGGTCAAGTGCATGCTTTGGCCAATCATAGGACGCCAATGCACTGCGATTTCACAGTTCATTATGGGGCGCTCCACGGCACTCTGATTTGCTGCAAACACCCCATAATGTTCTAAATTTCGTCGTATGGGTGAACACTTCGACTCAAACATCGGGCTCATCCCTAACAGGCACCATGGTTACATGATCATGTTATATATAAGTAAGCTTCTGTCATTGGGAGTACTGTCAGAGATAATAAATACCTGAAAATGTTACACATTATTTAACAGAATGTACTTAAAGTGGTGTTTCCACAAACAAAAAAAAAATAGCTTAAAATTCATAAAAAAAATTGGAAAAAAAAATGTATTCACCTCTAAATGCCTGTTGCTAGGGGGTCCCTCATAGTCTGCCTCCTTCAGTGCCCGGGCAGTGACATCACTTCCCCTCGGCGCAGTCAGTCATCTGGGACACGTGACAGGTCCCAGATGACTGTGCGGCGTATCACGGTGCGCAGCGCCGCTCGCGCATGCGCAGTGGGTGCCCGGCTGTGAAGCCCCAGCCGGGTGCCCACAGTAAGAATGCCGGCGACACGAGCGGAGTGGGGAACGAGGGGGGCTTCGTTCCCCCGCATCGCTGGACCCTGGGACACGTAAGTGTCCGATTATTAAAAGTCAGCAGCTGCAGTATTTGTAGCTGCTGACTTTTAAAAAATTTTTTTAAGGGGCACCCCGCTTTAACATGAAAATGAATAACAGATATTAGGCACATTTAAACTGTTTCAATTCCTTAGTGTAAAACAATAACATCCACATTTTCTAGACATACTGTATATCTATATATAGCACAAGAAATTGCAAATGTGCAGAAGCATCTGATGTACAGAAATATGACAGCATGACACTCTTAAGAGTGAGTATTTTTCTAAGATATCAGAATACACTGCAGCAGGCCATATCTTTACTGCAAGGATATTTAGACTTGCTTAAAATGAAAATTTAATTTAGCATTGACAAAAAAGATATATTACCCGGCATGTCTTTGGCTAAGTAATCTTCTTCAAGACCAGACATGACCCCAGGTCCAAAGACTTGCATCAACTCACCCTCATACTCAGTAAGGTTTAAAGTTGAAGTTTAGGTATGGCAAGCCGAGCTATGAGATCCCTGTGGAAGCTGAAAATCACTGTTGTAGGCACCATTACTACAATGATCTCTAATAGTTTCTGGGTCCTGTGCCAAATGGCTGCCCTGCTGCATTGTAAACACAGGAGGCTGCTCAGTCAGCACAGCTGCCATTCAGGGAAAACTTTGCATTTTCAATAAATGCAAAACATTCTGTGATTGAACAATGAGGAGAGGCAATTATCCATAATTGTGGCATAATTAGCTTCACCTCGTTCAATCAGAGAAAACTTTGAGAAAATGCAACATGTTCCAGGAATGCCACCCGTGCCTATCAGCACAGGATCTGGAAGCTAGGGTAGATCTCTGTAGTAGCAGTGCCTTCTACAGTGATTTCTAGCTTCCACGGGGATATTACATGAATGGCACATATATTGGTCCAGCATTTTTACAATGTAAAAATTGCCATACCTAAACTTCAGCTTTAACCGCTTTCTGACCAGCCGCCGCAGTTTTACTGCAGCAGAATGGTCAGGAACCAATCAATCCCCAGGCCCAGGCCAATGAAATCTGGCCTGGACCTAGAGATCGCTCCTGGCGAATGAGATCCTTCACCTGCATGTGTAAGTGTAAACACAGCAGGGGAAATTATGCCATCTCTCCTTGTTTCGGTCTTTTCCGTTCCAGACCGAGGAGAGGAGACATCTCACAGTAAGTGCACCAACACTACACTGACACCAGTCCACGTAGGTACACTTGCCATCCCCCCATCACCCCCGATCACCCCCCCAGTTAACCTCTTCACCCCCTGTTACTGTCTCACCCAGTGCAGCATTCAGATTTTTTTTTGATCGCTGGTGTCATTAGTGACAAAAATCAGCGTTAGGGTAATTAGTATTAATTAGTAAAATCTGTGAACCAGTCCCTTTTTCCGCTAGGGGTAAGGTGCACCTAAAGGCCCATACACACGATCTGACTTTTTGACAACCAACATGCAAATTAGCTGTTTTGGACTAACATCCGACCGTGTGTACGCTCTATCGGACCAACTTTTTCCAGGTTTCATCTGACTTTTGTTGGCTGTGCGAACAGACCAACTTTCTGCCAACAAAAGTCCGATGGACCAAAGTCCGACCGTGTGTACACAAAACCAACGGACTTTTGTACAAACCAATGCAGAACCAATGCAAAAGATCAGACAACAATACAGAAGTTGACCAAAGGTGGCGGTAAAGAGCAGAAAAAACAAGTGATTTGGTGAAAGTTGGCTGAAAAAGTCCTGCCGTGTGTATGCAATACCAACTTGGGGCCAACACCCTTTGGACAAAAATCCACGGGAAAGTTGGTCCACGCTCCGATCGTGTGTATGAGGCTTTATAGTGACATGAGTGTCAGTCCAATAGGCAAAATATATATAAAGTGCTGGTGCTGGTGATCACTCTCTGGAGTGCAGTGTTGGTAATGGGTGGCTTCTGATCTTCTGTGAAGCTAGATATATGAATGCCCCCTTATCTTACTGCTGTAAGGTAACAGCATGTGTGTAAAATCTTTCTTGTGGAACCGCTGTGTATCCCCAGGTCAGCGTCCTCAAAAAAGGCTCTCTCCAATGCAGCTGGTGTGTGTATTCTAATGGGCAGGTGGCGTCCCCTTTAACCTTGTTATAGTAGGTGAACCTCACAGATAGGGCAAGAGGGATGCTTGATAGTGTAGTACTTCGATACAATGTTTTATTAGTGCACAAATGAATAAAATCAGGTACTCACATTTAGACATGTAACAACTGGCATGCAAAAAACAAGCAGCAAGCTCGTACACCTCGCTTCCGGTATCTCCTATTCCCAACGCGTGTTCGTATTATGTTTATTTTGACAATGTTTTATTGTATTTGCTTTACAGGTATGGTAAGTCTTAAGCCCCGTACACACGGTCGGATTTTCTGATGACTAGTTCCGTCGGATCATTTCCGTCGGAATTTGTCCGATGCTGGTGTTGCGTACACACGGTCGGACAACGTTGTCGGAATTTCCGGTCTTCAAGAACATCGTGACGTAAGTCGTCTTCCACGAGACTAGAAAAGGGAAGTTCAGCACCACGTCCGGCACCCGTTGGGCTCCTTCTGCTGATTCCGTGTTTATCGCGTGTTAGTAGAAGTTTGGGGACTTACAATTCGCGCTTCTCAGTTTTGTGACTCAGATCGTTACTGCTCTTCAGTTTGTGCTTGTCGTGCGTATCTGTTTATTAGTGCATGTAGTCAGTTCGCATTTGTTGGTCATTGCGGCCTATATCTTGATATAGGACGCTTTGATTTTCACTGCTTATTGTCTGCTCGTTTCTGGTATTCATTTCGTTCTTATAGGCCTTGCTGTTTATTGGTGCTTTCTGTTTGTCCGTTCTGACCAGCTGACCGTTTGTGAGCGATGTTTCCCGTACGTACTCGTTGCCGAGTTCGTGCTGTACGCGGAATTGGTGTCGGGCTTTTAGCTTTGAGCCAAGACCCGTCCATGAACAGAGCGAGGAGGAGTATGTGGACCAAGAATTGGTTGCTTCAGCGTGATCAATTCTCGCACATGCCTCGTGAGATCTGGGAGAATAATCCTGATGATTTCAGGAACTTTCTCCGGATGACGGACCCCGTTTTTCACCGTCTTTTGGCTTTGCTGACCCCTTTTATCAGCCGGCAGGATACCTGCATGAGACAAGCCATTACTCCGGAGCAGAGGCTTGTTGCCAAGTTGAGGTACTTGGCGACAGGGAGAAGCCTTCAGGATCTGAAGTTCTCCACAGGTATCTCTCCCCAGGCTCTGGGAATCATTATTCCAGAGACCTGTTCTGCCATAATCCAGGTCCTGCAGGAGGACTATATTAAGGTAACATTTCTCCTTTACTATTCCCTTCTATGTATGCTCTGTTTGCTAATGACTTGTATTTTTGACCTCCTTCCCACTTACCATGATTACCATGATAGAGCAATATGCTCTAATATGCTGTGCCCCTTTTCTCCTTTATGCATTTTTCCCTTCACTTACCTCCCCAGCATGCTCTTCTGGCCCAATAGACACCTATGGCCTAGTCACTTAAGCAATGTATTTTGTCTGCTGCATAGTATTGTTTTCCCCCAAACTACCCCTAAAATATGCACCAATGTTTGCTGTGTGTTTTACTTCATGCAGAGCCCCTTTTTTTGTTTTTGTTTTTTTTTGGGGGGGGGGGGTGCCAAACTCATTAGGAACCCCCTCCCCCAACTGCTCTGTCAGATGCTACCAATCCTCTATCTGCTGGCTTTGCCAAGGTCAATACACACTATATACCTACCTCTTTATAGTGGTCATATTTAGGGATGAATTCAGCAAAGCATGTCGTGCAAGGGGCTGGCTCAATACTTTCCATTTGCTCTTTTTTTTGGGTATTTCCCTCCTATTAGCTTGCTAGGTAATTGCAGAATGTCAAAATGTGCTTCCCTTTTTTTTGTTGGGGGGGGGGGGGGATTCGGAATGTTCTTTTATCTTTCCTGTGGGCTGCCAATAGTGTTAAGTAAGGAGGGTCTGGCCAAACTAGCACACATTATTGAGCCATTTGGCAATCAATGAAGTGCAGAGGGTTACCTGTCCAATCCCCCCCCAAACCCCTAGTTATTGTCAATGGCCCATCAGAAGTGGGGGGATTGATGGGGGGTGAGTAATCTGCTAGGGGGACCTACTACTTTGGGGTGCAAATACTTTCAAGGTTACAATTTAAAAGTCTGATCTTGTTCCAAGATGTTAGTGTCTAATCTGCTTGCAATGTTTATGTGCAAAGTGAATCATTTTTTTTTTCTTGTTTCACTCCACAGTTCCCTTCCACGCCACAGGAATGGCAGACTGTGGCCTCCCACTTTGCCAGCTGTTGGGACTTTCCTAACTGCGGAGGTGCAATTGATGGGAAACACGTCCGCATCGTCCCACCCCCCAACTCGGGGTCATACTATTATAATTACAAGGGGTAGTGATGTTGGCGGTGGTGTCGGCGACATACAAGTTTTTGTATGTGGACGTGGGGATGAACGGCCGGATCTCGGATGGTGGTGCCATTGCGCACACGGAGTTCTACTGGCATCTCCAGAGTGGCAGTCTGTGCTTGCCACCTCCAGAGGAGAATGCTGAAGGACTCCCCTTCGTCTTTGTCGTGGATGAAGCGTTTGCGCTGACCCCCATCTGATGAGGCCCTGCCCGATGAGGACCCTCACCCCAGACCAGAGGGTCTTCAATTACAGGCTGTCGAGAGCCCACAGAGTGGTGGAGAACACCTTCGGGATCCTGGCCAGCCGCTTCCGTCTGTTTTTGACGGCTATTAACTTGGCAGAATACAAGCTCAACCATATAGTTCTTTCCTGCTGCATATTGCACAACTTCCTCAAAAGACATAGCAGCAACTATGTGGTGCCCGTTGGCCCAGATGTGGACGGGCCTTCCAATGCTGACCTCACAGCCCTTCAAGTGGCACGTCCAGGCTTGCCCCCTCTAAATGCCCGCGAGGTCCGCGAGCAATATATGGACTACTTTGTGGGTAGGGGGGCCATTGCTCTGCCTGACGCTGTGTGAGAGGCATTTTTTATTAAATATATTTTTTAACCAGACCTATGATTTCTTGTCATTTCCTGCTTGTGTTTCTTGTAGGTGTATTCTAGCTTATTTGTCTTTTAAATTTTGTCCCTTTATCTTCAACAGTGGGAATGCAATTTCTGGGCAAAGGGAGGTAACAGTCTCTACTTCTCAAAAAGAATGATGTTGTGTGTGTGATACCTAATCTTTTGTCTAGAGAAGGTTTGTAGTGCATAACTGACACCCAAAATACTCATTTTCATCAGCATGACAGAAATGTGTGTATCCCCAAAAATGGTGTGCTACGTGTTTTATTACAAAGCACTGTGGGTGTCATTTACATAAGCCAAATCCACTATGCACTACAAGTGCACTGCAAAAGTGCCCTGGAAAATACACTTGCAGTGCAAACTGGAATAGCCTTTAGTAAATAACACCCATTGCCCCCCAAATCCTTTACTTTTGCCATAAATAATGCTTTTGTGTTTTTAAATAAGGAAGCCACACATTTTTGAGATGTAAAAATTTTACTTACAACACATTCACAAGTGCCTTTCAAAACTTCTTGGAAAAACTGACAAGATCTTGGTTCTTTCGAACATTGTTTACTAACATTCTGCATTTGTTAAAACCAGGCATGGAGCAAAACATAACAGACTGAACAGAGGAACTTGCAAAGTTCAACTTTCAAAAGTGAAGGCAAGATCAGACATGACTATATGTTCAAAGTGTGTTTGATCTTGCCTTCATCACATGGGGTGTCACCCCTGGAAACTTGAAATTTAGAACATGCACACAATTTGGGTATCAAAATGGGCATTTGATGGTAAAACACATGCCTAGAATGTTCAAATGTGCAATTTACCATCATGGGGATCAATGGACGGGTTTTGGGGGTGCAACCCCTTCACCTCACCCACTTTAGTAGTTAGTAAAGTGGTTGCACCCCCAAAACGTTGTCATTCATCCACCATGATGGGAGCTAGCATATGTTGACACAATGTGTGCATCTTCAAAATTTGCCACAGTTATTAAGTTTAAAATGTTGTCACAAACAGCCACAAATGTGTGATAATTACTTTTTCAGATTTTCCCTAAAACATCAATGATGTTCTTCAATTTTTGTTGAACATCATTGATGTTTTTCTTGATCTCATCTAGATCTCGATTGCACACCATTATCTCCCCGATGAGTACGTGTGCACTTTCAGTGGTAAAGTGCGATTCTTCTTCCACAACATCCACATCACCTAAAAGCACAAAAAAAAGAAACAAAATGGCTATTGTAAAAGAGGCAGGCATACATTGATTAGCTTACCAGTAGCTGTGTGCTCCCACACTCTCCTGTTGTGGTGACAAGTTCTCCAAGTTCGATGATCTCTCCTTCCTCCTCCTCCTCCTCTGCTTCTCGTATTTCCCCTTCTTTGGGAGGTGTGGGTTTCCTGGTGTCCTCAGATGTCCCGAGTCTTCGCTCCCCTATGAGAATGTACAAAAGGAAGATTTAGCACAACAATCTATTGAGGGCATAAATAGGAAATGTCAAACATTGCTTGGAAGTGAGGGACAATAGTTGTTTGTGGCCAGGTTCAAATGACAACAACATTAATGTAGTCACTTTGTAAAGGTGCTAAACTTACTACCTTTTTGGTTGAAGTTTGTCAGATGGAGATACCCCTATAGTATCCACTGGAGCACATGTGTGGAACAGCATAGTAAAAAGGGGGTTTGGGTGCCCCAGCACTAGTGCTCTAGAGTCCAGATGGGTAAACAGCTACTAAGTGACCTCTCCTTTACATTGAAGAAATTTGCTTTACATTCTTGATGACATCTCTATTGAAAACAAACTTCCTTTCACTAAAAACTTCACCAAACCTCGTATTATAAGTGGTTGAACGATCGAGGTTGAGTACGATCGAATGGACACACACGAACATGACAGTGGCAGAAAGATCGAGGTTGAGTACGATCGAATGCACAGACGAACATGAAAGTGGCCATTTTCAAATGTACAACATTGAAAAAATAAAACCACATGGAGCAGTATGCAAGCAATAAAAAAAAACACAAAACACGACAACTACTTACTTTTTTGAAGAACTCGCTTGATCTTTCTGTACTGATCGGGCTCCCTCAGTTTCAGGTCTGACCAGCGTTTCCTCAGTTGTTCCTTGGATCGTTGTACCCCAAAATTATTGTACAGCCTCCTCACAACTTTAGACATGATCTTGACCTTTCTGACATTTGGGTTGAGGTAAGGCCCATACTTCCCATCATAGTCGCTCCTCTTCAATATGTCCACCATCTCATCTCCAACATTTCTCCAAAAGACATATTGGAGGCCTTAAATTTAAGCCTCCAGGATTGGGACGTTTCTGCCTCCGGCTTTTCCTCGTCCTCCTCGTTGCTGTAATATTTAGGGCGCATCTGCTGTGTCCCCGCCATGTGCTCTCCCCACTGCGCCGTAAAGAGAAGGGGTGGGGAATAGACGAGAAAGATCGTCAGGGGCGGAGTTTCACGCATGCGCACTGTATATAAAACGTCACACGCCTGTGTCGTAGCGACGATCTGTGAGCCGAGGGGAGAGAAAGCTGAAGCACGAGACGATCGCTAGAACGAAGGTACAATTTGAACTTGGTACATAACTAGCCTAGACTGATTAGACCTTGAGGCTTATTTATGGAGAAGATTAGGAGAGTTTAGCCTGACATTATTTATAGTGTTTGGTGTGGTGTTGTGTCTTGAGAAAATGGAGGGGTTCAATGATGTGAGTTTTCTCCCCCTCTTCATTAAGAGGTATCGGGAATTGACCCTTTTATGGCAGGCAAAACACCTCGATTACAGCAACAAACCAAAGAGGTACGCAGCGATGAAGAAACTTCTTGAATTTGTAAAGCCAAGGATGCCCACGGCAACCGTTGACAAGTTAAGAATAAAAATTGGCAGCCTGAGGAGTACCTATTTCAGGGAGTGCAATAAGGTCCTGAAGTCCCAAGCATCTGGAGCTGCAGCAGATCAGGTCCATGTCCCCAAGCTCTGGTACTAGGACAGGCTCCATTTTCTCAAAGACCAGGCTGATGTCAGGGAGCCACTCTGGACTCTTCCTTCCACGCGTCCTTCCACGCATGCCACCCCTGATGAGGCTTCCGAGGAGCAACCTGGGCCTTCCAGTCTGGAAGAGGTGGAGGAGCCCAGCTTGAGCCAGGTATAGTAGTTTTGTACCCATTTTTGTGAAAAATGAATGATGTTCATTTAATTCAGGATCCCCAATTGCTTAGTTCCTAACGTGTTTGACATATCAACGGACAGTAGTGTTGGAGACATATGGGGCAAGAATATAAACTGCAGGGCTGAGAATTGTATGGTTTTCTATTTGTAAACATTTTGCCACAGTCAATAGATGAAAATTGTGTGTGTTTGATGAACAAATAACTCAAACTATGTCCCTTTTTCATACACAGGAAGACCTCAGCCAGGAGGTGGCTGTGGAATGTGGCAGTCAGGAGGAGGCAGGGGTTAGTGGCAGCCAAGAGGTGGGTAGTGACAGCCAAGAGGTGGGTAGGCCTAGGAGCCTGAAAGTCTCCCAAGTCCCTCCCCTCCGCCTTCCCTACAAAAGGGCGAGAAGGGTGGGGGAGGTTGGGGAGTCAGCGCTCCGGCTGATAAGAGAGGCTTCAGCCTCACTACATGCCACACTTACCTACGAGGAGGCCTTTGGCTCCTTGGTTGCCACTAAAATGAAGGATATGGAGGCGGGGCAACGCAGCATGTGTGAGGAGGTCATCCTCAAGGTACTAAATAAGGGGATAGCTGGGGGGATGACCCCAATCACACATGTTTGCAATAGTGACCATGCTCCGCCTCCTCCTCCTCCTTCTGCCACACCACCAGCACCACAGCCACAGCGTGCAAGGAAGCGTGGAAGGAAGACCTGAGAGTGACGACCTGGATTCAGTTGAGAGTGACGACCTGGATTCAGTCTGGTCTGAGAGAAGATGGAGCCTCTCGTATGACCAGATCCTGGGGACCTAGATGGCATCTGCTGCAGTTCCGGGTGTTTTGGACTTCAGGACCAGCTAGCACTCCCTTATTATTAAGATACGTACTCCTCAGGCCACCAATTTTTGAAGCTTAAAAAATGATGTTTGCCGTGGGGGTCCAAGGCTTTGCTAATTCCCCAAGTTTCTCCATCGCTGCATTCCTCTTTGGTTTGTTGCTGAGACCTAAATAAAGGTATTTTTGAGTTCAAAAAATCATTGCCTATGTGTTTTACTTTTCTACAATGACAGTTTATTTGTGAGTAGGCAGGTACATTTCACAAATCATAAAGTCTAATTAACAAGGGGCACCAACAACAAACAACCTCCTAGTAAATTTAGGCAACAAATACAAATGTTAATAATCTTGTTTTGCTAAGTTGAGACACACAACCCCCCTCAAAAATCCCCCCAAAAAATCAAGGAAATATGTATACAAAAAAAAATAAAGAAATGACAAATCCTCCAAAAAATATAACAAACATTCTTTTACGATCTGACGAAAAAAAAACATCTAGCCAATAAATCCTGAAAAAGAATAAATAAATAAGTTTGTGAGAAGTGAGTGTGAATAGGAGCAGCTAAAACACGTCATTCTTCTTGCATTGTAAAGAAAAAGAGAATGCGCTGCATTAAAGACATTTTAACATTGCAGCGTGACGAATGTGCTGTGTCGATTAGGAACGGTAGTTTTACCTGACCGAGCGCTTCCGTCACAGAATTTCTTCTGAGCATGCGTGGCACTTTGTCCGTCGGACTAGGCTACACATGATCGGAATTGGTGTGATCGGACTTTGTTGTCGGAAAATTTGAGAGCAGGAGATAAAACTTTGTCCGTTGGAAAATCCGATGGAAAATGTCCGATGGTGCCTACACACGGTCGGAATTTCCGACAACATTGTCCGATAGGACATATTCCATCGGAAAATCTGACCGTGTGTACGGGGCTTTAGAAAGCCTGAAGGTGGTGCTTGGTTTTCGGGGTCCTGTACATGGCTATGCTCCCAAAAAGTCTCACACATGAGGTATCCCCATACTCAGGAGAAGCAACAGAATGTATTCTGGGTAGGGATGAGCTGAACACCCCCCCGTTCGGCTCACACCAGAACCCGCGAACGGACCTAAAGTCTGTGCGAGCATTAGAACCCTATTAGTTATAATGGATGAGAACGTTCAAAATCAAAAGTGCTCATTTTAAAGGCTAATATGCATGTTAATGTCATAAAAAGTGGTTGGGGACCTGGGTCCTGCCCCAGGGGACATGTTTCAATGCACATTTTTTTTTTAAAAACGGCCATTTTTTCAGGAGCAGTGATTTTAATAATGCTTAAATTGAAACAATAAAAGTGTAATATTCCTTTAAAATTCGTACCTGGGGGGTGTCTATAGTATGCCTGTGAAGGGGCGCATGTTTCCTGTACTTAGAACTGTCCCTGCAAAAAGTGTAATTTTTGCAGGAAAAAAAGCTAATTAAAATCACTTGCGGCTAATGTATTGACGGCTCCCGTAACACAGGGACAGTCATTCATTGAAAGCCATTCATAAAAAAAAAGTAATTGATAAAAAATTTAAAAAATTAAAAAAAAAAAGCGTGGGGGTCCCCCCAAATTCAATAACCAGGCCCTTCAGGTCTGCTATGGATATTAAGGGGGACCCCAGCCCAAAAAAAAATAAAAATGGCGTGGGGTACCCCTCAAAATCCATACCAGACCCTTGAGGTCTGGGATGGATTTTAAGGGGAACCCTAGCCAAAAAAAATGGCATGGAGTCCCCCTCAAAATCCATACCAGACCCTTATCCGAGCACGCAACCTGGCAGGCGCCCCCCCTCCTGAGCCGTACCAGGCCACATGCCCTCAAAATTGGGAGGATGCTTTGGGGGTCTGAGACCCCCAAAGCACCTTGTCCCCATGTTGATGAGGACAAGGGCCTCTTCCCCACAACCCTGGCCATTGGTTGTGGGGGTCTGCGGGCGGGGGGCTTATCGGAATCTGGAAGTCCCCTTTAACAAGGGGACCCCCAGATCCCGGCCCCCCCGGTGTGAAATGGTAAGGGGGTACCAAAGTACCCCTACCATTTCACCAAAAAAGTGTCAAAAATGGTAAAAATGACAGGAGACAGTCTTTGACAATTCCTTTAATAAAATCTTCTTTCTTCTTTCTTCTGGTCTTCCTTTCTTCATTCTTCGGTTTCTTCATCTTCTCCTTCCGGCATCTTCTTCCATCTTCTTCTTCCATCTTCTTCTTCCTCCAATCTGCTTCTTCTTGCGCTGGTCTTCTCGTCCTTCTTGTCCGGCATCTTCTTCCATGGTGTCGGCGTCTGTTCTTCTGTCGGGCCGCTCCTCGCAATGGGAGGCTCCCGCTGTGTGAGGCTTCGCTCCGTCTGAGGGGGTGGGGTCACCAGGTGCCCTCCGTTATAAAAGACCTGTCAGACGGAAGGAGAAGATGAAGAAACCGAAGGATGAAGAAAGGAAGACCAGAAGAAAGAAGATTTTAATAAAGGAATTGTCAAAGACCGTCTCCTGTCATTTTTACCATTTTTGACACTTTTTTGGTGAAATGGTAGGGGTACTTTTGTACCCCCTTACCATTTCACACAAGGGGGGGGCGGGATCTGGGGGTCCCCTTGTTAAAGGGGGCTTCCAGATTCCGATAAGCCCCCCGCCCGCAGACCCCCACAACCAATGGCCAGGGTTGTGGGGAAGAGGCCCTTGTCCTCATCAACATGGGGACAAGGTTCTTTGGGGGTCTCAGACCCCCAAAGCATCCTCCCAATGTTGAGGGCATGTGGCCTGGTACGGTTCAGGAGGGAGGGGGGCGCTCTCGTCCCCCCTCTTTTCCTGCGGCCTGCCAGGTTGCGTGCTCGATAAGGGTCTGGTATGGATTTTGAGGGGGACCCCACGCCATTTTTTTTGGCTGGGGTTCCCCTTAAAATCCATCCCAGACCTCAAGGGTCTGGTATGGATTTTGAGGGGGACCCCACGCCATTTTTTTTGGCTGGGGTCCCCTTTCATATCCATAGCAGACCTGAAGGGCCTGGTTATTGATTTTTGGGGGACCCCCCTCGCTTTTTTTTTTTTTTTTTATCAATTTTTTTTTTATGAATGGCTTTCAATGAATGACTGTTCTTTGTGTTATGGGAGCCGTCAATACATTAGCCGCGAGTCATTTTAAATAGCTTTTTTTCCTGAAAAAATTACACTTTTTGCAGGGACAGTTCTAAGCACAGGAAACATGCCCCCCTTCACAGGCATACTATAGACACCCCCCAGATGTGATACTGCAATGCTGTACTAACAGCACGCACACACAAATCATCCCTAGAATCATAGCACATAATGTCAGCAGTCAGCAGCACATAACACAACGCTGACACTGACAACACAACACAATATGCGAGGCCGCCGCGGCGGCCTTTTATACTGTGGGGCGTGTACTAAACCCCCTGAGCTATGATTGGCCACAGGCATCCTGCCTGTGTCCAATTATTGCTCTCCCCGCCGCTGGCTCTTTGATTGGCCAAGCATGCGGGTCACAGTGCATGCTTGGCCAATCATCAGCCAGCAATGCACTGCAACTGGCGCAGTGCATTGCGGGCCGCTCGCATCACACGAATTTGATGCGAGCGGCCCAAATAGTTCTGGGCTCGCCGAGCGGGCGAACGCCCGATGTTGGATTCGAACATGGGTTCGAATCGAACACCGGGCCCATCCCTAATTCTGGGTTGTAATTCCACATATAACCATGGCACGTGTGAGCAATATATCATTTAGTGACAACTTTGTGTAATGTTTTTTTGTTTTTTTTGTAATTTTCCAAGCTCTGCATGGTTTGAGATTACCAGGTCCAACAGAGCTTCATTCCTAGTTGGAACCTCAATAAACTGGACCATAAAAATGTCCTTTAATAAGTTTATACATTTTTGCCCTTTGACTGTCCCAGCAGTGCCATTACTCCACTCAATTTCTGGGTAGTTAAAATCCCCCATTATTATCACCATCCCAGCCCTTGCAGCCCTTTCCATCTGTGCAAGGAGCTGAGTCTCCACCTCCTCGTTAACACTGGGTGGTCCATAACAAACTCCAATGATTAACTTTGAACTACACACATCTATATGCAGTTCCACCCATAATGCTTCAGACTCATCACACTCTCCATCAACCAGGTCCTCTTTCATGCTTGTTTTGAGATCACTTCTCACATAGAGACAGACCCCACCACCTTTCCTTTTTACCCTGTCTCTCCGAAAGAGTGCATAGCCAGGAATATTAATAGCCCAGTCAGGTGAAGATTGAAGCCAAGTTTCAGTAATACCGATTACATCATAGCTCTCCTCATGCACCAGAGCTTCCAACACACCTATTTTGCTTGGCAGACTTCTGGCATTGGTGAACAAACACTTTAATGCATTACTACATTTTGCTCTGGTGTTTTTCATATCATTTTTAGTAGTATAAATCACATTATAGTTTCCAATAGCTGTTTGCAACATGGGAACTTTCTTGTCACCTGCCATAACCCCCCCCATCTATCCTGTAGTCCTGGACTCTGAACTCTCCTTCAAGCAACACATCCAATCACTGTCAAAATCCTGCCGCCTCCATCTCCGTAACATCGCCAAAATACGCCCCTTTCTTACCAATGACACAACAAAGCTCTTAATTCACTCCCTGGTCATCTCTCGCCTTGACTACTGCAACTCACTTCTCATTGGCTTACCTCTACATAGTCTATCACCTCTGCAATCCATCATGAATGCTGCTGCCAGACTCATCCACCTTACCAATCGCTCTGTGTCTGCCACTCCTCTCTGTCAATCCCTCCACTGGCTTCCGCTCGGCCAAAGAATTAAATTCAAAATACTAACAACTACGACAAAGCCATCCACAATTTATCCCCCAGCTACATCACTAGCCTAGTCTGTAAATACCAACCTACTCGTTCTCTTTGTTCCTCTCAAGACCTTTTGCTCTCTAGCTCCCTCATCACTTCCTCCCATGCTCGCCTCCAGGACTTTTCCAGAGCCTCTCCAATCCTATGGAATGCCTTACCCCAATCTGTCCGCTTATCTCCTACTTTATTAGCTTTTTAGACGATCCCTGAAAACCCTTCTCTTCAGAGAAGCATATCATACCCACACCTAACAACAACCGTATTTTCATTTTCTCCGTCAGCTCACCCCCCCCCCCCAGTATTACCTTTTGTTCCAATTGACCCTCCCTTCTAGATTGTAAGCTCCAACGAGCAGGGCCCTCTGATCCCTCCTGTATTGATTTGTATTGTAATTGTACTGTCTACCCTTATGTTGTAAAGCGCTGCGCAAACTGTTGGCGCTATATAAATCCTGAATAATAATAATAATAATAATATCCCCATTCTACCCTCCATTAATGTCAGACCCTTAATTAACCTGTCTGCCCGATGTAATTCTAGTTCACCCTCCCCCCTAAATCCTAGTTTAAATACTCCTCCAACCTTCCCATAAACCTCTCCCCCAGCACAGCAGACCCCCTTCCATTCAGGTGCAAACCGTCATTAGCATATAGGTTGCACCCCAATGAAAAGCCGAGTGCTCTAGAAACCCAAATCCCTCCTCCCTACACCAGGTCTTTAGCCATGAATTCAGCTCTCTAATCACCCCCTGCCTTTCCTGTGTTGCACATGGCACAGGCAATATTTCAGAGAATATCACCTTCAACTTGCAGCCTAGTTCTTTAAATTGATTCTTAAGGAGTAGGGATGAGCCGAACACCCCCGGGTGTGGTTCGCACCAGAACCTGCGAACGGACCGAAAGTTTGCGTGAATATTCAAACCCTATTCGTTACTAGACATGTGCACAACAAAAAAATTATTTTTTTTTAGTTTTTTTCGTTTCCGAAAAAAAATTTGTTTATTTTAGTTTCGTTTTTTTTCGTTTCCGTTGATTCGTAACGATTCGTACATTCGAAAGTCGTCGTTGTTCGTATTCGTAACGATTCGTACATTCGTAAGTCGTCGTTGTTCGTATTTGTAACGATTCGTACATTTGTAAGAGTTATTTTTTCGTTGATTCGTTTTTTCGTTAGTTAGTTAGAAATCCGGACGCATTCGTAGTTATTCGTACATTCGTAACATTCGTAACATTCGTAACATTCGTAGATTCGTAATCGGAGCATAATTCATAATTTTATGTAATGTGTATGCTATTATTACATTTTAATAATTTACGAATCTAAAAAAAAAAGTTACGAATCTAAAAAAAAGTTACGAATGTACGAATTTTTTTGTTCAATCCATTCATTACGAATCGAAAAAAAAAAAAAAGTTACGAATCGGAAAAAAAAGTTACGAATCGAAAAAAAAAAGTTACGAATCGAAAAAAAAAGTTACGAATCTACGAATTTTTTTGTTCAATCCATTCGAAGCACGTTAAGCAGCACCATTGTAAGGGACACAGAAAATTACCAATTCAACAAAAAAAAAGTTACGAATGTACGAATTTTTTCGGTCATTTTCGTTGTTCCTTTTTTCATTTTTCGGATTTTCGTTGTTTGGTTTTTCGGATTTTCGTTGCTCTTCGGATTCGTTCGATTCAAACGATTCGTTAATCAGATTCGTACGATTCGAACGATTCGTTATTCGGATTCATTCGATTCGAACGATTCGTTATTCGGATTCGTTCGATTCGAACGATTCGTTCATTCGTACGAAAAACGAAAAAAAAAAACGAAAAAAAACGAAAAACGAAAAAAAATAAACGAATTGAACATGTCATGGTTATATGTGGAGATGCACCCCAAAATACATTTTGCTGCTTCTCCTGAGTATGGGGATACCACATGTGTGGGACTTTTTGGGAGCCTAGCCGCGCACGGGGCCCCGAAACCCAAGCACCACCTTCAGTATTTCTAAGGGTGCAAATTTTTGATTTCACTCCTCACTACCTATCACAGTTTCGAAGGCCATAAAATGCCAAAATAGCACAAACCCCCCCCCCCCCCCCCCCCA
Organism: Lithobates sylvaticus; assembly: GCA_028564925.1. Lineage (NCBI taxonomy): Eukaryota > Metazoa > Chordata > Amphibia > Anura > Ranidae > Lithobates > Lithobates sylvaticus. The sequence goes on from CM053031.1 coordinate 152,452,842, forward strand.
AATGACCCCATTTTGGAAAGTAGACACCCAAGCTATTTGCTGAGAGGCATGTTGAGTCCATGGAATATTTTATATTTTGCCACAAGTTGCGGGAATATTACAAACTTTTTTTTTTTTGCCCAAAGTTGTCACTAAATTATATATTGCCAACACATGCCATGGGCATATGTGGAATTACACCCCAAAATACATTCTGCTGCTTCTCCTGAGTACGGGGATACCACATGTGTGGGACTTTTTGGGAGCCTATCCGCATACGGGACCCCGAAAACCAAGCACCGCCTTCAAGATTTCTAAGGGCATACATTTTTGATTTCACTCCTCACTACCTATCACTACCTATCACAGTTTTGAAGGCCATAAAATGCCAAGATGGCACAAAACCCCCCCAAATGACCCAATTTTGGAAAGTAGACACCCCAAGCTATTTGCTGAGAGGCATGTTAAGCCCATTGAATATTTTTTTTTTTTTAGTCCCAAGTGATTGAATAAAGACAAAAAAAAAATGTATTCAAAAAGTTGTCACTAAATATATATTGCTCACACATGCCATGGTTATATGTGGAATTGCACCCCAAAATACATTTTTCTGCTTCTCCTGAGTACGGGGATACCACATGTGTGGGACATTTTGGCAGCCTAGCCGTGTACGGCACCCCGAAAACCAATCACCGCCTTCAGGATTTCTAAGGGTGCAAATTTTTGATTTCACTCCTCACTACCTATCACAGTTTCAAAGGCCATAAAATGCCAAAATAGCACAAACCCCCCCCCAAATGACCCCATTTTGGAAAGTAGACACCCCAAGCTATTTGTTGGGAGGCATTGTGAGTATTTTACAGCTCTCATGTGTTTTTGAAAATGAAGAAAGTAAAGAAAAATTTTTTTTTTTCTTTTTTTTTTTTTCAAAACTTTGTGACAAAAAGCGAGATCTGCAAAATACTCACCATACCTCTCAGCAAATAGTTTGGGGTGTCTACTTTCCAAAATGGGGTCATTTGGGGGTGGTTTGGGGGTGGTTTGTGCCATCTGGGCATTCCATGGCCTCCGAAACTGTGATTGGCAGTGAGGAGTGAAATAAAAAAATTACACCCTTAGAAAGCCTGAAGGCGGTGCTTGGTTTTTGGGGTCCCGTACGCAGCTAGGCTCCCAAAAAGTCCCACACATGTGGTATCCCCGTACTCAGGAGAAGCAACAGAATGTATTTTGGGGTGTATTACCACATATGCCCATGACATGTTTCAGCAATATATCATTTAGTGACAAACTTTTTTTTTTTTTTTTCATTATTCAATCTCTTGGGACAAAAAAAATAAAAAAATATTTAATGGGCTCAACATTGCTCTCAGCAAATAGCTTGGGGTGTCTACTTTCCAAAATGGGGTCATTTGGGGGGGGGGGGGGGGGGGGTTGAACTGTCCTGGCATTTTATGCACAACATTTAGAAGCCTATGTCACACGTCACCCACTCTTCTAACCACTTGAAGACAAAGCCCTTTCTGACACTTTTTGTTTACATGAAAACATATTTTTTTTGCAAGACAATTACGTTGAACCCCCAAACACTATATATATTGTTAAAGCAAAGGCCCTACAGATTAAAATGGTGGGTGTTGCATTTTTTTTTCCACACAGTATTTGCGCAGCGATATTTCAAACGCATTTTTTGTGGAAAAAATTCACTTTTTTTTATTTTAATGCACACTATATTGCTCAAATTTTTGATGAAATAAAAAATATGATCTTAGGCCGAGTACATGGATACCAAACACGACATGCTTTAAAATTGCGCACAAACACGCAGTGGCGACAAACTACATACATTTTTAAAAGCCTTTAAAAGCCTTTACAGGTTACCACATTAGATTCATGGAGGAGGTCTACTGCTAAAATTACTGCCCTCGATCTGACCTTCGCGGTGATACCTCACATGCATGGTGCAATTGCTGTTTACACATGACGCCAGAACAACGCTTGTGTTCGCCTTTGCGCAAGAGAAGGGGGGGCAGGGGTGCTTTTTTTTTTTTTTTTCTTTTTTTTTTTTTATTTAGCTATTTTATTTTTAAACTGTTCCTTCCATTTTTTTTCTTAGTTATCATTTTTATTGTTATCGCAGGAAATGTAAATATCCCCTATGATAGCAATAGGCAGTGACAGGTACTCTTTTTTTTGAAAAAATTGGGGTCTATTAGACCCTAGATCTTTCCTCTGCCCTCAAAGCATCTGACCACACCAAGATCGGTGTGATAAAACGCTTTCCCAATTTCCCAATGGCGCGGTTTATATCCGGGAGGGGGGACATTCCCTCCCACTGCTTGTAAAAGCAGTCTAGAGGCTAATTACCCGCTAGAATTGCTTTTACGTGAAAGCCGATCACTGGCTGAAAAGAATGATACCAAGATGATACCTAAACCTGCAGGCATCATTCTGGTATAACCATTCAAAGTCCAGCAAGATACTGGACATATATTGTAATCTTTTTTTTTCATGCAGCCTCTTGGCTGAATGAAAAAAAAGAGATTGATTGGTGGGTATGCCCACCATTAGAATACCTCCCTTCATCCACCCACTTCTATTGATGGGCATACATGCACCATTTATATATGCCGAAGCATGGGGGCATCCTCCCGCAAAAAAGTTATGCCACGTACACATGGTCCGACTTTTCCACGGGCAAGCCTCTGTCGGAATTTCGACCGTATGTACGTGGCATTAGGAGCAAATCGCTCCTCCGCCCCTGCTGCCCCCATGCTTCGGCATATATGCTCATTTTTTTAACTGTGGTGGTGAAATCACCTCCTACAGCGTTGGAGTCGCGGCTTTATGTATCGTGGGAGCAAACGCTGTGACTGTCAAGATAAATAAATCCGCGCTGCAACTGAATGGCGCACCTGAAAACAAAAAAATGGTTAACATTAAAACAGTAAACAAAATTACATACCTGAAAAGCAAGCATGATAAAACATAATAAAACATTGCAGAATAGAATAGAGTAAAAAAGAGCAACAATAGAGAGAGAATAGAGAGAGAGAGAGAACAATAAAACGACAACTGTTTTTGTTTTTTTTATTTTATATTTTTTTGGGTTTTTTTTATTTTTTTTTTGTACTTTTTTTTTATTTTTATTTTTTACCCTTTTTTTTAAACTATAACTATAATTTTAACTGTAACGGTCAGGTCTCAAAATGCGATGGCATTCTTGAGACCCTGTAACTATAATTTTAACTAACGGTCGGGTCTCAAAATGCGATGGCATTCTTGAGACCCTGTGAAAGTGTATCCTAGCCTGTGAAATGCTGTACCCTACGCTAAATCTTCACTAGTGAGTGGTAGCGTTCAAAACATTCACCAATGCAGAGACCAGGATTGTCAGGACAGCGTGGACAATAATAACGGGTGTCACGCCTACATCCGCACTTGGTACAGACACGACATCTTTTTTGGGGGGCTCGTTGGGTAGGGGTACTCGGGAGGACATAAGAATAATGCCTCTCATGCAGCCGGCTTACTGCATTTGGTAGGGAATGGTGAGGTGCAGAACCGTCTGGATACAGAAGGTCTGTGAGAACCTCTTCCTGGAATTCAAGGAAGGGTAAAGTCCCGCCTGAAGCTCCGTATAGCACATGAGCATTCAGAAAAGCCAATTGGAACAAATAAATAGACACTTTTTTGTACCAGCGTCTAGCCTTACGGGCAACTAGGTACGGCGCCAACAACTGGTCGTTGAGGTCCACCCCTCCCATATTAAGGTTATACTCGTGGACACAGAAGGGTTTCGTCACAACACCAGCCACCGTACGAATTTGGACTGTCGTGTCTGCATGAAGGGAGGTAAGAACGAAAACATTCTTATTATCCCTCCACTTCACAGCGAGCAAATTATTACACTTGAAGCAGGCTCTCTCCCTCAGCCTAAGAGGGGAATCTACAAGCCGCTGGGGAAAGCCCCGGCGATTAGGTCGCACGGTGCCACATGCTCCAATCTGCTGATCAAACAAATGACTAAACAGTGGCACGCTCGTGTAATAATTGTCCACGTACAAGTGGTACCCCTTTCCGAATAAGGGTGACACCAAGTTCCACACTATCTTGCCAGCACTCCCTATGTAATCTGGACAGTTCTCCGGCTCTACGTAACTATCTTTTCCCTCATAAACCGAAAAGCTCCACGTATAGCCTGTTGCCCTGTCACAGAGCTTGTAGAGCTTGAACCCGTATCTGGCACGCTTGCTGGGAAGGTACTGTTTGAAAGACAAGCGGCCAGAAAACTTAATCAGGGACTCGTCAACGCAGACAACTTGATTGGGAGTAAACAAGGCTGCAAAACGTTGGTTGAAGTAGTTTATGAGGGGCCGAATTTTGTAGAGCCGATCAAATTCAGGGTCTCCACGAGGACGACAGAGTTCATTGTCACTGAAGTGCATGAACCGCAAGATCTGTTCGTATCGTGCCCTGGACATGGAGCGAGAGAACACGGGCATATGGTGGACTGGTGAGGTGGACCAATAAGTCCTCAGAGTCGGAAATGTATGCATGCCCATGTTGAGGGAAAGGCCCAGAAAGGACTTAAATTCGGAAACCGTAATTGGTCTCCAATCTCTGGCAAGGGAAGGCAACTGGGGATTAGCGGCGATGTATTGACCAGCGTATATATTACTTTGGTCCACAATAGATCTATAGAGATCTTCCGTGAAAAACAGCGATAAAAAATCGGATGGCTTAAAATCAGCTGTTTCCACCTGAATATCGGGTTGGCCAGTGAATGGGGGAAGTACGGGTTCTGCAGAAGTGGTGGGCACCCAATCAGGATTGGCGAATTCTGCAGGAAGGACACTATGTGATCGACGGGCCTGCCTTTGTCTTCTTCTTGGTGGCAGCGGGACACTACTTGTGCTTGCCACCTCGCCAGCTTGAACTGCACTTATGGGACTCGCCACGTCACCACGTGATACTGCAGTGCTGGATGTACGTCCAGGGTGTACTAGGCCGCTGGTGCTTGCCAGTTCACCAGAAGGAATAGCGGCGCTAGTACTGCTCTGCTCCATACGAGAGACCTGCGGTTCCTGCACCTCAACAACAGCAGAAGATCGGGATCGGGTACAGCAGGGACCACACCTCTGTCGCCAGAGCTATCTGTCATGGAGCCGCTGTCGTCTACTGGATCGTATTCTGAGCCTGATTCTGACAGATGAGTGACCTCCTCTTCACTATCTGACATACTCAGAAACAAGTAGGCCTGTTCACTAGTGTACTTTCGATTTGCCATTTTGGGCTCTAAATTTAGTAGTACACTAGTGAGATTCACAGGTAAAAAAAGCTCCTAGGCTGTCAGCGACTGAATCAAAACGCTACCAAAAAAACTGTTAGCGATCGCAGGGATCAGGCCTGACTCTGCGAACGCTGCAGTAATGTGTGCTTAGTGTTTTGTAAGTGACAGTGATCGATCGATACTGCACTTGGGTGGGTTGGGCTGGGCTAAGCGGAGGGGGAAAACGCAGGTGCTAGCAGGTATCTGGGCTGATCCCGCTAACAATGCGTTTTTTGGAACCCTAAACTGCTGGGACGCTAGTATAGATCTGATCAGATCAGATATTGATCTGTTCAGATACTATACCACTAAGGGAGGTGTATGCTTTGCGCGTGGGTGTTTGCGGTACTGGCACTAACATGGGGCGACGCAGACCTTATTTGACCCTAAAACCTAATTGATATCACATGCCGGGCGATCAGGGGGTTAAACCGTTATTGGGTAATAAATGGCGGGTGCCCTGACAGTATAAAAAACAATTATCACTGGTGAAAGGGTTAACTAGGGGCAATCATGGGGTTAAAACCTTTATTAGGTAATATATGGGGGTACCTGACGCTATATAAAAACCTGACGGAGAACCTAAATAACTAAATAACTAACTGGCTAACCAGCGTCACCAGTGACACTTATACGGTGATCACTGGTGAAAGAGTTAACACTAGGGGCAATCAAGGGGTTAAAACCTTTATTTAGGTTGTAATATGGGGGTATCTGACCTATAAACCTATTTATAAACCTATATAAACCTGGCGGTTAAACTAAAAAAAAACTGGCTACCTAGCGGCACCAGTGACACTAATGCAGCGATCAGAAAAACGATCGCTTAGTGACACTGGCAAAAGGGGGTGAAAGGGTTACCTGGGGGGCAATCAAGGGGTTAAACCTTTATTAGGGGGGGGGGGGGGGTAGGGGGCTACCTTGGACCTAAAGGGGCCTAAAACTAACTGCCCTGACATTTATTTCAGTCACAACTGACACTAAATGCAGTGATCAGTAAATAAATGATCACTGCAATCAGTGACACTGTGACTGGGGGGCAGGGGGTGATCTGGGGGGTTATCAGGCGGTGACAGGGGGGTGAAATGTGTGCCTATGTGTGCCTGGTGTCAGTGTAGTGTTTTTACGCACTAACCTGATGTCTTCTCAGCTCGGCGTCCCGGTCAGAATGACCGGCACGAGGAGCGTGACATCACTTCCTCTTGCCTGTGTTTACAATACGCAGGCAAGGGAAGCATCTGATTCGCCAGGAGCGATCGCGAGGGGGTGGCCAGAAACCACTGTCCGTCCCCTCGTCCCGGATCGCTCCTGAAGCAATGCCGACCATCCCCGCCGGCGGAGGGTGGTCTGATCGGCCCCCCAACCGATGGAAGAATGGCACGTACAGGTACATGGTTTTGCCTGTACGTGCCATTCTGCTGACGTATATGTACATGGGGCGGTCGGCAAGTGGTTAAAGCGGGATTCCACCCTAAAGTGGAACTCCCGCTTTTCGGAACCCTCCCCCCTTCCGGTGTCACATTTGGCACCTTTCAGGGGGGAGGGGGGTGCAGATACCTGTCTAAGACAGGTATCGGCACCCACTTCCGGCATAAACTCCCGTGGGAGTTTACGCAAGTTCCTGTCCCGGCGCGCTGTCTGCCGGGACACACACGTGTCCTGGCAGACAGCGCTGAAGATTCTCATTGCGCCGCGCGACTCGCGCATGCGCAGTAGGGATTCGGGAAGTGAAGCCACTTCCTGATTCCCTCACCGAGAATGGCGCCAGCTACAGCAGAGAGCCGAGCGAGCGATCGGCCTCTGCTGTCGACACCGCTGGAACCAGGGACAGGTAAGTGTCCATTTTTTTAAAGTCAGCAGCTGCAGTATTTGTAGCTGCTGGCTTTTACATTTTTTTTGTTCAGTACAGTCCCGCTTTAATGTCATGTCTTGTCCTGGCAATATGGATGAAAATCTTTGAGAAAAATGGCATGGCTACACCATCATCCCCCCCCCACCCCAGCCCCTTTGGGTCTTGTATGGATATTAAGGGGAACCCTGCACAGGGACTGTAGGTTTGTTCTTAAGTAGAATCTGAACAGGTACATTTTTAAGTGTAGCTCCATCCAAAAAAATTTATTTTTAAGCTTTTTGAAGAACATAGGAAAGGGTTATCACCCCTGTAACATTTGTTTTGCTGTCTGTGCATCTATTCAGAACATTTCAAAAAAAAAAATTGGGCCTTTGGTGGTGGTGGACAGTGTTGCCACAACACTGTAAGCCCACACAGTAAAGCCCCATACACACGGTCGGACAATCCGCGGACCAGGTCCGTCGGACCATGTCCGTCATACTTTGTCCGATGTTGGTTTTGCGTACACACAGTCGGACAAAGTTGTCGGAAAATCCGATCATTCTGAACGCGGTGACGTTTGTTGCCTACGACGGGACTACGTAGAGGCTAGTAGCCAATAGCTTTGGTCTTGTAATGTGATCTGAGCATGCGTAGCACTTTGTCCGGTCGGACAACCGTACACACGATCGGATTTGGTGTGATCGGACCGTGTTGACGGCAAATCTTTCCAGCAGGAGATAAGACTTTGTCCGTCGGTCAAACCGACGAACACTGTCCGATGGTGCATACACACGGTCTGATTTTTCAACAACCTTGTCCGATCGGACAGAATCCATGAAAAAGTCCGACCGTGTGTATGGGGCTTTACTCTTGGTGGGCACATGAATGGGCCCTGCTGAGAATTATTAGATCAAGATTTGTAATTACACGCCCCTGTTAAACAGGTGCTGAAAAATTGGGCTTTTGGTGGTGGTGGTGGACGGTGTTGCCACAAGACAGTAAGCCCTCACAGTTACTCTTGGTGGGCGCAGGAATGGGCCCTGCTGTGAACTATTAGATCAAGATTTGTAATTACACGCCCCTGTTAAACAGGGGCTGAAAAATTGTGCCTTAGGCACTGGTGCTGGTGCCACAACACTGCAACCCCTCACAGATACTGTACTTGGAGCACAGAAGTCATACCTGTTGCGAAGCATTGCTTAAAAAATTGTAATTACACGCCCCTGTTAAACAGGGGCTGAAAAATCGTGCCTTAGGCAGTGGTGCTGGTGCCACAACACTGCAACCCCTCACTGATGCTGTACTTGGAGCACAGCAGTCATACCTGTTGCGAAGCACTGCTTAAAAAATTGTAATTACACGCCCCTGTTAAACAGGGGCTGACAAATTGGGCATTAGGCACTGGTGCTAGTGCCACAACACTGCAACCCCTTACAGATACTGTACTTGGAGCACAGCAGTCATACCTGTTGCGAAGCATTGCTTAAAAAATTGTAATTACACGCCCCTGTTAAACAGGGGCTGAAAAATTGGGCCTTAGCCACTGGTGTGGTGGCACCCAGAAACAAAAATGTTCTTCCAAGATATCATCAGGATCATTGAGGAGGAAGAGGATAGTCAGTCAACATAACAGGACAGTCACTCAGCATAGGCAGTCTTGAAGGGATGTGACATTATAAATTATTCAGTTATATCAGCTTTAGGTGCCTGGTAGCTGGTGGTGATCCAAGACTGATTCATCTTTATGAAGGTCAGTCGATCAACCGAGTCGGTGGACAGGCGCACCCTGTGATCGGTGACAAAGCCTCCAGCAGCACTGAATGTGCTTTCGGAAAGAACGCTGGATGTAGGACAGGCCAGTAGCTCAATTGCATACTGTGCAAGCTCTGGCCAGTGATCCATCCTCAAGACCCAGTAAGCCAGAGGATTTTCGGTGGGAAAGGTGTCCAAGTCTGACCTTGCCCCTAGGTATTCGTGCACCATGTATATCAGACGCTGGCGATGGTTGCTGGAACCGATCATACCTTGGGGCTGCGGACTAAAAAATTGTCTGAACGCATCGGTCAGACGTCCACCTTCCCCACCGCTTCTTCTGCTACTGACCGAAGCCTCAGCAACTCGTCGCCCAGGACTAGGAGTTTGTAACCTCCCAGTCTCTGGTAACGCATTGCACAGACCTTTCTGCAAGGCCTCCCTGAGATGTCTCATCCTCTGCTCCCTCTGCGACAGCAATATAAGGTCCGCAACCTTACCCTTGTACCGTGGATCAAGGAGAGTGGCCAACCAGTAATGGTCCCTCTCCTTGATCCGAAGAATACGAGGATCCTTCCGCAGGCTTTGCAGGATCAAGGAGGCCATGCAACGCAGGTTAGCTGAGGCATTCGGTCCAGAGTCTTCTGGGTCACTGAGGACAACATGATCCGCAGCCATCTCCTCCCAGCCACCTACAAGTCCACTGGTTTGTTGGGACTGTAAATCATCCCTAAAAGACTGCTGCTGCTGATGCTGAGTGCCAGGCTCCACCTCCATGCTGACACAATCCTCCTCCTCCTCCTCCTCTTCCTGTGTGATGGGTGGGAAAGAAGGAACACTGTCTGGATAAAGGGGGCCTTGAGAGGCAAGGAAGTCCTCCTCCTCTGCCTCAAGTGCCCTGTCCATTATCCCATGCAGTGTATGCTCCAACAGGTGGACAAGAGGTAGAGTGTCACTGATGCATGCACTGTCACTACTCACCATCCTCGTGGCCTCCACAAATGGTGACAGGATAGTGCATGCATCCCTGATCATGCTCTACTGGCGTGGGGAAAAAAATCCAAGCTCCCCTGACCCTGTCCTGGTGCCTGTCCTGGTAGTCGCACAGGTACTCATTGATGGCCCTCTGCTGCATGTGCAGTTGCTGCAGCATGGCCAACGTTGAGTTCCACCTGGTGGGCATGTCACATATAAGGTGATTCTTGGGCAGGTTCAACTCCTTTTGCAGCTCAGCCAGCCAAGCACTGGCATTATATGATCGGCGGAAATGCACACAGATTTTCCTGGTCTGCCTCAAGACATCCTGTAAGCCTGGGTACCTGCCCAAGAACCGCTGCACCACCAGGTTAAGGATGTGAGCCATACAGGGCACATGGGTCAGCTGTCCCTGTCGCAGGGCGGAGAGGAGGTTGGTGCCATTGTCACAAACCACCATTCCTGGCTTAAGCTGGCGTGGCGTCAACCACCTCTCGGCCTGCCCCTGCAAAGCTGACAGAACCTCTGCCCCAGTGTGGCTCCTGTCCCCCAAACACACCAGCGCAAGCACGGCATGGCTTCTTTTTGCCTGCGTACTTGCGTAGCCCCTTGGACGCCTACGGAGTACCGTTGGTTCCGAGGACAGAGCACTCGAAGAGGCCATGGAGGAACAAGAAGAGGATGGGGTGGAGGAGAGAGGTGTGTCACAACCAGTAGTAGCATTTTGGAGGCGTGGTGGCGGAACAACCTCCAACACTACTGCACCTTGTCCTGCATCCTTCCCAGCTGCCAAAAGAGTGACCCAATGGGCCCTGAAAGACAGGTAACGTCCCTCTCCATGCCTGCTGGACCATGAGTCAGCGGTAATATGCACCTTACCGTTGACCGCCCTGTCCAGCGAGGCATGGACATTGCCTTCCACATGCCAGTAGAGAGCCGGAATCGCCTTCCGTGAGAAAAAGTGGCGTTTGGGAACCTGCCACTGAGGAACCGCACATTGAACAAACTCACGGAAGGGGGCCGAGTCTACCAACTGAAAAGGCAGCAGTTGAAGTGCTAGCAATTTAGCCAAGCTAGCATTCAACCGCTGGGCATGTGGATGGCTGGGAGTAAACTTCTTTCGACGGTCCATCAGCTGGGGCAGGGAAATTTGCCTGCTACAATCGGACATTGGTGTACTGCTAGCAGAGTGCCCGCAAGTACTTGGCTGTGACACACCTAATTCTACACCTTCATTACTCTTAGTGCAGCTTTCAGAGAGGACTGAAGGTATAGTGGGGTTGGAGATCCCAGATGATGAGGAGCAAGGAGAGGTCCGCTTTGTTCTTTGGTGTGGGTCTTTAATGTGCGCTTGCCAACGAGCTGCATGGCAGGTTGACATATGTCTGGTCATGCTTGCGGTGCCCAAGCGGCTGATGTTTTGGGCACGCGAGATACGCTTGAGACATATGTTGCAAATAGCAGTGGTGCGATCTGATGCACTCGTCTCAAAAAAGGCCCACACCAAAGAACTTTTGGAATAACGTGCAGAGGCAGCGCCCTGCACAGGCGGAGCTCTGCGGTGTGATTCAGTTGGTGTGCTGGCCTCAAGCTGGCCCCCGGAGGGCATCCTGCCTCGTTGGACATGTGCCGCCTCCTCCTCCTCCTCTCTTCCTTCAGGCACCCACGTGGAGTCAGTGACCTCATCATCCCCTCCCTCTTCACCACTGGAGAAAACCTGGCAGTAAGCTGCAGCTGGTGGAATATGACTGCCAGATTGCTGTCCTTGAGCATCCCCTCTCTCTGCACTCACGCTACTGCCTTCCTCTAGCTGGGTATCATCATCCGAGCCTTCAAAACGCTGGGCATCCTCCTGGAACATGTACCCAACACTGTTCTCAAACAGTTCGGGGGACTCCTCAGGAGGACATGGTGGGTCTAGGGAAGAGGTGCCTGATGATGCCATTGAGTACGCGTTGGTAGCTACTTTGCCAGTACCCTGAGCCTGGGTGAGAGAGGATGAGGAGGGCTTGGTCATCCACTCTACCAAGCCTTCGGCATGATGTGGCTCAACATGTCCAGCTGCCAAAAAGAAGGACAAGCGTGTCCCATGGCCACGTGCTGATAACGATGCACCACGTCCACGATCAGCACTGTTGTCTCTAGACACAGAGCCTACTTGCCCTGTTTTCTTGCCTCGGGACTGTCTGCCTCTCCTTGTCGGTCTTCCAGGCATTGTAGTGGGTAGTGTATATTGTGCTGGAGTCACACAGCACACGCACTAAGTCCTGCAGATGGCTGCCTTAGATAACAACAACAGGGCCTTAGGGCAGATAGAGGCTGAGGTGGTTTATTGTGTGCTGTGCTCTACTCACACAGCACACACACACACGCTAGCTCCTGCAAATGCCTGGCTGTCTGCCTTAGATGACAACAACAGGGCCTTAGGGCAGATAGAGGCTGAGGTGGTTTATTGTGTGCTGTGCTCTACTCACACAGCACACACACACACACACGCTAGCTCCTGCAAATGCCTGGCTGTCTGCCTTAGATGACAACAACAGGGCCTTAGGACAGATAGAGGCTGAGGTGCTTTATTGTGTGCTGTTCTATACGCACACAGCACACACACACACACGCTAACTCCTGCGATGGCTGTCTGGCTGCCTTAGATGACAACAGGGCCTTACGGCAGATACAACCTGAGGTGGGCAGATACAGGCTGAGGTGCTTTATTGTGTGCTGTTCTGTACGCACACAGCACACACACACGCTAACTCCTGCAATGGCTGTCTGGCTGCCTTAGATGACAACAGGGCCTTACGGCAGATACAGCCTGAGGTGGGCAGATACAGGCTGATGTGCTTTATTGTGTGCTGTTCTATACGCACACAGCACACACGCTAACTCCTGCGATGGCTGTCTGGTTGCCTTAGATGACAACAGGGCCTTACGGCAGATAAAGCCTGAGGTGAGCAGATACAGGCTGAGGTGCTTTATTGTGTGCTGTTCTGTACGCACACAGCACACACACACCCACGCTAACTCCTGCGATGGCTGTCTGGCTGCCTTAGATGACAACAGGGCCTTACGGCAGATACAGCCTGAGGTGGGCAGATACAGGCTGAGGTGCTTTATTGTGTGCTGTTCTGTACACACACAGCACACACACACGCTAACTCCTGCGATGGCTGTCTGGCTGCCTTAGATGACAACAGGGCCTTAGGGTAAAGGTGGATTAATGTGAAACTGCGATGCTGTACTAACAGCACGCACACACGCTAACTCCTGCGATGGATGGCTGTCTGGCTGCCTTAGATGTCAACAGGGCCTTAGGGTAAAGGTGGATTAATGTGAAACTGCGATGCTGTACTAACAGCACGCACACACGCTAACTCCTGCGATGGAAGGCTGTCTGGCTGCCTTAGATGACAACAGGGCCTTAGGGTAAAGGTGGATTAATGTGAAACTGTGATGCTGTACTAACAGCACGCACACACGCTAACTCCTGCGATGGATGGCTGTCTGGCTGCCTTAGATGATAACAGGGCCTTAGGGTAAAGGTGGATTAATGTGATACTGCGATGCTGTACTAACAGCACGCACACACTAGACTAATCCCCAGAATCACAGCAGATAATGTCACCACTGAGCAGTCAGCACAGCAGAATGTATAACACAGCAGTGCACTCAGCACAATGAATACAACAGCAGATGCTGTCAGGCTCAGCAATGCAGATGAATCACAGCAGCTAATGTGACTGACACAGTCACTCACTAACGCCGGAACACACTACACTAGGCCGCCAGAGCGGCGGCCTTTTATACTGTGGGGCATGTACTAAACTCCCTGAGCTATAATTGGCCACAGGCATCCTGCCTGTGGCCAATTATTGCTCTCCTCGCTGTTGGCTCTATGATTGGCCAAGCATGCAGGGTCACAGTGCATGCTTGGCCAATCATCAGCCAGCAATGCACTGCGACTGGCGCAGTGCATTGTGGGCCGTTCGCATCACACAAATTTGATGCGAACGGCCCAAATAGTTCTGGGCTCGACGAGCGATCGAACGCCCGATGTTCGATTCGAACATGGGTTCGAATAGAACACCGGGCCCATCCCTATTAAGGAGCCTCCACCTTCCATGTATACTGTTATGACATCCTTGTCGCTTTTGGTTTCTCACATCACAGTAGGGAGGTGGGTACAGATCAGTCAGGACGAGAGGAGGAAAGGAAAGAGAGAGCTGGCCGGTCTTATGATCCCCAGGAGATGCTGTGAAATATGGTAAAGAAGGCATCTGTCATTAGGAGAGATATATTTGAAACAATAAAAGTAATTTTAGCAGCAGGAGGGGAGGGGTTGGGCACTAATACAGGAGCAGACAGGCAGGGAGGGAGGGGGAGAGGACAGAGAAGGACAGAGCAGGACTGCAGATGACGGAGGCAAGTAAACTTACCACAATGTCAGGGCTCAGTAGCCATGATATACTGTGGTCAGTTTATAAGGGGAGAAATTTAGCCAGGCAGGATCAGCCAGGTTTTGTTAGGTGATATGGGGGCCAAATTACACAGCACAAGCACTGTGCTGTATAACATGCTTTAAAGGAACACAATCTTTATTTTTTTGGGTTAACAAACACTTTAAGGAAGCCATCATGTCAATGGCCCAGTCCCAAGATGAAAACTACTTTAATACTGTGCCCATCTTGATGTTCCCAGATCTTTCCCGATATATACTCAACCTACACAGAGTCTTGAAACCTGTCCTGGAGCAACTGAGAGCAAAGGACATTACATACTGCTGGAGATTCCCCTTCAAATTGACAGCTTTGAAGAATGGTCACTCGGCTGTATTCCGTCACCTATGAGACCTTCCCAACTTCTTGGGCACCTTTCGTGTTATGCTCCTGGCTTTCATCTGTTATCAGCTTTGAATTTTTTTCTTTCTTTTTTGCTATTGCTGCAATATGTGGTCTGTTTAGCACTGTTACTTACTCTTTACTTACTCTTAGCTTTGTTTGTTGTGTTTATCTTGCCCCTATAGAGCTTTAATGTACCCCTGATATGTAGCAAACGAGGCAGATCTTTTTGTCCGGTATCTTTTGATATGATGTGGCGGCCTCCCCGCTTCCTGTCCTGTGGGGGGAGTTTGAATTCCCGCTGGGGTCGGGTGCGGTGAGGGCATCCAACATTTCTATGGATGTCATTGTTTTTTCTTTGTATGGCATCCGATGACCCTATTCATTGTTCTGTTGTTTACTTTAGATGATAGTGAGATTTTGTAATAGCCTTACTTGCCCCATGCTTCCTGCATACCTAAGTATAGTGCTTAAGTGTATATAGGCTTTTGCCTACGTACCTTAGATCTAAAATAATAAAGCAATAAAATAAAAATAAAAGAATAGTAAGAATAGAATATCATTTAATAGAATAGAATAAAATAAAATAGAATATGACCGTCTTCTGAAATTCGAATAGAATAAATTTGAATTGAAATAGAATACATTAGAATAGAATACAAAACAATGGAATTCAAAAAGATAGAAAAGAATAGAATAGAAAATAAGAGAATAGAAAAGAATAGAATATAATAGAAAAACAATAAAATAGAATATAATAAAATAGATTATAACCTAACCATCTTTCGAAAATTTTAATTTCAAATAGAATGAAATTGATTAGAAAAGATTAGAATAGGATAGAAAAGAAAATACTAGAATAGAAAATAAGAAAATAGAATAGAATAAAATATAAAGAATATAACCATATTCAGAAACTCAAATTTTGAATAGAATGAATTAGAATAGAAAAGATTAGAATAGAAAATAATAAAAAAGAATAGAATAGAAAAGAATAGAAAAGAATAGAAAAAAATGAATATAGAATGGCATAAAATAGAAAGAATATATCAGTTATATTCTTTCTATTTTATTTTATTTTGTTCTAATTTTCAAATTGTCAGACAGTCAATATCAATAGCCTAATGCAGTGTTTCTCAACTCCAGTCCTCAAGGCACCCCAACAGGTCATGTTTTCAGGCTTTCCATTATTTTGCACAGGTAATTTGATCAGTTTCACTGCCTTAGTAATTACCACAGCTGTTTTATCTGAGGGAAATTCTGAAAACATGACCTGTTGGGGCGCCTTGAGGACTGGAGTTGAGAAACACTGGCCTAATGCAACCACTGCATTTAAATTGAAAATAATTCAAATTGGAAAAACGTTTTCAAATTCAAATACGAAACTAACAAAACTAATTTCAAACTAATTTATTTAAATAATTAATCAAAACAAAACTAAACAATTTTTTTCATCCTGCACATGTCTACTCTTGGCATGTATTAATTCTTATGTTACTGATACAGCTCTCCGTGTCTTGCCCTTGGAATCTATCGGTGAGCTTGGGGCTCCATTTTCTTTTTTGTGTAAATAGTTTTTATTGAAGAATATACAAATTACAAACAGAATACAGTATTACACAGTGTGAGCGAGCTAAACATAGTTAAGTACCATCAGAATTGTTGTAACAGCAAAAATGGCATAGTACTAAGAAACCGTGGCAAACATTACTCAACACTGGTAATTAACCCCTGCTAATGGTGGAAGAGTAAACCTTATAGACACGTAAGATTTAAGAGGGGGTAGGATGGGAGAAAGAGAGAGAGAGAGGGGGGAAGGTAAGAGGGGGAGGGGAGGAGGGGGGGGGAGAGAGAGAGGGTCCGACCTACACCAGACACAGCCCCATCTTTAACATATAAAGCTCAGGGTTGAGATACAAATATCATTAATCTTGTTTGGACCAAGAGGTCCAGATATCCCAGTGTTTGTTGAATGTTTTGGTGCTACCTGACTTGGCTGCTATTAAGGCTTCATAAGCATAATGCGTTCTGGTGTTGGCTATGACCTCTGATACATTCGGAGCATTGTTGTCTTTCCAGTGTCTGGCTATTAGATTTCTGGCAACCAGGAGAATATGAGTGATTACAGTTATAAATTCAGTGGGAAAGTTATCTATTCCTAGATTTAACACAGCCAGACTAGGGCTGAGTTTGGTGAGACAGCCAGTAATACTTGAGATTGTGTGAAAAATAGAGTTCCAGTAGCTAGTCAAGTGCTTACACGCCCAGAACATATGGAGCAGATTACCCACTGCTCCACATCCTCTCCAACATAGCTGAGAACTCAACGCCCCAAATTTGTGTAATCGGTAAGGCGTAAGGTACCATCTGAGAGCTATTTTCTGAGACAGCTCCCAGTGGTTCACGCATTTAGAGGCTTTGTATACCGAGCTCAAGGAGTGTTGCCATTGTGTGTTAGTGAAGGAAGTACCTAATTCGGTTTCCCATTGTTGGTATGGGGGTGATTTTATAAAAAGCATTTTATTCTGAAAGACATTGTAAAACCAGGAAATACCTTTGGGGGGATTAGGTATAGCAGTAAAATAACGCCATATAGCCCTGGGAATGGCAACGTGGCGAGATTTAATTGATCTAAAGAAGTGCGCTATTTGAATATGTTTATATTGGTCAGTAGTTGGTAGATTAAATTTAAGCCTGAGTGAGGCAAAGGGTATTAGCTCCCCATTTTCAAAGAGGTCGTCAACTGTCGTAATCCCTCTGTCACACCAATCCGAAGTATTCAGATTGGGAATCACATGGGATAATGTGTGGAGTGGGAAAACAAGGGGTACAGTGTCAGCCGCATGGGAAGAGGCCTTCCCCAATTCCCTCCAGGCTAACAAGGTCGCCTGGATGGAAAGGGGGAGGCCCCTCAGCAAGAGCTGCTTCCAGGAGTCCACCAGAAGCATTTCTTTTAAGTTGTTTATGGGGTGTAAGGACTGTTTAATACAGCACCAAAGATGGTCAGGAGAGGGATTAAACCATTTAGATAATTGCGTCAGGGAGGCTGCCCTGAAATAATCCTCAATGTCAACCAATCCCATTCCACCTGCCAGTCTGTGTTTAGTTAGTTGAATCTTCGAGCATCTAGGTCTCCTGCCTTTCCATATGTAAGAGGTCATTATAGAGTTAAGGGCTTTGAAGTGTGATTTATGTACTGGGACTGCTAGCGTCCTAAATATGTACAGAATCTGGGGTAAGAGTAGCATCTTGAACGAAGCTAGGCGCCCGGTCCAAGTTAGTTCAGTGCTGGACATTCTTTTAATCTCTTTGGAGAGTTTATCTATTAGTGGTAGATAGTTAGTTGCGGCAAGGTCCTGAAGATTTTTTGTTAATTTTATACCCAAGTAGGTAATATTGTTGTTGCTCCAAACGTAGGGAAAGGACTGTTGAAGTTGGGACCTGACTAAGTGGGGTACACCTAGATCAAGGATGGTTGATTTTTGTACAATTAACTTTGTAGAAGGAGATCTTACTAAAGTCTACAAGAGTGTCGTGGGCATGTTGTAGGGAGTATTCAGGTGAGGTCAAGAAAAGAATTATATCGTCCGCAAACAGACTGATGTTATGAGATCGGCCTTGGATGTTAAATCCAGAAATGTTGGGGTGGGATCAAATTTTTTCCGCCAAGGGTTCAATCATGAGATTGAAAATGAAAGGGGAAATGTCTCGTCCCATTAGTTATGGTAAAGGTATCTGATAATATGTTTGATGTGTAAACTTGGGCACAGGGAGAGGAGTATAAAGCCAAAATAGCAGAGAGTATAGGGCCTGCAAAACCAAACTTCAACAATGTGTGTTTCATATAGCCCCAAGGCACCCTGTCGAACGCCTTCTCCGCATCCAAGGAAAGGAGCAGAGAAGACGTCCGACAGGATTGTGCATATTTCATAATATTCAGAACCCTCCTAGTGGCATCGGAGGCCTGCCTGCCCGGTGTAAAGCCGGACTGGTCAGGCCCGATGAGAGTGGGCAGTACTTGAAGCAATCTATGTGCTATTATTTTTGCATACAGTTTAACATCTGTGTTGAGCAAGGATATCGGTCTGAAGTTAGAGGGAGTCGTGGGATCCTTGCACGGTTTAGGGATGGTCACCACAAATGCCTTTAACATCTCCTGGGGAAAAGAGGCAGAGGACATTGCACCTGTAAATATTTGTTGAATTGGTCGAAGTAGGTTGGATTGAAGTGATTTATAATAATCATTAGGTAGTCCGTCAGGGCCTGGGGACTTACCCAGTGGGAGGTCTTGAATGGCCTTTCTGATCTCAGCTTCTGTAATTGGAGTGTTAAGGGCCTCAAGTTGCACTGGGTTTAGGGATGGGAGATTTATGGACTCTAGGAAGGTTTGTATGTTCTGATCAGTTGGCTGGGGAGTATTTTCATCCTCAGCTAAATTATAGAGCGATGAATAGTAGTTGGCAAAGGAGTTGGCTATATCTTTAGGATTAAACAATTTAGCCTTACTTGTGGGGTGTAAAATATAAGCGATTTTGGCTTTGGATCTAGCTGATTTAAGTCTTTGTGCTAGGTGTTTGCCCGCTCGGTTACCCGAGGAGTAGTGGGATAGGTTTAGATAATGCACGTGTTTATCAAATTGCTGGACAAGGAGAAGCCTGAGATCAAAACGGAGCCTCGAGAGTTTTCGGGCCAGTTGGGGACTCGCATTTGTTTTGTTATAAGTGTCTAAAGTGTTAATTTCTTTGATAAGGAGATCAACTTTCTGGGTCCTCTGCCTTTTCTCCCTTGCACAGACCTGAAGTATCAAACCTCTAATAAACGCCTTATGGGCACACCATACTATATTGGGATCAGACACAGAGGTATTATTAACATCAAAAAAATCTGAGAGGTTTTTTTCCAAGTATTTGACGTGTGAGGGGTTATGAAAAACTCTGGAGTTCGCTCACCAAATGTAGGCAGGGCTCAGTGTGTAACCCTCCACCACTGTGATTGAAACAGGTGCATGGTCTGAAAAGGTAATGTCATGAATGGTGGAGGATGACACAGCCTGCAGGAGTGATTTGTCCACTAAGATCAAGTCGATCCTGGAGTAGGAATTGTGTCTAGCTGAATGGTAGGAGTAATCCCTTTCTTCAGCATGTTGGCACCTCCAGACGCAATATATGTCCTCAGTGTTCAATAAGGGTTGGAGTAAGGGAGGTGTTTTTTTGGCAGAGGAGGTTGTATCCATGGAATGATCAGGAGAAATATTATGGTCTCCACATACAATCAACGAGCCCTTCTTGGCCTGGGAGATTCTGCTATAGAGTCTTCAGAGGAACTTTAATTGATGAGAGTTAGGGGCACAGAGGTTCACAATTGTGAAGGGCTTGTTGTTTAACTCACCAGTGATTATAAGGAACCTGCCCTCTGGGTCAGATATTGAGTCCTGCAGAGTAAAGGACACAGAGTCTCTGATTGCAATGAGAACCCCCTTTTGTTTAGATGTTGCTGATGCTGAAAAAACATGGGGAAAGCTTCTATGACAGAATCTCGGGGAGTCTTTACGTAAGAAATGGGTCTCTTGAAGGCATAATACATCCGCTTGCAGTTTGAGGGGCTCTTTCCAGACCGCAGATCTCTTGGCAGGATGGTTGAGACCGATCACATTGAACGAAACTATTTTAACTGCCATTGGGAGTCAGTAATAAAAGATGAGAGGCATACCTTTGCTTGTCTGGAGGTGACCGGGGTGGCCATCGACTATGGCTGTAGGCACATCTGTGATGTTTTCCGGATTCCGTTGGAAGAAGGATGGCTGTATCATGGTGTCGGCCGGACCAGAGGGGTAAGGGGAGAAGAGGGGTGGAAAGGAGGATTAGGGTAAGTCTGTAAAAAAACAAACAACGTATTATGAGATCACATACGCATTTGAACTTGTGGGCAGAGCTGCTGCCCATAACTCGAAGGGGTGAAAGAAAAAAAGTTCACAACTGAGAACTCCAGGGTTCAGGAACCTTAATCAGGTAAATTTGAATCATGGCTTTTGCTTGGAAGCTTTAGCGTCGTGCTGTTTCTTGTTCTTTTTCTTAGACACCGTCTGCCACTCAAAGCGGGCATCTGAGCGTGGAGGACGGGAGGGTGCCTCAGGAGGGTGCTCGGGTATGATGTCCCATGACTTGAGTAGTGCGAACCCTTTGTCCACGTCAGAGACAGTAGTGGTGTTGCCTTCATAACTGATTGTTAATTTGACCGGATAGCCCCACCTGTAGGGTATGTTGTGGTTGCGCAGCGCTTTCGTTATCGGCAGAAGCGACTTACGCTTTTGCATAGTATACTGGGACAGGTCAGTGAACAGCTGAATGTGCGTGTATCTGTCAGGAGGTTGTTGATTTTTACAGAAGGCTGCCATAAGCTGTTCCTTTGTTTGATAAAAATGTACCCGCATCAGTACATCGCAAGGTATATTGTCAGGCAGGTGGGACGGTTTTGGCAACCTGTGGACACGGTCCACATGGAGGTCAGCGTCGGGTATGGCTGGCAGAAATGTTCTGATCAGGTCTTGCGCAAACTGGTGCAGTTGAGTCGGGGGGATCGTCTCAGGAACCCCCCTAATTTTTACATTATTGCGTCTCGACCTGTCTTCAAGGTCAGCGACCTTTGACCTCAGCCACTCCAATTCCTCATCATGTTCATTATGGGCGTCTATGAGAGTGTTATGGGACTCAGCAAATTCCCCCATCTTCCCCTCAATATGAGATACTCTGTCCCCTACCGCACCCAGCTCTGTTTTAAAACTAGTGACACACTGCATAATGTCTGTATGCATGGAGCTGCGGAGGGAGACCAACATATCTTTCAATGTAGTATCAGAGACAGGCTAACCCGAGGTAGGGAAGGCCGTGAAGGGGTCCACGAGTTCCCTGGTCTCCTCCATACTGTCTTGAAGCATGCGGCCTGTCTGCTGATCCGTCTCAAGCCGTGGTTTCGATTTAGCAGGGCTACGGGAGATAGGGGTTGAGGCACCCGGTGTGCTCTAATCTGGGCTCTGCTGCGACTGAGGGCTAGATGCTGCTGAGCACGGGCTGCCCATGGAGGAAGGAGAGCTGTTCCCGGAGCCGGCGCCATCTTGGGCCTTGTCCCGACCTTTCGGCTGGAAGAAAATTTTCAGTTTATTCACCTGCGTTGTTCCTTTTCGTTTCCGGGCCATCCTGGGGGCTCCTTAGTACCTCCGGACCCGATTGTGGGGTGTTTTAGGCGGCGGTGTCGCTTCTAAAGCCTCCGGTTCCCGAAGCTGGAGCGGAGCTGGGAAGTTAATCGTCCATTCAGTTGCGCGGTAGCCACGTCCCCCGGGGCTCCATTTTCTGATGAGGAGCTTGCTCAGGTTATATCTTCCCTACCAACGCATTAAAGCCCGGGCCCTGATGATTTTTCAAGTCACTTTGAGAACAATTGTCCCCTATCCTCTTGAAATCGTGCAACGCCATCTCAGATCAATACCCGTTCCCACCACAGACGCACAAAGCCCAGGTTACTCTTATTCCCAAGCCAGGGAAGTACTTAATGAATTGTGGTAGCTTTGCCTCCTCAACATCAATGCCAACATTTTTGCGAAACTCATAGCCAACTGTTTACAGCCCTTACTGCCTTCCCTGATTCATGGGGATCAGGTTGGATTTATGGCAGCTCGCAAAGCCAGGGACAACATCTCTTGAGTGCTCAACATCATAGGCCACACCAGATCACACCGATTGCCTCTATGCTTCTTGACCAGCAATGCAGAGACGGAATTTGATTGGGTGAGTTGGTCATTCCTGGAGGCCTCCCTACGTCAGATTGGCCTGGGGGCACTTTACTTCAAAAAATCATGGCGCTCTACAAAAGCCCCTTAACTATGATACGTGCCATTGGTATCCTATCAGAACGCTTTACTATCTCTAATGGCACCCATCAGGGATGTCCACTCCCCCCTTGCTTTATGTTCTTGTCATAATCTGATGAAGGAGCTGTGCATGCTCTTAAACGCATTACCGCCCACCACCTTCACCTGATGTTACATCGGCCACTTGCGTTCCAGCTTGGTTCCATAACCCAGGCCACCTCATCGCATCTTCAGCTAATCACAATGGGACTCTGACAGCTGCAGGACGGCTCTCTCTCTCCCCCAGAAAGACAAGGATTACAGTGATCCGCATAAGAAAAAATGACCCCTTTCTACCTTGTAAGTATTTTCAATCCCATTGTGCCTGTAATAAATCTTTAACCACTGCACTTAGAGGTGCCTTTCTCCTTCCTTTATGACCCTCCAGAGCTGCTTCTTCTCTACAAAGCGCTGCTTTCGGTGCCATCTCTCCACTACAAAGGATCGGATACCCAGCCTCACCAGAGCATCCTTACCTCTCCCTCAGTAATTTCAAGGTTAATGCCTTGAAACCCGAGATACTAAATGTTTCCCTCCCCCGCAATTAGAGGCTAGACTCCAGCGGGAGTTTCCCTTCCAGGTCCGAAATTGTCATATTACTTATTTAGGCATCCGCATTCCAGAAGGCCTTTCAGCTTAAACTACCTTTGCTTGCTAACTGATATAATAACGGATCTAAAGAGATGCCAGCTTTTACGTGTCTCGTGGTTCGGTCGCATTAACATCTTAAAATGATTGTTCTCCCTGTCTTCTTTACACATTCAATTTGATTCCCATTATCCCTCCCAAGAACTTTTTCTCTCAGATTGTTTGGTGTTTGCATCGCCCACGTCTGAGATTAGTGTCTCTCATGACTTATACCACAAAGCAACAATTCTTACCATATTATCTGATTGGTTTTATTGTGGGTCGGCCAAGAGGGGGGGGGGGGTTCAATTGAAGCAAGCCCTTTCCCCTCTGGACTTACAGTAAGTGCCCTCCCCTGGATCACCACACCTGACCTCCTTTTCTTTCTTGCCCCAACACCTCTTGCTCCTCTGGGATAGGGGCATTGTGGCTCAAACCATTGTCAATCTTGGTTTTTAAATTAAGGGATGATGGCGCTGTTCAGGGTAGATGTAGAGAGGGTAGAATAAAATATGCGTATAAATGATAAAAGTGAATATGCGTATGGCTGGTAGATGAATAAATGTAAAGAATATATATATATATATAAAAGGGATGGTCGGTCTGTTCCACTATAACACCAGTGAAATAAATAAAGTATATAAGTGACTATGTGCAATATCTTACAGACACAATATTTAATTAAATGGGTAAGTATGTGTAAACAAATTCATAAAACAAACAAAGCATAAGTGTAAGAAGCCATCAATCCAAAAGGTGACTCAGTGCAATAAAAATATGTGTATATATAAACAAGTAATAAAAAATATATAGTAATATATATATATATATATATATGGGAAAGATATATAAATCTAATGACAGTATTGTTACAGTGCACACTTCAATATAATCTTATAAAAAAAAAAATAGGTAAAAAAAAAAAAGGGAGAAATGACTAAAAAATATATATATGGACAAATGTCACAAGTGAAAAATAATAGTAATGAATAATTGTCCCAAGTGAAAAAATACAGTGGTCAGATATGGTGAAATCCTGTGCTGTCTTGTAGCTCTTAACAACTCTTGTACAAACAGAAGATCCAGGTAGGTGAACAGATAACTGGTACACTGTGACTTTTCATGTGCTCCCCTCCATCCGCCGAGTGCCCCCTAATGTAAATACACTCACCAGAGTGCCTAACCCCTGCAGGGGTAATAGGCATATAAACTCCAGGATATGCAGTGGGAATCCTCCTCTGTGGGGTCGGTCTCCTCGGATAAGCCTCCTCTCCGGGGGTGCCAAGCCTCTTCCACTTTCCAGGAATGGGGGGTAAAACACAGATAATGTCCGTGTATAGAGAAAATATATAACACTGATAGTGTGATATTGCTTAATCAGTGATACATTTTATTCCAAAAAATTGCAGGACAGGAAAAAATGTGGCCATATAGGCTGGTAGAACATGCAATAGATAAACAAATGTACAAATAATATTAAAAGCAGAGCGCGCAGCTGGAGGGCAGAGCGATGACGGCACCGCAAAGCCCCGGTTCAAGCATGCGTTCCACTTGCGGGAGCTCCGAAACCGGAAGCCGCAAAATCGGAAGTGACGTGTTGCGTACCAAGGGTATCGCCTGACGTACGTTTCGTCAATAGGATGTCATCGTTGTCAATCTTTGTTTACGCAATTTCAACTGTCAGTCTTTCTCTGCAGGTTTAAGAAAGATGCCCAAGTAGTACCTGACCTTACCTCCCTGGAACATTTCCTTTCCCAGGACACACCTCCTACCCTCACGGTGTCTCAACTATATGGGATTCTGAGAAAGGGGACCTCTGGAGGGTAACTGGCGTACCCTCCAAAGTGGGAAAAATTTCTAGACACCTCTTTTTCTGATGTGGATGAAATATTCATACCCCTTGAAATTTTGCACATTTTGTTATGTTACAACCAAAAACATAAATGTATTTTATTGTGATTTTATGTGATAGACCAACACAAAGTGGCACATAATTGTGAAGTGGATCAAAAATTATAAATGGTTTTACATTTTTTTTACAAATAAATATGTGAAAAGTGCCCCCTGAGTCAATACTTTGTAGAACCACTTTTCACGGCAATTACAGCTGCAAGTCTTTTTTGGGGATGTCTCTACCAGCTTGCACATCACACTACAACACTGTCTAAGCAGAATGAATAAAAACAAATTCAATTTAAATTTTACTATGACCTATGACAAGGAACATATAGCATTCTTGGATGTTGAGGTCCTTAGGTATAATGATGGTAACCTAGGTAGCAACCTTTATAGGAAACCCACGGCGTGCAATAGCATTTTACATGCATCAAGTTTTCACCCCTAGACATTGGTAAAGTCAATACCTTATAACCAGTACCTACGGTTAAGGCGTAATTGTTCCGATGAGGAGAACTTTAAACCTCAAGCCCAACAACTCCATTAAATACTGGCACATGCTGTCCTCTGATCCCATACTTGGACAACTTGTCCCAGATCGCCCTGCATTTACATTTAAAAGGCCTACATCAATTAGAGACAAACTCATCACTAGTGAATTTAAAGGGGAAGCCCACAAAGATCCATGTAAATACAATGGCACATACATGGACAGTGCCTGTAATTATTGTTGATATATGCACACTGATATAAAAAAAGAATTCTCCCCAACGGTCAAATATTTAGTTTGAGACATTTTGCTAACTGCAAGACCTTCAGGGTCATTTACATGCTACTTTGTGACTGTGGCTGTTTCTATATTGGCAAGACCAAATTGGAGTTTGGAAAACGTGACTATAGGCACATTAGAAGCCTACAAACGTGCAATCTCGAACTGTTCATGGAGGAAAATTTCCCAAAATTAGGTTCCTTGCTTTGGACCATATCCACCCCAGCCCCAGAGGGGGTATTGGAATAAAACCCTCCTCCAAATGGAGCTGCCATGGATACACAATTTAAATGCTATGGTGCCCCCCCCCCCCCCCGGCCTCAATGAGGCTATTAGCTTTAAGCCCTTCTTGGAAGGTTTTTCTTCAGGAGGTATGGATAAATGAAACAAATGTATCAATATACTTGCTGATGATCTCATCCTCTGATAGCTAGTCCATTAGCCCCTGTTGGTGGCATTCTATGGCATTCGCTTTCTATGTCCATAATTCTACATTATTCTTATATGTATTGATGTATAATCCCTTAATTTGTTTATCAATATTTGTATGTACAATTTTGTATACATGTGACATTTATTACCGTCTTTTAGTGTTCCTAGCAATCTGCCTTTTATTGCTAGTTTCGGCCACTGGGGGTTATGTTTATTTACATCCCTGGTTGTGTGCCTTCCTATGGTAATTTGATTTAATATTTATATTTTATGTTGGCCATTCTTTTGGGGGGGTGGATTGTCGTGCTTATGAGGATAATTTTCCTGCACGGTATTTATGATTGAGTCATTTTTAAATGATAATATTTTTAACATACAAGATCAATCAAAAATGACCACAGTCTAAAAATATGAAATGTATTTATTCACCAGACATGTAATCATACAAAATAGTTATATATATATATATATATATATATATATATATATATATATATATATATATATATATTGGTTGACAAAAACAAACGTTACATAAAATTAAAATACTGATTGTGTTACATAAAATTAAGAGTCTCAATTCAAACACCCGCTAGTGGGAGTGTTGTACCTTTGAAATGCACAGCAATGATAAACTTCCCAGACATATAACCATACAAAATAGTTATATACAGATTGGTTGACAAAACAAATGTTAAATACAATTAAAATAATAATTGTGCTACATAAAAGCTTGAATATCAATTGAAACACCACTAAATGAGAGAGTAGTACTTTTGAAAGGACACAGCAATGATAAACTTCCCTGTAGAATCAATAACCTTGTAAAAATGACAATAAGACAGAACGTCTGTTTTTCACAAATTCAACCTTTACTATACTGCAGGTAAGTAAGTGGTTAACAACGTGAAATAAAATTAGATGTTTGTTATGTCAATAAAATGGAGACTATGCAAATGAAAAATATTGAAAATTGAATCTTTAGAGAAAAAAATACAAAGCGGTTACTGATTCCAGAGAATAATTAATATCAACTGTATAATACTCAATAAATCGATATCTTTGAGAATACAAATGAATATAAGGTAAAAAGCAACACAACATAATTACCCATTCCAAAAATGGCTACTGGTCTGAATTGCTGGTTACCAGAGTTTTTAGAATGGCTGCTGTGGCTTTCAAAATGGCTACTTTTAAAGAGGAATTATTTCTTGTGACCTCCAAGTTTCAAAGCATAAGGTGTCCAGGAATCTCCATGAATGGAGAGGTATGAGTTGATGAGTGGAGTGTGTGTGTGTGTGTGCGTGTCTGATTGAGTGGGTGATTGAGTGTCCTTCCATGGCATCTATTTGGCTCCTAAATACCATGTCCGACAATAGGATCATAAAAATTATAATAAACTCAGCCCAAAAGGTATGCCTTCTTTTCCATTGGTTGGAGAAAGATCTAATGATTACCTTTTCTGAATTCAGGTAATATCACCTTCAACCACTAGGCATGTCTGAGGGCAGAAAAACGTGTTCTGAACTATCTGTTAAATAATATGTTCTATTTTCATAATGTGTATCTGTTTGTATATTGGTGCTGATGAATATATGTATATTATTCAGGGACCCTGGTAACCGATACAATATACAATACACTCGGTATAATTTTGATTAATCAATATCACATAAAATGATTATCTATATGGATAAATGTATAATTCTTGTATATCCTATGAATATTTATTTATCTTGGAACAACACATGCTATATGTGTATTTTTATGCAGATGTAGTCACGATTTGTCTTTTATAACAATGATTGGTATCTTAAAACAATTCTTACTTCTAATTTGTACATCAAAATATAATATTTTTACCTTATGACAGAATAATCATTGGGTTAGTAGACATAATTGTATCTATGAACTGGAACATAATATATAATTTGAATGACTTATAATCATATGTATTTTAAAATATCACTGACTAGACAGAATTCTGTCTCTCAGAAATGTTTGACATTAACTTTGTACAGACTCAATGAATATTAGATATATTTTAGCAGTATAAACAATTCCTAGAGTCTAAACATGGGTTCCATTCGATATCTGCATAGATGGTATGATTTTCAATAAACGATTGCCCTAAACGTATAACCAAAATGTAATAATTCCTTTTAGGCATATTAGGCACATTATGATATTCATTATAGAATGTCCATAGATATAGGTGATGTATTTGGATTCCTACATAGTTTAGGATTTTAAGTAGACAAGTCTGATACCTATTCAATCTTGTATCATTTACAATTCTTAGAAGTATCCAGCTGGGTAAACATCCTCCACAATTTTCTTGTAAGACATTGTTTGATAGTGGCTTGTCTCACCTTGGAAAACAATTGTGTTTGATTAGTCTTTCATTCAGGTATATGAATAATCCTTTATTGCAGGGTTGTGTCTCTTTATCTACCCACCAAAGACATGTACATTTCTTTTGGTTTCTGCTTCACAATTAGTTTGGTTATGTAACCTGGGATGGTTGATCCATTTAAAATTGGGAAATGTATGAAGTCATGTTGACCTTTAGTTCACCGCTGTGTTAAGGCCTAACCGCTTTGCAACCATATATCCACATCTTAAACTTATGAGAGATGGTTATTTCTTCACCATAATTACAACAGGATCCATGCAGTACCCGACACACTAAGCCGCCTGGATTTGGTAATCCGTGGCGGCATTATAGGATGGCTACAGACGTTTTTTTCCCTTCTCGGCTGGCCACCATCTTAGTACTCTGGCGGACATTCGCTGTCTTTGATGCACATTTGAAGGAGCATGTTCAGGCTTTTACCAGAGAAGAGGATAAGATGTCTAGAGACAAACTGGCCTTCGCAGGGAAGTACACCTATTCATGACCCCAAACAAATGATCCAAGTGGGGGTCGGAGGCAAGTTGGCTCACGTAGAAATATGCTACATATGGGGTAAAGATAAAGCTAACAATTCTGATTCTTCTAACATTTTTCAAGTTTCTCAGAATTCTCGAGTCTCGGATCGTGGTCATCAGTGAACACGCTCATCCAGGAAGAGAGAACAAACTGGTGGTGGGTACCAAAGGGACACAGACAAAAAACGTCTGGTTGATGTTTCCAATTCAACAACAGGTGAGACGAATATAGGTTCCTAACCTACCCCCTTATTTTTTTTTTATATAATCTTTATTTATGTGAACATTTTTTCAACAGAGGTACAAACAGGTGACAAAAACATAAATCAAAATGTAAAGCAAGAGAAATAAGTCCAAATAATCTGCAGTACCGAGCTATCAACTCGTATGCCTGCATAATTCGCCCAGGCTTTTGCCCAGTAGGCTATCCAACATTTACAGAGTGGGGGACAAACATGTTAGTCACTTAAACATAGGAACTTATGAATCATTTCTCCAATAATTTGTTTTCCGCTGCCATTGGGTCTAAGTAAAAGATAAATGCTAGCTCGGCCGAGTTTGAGAAAAGGAAACATAGCCAACCGGCATACATTTATTTAGGGTGTGGTTCACTTGGGAGACATACATAGAATAGACTTAAGAGGAAAACAAAGAAAATAAGTTATACTGCACTCATCATAATTGTAGTAGTAGATCTACAGCCATTATCTCAAGTGTTTCTTATATATCCGTTGTTGGACTTGCAGTTATGTTGAAGTTATGTTAATAATTACACCCCTCCTGTCTGAGGGGTATCTCCAGGTGTTTTAACCCCGTCAACGTAGTTAATCCAAGTGGCCCATGTCCCATAGCATTTGTCGTATCTGTCCTTGCACTTCGCCATCCATTTCTCCGCCGCCTTAATTTCGTTCACCAATCGGAACCAATACGATCGGTTGGGGATCTGACTACTTTTCCAGTGGATAGCGATCAGTCTTCTAGCCGCATTCAAAGTATGTGGTAGCACCGATTTCCGAGTGGAATGGTGGGGAAGTGCAAGAGAAAGTTTCTCGGGGAGTCAGGGAGGTCCAAATCCAGTATGTGGCGTATTTGGTCTCTAATGTCCTGCCAGTAAGGTCTTAGCTTGGGGTATTCCCACCATATATGTAGAAAAGAGCCTTTTTGCCCACATTCCCGCCAGCACATATCAGATGAGTTTGGGAATATTTTGGCGAGTTTAGTGGGCACCCTGTACCACCTGGATAGCACCTTAAACCCGTTCTCTGGCATTTTCGTGTCTACAGATGTGGTTTGGGTTAGACGGTACAGGTGGTCCAGTTGCATATCAGTAAATTCACAATCCAAGTCTTTTTCCCACTCTCTAATATATGTGGGCTTCCCTAGGGGTGTCTGGTTCAATAAAAGCTCATAGAGGACGGAAATAGCATGGGGAATTGGGTTGGCAGACATGCATAGCTTCTCAAAGGAGGTGGAGGAAGAGGGGGAGCGTATGGCCTGTTGCAGGCCCTGCGCAAAGTGCTGAAGCTGCCCATGTCTCCACCCGTCCAAAGGAAACCCACCGTATTGGGCTTGGAGATCCTCTAATGGGATCAGTCCCTGATCCTGGAAGAACCAGCCGCATCTATTTTCTCTATCCGCCATCCAGGAGCGTAGGAAGGACAGATGTTCTCCTGGGGCAAACCACGGGAACCCTCCCAAGGGTGCAAGTGGGGAGAAATGGGGGGCAAGTTGACTTGTGTTATTCAATGTGTCCCACAGTTTTAAGGTGTGGGTTGTCAGCGGGGAGACATACACCGATAGGCCTCTATGTGCCTGGGGTAACCAGGGGACATGTGAGAGATTGCGTCCTGCTAAGTATTTTTCTAATGGGACCCATATCTTAGTGGTTACTCCGTGTTGCCAATCCAATATCCGCTGCAGGGCAATCGCCTCATAATATTTTCGCAGATCCGGGACCCCCAGGCCCCCCATCCACTTAGGTCTTTGCAAGGTATGAATTGAGGGCTTCGTCCCTGCCAGATATATTTTAGAAACGCACTATTGAGGCTCGAAAAGAAGGACTCACGTAAACACGTTCATCTTCAGCACACTGACTTGGTCCATCCAGGAGAAGGTTTCTCTATCCCATCTAGTTAAGTCAGTTTGTATTGAAGATAGCAATCGTGTGTAGTTTCTATCATACAACTGGGAACAAAGGGGGGTAAGGTGTATCCCTAGGTATTGCAGATGGTTGTTACACCAGGTAAAAGAAAAAGAAGATTGCAACCGTGTACGCAAACTAGAGGAAATGTTCAGAGGCAGGATCTCCGATTTTGCATAATTAATTTTAAAATTTGCTATAGAGCTGAAGGTCTGCAGTTCCTCTATAATGTTGGGGAGGGAGATCAATGGATCGGTGACATAAAACAGGACGTTGCAGGACGATGCAGATAGTTTATGTTCTTGCGGCCCCACTGTGAAACCTCTAATGTTAGGGTTAGCGTGAATCTTGTTGAGCAGTGGTTCCAGGGTAAGGGCAAAGATAAGGGGGGATAATGGGCACGCCTGTCTGGTACCACTCCTGATACCGAAGGTATCAGAGAGGACACCATTTACCTTAACTCGGGCCTCCGGGTGGCTATAAAGTTCTTGTACCCAGGCCATCATATTAGGGCCTAGTCCTAGCCTGTTCAGGATGGTTTGGAGGTACACCCAGCCCACCCTGTCGAATGCCTTCTCCGCATCAGTGGAGAGCAGAAGACAGGGTGGGTGGTCGGACTGTGTCTGTGCCCAATGTATTAACTGTATGGCTCGGTTGGAATTATCTCTCGCTTCCCTACCAGTAATAAACCCTGTTTGGTTGGGGTGTATAATGGATGGCATCAGGGGTTGTAAATGGTTTGCTAGTATCTTCGCTAAGATTTTAATGTCAGTATTCAGGAGTGAAATTGGTCTGTAATTACTAGGGATGGTGTGATCTTTACCGTTATTCGGTAGTACCATAATATGGGCCAGCAGTCCTTCTCTAGGCATGGCGGTGCCTGAGGCCAGGGCGTTAAAATAGGTGCACATATGTCCAGAAAGGAGTGGAAGGAAGGTACTGTAGTATGTGTTGGTGTAGCCTTCTGGGCCAGGGCTCTTTCCTTTCGGGAGGTCTTTGACCACCTTTTCTATTTCTAGCTGGGTTATAGGGGTCTCTAGACTCTTACTGGTTTGGGTAGTAAATTGGGGGGCTTGGGCTTCTGTCAGGTATACCATAATGTTGTCCTGTCTCTGAGTTTCTGTCAGGTTGGGCAGTAGGGTGGGAAGTTGATATAGCTGGGCGTAATAGTCTCTAAAGGCGGCTGCTATTTTAGATGAATGAACTACAGGAGGGCCCGAACTCGGTTGGAGCTTATGTATATGGCCCACAGTCTGCTGTCGCCTCAGTGCTCTGGCTAGCAATCGTCTGCATTTATTTCCATACTCAGAAAATTTGTGCGACATATGTCGTAAGCGAGCACGGATCCGGGTGTCGAACATAGAAGCGAGCTCCCCGCGAAGGGTTAGGAGCTCGGCCGCCAATTCCGGAGCCATGCTCCGTTTGTGTTTGAGTTCTGCTACCTGGATTTTCTTCAAAAGAGACTGTAGATCCCCCTCCCGTGCTTTTTTCAGTCTCGCGCCCTGGGATATAAGTTCCCCCCTGACCACTGCCTTGTGTCCTTCCCAAATGGCTGCCTTCCCTAGGTCCGTTGTTGAATTTTCAATAAAATATTGGGAAATAGACTTTGCCACGCTTTGGGACGCCACGGCGTCGTCTAGGATGTTCTCATCCAGGCGCCAGGTCCATGACCTGGTGTCAGAAGCTGGTGGGTGTATGGCTAGGGATACTGGGGGGTGATCAGAGATGGTAATGGAGCCTATTGATGCACTGGTCAAAGTGTCTAGGGAGAATTGGTCCATGAGCAGCATATCTATGCGGGTGTACAAAGCATGTGTCACAGAGTAGTAGCTGAAATCCTTGTAGTTTGGGTGGAGTAGTCTCCAACAATCGACAAGATGGTGGGCCTGCAGGGATTTTCTAAAATGCTTAAGGAAGGCATAGGAATGTGTGGAGCGTCCTGTGGAGGTGTCTATCTTAGGGTCCGGGCTGATGTTAAATTCACCCCCTATGAGTAGTTGACCCTCTCTAAAATGGGAGAGGGAGTCCAACATGGAGTCAATGAAAGTCAGTTGGTGTGAGTTTGGGGCGTACACGGTTGCAAACGTAAACTTATGTCCCTGGATGGTGCCCTTAATAAACACGTACCTACCATTGGAGTCAGCCAGTTGCTCTATCAAGATGAATGGACAGTGCTTGTGTATAGCTAGCTATCGCCACCCCACTAGACTTAGCTCTGGAGGAGTTACTGAAGTACCATTGGGAATATAGGTGGGTCGGTAAGCGGGGGACCGAGTCAGTGCGAAAGTGTGTTTCCTGCAATAATAAAATCTGTGCCCCCATGCGACTAGTTTTGAGCCACAACTTACTGCGTTTATGAGGCGATCCCAGCCCGCGGACGTTGTATGAAGCCACTTTTATGGAAGCCATAGGATAAGGAGGTTTTTGGGGGGATCCCATCCCCAGTCTAGAGGGAGAGCAGGCCTGTAGAGAGCCGATTCTTGAGTCAATGAGTGCCGGTAAAACAAGAAATAGACATTAAAACCAGAAAGACAAAAAAACATCAAAACAAACATTAGAACATATAACATGAGCAATAGAAGATTCGCCCTAAAGGCTCTCCGCAAAAAACAACCATAACCAATCGGTGATCCCCCCCCCCCCCCATTCGTTCAGTGGGAGGGGGGGTCAGCGAGTAGCATGGGGTCCCAAATATGGGACAAAACTCCTAGGAGTTGACCTATGTGGGGGAAGTGGCGCAACACCAAGTGCAAGCCCGCCAAGGAGAACCCTTCCCATAAAACATGAATAGCATAGTCACACTAGAGGTGTGCCAGCTCCAAGCATTATTATCGCAGCAGCAGTACATAAAGTGAGAGCGTCCCAAGGAAATTAGAAGGGGACCCTGTAAACTAAAACAGATGTTATAGCCCTAATTCGTTTAGGCCCTTCAGGCTCTCCTTTGGGAGGGGGAGTGTGGAGAGTGGGAAACATCCCGTTGAGGATCTTCTCCGGCTCTTCATCTGTTCCGTCCTCTGCGTCGTGAGGTGCGCCATGGTTGTGGGTGAGTAGGTAGTGGTATCTCCGGGGCGGATCTCCAATCCGGGATGTCGATGGTCGGTAGGCCCAGTTGTTTCTGGAACTTTGGCAGTTCATCTCTGGAGCGTAAAACAACTTGTCTGCCATCTTTGGTCACCGACAGTTGAAACGGGAAGCCCCACCTGTACGTCAGATGTGCGTCTTGTAGAGCCTCCAGCAGTGGTTTAAGGGCCCGGCGCTGCATCAAAGTGCGCCTAGAAAGGTCCGGAAAGAAGGATAGTTGAGCTCCATGAAAGTCCACATGGCGGACTCCTCTTACTTGAACCATTATGCTTTCTTTCAAGGAGTATTTGTGTAGTTTGCAAATAATGTCTCTTGGCTTGTCTGGGTCATCAGATGGTGGGCGCAGAGCCCTGTGGGCCCTGTCAATCTCTATGTAGTCAGGTGCAGCATGGCCAAGGATCTGTTTAAATATACCTTGTAGAGAGGGTATTATGTCCCTGGGGCCAGTGGCTTCAGGCAAGCCTCTGATGCATATTTTAACTCTTCGACTCCTATTCTCAAAGTCATCCATCTGGTCAAGCAAAGAGTTAATCCTGTGATCCTGGGTTTTACAGTGCTCATTTAGGGCTTGCAAAGCGGGGGTAACTACTTCCCATTGAGCCTCCAGATCCTCCACTCTGCCCCCAATGTGTGCTGTGTCTGCCTGCAGTGCCTCTATATCCTGCCTGAAGGCCTTCTCAACCCTGATGGCAAACAGCTCTAAATCAGCCTTTGTGGGGAGGGCCAGTATGTGAGCCCGCAGGTCTGAGTCTCCCATCATGTTGCTCACTGTAACAGGTGGAGCAGAGCTGACTGAGCTGGCAGGGGAGGTGGGGGGCAGCAGCGATGGGGATGGTAGCTGTGGAGAGGGGATAGGAGAGGCTGCACGTGTAGGCTTATAT
This sequence comes from Lithobates sylvaticus, assembly GCA_028564925.1. Classification (NCBI taxonomy): domain Eukaryota; kingdom Metazoa; phylum Chordata; class Amphibia; order Anura; family Ranidae; genus Lithobates; species Lithobates sylvaticus. Next base: position 152,488,209 of record CM053031.1, read on the forward strand.
TTACCGGCCGGCGCCATCTTGGATGTCCCTGGTGCGGTCCGGCGCGGCTCTGTAAAGTAAAGATCCAGGGATTCTGACTGGTTCCGAGGGGTCCGCTGGGGCTGCGGGGATGTCTGCCGCTTGGAAGGCATATTATGGGGCGAAAAACCCTCCAGGTAAGCTGCTGCCGGTGCAGTGATTGCTGAGGGTTCACGGAGCTCTGCCTGTGCACGTCCTCACACGTCCATGCCGCGGCCACACCCCCACCTACCCCCTTATTTAATGAGGGTTGCTCTATGTTCTCGGTTAGTATGCCACTGGGTGACTCTTCTAGCGATATCACGTCGACTTTGGATGTTGGGGTGAATATAGAATCTGACACATGATCACAAATCATTAGCTGCGCACAAACCATGACCCAATCACGGCCACAAAGTACAGCTCCATCTGGAGTAGTAGTCAAAAATAAAGATAAAAAAATGTGCATTGATCAATTCTTTGAGAGCACCAGAAGGGTTACCTCTGGCAATGACTCCGTATCGAACAATACTAACCCTATACCTGCACCATTGATCGAACCGCCTAATACTGATCATCAGACTATGGAAATTATTCATTTATCTTCATACCCTTTAAGTTAGATAGAGAGGGAACTCTTTCAGTTAGGACTGAGTTTCTGCCCAAATTTTACATCCACTAAATTTGACATCTTTAAAGACCTATATCTATTTGCTCGTAAACAAATTGACATCATTAATCAGGAAATATGGAAGAATGTTACTGTCCCGGAAGTTAGGGCACTGAGAGATATAGTTCTTCTCTTACAGGAAAATTAGGGAGTGGATGAAGATGAGGACCTTGATATTGAAAAAAAAAGAAATCTCCAAAGTTCCCACCTCTTCACACTAATTCTAATATTTGGGCTTTTTTAACCCAAACTAAAAAAGAGGTTGAAAAGGCTACTTTGCTGAGACCTGCTCATGCCAATCTGACCTACCCTCAGAGGATGGCCTTAGAGAATCTTAGCAATCAATCTGAGATAATAATCAAACCCTTGGACAAGGGTGGAAACATGGTAATCATGGAGGAACTGTTTTAAGGGAACATATGTTGGGATATCCTCAGGAATAGATCTTGGTATAAACCTATATCCGAGGTAACTATAACGAAATTCAATCAAGAATATGATGGTATCATACACTCTGCCCACATGGATGGAACAATTACCAAAGATATCTTTGAGGGTATCCAGGTTCCTTCCCCCAGGGCTCCCACATTTTATGCCCTTCCAAAAACACACAAGAGTCTTACTACCCCCCCCCCCCCCCCGGGATGGCCCATCATCTCTGGGATGGGATCAAAAACTGAGAGAGCTAGTAGATTTGTAGATGAATATCTATGCCCATATGTGGTTATATTACTATCCTATATCAAAGAAACCTTGGACCTCCTTAAGAACCTGGATGGTCTATGTGTCCCACAAGGCTGCCTGCTAGTTGCAATTGACATAGAGGCTCTCTATTCCTCCATTCGCCATCAATACGGCCTTGATGTTATAACACGCTTTCTCAGAAAGGGTTCATACATCTGATAAACGTAATAAGTTTATTCTACAACTACTCTCACATATCCTGACCAAAAATGTATTTTCCTTTGATAGTTCCCACTTTCTCCAGGTACAGGGCGTGGCCATGGGCACATTCTGTGCGCCATCATACGCCAAACTGTATCTGGGGGGTGGGAACGTGACTTTTTCTCGAATGAAAGATACACAAGCCTTTTCTCCAATGTACTATGTTGGTGAAGATATATTGACGATGTGTTTATGCTGTGGGCAGGATCAACAGAAGCTTTACATCACTTTATGTCAGTATTGGGCAAAAACAAGTACAATCTAAGGTTTACTATGGAATATAGTGAGAACAGCATCACATTCCTGGATATTACCATTAGTCTTCACTTGAGTGGTTCCATCAATACTCCCCTATATCGGAAGCCGACAGCAGTGAATACAATTTTGCACGCTACAAGTGCACATCCACACTTGGTGCAAAGTATTCCATTTAGTCAGTATCTGCATTTGAGTAGGAACTGCTCTAGTGAGGAATCCTTCAAACATGAGGCTGATCTCCTTTTCAAGAGACTAATAGTCAGAGGTTACAGTAAAACCTGCCTTAAAAAGGCTTTTAATAAAGCCCAAGGTAAAACCAGGCATGCGCTGCTTTTCTCTAGTCTAAAATCACTGATGTGGTGAGGTTTATAACCACCTTTTCAGATCAGCATACACACATTCGTGAAATCATGCAGAAACATTGGCACCTACTTTTGGGGGATCCTGCACTTTGTAAATAATTGGGTGATCATCCAGAGATCACTTTTAAATGTGCGGGATCCATTCGGGATTGTTTGGTGCAGATTCACTATGCCAGATCTTCCAAGAAACAGCAGGACACACCAGGTATCTTCAGATGTGGTTCATGCGTCTATTGTTATTTACTTGGGGAGGGACCGTCAGTTAAACTTCCTGATGGTCGAGTCCATAGAATTTGCCTTCATATCTCCTGTCAAACTAAGGGGATAATTTATATAATTTTGTGCCAATGTGGGGCCCTTCTACATTGGCAAAACAATTAGACCCTTTTGGAAGAGAATGAAAGACCACATGTACTATGCCACATGTGGCATTTTGAACACAGCTATAGGCCACCATGTGGCCTTTAAACACAGATATGACCCCAATGTATTCAGGTTTGCCGCCCTCGATAGGATATTTGAGTATCCACGAGGAGGCAACTTTGATCAGAGGGTCCTACAGAGAGAAACCAAATGGGTCTATGACCTACATGCTACATAATTTCTGGGGCTGAATGATGTTCTAAGCGTCATACCATTTCTTTAATAGCAAGGAGATATGGGACTATGTTTTTGCATACTTGTTTGTCCATATGATGCTTGCTGAACTTGCTTTACTAACTTGCCCTATTTAGGTAAAGGTGCCTTTCGGGTACCATTTATCTGTGTTCTATAGTCTTGTTCTTTTGTCTCCTTTTTTAACCCTTATGTAATTTTAGTTGCCTGTATAGGTCTGTCCTTTGATCTATACCAGTATCAAGTACTTAGTATATAAAGTTTTTTCTATATGTATCTAATATATAAATGTTCGATACGATACATATACATGTACATATTATGGACGATAATTAGGTCTATATATGAAATATTGTAAATTACGATTGAGTTAAGTACAGTTTTAATGCTGTCTGTTATATCCATTGGACATATGTTTTACACACCCCACTACCTGTTTGCATATACATGGGATGGCATTCTCTTTGATAGCCATCTTTTATTGACCAGGCTATTCCATCTTGGAAGTAATGAGAAAGATACTGTCAGTTTGTGTTTGTGATTTTTGGCGTTTTTTAACGCAGCTGTCCGCGATCACCGGCTTCATATACTGAGGCTTTATTGCTCTTTCCTATGGGGTTCTGGCATTGCTGAAAATGCCTACTCTTATGGGCGAGTTTTACTGTTGCCTCGGTTTTCTTCTATCTATATGGGTTCTTATGTGGCCATAATGTACCCTCCTTTCGGGCATGTCTGGGCCTGATGGTCCTTCCCCTTTCTTGTATGTGTCTGCTCTGATAGGCTGTGCTGGGTATGACTGGGGTTCCTGTTTCCCTCCTCCCTGGTCAGCTGATTCCCTACATCACGAGTTGTATGGTAAGGGAATGAAGTAGATGGAACTCTCTGCTGATTTATCAGCATGGTTGCGTGCCGTTTGCCACGCACTCGAAAAACGTCATTCTGCGGTAATTGCCGAGAGACGCCCGATCAGTCTCATAATGGCTTCCAGCTGCTCTTAGTCATTGGTGGATATAAATAGCTCCCCTAAAGATATCCACAATGTGGTCGATGCCTTTCCGGGGATGCAATGAACCTTATGCTATGGTTTGGTATTGTGGTGCTTTGATTTATACAGCTATTGGAGCAATATGATGATGGCTTTTTTGGCTCTGCTTTTCTTTCTTTCTCTCTCCAGCCTGTCTGAATACACCTGTGGAGTTCATATAGCCATACCTACTTGGAATAGATGTAGGAAAGACCGATAAATTTAGTCTTAAAGGGACATATATATGTTCATGAGGATAAATATTTATGTCCCTGACATTGCGGACTAAATATAGTTGGAAAGGTTCTATTTTTACCTTTTTCTTCCCCTTCCTCCTCCTCCAATGATTCCAGGTTCCACGGTTTACCCCCGATGAAGTATATGATGTGATATTTATATCTATACTTCTGTGCTATCAGGTATGTGTCTGTATATACCTTTATCATTCTCAATCTTGAACATGGCCTTTGTTGATACTAATTTAGACTAACATGTTGACCATTACAGCCCAATACACAGTTGCTAGCATTGGTAGAATCTGCCTCCCTATCTACACAGTGATTCTCTGATGATTATCTGGGAGATCTCCATGTGGGGATAGTCTGATGCCGACAAGGTAGTTGTGTGTGTATATTTTATGTATGTCCCCTGGATATGACAACGGCTGAAAGTTTTTATTACATGTCATTGTTATATAATGTTTGATTGATCAGTTTTATCTTAGGTAGTGAGACTTGTTCCTTTCAACTACCCCCAAGTGAGCCCTGATGAAGCAAAAGAGTGAAACGCGTTGATGCACAGGGGCTCACTGCTGTCTATTTGGTGTCAACCTTCTGTTTACATAATATATTTACGACCATCATGTGTTTACTGTATGTTTTTAATTCCTTTTCTACTTGACTTTTTTTTAAATCAGAAAAAAAGTTTATTGAAAAACTAAACAAGAAAAACCATACAGTATAGCATACAGAAGTATCCAAAGTTCAGCAATGGAATACAGTACATCATGTCAGATAAAATAAGTGGGGTGATCATGACCATAAATAACCATAGTATAATGTCTTAACTCACTGACAAAGTGCTAAATACTTTACAGTACACACATAAGAAATGACTTGGACACGAGAGGTACTTTCTGCATACATGGACCAAGAATGCGTATAAAATCAAAGAAAACAAAAAGAAAGAACTAAGAAATAGATATCTAAACTCTTTTTTTTTTTTAAATAATGGAAGGATTCAGTTTTCTTCTAGTACCTGAAATTGGGAAAACACCGCGCTGTTCAATTGGGCTATACAAAAGCCGCCAACAAACAAAACAAACAAAGTCAAAATACGTGTAGATCCAAAATTGTAGCGCTAATGTATAAACTAAGTGTAAATATTCCAACACTCTAAAGACAATATATCTATTGAGGTGATGACTCCTAGTGCTGGTGTTGATTCCAGTAAAACAGAAATAAAAATATAAATAATATAGTCCATATAGTGATAACATCAAAGTGTAGGTCCTGCTGGTCCACTCAATGAAGGCAGGTTGTAATGTATACTTGACTGATGTAAAAATAAGGCGTAGGTACGCTTACCAGAATCGGTGGATGTGACTACCGTACGGCATACACATCAGACGAGCTTAAGGATGGAAGGTCTTGCATCACATGGGAAATCACCTCGGACTGGAACTCCAACGATTTCCGAAACTGTATGCTGGATCAGTCAGCGGGATGGATGGGCTCGGCTTGCAATTGTCCAATGTTCCCAAAATGGATGGTAAAGACCGGGGGAGGAAATAAAAAATGGAGACCACTCCAATTTCACCATGAGACAGCGTGACAGGACCTGTGTTGCTGACATATTCTAGATCAGCCAGTCATTTGCTGATGTTACACCAGATTACATTTGTAGTAGCCTATCAGTTATTAATTGGGCCGGTGCTAACCCCGGCACGTCCAGCCAGTTTTGCCACAAATTGTAGAATTTTTTGGGTGCATTCCTATGCTGATAAGTGAGCTTTTCCCGTATTAGCATGCTATTTACCATGTCCACCCAACCTTTTCCTGTGGGAACTCTAGGGGTTATCCAGAATCGTGCAATCGCCTTACGTGCTAGGTATAATAAACTCAGTACTGCCGTATGTCCGCCAGGTGAAAGAGTTGGTATTTCCAACGCTCCAAGAAGACACACAATCGGATCATTTAATACTGGGAGTTGGAACACCTGTGAGATGGTTGTTAAGACAAATTGCCAGTACCGGAATAATTTCGGGCATTTCCACATCATATGTAAAAGATCTCCCTACTCTCTAGTACATTTCGGGCACAGTGGAGATTCCCTAAGGCCCCATTTGTGTAACCTGGTTGGAGTCCTATAGACCCTATGAAGTAAAAACAGGTGAGATAATCTGTGGGAGGCAGAGACTGATACCAATGGGGCCGAAGTTAAACACAGCTCCCACTGCTCTCCGTCTATGGAACCCAAATCCTTCTCCCAGCCACGTCTGCAGGCTAGTTTGGAAGCATCGTGTGATGTGTTAATTAGCCTCACGTACACTCTGGAAATCATGCCCCTCCTGTCACCCGCCGACAGCACATCACTCATCAGTGGATGTGCTACCAACGTGAGAGAGGAAAGCCTGAGCTCACTTTGCACTGCATGTCGCAGTTGTAGATATTGATAGAAGCATACCCTGGGAATCGCAAATTCCCCTTGTAGATCTGCGAATGACTTAAACACTGAGCCTCTGAACAATTGAGCAATATATCGCACTCCTAATTCTTCCCACTGATGAAAGTCTGTAAGTTTAGCCAGCTCCTTAAAGTAAGTATTTCTCCAAATGGGAGTGAAATGACATACCCCCCTTATGTGCATAAGGGACCTAATGTACTTCCATAATGTGTTGAAAAGCGCAATCGTGGGGAGGGTTTGTTGGATGTGTGTGAAGCCTGCTTCTAAATGAGACAGTGCCGTAAGTGTGGAATCTTGCGGGACCAGCAGTGACCTAATGGGGTCTTCGTCATCCATTATCCCCCACCCACCCAAGTGTTGGATTTGTGAGGCAACAAAGTAGTATCTGGCGTGTGGCACTGCGAGTCCCCCCTGGTCTTTTGCTAGTTGTAATGAGTTTAGGCTAATCCTAGCAGTCTTATTGCCCCAGATCAACGCTCTAAATTGAGCATCTATCTGAGAGAACCATTTATGTGGGATCCATACAGGGGTGTTATGAAACACATAGAGGAGTTGAGGGGCCCAAACCATTTTGATTAAGTTCGCTCGTCCGGTCACAGATATAGGCAACTTCACCCAAACCGCACACTTCTGTCTAAATTTGTGGAGCAGGGGCGTAAGGTTTAGTGACAAGTATTGAGTGGGGTCAGCCGTCACTTGTATCCAGAGATAACGAAATTCGTTCACCGTAAGTATATCTTTGGCACAGTCTGGGAGTGGTTTCGATAGTGGGTCCAGGGGTAGAATGACTGATTTATTCCAGTTAATGGTAAAACCTGACAGCTCCCCGAAGTCCGCGATCAATTGCATCGCGTGCCTCAACGAGCCGTCTGTGTCCCCTAGGTAAATTAAAGTGTCGTCTGCATATAGAGAAATAATATCCTGTCTAAGTCCCCTACGGAATCCAATTATGTTCAGTGACTCCCGTGCATGAATTGCCAAGGGTTCGAGCGCCATTGCAAACAACAGGGGTAATAAAGGACACCCCTGTCGTGTGCCCCTGAAAAGAGTGAAAGGATCAGATACTTCCCCATTGACCCGCATTCTTGCGGTGGGGTTGTTATATAATAATTGGACCCATTTAAGGAAGGAGGGACCCACCCCAAATCTTTCCAGCGTTTCCCACAGATATAGCCACTCAACGCTGTCAAAAGCTTTGGCAGCGTCAAGTGACAAAACAGCTCTGTTACCCGGGTTATCTACTGGGATCTGTAGGTTAAGAAACAATCTGCGTAAGTTATGTGCCGTCGATCTGGTCGGGATAAACCCAGACTGGTCTCTGTGTATCACTGTTTGTATACACTTGGCCAATCTGTTGGCCAATACTCTGGCCAGCAGCTTAACGTCAAAAGTAGGCAGAGATATTGGTCGATAAGAATCCGGTGATATCGCAGCTTTGCCCGGTTTCAGAAGGACCACTATCAGAGCCTCGGTCATAGAAAGGGGGAGTCTACCGGTCTCAAAGGCCCCGTTATATACTTTCAAAAGGACTAGGATCAAATGTGAGGTGTACCGTTTATAGACTTCCGAGGGAAGTCCGTCCGACCCTGGGGCCTTCCCATTTTGCGCCTGTGCTTCCAGTAGTTCCTCTTCAGAGAGAGGTGCGTTTAGCTGGGCGGTGTCTGACTTCGAGAATTTTGGCAAGAGGTGTCTATCTAAGAACGTGTGTATTTCTGCCTTCGTTGGGTTTACTTTAGAAGTATAAACGTCTTGGAAAAAGTCTTTAAAAATTCCCATAATTTCTGGGGTAGAGTAGTGAAGTGTACCCTGTTTGTCAGCCATTGCCACTATATGTGCCGCCGGCTGTTGTGACTTGGCTAACATGGCCTCCAATCATAGTGTGCCTGCTGAAGGAAAAAACGTTTGTTTTCAGCTAATTGTAACGTAAGGTTTTTTAACATGGATTGGGCTGAGAGCCATGTGCTCTTGGTGCTATCACTTGGGTTAGCTATATATTGTGTTTCTGCTTTACCTGCCTCTAACCTCACTAGATTCTCCCATTCCTTGGTTTTAGACTTAATATATGAGATCTCTCTAATAAACTGCCCACGTAAATAAGCTTTGGTTGCGTCCCATACTATAGTCAGGTCAGCTGACCCTATGTTTTGCTGAAAGAAAGTGGTTAAGAGACTCCTAATTGGATCTGGGTCTGGTAGTAGAGCCATCCAAAATGGGTTCAGCTTCCATATACCCCTACCTCTGACCATCCCCATGTGTACATCTATGGACAGTGGAGAGTGGTCAGACACATGTCTAGTATGATATTGCGAAGTATCAATTAATGGTAACATATGTTCATTACCCAGAGCTAGATCAATACGCGACAACCCTCCAATGGAGGCAGATTGACAGGAATAAACTTTGGTATCAGGGTTGTGCATCCTCCGTACGTCTGTAAGGCCCATCTCCTGGAGGAGACGAGCAAACGGTGTAGGCTTTTGGCCACTCCGTGGCCCAGTTCCCCCAGTAGTACTCAATTTATCTTTACTTATGGCAATGTAATTATTAAAATCACCTATTGCCAATAGTGGCACACCCGGGAACTGCGCCATATAAGAAGCAAGTAGTGTAAGAACGGTGGCTGAGAACGGAGGAGGAATGTACAATCCTGCCAAAATGCATTTAGTCCCGTAAAGGGAACACAGTACAAATATGTAACAACCTTCCGGATCAAGTTTAATGTCTAATGGGGAGAATTGTGTACCCTTTTTTATCAGGATACTCACTCCCCTTGAGTACACCGAATAGGTGGCATGGTATTGATGACAAAATTTTCTCACAGCGAATGAGGGGGTGTTTATCGAGGGGAGGTGAGTCTCCTGTAGGCATATCACATCCGCTTGTATGCACTTGACAGTTCTCATTACTGCCAGGCGCTTGATCAGATTGTTTAGGCCCCTTACATTCCAGGACAAAATTCTCGTCACTCCTGACATTTAAAGAGCATTTTCATAATTACAAGGATATTTAGTATATATAACACCCATGTTGAAAGAACTATATTAACCTTGCCCTTGTTTGGGCTTTTGTACCAATGTGGCAATTTGGCTGTAGAAAGAAAGCAATCAATGAGTAACGACAGTGGCAGTAGGAACCTGTGACTGGCCTCAGCATAGGACATGAGTCTCGTGAGTACTATACAAGCAGTTACTGGGTACTAACCCTGGGAACCCCGGGGGACCTGACTTCCGCTTCCGCCGACGCGACCGGATGTGATGGTCGGACGCGGCGTTCGGATGTGAACTGCGGGAGGTTTGAGATCAGCCTGAGTCTCCGACAGTATCCTGAATAGTCCCTGCTACCGAGACCCTAAGTCCGTGAAAATGAACGCTTGGTGGTGCCCGAGTCTCCTACGGAACCCTGATCGGCCTCTGCTACCGAGACTTTAATCTCGTGAAACCCGTGAAAACGATCGCTTGGTGCGATAAGCAATAGTAAGCAGTCGGCGGCCGATCGTCTTAAAGAATTTGCTCGAACGGATAAGCAAGACGGCGGGCGTAGCCCCCCACAGACACGGAGTGGTGGACCATCAGCGCTGGAAACCCAGAAGCTTAATACGCCCCAGCCGCAGTCCGGGAAAGCAGCAGAAAAACAGGAGAAACATCCCAAACTGACCCTGGAACAGATGAACTCCCAGATAATGGAGGCCATCCACTCGAGTAATACAGCCCTAACAGGTAAAATGGATGAGATTATAAATGATATAGGACTGATCAGGCATGATATGCAGAGTATAAGAGAGAGAATGGTGGAAGTGGAAAATAGGACTGCTTTATTGGAAGATACTGTTACCCCTATGCCTAAAAAGATAGTCACGATCGAAAAACAGATTACCCTGTGGCATCAAAAATCTGATGATTTTGAGAACCGGATGCGCCGCAATAACTTAGGAATAGTCGGTTTACCAGAGAAGGCAGAAGGGTTTAATCCTGGTGACTTTATAGAAAAATGGCTGAAAAATGTATTCCCAGATATGGAGGTATCAGCAGCATATGCAGTGGAGAGAGCGCATAGGGTCCCGGCAGTAACACCTAAACCAGGGTTTCCCCCTAGACCCCTGTTGGCACGACTATTAAATTGCAGAGACAGAGACACAATTCTGCGGAAAGCAAGGCAAAAAGGAGAGATTCGCTATGAAAATAGCAAAATATCAATATTTCCAGACTTCTCTCTGGAGCTGCAAAAACAACGGGCAACATTTTATGAAATAAAACGAAAAATGAGAGAGGCAGGAAATGAATATTCTATGGCATACCCAGCCCGATTGAGAGTGGAGGAAGGGGGAAAGACTTTGTTCTTCAGTACACCTGAACAAGCTAAAGACTGGCTGGAAATAACCAGGCCTATGCCTCGATAGGAGAAACAGAGAAGTCCTGAAAGGATAAGAGACACCAAGAAGATCGGGACTTTGGGGGGGGGGGGGGCGGGGGAGGGGGGATGAGAGGGACACTCTCCCTACTGTATATTTGTTTTTATTTCCCCCTTTTTTTGGGGTTAAAGGAAGAAGTTTTAATAGGTTATAGGTTTAGTTTTCTCTTTCTTTCTTGGTGTGTTTTTTTTTCTTTTTGTTTTTTCTTTCTTATTTTTTTTTTATTTTTTATTTATTTATTTATTTATTTTTTCTTCTTGTGCTTTGCCCTTTTTGTCTTTTTCTTTTTCTCCCCCTGCCCTTCTCTTCTTTTTTTTTTTTTATTATTGAGGGAAAAAATGGGAAAAGGTAAAATATAAATGTTTATTTGTGGGTTTTTTTTTTTTTTTTTTTTTAGGGGAGCGGGAGGGATAGGGAGGAGGGGGGGTAAAGTTGAGGGTGATGGGGTGTGTATAAATAGGAAATGGAGCTAAAATCACAGAGAAACACATTGAAATAAAGCACTTGCTACAAGGGGAAGAGAGGGAAGAGTGAGAGGAAATCTCTCTCTTGCCCCCTTCTTTTTTTTTTTTTTTCACATACAATAATAAGGGAAGGTTAGGATAAGGTAAAGAGACACATTATAAACACTATAAACACAAATAAATGGGGGAAGAGGGAGGGATGGGGAGTGAATGTGCACAAGGAAGGAGGAGGGGAGGTGGGAGGGAGGGAGGTGTGGGAAGGGAGAGAGCAAGAAAAACATATATAATTTTTTTTTTTTTTTGTGCGGTGTTTCCCCCTTTTTTTTTTTCCTTCTGCGGTGTAACGTTTTTTTTTTTTTTTTCTTTTAAAAGGGAGGGAGAGGGTGAAAGGAGGGGATGCCTTCTCCTCCCCCCACCTTGGCGCCCCCCCCCTCGCCCCTTATATTCCCGATTAAGCGGAAAAAGGGCAGGAGCAGACAGGCTGAAATTGAAATAAATTACCTATATAAGAGCAAAAATGCAATATGTTGGTAATTCCCTAAAAAAAATGTTATGGATGAATGGAACGGAATGGATGAATGAGAGGAGAGAGGTAGAAAAGAGAATGGTCACGGAAAGGAAAAAGGGACATAGGATTTATTTTTCCTCTTCTTTTATTTTGCGGGGGAATAATGGCTAAAATAAAATACATCAAATATGAGTAATCAGCACACATTTTTGTCATGGAATGTGAGAGGTATGGGAACGCAATTAAAACGAACACAGGTTTTCTCAGAAATTAACAAGGTGCAGGCAAAGATCATTTGTATCCAAGAATCACATATGACTAAAGAGAGATTGAAATATCTAGAAAAATCTTGGATACAATGGTCAAGCCACTCATGTCATACTACATATTCAAGAGGGGTTTCTCTCTTGGTCCATCGAGGGGTAACATGGGAGTGCATTAGAGAAAAAAGAGATCCCGATGGAAGATATGTCTTTGTCTTTGCGCTGGTGCATGCACTGCCTGTTGTAATCATGGGGATTTATAACCCCCCCCAGTTACAATGCGAGTACTGAAAGAGGCAGTGATATTTATGTCAGAATATCCAGAGGCATATGTTATATGTATGGGAGATTTCAATATGTGTTTAGACCCAAATTAGATAGGTTCGGAAGAAATAAGCATAAAGGAGGGGAAGGGTCGAAGGTGTTGGAGAAATTTATGAATGAAGTAGGATGGGCTGACTTGTGGAGGATTAGAAACCCTGGGACCCGGGCTTATTCATGGCATGCACCTGGGAGAGGGTGCATGTCTAGAATAGATATGGTAATGGGGAACGAAAAGATCCTGCCAATGGTTCGGTCTGTGGCGTATATGACAAGAGGGGTGTCTGACCATTCTGGATTAACCTTTGAGCCAAAAATAGGCCCAAAAAGAATAAGACCGGGGTATAGGATACAGGCTCAATGGTTAACCCAGATAGGATTAAATGATAGAATTCCAGAGCAAATGGGAATGTTCCTAGAAGCACATGGCAACAGGAAAATAGATGGAGTACTCTGGGACACATTTAAGGCATACTTGAGGGGGATAACAAGATCAACAATATCATACATTAAACGTACTAATAGGCAGGAAGAGGAGAAAATGGAACAATTATGCGCACAGGCAGAAAATAGGTTTATAGAGGACCCCTCAAATACAAACCAAATAAGATGGGCAGCCTCATCACGGCAATATAAGAACCAACTAATAATTAACGCTAAGCGTAAGAAACTCCAATATGCACAAAGAAACTTTGAACAAGGACAACAATATAATAAGATGCTGAACTTTATGATAAAAAGACAAACACCATCACTAGCAATATCAGAGGTGAAAAACGAAAAAAGAGAGGTGGTAAACACATTAGATGAGATACTTGAGACATTCTAAAAATACTATATTAACATGTATACATCAACACTGACCTGTACTCGAGAAGATATAGAGGAATACCTGAAGGATTTGAACTTCCTTAAATTAACAGAGGAACAAAAAGAGGAGTTAGAGAGGGATATAGAGGAAGAGGAAGTACGAGAAGCTATCTTCTCTCTGGGAAAGGGTAAGTCCCAGGACCAGATGGCATACCACTGGAAATGTACCAGCGATATGCAGAAATTATGGTACCAGTTATGACCAAAATGTATGGAGAGGCGTTCCAAAGGGGAGAAATGCCTGTTTCCATGTATGATGCCATAGTCATATTGATACCAAAACCAGACAAAGACAGAACTGAGTGTGGGTCGTATAGGCCAATATCATTATTAAATATAGATTATAAAGTATTGGCAAAAGTGCTTGCCAAAAGGCTCAATCAGGTAATTTTGTCTATAATAGCAGAGGACCAGACTGGCTTTATGCCAGGGAAATCTAAATCCATTAATATTAGAAGGACGCAATATATGACACAAATGAGAGAGTATATCCCGGAAACAAGTGCCTTGGCATCACTGGATACAGCCAAGGCATTTGACTCTATAGAATGGGAATTTCTGCAGACAGTTCTGGAAAGGAATGGATTTGGGGAAAAATTTAGAAAATGGGTGAGAATAATCTATAAACAACCATGCTCCAATTTACTAATAAACGGTATATTATCTCCTACAATAAAACTATATAGAGGAACAAGACAGGGCTGCCCAATGTCACAGCAGTTGTTTGCTCTGGCAATTGAGGCATTGGCAAATAGATTCAGACAATCAGATAAATATAAAGGGATTAGAGTAGGAGAAAAAATTGAACACATAGGCCTATATGCGGACAATATTATACTATATATGGGAGATGCGCAAGCATCTCTGACGGAAGCAATGAGAATAATAGAAACATACGGGAGGTTCTCAGGGTTAAAAATAAACTGGCAAAAATCCGCACTGATGCCCTTGGGAACAGGTAATAAAAGGAGAGCTCAGACCCCACTAAAAATAGTTGAAGTATTTAAATATTTAGGAGTAAATATTACGTTGAAACACGAAGATGAGATGGAAGTCAACATACTCCCACTAGTAGAACATGTGAAGAGAAAATTGGAAATATGGATAAAGCTACCAATATCAATGGCAGGCAGAATTCACCTGATAAAATCCATTATATTACCCAAGTGTTTATATGTATTTGCACACTCCCCAGTAAAAATACCAAAACAGATATTTAAAAAATTAAACTCGCAGATGACTCGGTTCATTTGGGCATATGTGTAGTATATTATATCTAATATATATATATATGTATACATATATATATATTATATATATACATATTTATTATATGTAGTGTTCTTATTTAGGCATTCTAAAGACAAATTTATTCTAGGCATGCCACTTTGGTAGCTGTTAATCTAACTGCGCATATTAAAAGAGGGTTTGTTGGTCAAAGGACAAATGGCCAGACCAGACTTACTCCATATATGAAAGGGAACAGATAATGATTATCTTAATCTAATCAGTATTCACACATGTCAAAGGGGGAATATGCAAGAAAGTAAATTGGGGCTAGGCGTTATCTCCTGTCACTCTGAAAGACCGGGGCAGATCAAAGCAAATTGCTCAGACATTCAGTGTGTGTGGGGGATATAACAGGACGTTCAATCTGTTTAGAAGTGTGTGTTCTTACGAAGGCACCCAAGAGTCACCTGTTTCCATGGGGCTCTAAATATTACTAAGAAACTGACGGGATTTGTTGGAATCCCAACAGAAACTGCGCTTTGGAACAACCCAAAATTTGAACAACTGGAAGCTTTTGAGGATAGTAAATTTTGGAAGCAGAATAAGATAACAACTTTTGGTCAGCTATATGACAAAAATGTGATACTAACCTATGAAAACCTATGTAAACAATATAACTTATTGAGTAAACAGTTCTACAGATACCTTCAGCTGAGGCAGGTGCTACAGACACAGTTTAGAAGAGAGGAATTAAAAATATCTAAATATCCCCTTATAGGCATCCTGAAATCACAGGGACCTAAGGGATTGATAGCAAAGATTTACACACACCTGCTACAGAAGAAAATTGAAGGCGAACCACTGAAAATAAGGGATAAGTGGCAGGAAGCTATCCCAGACATGAGCGATCATGAATGGGATGAAGCCTGCAATTCCCATTGGAAGGTATCCCCTGCAATGAATAACAGGATAATACAGATGAATATAATACATCAGACATACTTGGCTCCAAATAGATTGCATAAAATGGGGAGGATGACTGAACAAAGATGTACTAGATGTGGGCAGGGGGGAGCAGACTTCCTTCATGTAATGTGGTACTGTGGTAAAATAGGAAAATATTGGCAACAAGTAGCTAGGAAAATAGGAAAAGTCCTGAATAAATCTTTTATAGCTACGATGGAATTATGTTTGTTGGGGATATTGAGGGAAGAGAGAGATAATAGAGATAATAATACCTTCTTAAGGGAGGTACTGTTTCTGGCAAGAAAACAAATAATAGAAAAATGGATTCAGCCATATCCCCGACAGTAACCCAATGGGTGAGAGCAGTAAACCAGGTCCTACCCTATGAAAAAATAATGTATGAACAAAGGGGAAACGGGCGAAGGTATGAAAAAATATGGGCAAAATGGAATAGAACATGGCTAACAGTGGATAGAGGAATACTTGAAAATATAGTATTAAGTGACCACAGAGGGTGAGAGAGGAAGGAATGAAAGGAAAGAGTAAATGTAACTATAATCTGTATTATATAAAGAAATGTAAAAGTATATAAAAATGTATAATGTAAATTATTATGTAATGAAAAATTTGGAATAAAGAGTTTTGAAAAAAAGAGTACTATACAAGCGGTTCTGGTGATCATGGTGGCAATCTTTGAAGAGGTACAAAATAAAAAAAAGACAAGAGTGGAAAAAAAGATGAAACAGGTGGCCAACAGGGCCTCGCCTTCAATCTTGAACTCGAATGGGGAGTCAATCCTATCCATCCTGGGGGCAACAGTGAAGTGCACTTACGTGTCCCAACCTTCTCCACAGCAAGAACATTAGCCGTGCGTGTATGCATGTATTCAGAAAACAACTGGGATTCTGGGTAGCTGGCTCCGCCTTCTCTACAACTTCCATGGGGAAAAAAGGGTAGAGTGTACCAAACCTGTGTGAAAACATGGTGGGCATCTCATGGTGGTGCGTTGCACCTGTTTCTGGCAGCTCGGATTGATTGCTCTTCCCGGTCTAGCCATTGTGCCGCTGCAGAAGGAGAGTCAAAAAATTGAACAGAGCCCAGGGCTTCCACTCTGAGACGAGCTGGGTATAACATTGCGTATTTCAGTTCTAAGTCTCTGAGTCTCTTCTTGGCGTCTGTGAATTTAGCAAGTTTTTTCTGTAAATCAGCAGAGAAATCAGGGAAAAAGGAGATTTTAGCATTATCAAGTTTGAGAGCCGCAGGTTTAATCCTGGCATTGTAGAGGACCGCGTCTCTGTCCTTGTAATTAAGGAGTTTAAACAAGAAAGGCCTTGGGGGGGCGCCTGGTGGTGGAGGCCTGGCTGGAACTCTGTGAGCCCTTTCCACTGAGAACATAGGGGAGAAGGCTTCTGGCCCAAATGCATTGGTCAGCCATTTTTCAATAAAGTCCACAGGGTTTTTACCCTCCATACGCTCAGGGACACCAATGGCCCTTATATTGTTTCTCCTCATTCTGTTCTCCATTTCATCTAAACGAGCAACATGTTGTGAAAGTAAATGATTGTTATAGGATAGGTCATTTTGCATTGGCACTAGGTCATCCTCCATGGAGCTCACTCTCCCCTCCAAAGCAGCTGTCCTCTCTCTAATTTTCTGTGTGTCCTGACGCAGGAATGTCATTTCTGCTTTAACCCCTTTAATGTCAGATGTAAGTGCTGCAAGCGATGTATTACATGAGGTGACCGCAGCAAAGATGTCCCTAAGTGTGGGTTCATTTTCCCCTTCAGGGCTGGGTAAGGATTGCGGCCTAGCCGGCAGGCCTTGTGGAGTACTCATTACGTCCCAGGGAAATATGGCGCCATTAGAATCCTCCAGGGGTACTGTATCATCTGCCTCCATCGCTTCTTTCAGGGATTCCTCTGCTGCAGCTAGGGGGGGAGATTGATCTGAGGTAAGCGGCATGGAGAACAGCTTAGCAGCTGCCTCCCTGTGAATCTCCTTCGCTGAGTGCTGTGCGGGGGCGCCATGATGGCCCATGAGGTCTGTGCTGCGCGACGGCGTGTGTCGTCTGGCGGTCGACATCGGGTCCTCCGGGGGGTAAGTATCGATGCCTGTGGGTGCCATGGGTTTGCAGGGCTTAGATAGGGTGGTTTTTGGGCGGATGGAAGCGGATTCCCAGGATTAGTTTCAGGATGTTTGGCGGAGCTCCTCACAAGTGCGTCCGGCTACATCCGCTGCCTGGCCACGCCCCCTACTTGACTTGTCTGATATGATTCATTGTTAATAAAGTATACATTTTACTATACTCTCGTCCATCTTGCCTATGAAGTCCGATCTAGAGCCTTTTTGGCTCTCCACCTTTTGTCAACTTATGAGGCTGATGTGTCGGTGGGCCCTAGGTGCACGTCGGCGTTCCGCCATGCTGACGTTGTGCATGCGCAGTCGGTATAGGGGCGTGCACACAAAGCTCAGGAATCCTATCAAGGATACGCCACCAGCCTCTCCTCCCATCTCGGGCACAGCTGATAATCATTGGCTTGGCCCGTCATTGGAGGGAGACTACTATGAGGCACACTTTTTGAGACATTGCTGACATCAACCTAATGGTTTGGATGTCGGGATGTGTCTCCATGCTGTGGCCTCTTGTATATCAGGTATTTCGATCTAACATGCATTGTGATGATGGTGATTACATGCTTGATCTTTGATTGGCCATTATCATCATTGGTCTCTCAAATTACTATATTCCTCTCCTTTCCTGTCTAATGTTTTAAAAAATATCACTTAAATAGAAATTTACAAAAATATCATTGCCGTATATTGAATATTAGCCCCTGTCTTGATTGAATACAAATCATTCATATATATTACCAGTATCTTGATCTAATTTTACAGTTTATTAAATACATAGGGAGTTACCTATACAGGGGCCTCAGATATTATACACAATCCCACTATAGTTGTGGGATATGACATCAATTGAATGTCATTCTCTTCTAAAATGTCAAATTAGATTACTTTTAAATCTGTTCTATTTAATTATGGCTGTCTCACTGACAACCAAACTAGGTTGAGGTCACCTTATGACAGTTATACTGTACTATTCACTGGTATATATACTGTATTTATCGGCGTATAACACGCACCTGCGTAAAACATGCACCCTGATTTTAAGAGGGAAGTTTCAGGAACAAACTTTCCACAGCCCCCTGCACAACACACGGACTCCAAGCACAGCACACGGACTCCTCCTTTCCCTGCACAGCACATGGACTCCTTTCATTATAAAGGTGTTGCTGAAAGCCCTTTCTCATGCACTGCTTCTCCTGTGTCAGCGCTGACACCTTTAGGGGTTGAGAAGGTGTTGCTGAAAGCCCTTTCTCATGCACTGCTTCTCCTGTGTCACGCTCATTGTGGATGGGGGCTTCTGTGTGCCTCAATTAATGCCTCTCTCTAGTGGACTCTCCTATGCTGTTTCATTGATGGTCACATGACCGCTCTCCTCCTCCAATCAAAAGCTACAATCGAGGAGGAGGCAGAGCGGGAGGAGAGCAGTCATGTGACCATCAATGAAATAGCAGAGGAGAGTCACATGACCAGATCCACGAGAGAGCGGCATCAATTGAGCCACACAGAAGCGTCCTCCTCCAATCAAAAGCTACAATTGAGGAGGAGGCGGAGCGGGAGGAGGAGAGCGGTGTTGCTTGAGGTATAGGCTTGCATTGGGGGTGATGGGGGCGGTGTGTGGGAGGGGGCTGGCAGTGTTATTTTCTTAACTTCTTGAAGTATGGCAGCCCTGTCCCAGGGCCAGGAAGGCCGGGGCATCCGGCCTGACACCCTCCCAATGAGGAGGACTGCCCGATCCCCGCCCCTCCTTGGTTAAAAAAAAACATTGCCGTATAACACGCAGGAACTGTCTGCCCTCTGTTTTCAGGGGGAAAAAGTGTGTGTTATACGCCAATAAATATGGTATATATATATATATATATATATATATATATATATATATATATATATATAAAAGTATAAGTGACTCTTTGTCATGTATGTATTACTTTTCATAGCAACCACACCAACCACACAGTGATGCCAACCACACAGTGTTTTGTAACAATTTCACAACAACTTTCTTTGTGTGCAGGTAGGATACATATTATGCCTATTACTCTTTATATATTTTTATCAAACATATATTAGCACACATTGTGTTTATACATATCATTTATAGGTCAAGCTATATTTCAGCATCCCATGCATATTATTATCTTTGCTTACAGGGCTATGCCCTCCTCTGGCTTCAGTATTGTTTGTGGCCCAATGCCTCCTATATCGGTCCGGCTGTATTCAACTTCTAAATTATGGTATACCTTACCATATTGTGAAAAACAAGCTACCTTCATAGGCAGATTCCTGGGCACACACTTCCGGTTATATCTCTTGTTTTTAATAGCCCTATTGGAATGTTTCGTATACAATATCTTCACAAAATATGTGAGTCTATATATTACTTATCATGTTTTACAAGATATATGTTATATATATATGGAAAAACATTGTTTGTTGCATGACTTTACATATATCTTATGTTTGACTCTTTGTCATTACTACACTTTAGATGCATGATTGACCTTCTTATAAATAACCCAGATGAAGAAGACATAGATACTCTTTTTTTTTATCTTTACATCTTTATTACAAATTTTTTACAATTACAAAACAAACAACAACAAAAAAATACAAAAAAAAAAATACACAATCTCATACAACTCTCTTACATAAATCAAGTTAAACATAGGACCTTGATCCAGTTAAGTGTGTTCTACCTCAGTCACACCACTTTACATTCACCCTCTACCCCTCATATCCATCCTCTTGCTTACTGCTACTATCGGTTCATCCACTTAGTTCATTATATCTAGGTAGGTTTGGTTAGCACTATCTATAGTATTTAACGTGTTTCTCTCTCCATCCATGGTTTCCATATTAGTTGGAATTTGGCAAGGTTCCCTTGTTTTATGTATATAGTTCTCTCCTTCATGATCACACTATCAATGTTTTGTTCCCACTCCTTGGCCCTTGGGGGAGTAGGGGACTGCCACCTCCGAGCGATTAGTATCCTAGCCTGAAAAAGGCACTGCAGAACTGCTATCTGACCTTCCCCAGACCCATCCACTCCACCCCCCCCCCCCAAAACACATAGAATAAGATCTATTTCCAAGTGAGTGTTAAATACCTGAGAGACCCTGTCCACCACCTCTTTCCAATATCCATATAATTTTGGACATCTCCAGAACATGTGGACAAGGTCACCCCCTGGTCTCCTGCATCTAGGGCACTTATCATCTTGCCTACGTCCAAACCTAAACAGCTTGTTTGGAGTATAGTAAGCACGGTATAGTAGGAAGAGATGTGACATCCTCTGGGGGGGGGGAGAGGGAAACCAGTGGAGCAAGTTCGAGTATCCTTTCCCATTGAGGAGGTGAGATAGTTCCCACGTCTCTCTCCCACTTTGCCCTATGTGGGCTTATTTGTGTTCCCTCCCTGTTCCCTTTATACAGATGTGAGTATAAATTGGATATCATCCCCTTACGGGTCCTCGTCCCTGACACCCTCTGTAAAACCTGCATGCTAGTCCACTCTGGTGGTTCGCCTTTAAACTGCTCGGCCAGGGCGTGCCTCACCTGGAAGTATCTAAAAAAGGACTTCCTGGGGAGAGAAAGTTGATCTCTAAGGTCCTTGAAGCTTCTGATCCTACCCTCATGGTAGATCTGGGCAATATATTTTAGTCCCCTTCTTTCCCATTCTCTGACAGTCCCCATCTTTTGTAATTCGCGCAAGTTAGTGTTCTCCCATAACGGGGAAAAAGCTGAGAAGCCACTATATCCCAACATTTTTTTTTGCAGTGTCCCATACCCTGGCCATCAAGTCCTGGGTAGGGAGTCCCTTATGGAAGGTCCCTGCCTCTAATATCTCCATTAGAGAGGTATGTGAGGATTTATAGAGGAGGATCTTCCACTCTTGCCCCTCTTTCTCGGCTTCGCATCCCCCAGTGTGTTGCAGCTGAGCCGCTAAAAAGTATCTAAAAGGATGCGGCAAGGCTACTCCTCCTAACCCAGTTGGAGATTGAAGTGTCCTAAGACTAATCCGGGAAGTCCCCTCTTTCCAGACCAATTCTCTGAATATGGTATCTACCCTGTTGAACCACTTTTTATAGATCCATACTGGAGAATTATGGAGTATGTATAGAAGTTGTGGCATAAGTACCATTTTTATTAAGTTACACCGACCTGCCGCTGATAGGGGGAGGACATAGATACTCTTAAACATGTTGGGTGAATTACGAGAACCCGCAGTCAATCATTGTGGTGACTCTGTATATAGTATATAGTCATTGTAACCATTCCAATATATTCTGTTTTTATGTGGCACCCGATGGGGACATTTGCACAGATATAATCTTTACATCTAGAGAAGGACATTTTTGCCCATTCTTCTTAGCAAAATAGCTCAAGCTCTGTCAGATTGGTTGGAGAGTGTCTGTGAACAGCAATTTTCAAGTCTTGCCTCAGATTGTCAATTGGATTTAGGTCTGGACTTTGACTGGGCCATTCTAACACATGAATATGCTTCGATCTAAACCATTCCATTGTAGCTTGGCTGTATGTTTAGGGTCATTGTCTAAAGGCCAGATTTGTGGAGTGCACTACTAATAGTTGTCCTGTAGACAGATTCTCTCACCTGAGCTGTGGATCTCTGCAGCTCCTCCAGAGTTACCAGTCTTGACTGCTTCTCTGATTAATGCTCTCCTTGCCAGGCCTGTCAGTTTAGGTGGACGGCCATGTCTTGGTAGGTTTGTAGTTGTACCATACTCTTTACATTCCATTCCAAAGCATTACAATTTAACTAAACCCATTCGATTTTTAGTTGAATAAAATGTTTTTAGTCGATTAAAATGAATGTAGCCTCTAGAGCAATAATAGTGGTAAAAGCAATATAGACAATAGCACCATCATCCAGAAATTTTGAGATATAGAGATTGGAAGTTTTGGTCCCCAACCAAAACTCCCTAGAGAACAGGGGCAATTGGACTATCTGGGTACAAGTTACCGTAAACAAAGGTAGATTCAAATGTATAAACACATGAATAGAAAAATATAAAGTTTAACTTCAAATCATTTTTATTGAAAATTTTTCAGACAAAACATTACTGAATATGCATAACAATCTATTGTACAGTAATAATAAACGAAAATCAAAATATCCACTACTACTTCAACATTCGCATGGAACAAGATAGGTACATGTACCGGGCCATTACCTAAATTAGCTGTCTGCTCAGTGTGGATGTAAGGTGCAGAAATAGCAGGAAGTAATGGTGTGGAGCTCCAAGATCGTAAGTCAGGGCCATAGCAAGTGGATGGCTGTCCCTCAAAGACCCATGCACTCCACCCCATTGGGATCAGTACTGAGGAAGTGCGTGGAGTCCCCGGGGTGTCCCCGCCCCAATACTTCTGTGGAGTAGCTGACCTTACCCGGATGCCGTCCATGATGCTCATGACTCCCAGTGTACGGTCGGGTAATGTCGACCACAGCCCTTGTATCGAAAGCACATTACCTGGGCTCTGAGAAGCATGCCTGCGACTATCGCTACGGTTCTCCAGATTCCAAAGAGAAACAGGAATAATTTGACAGGTAGTCAAAAGGGGAAAGAGAAAACAAGGGGTAGGTTTAAAGCAGGTTAAGAGTTCTTACAGATTCCTATGACATTCCAGGAAGGAGAGGAATATTACAGTGTGTGGCCCAGGGTTCCCAGATGTAATAACATTTTTCAATTTTGTCATGTAGTTTTGCCACAATCTGTTCTTGTGCCATGATCCAGGAGACCTTTCTCCTGAAAGATAGCCGCCAGTCTAAGCCCCCATACACACGCGCGGATTATCCGAGGACCAGGTCCGTCGGATCACGTCCGTCGTACTTTGTCCGATGTTGGTGTTGCGTACACACGGTCGGACAACGTTGTCGGAATTTCCAGTCTGCAAGAACGTTGTGACGTAAGTCGTCTTCCACGAGACTAGAAAAGGGAAGTTCAGCACCACGTCAGGCACCCGTTGGGCTCCTTCTGCTGATCCCGTGTTTATTGCGAGTTAGTCGAAGTTTGGGGACTTAAGATTTGCGCTTCTCAGTTTTCTGACTCAGATCGTTACTGCTCTTCAGTTTGTGCTTGTCGTGCGTATCTGTTTATTAGTGCGTGTAGTCAGTTCGCATTTGTTGGTCATTGCGGCCTATATCTTGATATAGGATGCTTTGATTTGCACTGCTTATTGTCTGCTCGTTTCTGGTATTCATTTCGTTCTTTCAGGCCTTGCTGTTTATCGGTGCTTTCTGTTTGTCCGTTCTGACCAGCCGACCTTTTGTGAGCGATGTTTCCCATACGTACTCGTCGCCGAGTTCGTGCTGTACGCGGAATTGGTGTCGGGCTTTTAGCTTTGAGCCAAGACCCGTCCATGAACAGAGTGACGAGGAGTATGTGGACCAAGAATTGGTTGCTTCAGCGTGATCAGTTCTCGCACATGCCTTTGCTTCGTGAGATCCGGGAGAATAATCCTGATGATTTCAGGAACTTTCTCCGGATGACGGACCCCGTGTTTCACCGTCTTTTGGCTTTGCTGACCCCTTTTATCAGCCGGCAGGATACCTTCATGAGACAAGCCATCACTCCGGAGCAGAGGCTTGTTGCTACGTTGAGGTACTTGGCGACAGGGAGAAGCCTTCAGGATTTGAAGTTCTCTTCAGGTATCTCTCACCAGGCCCTGGGAATCATTATTCCAGAGACCTGTTCTGCCATCATCCAGGTCCTGCAGGAGGACTATATTAAGGTAACATTTCTACTTTACTATTCCATTCTATGTATGCTCTGTTTGCTAATGTCTTGTATTTTTGACCTCCTTCCCTAATTACCATGATTGCAATATGCTCTAATATGCTGTGCCCCTTTTCTCCTTCATGCATTTTTCCCTTCACTTACCTCACCAGCATGCTCTTCTGCTCCAATAGACACCTATGGCGTAGTCACTTAAGCAATGTATTTTGTCTGCTGCATAGTATTGTTTTTCCCCCAAACACCCCCGAAAATATGCACAAATGTTTGCTGTGTGGTTTACTTCATGTAGAGCCCCTTTTTTTTCCCTTTTTGTTGGGGGGGGGGGGGTGCCAAATTCATTCTGAACCCCCTCCCCCAACTGCTCTGTCAGATGGTACCAATCCTCTATCTGCTGGCTTTCCCAAGGTCAATACACACTATATACCTACCTCTTTATAGTGGGCATCTTTAGGGATGAATTCAGCAAAGCATGTAGTGCAAGGGGCTGGCTCCATACTTTCCATTTCCTCTTTTTTGGTGTTCTTTCCCTCCTATTAGCTTGCTAGGTAATTTCAGAATGTCCAAATGTGCGTTCCTTTTTTTTTGGGGGGGGGGGGGGGGATTTTGAATGTTATTTTATCTTTCCTGTGGGCTGCCAATAGTGTTAAGTAAGGAGGGTCTGGCCAAACTAGCACACATTATTGAGCCATTTGGCAATCAATGAAGTGCAGAGGGTTACCTGTCCAAACCCCCCCCCCCCCAAACCCCTAGTTATTGTCAATGGCCCATCAGAAGTGGGGCGATTGATGGGGGGTGAGTCATCTGCTAGGGGGACCCTCTACTTTGCGTTGCAAATACTTTCCAGCTTTAAATGTAAAAGTCTGATCTTCTTCCAAGATGTTTAGTGTCTAATCTGCTTGCAATGTTTATGTGCAAAGTGACTAATTTATTTTTCTTGTTTCACTCCACAGTTCCCTTCCACGCCACAGGAATGGCAGACTGTGGCCTCCCACTTTGCCACCCGTTGGGACTTTCCTAACTGCGGAGGTGCAATTGATGGGAAACACGTCCGCATCGTCCCACCCCCCAACTCGGGGTCCTACTATTATAATTACAAGGGGTTTAATAGTGTCGTGATGTTGGCGGTGGTGTCGGCGACATACGAGTTTTTGTATGTGGACGTGGGGATGAACGGCCGGATCTCGGATGGTGGTGCCATTGCGCACACGGAGTTCTACTGGCGTCTCCAAAGTGGCAGTCTGTGCTTGCCACCTCCAGAGGAGAATGCTGAAGGACTCCCCTTCGTCTTTGTCGCAGATGAAGCGTTTGCGTTGACTCCCCATCTGATGAGGCCCTTCCCGATGAGGACCCTCACCCCAGACCAGAGGGTCTTCAATTACAGGCTGTCAAGAGCCCGCAGAGTGGCGGAGAACACCTTCGGGATCCTGGCCAGCCGCTTCCGCCTGTTTTTGAAGGCTATTAACTTGGCGGAATACAAACTCAACCCCATAGTTCTTGCCTCTTGCATATTGCACAACTTTTTGAAAAGACACAACACCAACTATGTGGTGACCGTTGGCCCAGATGTTGAGGGCCCTTCCAATGCCGACCTCACAGCCCTTCAAGCGGCACGTCCAGGCTTGCCCCCTCGAAATGCCCGCGCGGTCCGCGAGCAATATATGGACTACTTTGTGGGTAGGGGGGCCATTGCTCTGCCTGACGATGTGTGAGAGGCATTTTTAAATAAATATATTTTTTTACCAAACCTATGTTTTCTGGTCATTTCCATATTCTAGCTTCTTTGAGATATACATTTTTGCCCTTTAGCTTCAACAGTGGGAATGCACTTTCTGGGCAAAAGGAGGTAACAGTCTCTTCTTCCCAAAAAGATTCTTCTCATGTTGTGTGTTTGATACCTAATCTTTGGTCTAGAGAAGGTTTGTAGTGCATAACTGACACCCAAAATACTCCTTTTCATCACCATGACAGAAATGTGTGTATTACCAAAAATGGTGTGCTACGTGTTTTCAAACAAATCACTGTGGGTGTCATTTACATAAGTCAAATCTACTATGCTCTACAAGTGCAGTGCAAAAGTGCCCTGGAAAAGAAACTTGCAGTGCAAACTGGACTTGCCTTTAGTAAATAACACCCATTGCCCCCCAAATCCTTTACAGTTGACATACATAATGCTTTTTTATTTTTAAATAAGGAAGCCACACATTTAGAAAATTAAAAAAGTTTACTTGCAACACATTCACAAGTGCATTTACAAACTTCTTGCCCAAACTGACAAGATCTTGGTTCTTGACAACATTGTTTACAAACATTCTGCATTTGGTAAAACAAGGCATGGAGCAAAACAGAACATAGGAACTAGGAAAGTTCAACTTTCTAAAGTGAAGACAAGATCAGACATGACTATATGTTAAAAGTGTGTTTGATCTTGCCTTCATCACATGGGGGGTCACCCCTGGAAAGTGGAAATTTAGAACATGCACACAATTTGGGTCTGAAAATGTTCATTAGATGGTAAAACACATGCCTAGAATCTTCAAAAGTGCCATTTTCCATCATGGGGATGAATGGACGTTTTTTGGGGGTGCAACCCCTTCACCACAACCACTTTAGTAGTTCGGAAAGTGGTTGCACCCCCAAAAAAACGTTGTCATTCATCCACCATGATGGGAGCTAGCACATGTGGACACAATGTGTGCATGTTCCAAATTTCACACAGTTCTTAAGTTGCAAATGTGTTCAGAAACAGCCACAAATGTGTGGTAATTACTTGGTGCGTTTTCAGATTTTTCCTAAAACATCAATGATGTTCTTCAATTTTTGTTGAACATCATTGATGTTTTGCTTTATGTCATCTAGATCTCGATTGCAGACCATTATCTCCCCGATGAGGACGTGGGCACTCTCTGTGGTAAAGTGCGATTCTTCTTCCACAACATCCACGTCACCTAAAAACAAGCAAAAAAAACACAAATGTGTTTTGGAAATGAGGCAGGCATACATTGATTAGCTTACCAGTAGCTGTGTTCTCCCACACTCACCTGTTGTGGTGACAAGTTCTCCAATTTCTATGATCTCTCCTTCCTCCTCCTCTGCTTCTGGTCTTTCCCCTTCTTTGGGAGGTGTTGGTTTTGTGGTTTCCTCAGACGTCACGAGTTTTCGCTCCCCTATGAGAAGGTACAAAAGGAAGATTTAGCAACACAATCTATTGAGGGCAGAAATAGGAAATGTCAAACATTGCTTGAAAGTGAGGGACAATATTTTTGTTTGGCCAGTTACAAATGACAACAACATGAATGTAGTCACTTTGTAAAGGTGCTAAACTTACTAGCTTTTTGGTAGAAGTTTGTCTGATGGAGACCCCCCTCTAGTATCCACTGGAGCACATGTGTGGAAAAGCATAATAAAAAGTGGGTTTGGGTGTCCCAGCACTAGTGCTCTAGAGTCCAGATGGGTAAACAGCTACTGGGTGACCTCTCCTTTACATTGAATAAATTGGCTTTACATTCTTGATGACTTTTCTAGTGAGAACAAACTTCCTTTCCCCAAACAAAACACCAAACATCATATTATAAGTGGCCGAACGATCGAGGTTGAGTACGATCGAATGGACACACACGAACATGACAGTGGCAGAAAGATCGAGGTTGAGTACGATCGAATGCACAGACGAACATGAAAGTGGCCATTTTCTAATGTACAACTTTGTCAAAATACAAACACATGGAGCAGTATGCAAGCCAAAAATCCAACACAAAACACAACTACTTACTTTTTTGAAGAACTCGCTTGATCTTTCTGTACTGATCGGGCTCCCTCAGTTTCAGGTCTGACCAGCGTTTCCTCAGTTGCTCCTTGGATCGTTGTACCCCAAAATGATTGTACAGCCTCCTCACAACTTTAGACATGATCTTGGCCTTGCGGACATTGGGGTTGAGGTAAGGCTCATACTTCCCATCATAGTCGCTCCTCTTTAATATGTCCACCATCTGCAACATTTCTCCAAATGACATATTGGAGGCCTTGAATTTCTGGCTCCGGGATCGGGACGTTTCTGCCTCCGGCCTTTCCTCGTCCTCCTCCTCGTTGCTGCAATATTTCGGGCGCACCTGCTGTGTCCCCGCCATGTGCTCTCCCCACTGCGCCGTAAAGAGAAGGGGTGGGGAATAGACGAGAAAGATCGTCAGGGGCGGGCGGAGTTTGACGCATGCGCACTGTATATAAAACGTCACACGCCTGTGTCGTAGCCACGATCTGTGAGACGAGGGGAGAGAAAGCTCACGCACGAGACGATCTCTATAACGAAGGTACAATTTGACGTTGGTACATAACTAGCCTAGACAAATTAGACCTTGAGGCTTCTTTATGGAGAAGATTAGGAGAGTTTTGCCGGACATTATTTATAGTGTTTTGTGTGGTGTTGTGTCTTGCAGAGATTATGCAGGGATTCAACGACATGAGTTTTCTCCCCCTCTTCATTGATAAATACAGGGAAATTCCCCTTTTATGGCAGGCCAAACACCCCCATTACGGCCACAAAGCAAAGAGGTACGCAGCCCTGCTGAAACTTGTGGAATTTGTAAAGCCAAGGTTCCCCACGGCAACTGTTGTTAAGATAAGAAATAAAATTGGCAGCCTGAGGAGTGCGTATATCAGGGAGCGCAAGAAGGTCCTGAAGTCCCAAGAATCTGGAGCTGCAGCAGATGAGGTCTATGCCCCCAAGCTCTGGTACTATGACAGGCTCCATTTTCTCAAAGACCAGACTGATGTCACGGAGCCACTCTCGCCTCCTCCTTCCACGCTTCCTTGCGCGCAGGCCACCCCTGATGAGGCTTCCGAGGAGCAACCTGGGCCTTCCAGTCTGGAAGATGTGGAGGAGCCCAGCTTGTGGCAGGTATAGTAGTTTGGGAACCAATTTTCTGAAAAATAAATGATGTTCAGTTAATTCAGGATCCCCAATTGCTTAGTTCCTAACGTGTTTGACATATCAACAGACAGTAGTGTTGGAGACATTTGGGGCAAGAATATAAACTGCAGGGCTGAGAATTGTATGGTTTTCTATTTGTAACCATTTTGCAACAGTCACTAGATGAAAATTGTGTGTGTTTGATGAACAAATAACTGAAACTATGTCCCTTTTTCATACACAGGAAGACCTCAGCCAGGAGGAGGCTGTGGAATGTGGCAGTCAGGAGGAGGAAGGGGTTAGTGGCAGCCAAGAGGTGGGTAGTGGCAGCCAAGAGGGGGGTAGGCCTAGGAGCCTGACTGACTCCCAAATCCCTCCCCTCCGCCTTCCCTACAAAAGGGCGAGAAGGGGGGGTGAGGCGGGAGAGTCAGCGCTCCGGATGATCAGAGAGGCTTCAGCCTCCCTACATGCCACACCCACCGACGAGGAGACCTTTGCCTCCTTGGTTGTCACGAAAATGATGGGTATGGAGGTGGGGCAACGCAACATGTGTGAGGATGTCATCCTCAAAGTCCTAAATAAGGGGATGGCTGGGGGGGTGACCCCACTCACACATGTTTGCCATAGTGACCATGCTCCGCCTCCTCCTCCTCCTCCTCCTTCTGCCACCCCACCAGCAACACAGCCACAGCGTGCAAGGAAGCGTGGAAGGAAGACCTGAGAGTGACGACCTGGATTCAGTCTGGTCTGAGGGAAGATGGAGCCTCTCGTAGGACCAGAGCCTGGGGACCTAGATGGCATCTGCTGCAGTTCCGGATGTTTTGGACTTCAGGACCAGATAGCACTCCCCTTAAGATACGTACTCCTCAGGCCCCTAATTTTAGACGCTTCAAAAATGATGGTTGCCGTGGGGGTCCAAGGCTTTGCAAATTCCCCAAGTTTCTCCATCGCTGCGTTCCTCTTTGGTTTGTTGCTGAGACCTAAATAAAGGTATTTTTGATTTGAAATAATCATTGCCTATTGTGTTTTACTTTTCTACAATGACAGTTTATTTGTGAGTAGGCAGGTACATTTCACTAATCATAAAGTATAATTAACAAGGGGCACCAACAACCAACAAACTCCTAGTAAATTTAAGCAACAAATAGAAATGTTAATAATGTTGTTTTGCTAAGTTGAGACACACAACCCCCCTCAAAAAAAAAAAAAAAAATCTCCTTAAAATATGTATTCCAAAAAAAAAAAAATAATGACAAATCCTCCAAAAAATATAACAAAGATTCTTTTACGATCTGAGTAAAAATAAACATGTAGTCTAGAAATCCGGAAAAGTAATAAAGAACTAAGTTTGGGAGAAGTGCGGGTGAATAGGAGCAGCTAAAACATGTCATTCTTCTTGCATTGTAAAGAAAAAGAGAATGCGCTGCATTAAAGACATTTTAACATTGCAGCGTGACGAATGTGCTGTGTCGATTAGGAAAGGTAGTTTTACCTGACCGAGCGCTTCCGTCACAGAATTTCTTCTGAGCATGCGTAGCACTTTGTCCGTCGGACTACGCTACACACGATCGGATTTGGTGTGATCGGACTTTGTTGTCGAAAAATCTATCCAGCAGGAGATAGGACTTTGTCCGTCGGACAATCCGAAGTACACTGTCCGATGGTGCCTACACACGGTCGGAATTTCCGACAACATTGTCCGATAGGACAGAATCCATCGGAAAATCCGACCGTGTGTATGGGGCTTAACAGAGACATAGTACCATCTAGTCATTACCTTAATGCTGGCTTCAATAAGGGAAATGTTAAGGATGCCTTTGTATGCACGTTTAGACGCACGGTACCAGTCTTGTAAAGTCCAGGTATTGTCTGTGTCCTCTTCCCAGGCCCGAGCGTAGGTTGGTTTGTCTGAATGTGACATAAGGGCATTATAGATCAAAGATATCCCTCCCCTCTGAACCTCTGTGTTGGAGCACCAGTTTTCATAGGGAGTTATTGTGGGGGGATCTTGTGTATTCGGCCGAATGGAATGTAGGTAGTGGGAGATTTGTGAGAACCTGAATACTTCGGAATCTGGCATGTCAAGTTTCTTCTTACAGTGTGAAAGCGTAATCGGGCCCTTGGAGGAGAGAAAATGACCAATCCTATAAAGGCCTTTGTCTGTCCACCATTGAAAAGATTTGATGGACATTCCTGGTGTAAAGTCCATGTTATGGAACAGATGGGCTAATGGTTTCATGGGTGAGATCAGAATTTGTCGAGAGTAGAGCTTGGAGCACAAGGTCATGGAGTGAGATAGGGTGGGTGACAAAATGGCTGGCCTGAGTTTTGGGTTGCACAAAAGAAGGTAGTCAATGGTATTCAGAGGGATAGCATAACGCTCCATCGAGAGCCATTCAGGCTTCGGTCCCCTCGAGAAGACCACCGAAATTTGAGCCAGTTGCGCAGCTTGGTAGTATCCCCACAAATTAGGTAGGCCTAGACCCCCTTGAGTTTTTATGCGATAAAGAATGCTAGAGGGACATCTATACCCTTTGCGACCCCATATAAATCGGACAATCTCTGACTGAAATTTGCTTAGTACCTGTTTCTTTATTGGGATCGGGAGGGAGCGAAATAAGTACAAAAGACGGGGGAGAAGGGTCATCTTTACTGCGTGAATTCTGCCCCAGCCAGGATAGACCACATTTTGCCCACTTATCCAAATCACCACTGCATTTTAGCATCATAGGAGGGTAGTTTGCTCTGAAAAGACCTGTTATATCTGGTGTAATCAGTCCCGGGGGTACAGTTATGTTTAAAGCTATCGATTTTGACATGTTGACCCGCAGGCCCGAAACTGCACTAAAATTTAGCAAAATTTTCTAAATCATAGGGGTAGTTATAAGAGGGGAGGTGACATAGAGGATAAGGTCGTCAACGTATAGTGCACATTTGTGTTCCTGTTCACCACACATCACCCCCTTAACGTCAGGGTTCACCCTTAATGCCACTGCCAAAGTCTCTATAGCCACTGCTAAGAGGAGAGGGGAAAGGGGACAGCCCTGTCTGGTCCCCCTCCCTATTGAAAAAGATTCTGAAAACCTACACAAGAGACGTACTTGCGCAGTCGGAGTCGAATAAAGAGATTGTATTAGATTCAGAAAGTAAGGACCAAAGCCCCATCTCCGTAAGACGTCAGCTAAGTAAGCCCAGTCTACAGAATCAAAGGCCTTATGTAAATCTATGGAGAGGAGAAAACCATGTTGAGGGGGGCCCCCATCCCATCTTGATTTGAGAAGTGAAATGATATCTATTGTCCTGCGAATCTGATCCGGACCCTGTCTCCCAGGAATGAAGCCCACCTGATCCTTGTGTATATATGCTGAAATGAAGCTCCCCATTCTGTTTGCTAGGGTCTTGATCATTATTTTAATATCGTTGTTTATAAGAGATATAGGGCGGTAGTTGCCCAATTCGCTAGAGTCTTTATCCGGCTTCGGGATAACGGAAATATAGGCAGAGTTGAGATCAGGCCCCAAAGGGGCTTCATCCCTGAGATAGTTAAAAAGTCTGGCCATATAAGGGGCCAGGTGGGGTCCAAACTTCTTGTAATAGCCTGTTGGGAAACCATCAGGGCCAGGGGCGGAGCCAGTTTTAAGGGAGTGGATGGTGTCTAATATTTCTTCTGCAGAGAATGGGCTGTCCATGAGGTCACTATGGTCCTTAGATAGGGTGGGCAAAGGAATGTTATCAAAAAATTTGCTCCGTATTTGTTGAGGTGGTGGCTTGAGAGGTTTGTATAAGTCTGAATAGAAGTGAGAAAACGCTTCCATTATTTTGGTTGGGTTCTGAGTCAGATCCCCTGAAGAGGTCTTTATTTTAGGAAAGGCTAAGTATCGTTGTTTAGGACTGAGTTTCGCTGCTAGTCTTGAACCCATTCGGTCAATTGGGAATAGAATTTAGCACCAGTCCATCTCAGATGTCTTTCAGCTGCTGTCGTTAGGGATAGGTTAAGGAGAGTACGGGCCTTGTCAAGGTTTGTCAGCGACTCAGGAGAAGGGTTAGTTTTGTGTACCTTCGCTAGTGATTGGTATTCTGCAGTAAGTTTAAGCAGGTCAGCTTTGTGTTCAGCTTTAAGTCTTGAGGTTATTTGAATGATGTGTCCCCTGATCACCGATTTATGTGCTGCCCAGACTGTGGCAGGGGTGACCTCGCTTGTATGATTCAATTGGAAATACTCTTTAATGGCCTTTTCCAGAACCTTACACTGGATCGGATCACTGAGGAGGGATTCCTGCAGACGCCAGCAAGGGGGTCCTCTCGGGCCTCCCACCCTCCTGGCCTCCACAGTAACCACAGCGTGATCAGACAATGAGGAGTCTATAATTTTAGACCTAATTATGAGTGGAATTGTGTGGGAACGCGTGAAGATGTGGTCTATCCTGGCAAAAGAGTTATGTGGGGCTGAGAAGTGAGTATAGTCTTTTGTGTGTGGATTGACTTCCCTCCAGACATCAATCAACCCTTCGTCATGAAGGAGGGTGGCTATTTTAGTACTTTGTTTCTACGGACGCTTAGAGATCGATCTCCCAGAAGCTGATTTGTATAAAGTGAAGTCAAAGGCTGTGTAAAGCCCCATACACACGGTCGGACAATCCGCGGACCAGGTCGGTCGGATTTTGTCCGTCGTACTTTGTCCGATGTTGGTGTTGCGTACACACGGTCGGACTACGTTGTCGGAATATCGGTCTGCAAGAACGTCGTGACGTAAGTCGTCGTCCACGAGATTAGAAAAGGGAAGTTCAGCACCACGTCAGGCACCCGTTGGGCCCTTCTGCTGATCCCGTGTTAGTCGAAGTTTGGTGACTTAAGATTCGCGCTTCTCAGTTTTCTGACTCAGTTCGCATTTGTTTGTCGTGCGTATCTGTTTATTAGTGCGTGTAGTCAGTTCGCATTTGTTGGTCATTGCTGTTTATCGGTGCTTTCTGTTTGTCCGTTTATCGGTGCTTTCTGTTTGTCCGTTCTGACCAGCCGACCTTGTGAGCGATGTTTCCTGTGCGTACTCGTCGCCGAGTTCGTGCTGTACGCGGAATTGGTGTCGGGCTTTTAGCTTTGAGCCAAGACCCGTCCATGAACAGAGTGACGAGGAGTATGTGGACCAAGAATTGGTTGCTTCAGCGTGACCAATTCTCGCACATGCCTTTGCTTCGTGAGATCCGGGAGAATAATCCTGATGATTTCAGGAACTTTCTCAGGATGACGGACCCCGATTTTCACCGTCTTTTGGCTTTGCTGACCCCCTTTATCAGCCGGCAGGATACCTGCATGAGACAAGCCATTACTCCGGAGCAGAGGCTTGTTGCCACGTTGAGGTATCTCTCCCCAGGCCCTGGAATCATTATTCCAGAGACCTGTTCTGCCATCGAGGTCCTGCAGGAGGACTATCTTAAGGTAACATTTCTACTTTACTATTCCCTTCTATGTATGCTCTGTTTGCTAATGTCTTCTTTTTTGACCTCCTTCCCTAATTACCATGATTGCAATATGTCTAATATGCTGTGCCCCTTTTCTCCTTCATGCATTTTTCCCTTCACTTACCTCCCCAGCATGCTCTTCTGCCCAAATAGACACCTATGGCCTAGTCACTTAATCAATGTATTTTGTCTGCTGCATAGTATTGTTTGCCCCCAAACAGCCCCTAAAATATGCTCAAATGTTTGCTTTGTGGTTTACTTCATGTAGAGCCCCCTTTTTTTTTTAGTGGGGGGGGGGGGGGGCAATACACACTATATACCTATATACCTACCTCTTTATATCATAATGTCACACTGTGCCTGCCTTTTTTTTTGGGCTTGGGGTGGGGGGGGGGGGGGGGGTTGAAATGTTATTTGATCTTTCCTGGGGGCTGCCAATAGTGTTAAGTACAGAGGGTCTGGCCAAACTAGCACACATTATTGAGCCATTTGCCAATCAATGAAGTGCAGAGGGTTACCTGACCACCCCCCCCCCAGAACCCTAGTTATTGCCAATGTCCCATCAGAAGTGGGGGGATTGATGGGGGGTGAGTAATCTGTGAAGGGGAGCCTCTACTTTTCTGTGCAAATACTTTCCAGCCTCCAATTTTATACAATGCTGTTGTTCCAAGATGTTGATTGTCTAATCTGCTTGCAATGTTTAGGTGCAAAGTGACTAATTATTTTTTCTTGTTTCACTCCACAGTTCCCTTCCACGGGAATGGCAGACTGTGGCCTCCCACTTTGCCAGCCGTTGGGACTTTCCTAACTGCGGAGGGGCAATTGATGGGAAACACGCCGCATCGTCCCACCGCCCAACTCGGGGTCCTACTATTATAATTATAAAGGGTTTAATAGTGTAGTGATGTTGGCGGTGGTGTCGGCAACATACGAGTTTATGTATGTGGACGTGGGGATGAATGGCCGGATCTCGGATGGTGGTGCCATTACGCACACGGAGTTCTACTGGCGTCTCCAAAGTGGCAGTCTGTGCTTGCCACCTCCAGAGGAGAATGCCGAAGGACTCCCCTTCGTCTTTGTCGCAGATGAAGCGTTTGCATTGACTCCCCATGTGATGAGGCCGTTCCCGATGAGGACCCTCACCCCGGACCAGAGGGTCTTCAACTACAGGCTGTCCAGAGCCAGAAGAGTGGTGGAGAACACTTTTGGCATCCTGGCCAGCCGCTTCCGCCTGTTCCTGACGGCATTTACTTGGCGGAATACAAACTGAACCACATAGTTCTTGCCTGTTGCATATTGCACAACTTCCTCAAAAGACATAACAGGAACTATGTGGTGCCCGTTGGCCCAGATGTGGAGGGCCCTCCAAATGCGGACCTCACAGCCCTTCAAGTGGCACGTCCAGGCTTGCCCCCTCTAAATGCCCGCGTGGTCCGCGAGCAATATATGGAGTACTTTGTGGGTAGGGGGGCCATTGCTCTGCCTGACGATGTGTGAGAGGCATTTTTTAATAAATCTGATATTTTAACCAACCTCTGATTTCTTGTCATTTCAGTCTTCTTTTTAGCTTATTTTACCTTGACATTTTTTCCCTTTGCCTTCGACAGTGGGAATGCACTTTCTGGGCAAAAGGAGGTAACAGTCTCTTCTTCCCAAAAAGATTATTCTCATGTTGTGTGTTTGCTACCTAATCTTTGGTCTAGAGAAGGTTTGTCCTGCATAACTGACACCCAAAATACTCCTTTTCATCACCAGGTCTGACATGTGTGTATTCTCAAAAATGCTGTGCTCCGTGTTTTCGTACAAGCACTGTGGGTGTCATTTACATAAGTCAAATCCGCTATGCTCTACAAGTGCAAAGTGGATTTGCCTTTAGTAAATAACACCCATTGCCCCCCATATCCTTTAAATTTTACATACATAATGCATTGTGTTTTTTAAATAAGGAAGCCACACATTTCGAAAAATAATAAAGTTTACAAGGAAAACATTCACAAGTGCGTTTACAATCTTCACGCCAAAACTGACAACATCTTGGTTATTTACAACATTGTTTACAAACATTCCGCAATTGGTAAAACCAGGCATGGAGCAAAACAGAACCTATGAACTAGGAAAGTTCAACTTTGTAAAGTGAAGACAAGATCAGACATGACTATATGTTCAAAGTGTGTTTGATCTTGCCTTCATCACATGGGGGGGTCACCCCCGGAAAGTGGAAATTTAGAACATGCACACAATTTGGGTCGGAAAATGGTCATTAGATGGTAAAACACATGCCTCGAAGCTTCAAAAGTGCCATTTTCCATCATGGGGATGAATGGACGTTTTTTGGGGGTGCAACCCCTTCACCACAACCACTTTCGTAGTTCGTAAAGTGTTTGCACCCCCAAAAAAACGTTGCCATTCATCCACCATGATGGGAGCTAGCACATGTGGACACAAATGTGTGCATGTTCCAAATTTCACACAGTTTTTAATTTGCAAATGTGTTCAGAAGCTGGCACAAATGTGTGTTAATTACTTGGTGCGTTTTCATATTTTTCCTAAAACATCAATGATGTTCTTCAATTTTTGTTGAACATCATTGATGTTTTGCTTTATGTAATCTAGATCTCTATTGCAGACCATTATCTCCCCGATGAGTACGTGGGCACTCTCTGTGGTAAAGTGCGATTTTTCTTCCTCAACATCCACGTCACCTAAAAACCACAAACAAACAAAAATGGGGTGTTGGAAATGAGGCAGCCATACATGGATTAGCTTACCAGTAGCTGTGTTCTCCCACACACACCTGTTGTGGTGACAATTTCTCCAAGTTCGATGATCTCTCCTTCCTCCTCCTCCTCCTCCTCTGCTTCTGCTCTTTCCCTTTTTTGGGAGGTGTTGGTTTGGGGGTTTCCGCAGACGGCCCAAGTTTTCGCTCCCCTATGAGAATGTACAAAAGGAAGATTTAGCAACACTATCTATTGAGGGCAGAAATAGGAAAAGACAAACATTGCTTGAAAGTGACGGACACTATTTTAGTTTGGCCAGTTACAAATGCCAACTACATGAATGTAGTCACTTTGTAAAGGTGCTAAACTGACTAGCTTTTTGGTAGAAGTTTGTGTGATGGAGACACCCCTCTAGTATCCACTGGAGCACATGTGTGGAAAAAGCATAATAAAAAGGGGGTTTGGGTGTCCCAGCACTAGTGCTCTAGAGTCCAGATGGGTAAACAGCTACTGGGTGACCTCTCCTTTACATTGAATAAATTGGCTTTACATTCTTGATGACATTTCTAGTGAGAACAAACTTCCTTTCCCCCAAAAAAAACACCAAACCACGTATTATAAGTGGCCGAACGTTCGAGGTTGCGTACGATCGAATAGACACACACACACGACCATGACAGTGGCAGAAAGATCGAGGCTGAGTACGATCGAATGCACAGACGAACATGAAAGTGGCCATTTTGGAATGTACAACTTTGTAAAAATCAAACCACATGGAGCAGTATGCAAGCAAGAAATCAAACACAAAACACAACTACTTACTTTTTTGAAGAATTCGCTTGATCTTTCTGTACTGATCGGCCTCCCTCAGTTTCAGGTCTGACCAGCGTTTCCTCAGTTGCTCCTTGGATCGTTGTACCCCAAAATTATTGTACAGCCTTCTCACAACTTTAGACATGATCTTGGCCTTGCGGACATTGGGGTTGAGGTAAGGCCCATACTTCCCATCATAGTCGCTCCTCTTTAATATGTCCACCATCTCCAACATTTCTCCAAATGACATATTTGAGGCCTTGAATTTCAGGCTCCGGGATCGGGACGTTTCTGCCTCCGGACTTTCCTCGTCCTCCTCCTCGTTGGGGGGATATTTGGGGCGCACCTGCTGTGTCCCCGCCATGTGCTCTCCCCACTGCGCCGTAAAGAGAAGGGGTGGGGAATAGACGAGAAAGATCGTCAGGGGCGGGCGGAGTTTGACGCATGCGCACTGTATATAAAACGTCACACGCCTGTGTCGTAGCCACGATCTGGGAGACGAGGGGAGAGAAAGCTCACGCACGAGACGATCGCTACAAACGAAGGTACAATTTGACGTTGGTACATAACTAGCCTAGACTGATTAGAACTTGAGGCTTCTTTATGGAGAAGATTAGGAGAGTTTAGGCTGACATTATTTATATTGTTTTGTGTGGCGTTGTGTCTTGCAGAGGTGATGGAGGCCTTCTACGACGTGAGTTTTCTCCCCCTCTTCATTGATAAATACCGGGAATTCCCCCTCTTATGGCAACCTAAACATCGTGACTACAGCAACAGACCAAAGAGGTACGCAGCCATGCTGAAACTTGTGGCATTTGTAAAGCCTAACCTGCCCATGGCAACCGTGGCAAACTTAAAAGTGAAGATCAACAACATGAAGAGTACCTATTTCCGGGAGCGCAATAAGGTCCGGAAGTCCCTAGCATCTGGAGCTGCAGCAGCTGATGTCCATGTCCCCACGCTCTGGTACTATGAGAGGCTCCACTTTCTCAAAGACCAGGCTACTGTCAGGAAGTCACTCTCGACTCTTCCTTGCACGCGTCCTTCCACGCACGCCACCCCTGATGAGGCTTCCGAGGACCAACCTGGGCCTTCCAGTATGGAATATGTGCAGGTGCCCAGCTTGTTCCAGGTATAGTAGTTTTGTAACCATTTTGGGGAATAAGGAATGATGTTCAGTTAATTCAGGATCCCCAATTGCTTAGTTCCTAACGTGATTGACATATCAACAGACAGTGGTGTTGGAGACATTTTTGGGAAGAATCTAAACTACAGGGCTGAGAATTGTATGGTTTTCTATTTGTAAACATTTTGCAACAGTCACAAGATGAGAATTGTGTGTGTTTGATGAACAAATAACTGAAACTATGTCCCTTTTTCAGACACAGGAAGACCTCAGCCAGGAGGTGGCTGTGGAAGGTGGCAGTCAGGAGGAGGCAGGGGTTAGTGGCAGCCAAGAGGGGGGTAGGCGTAGGAGCCTGACTGTCTCCCAAGTCTCTCCCCTCCGCCTTCCCTACAGAAGGGCGAAAAACATGGGGGAGGTGGGAGAGTCAGCGCTCCAGCTGATCAGAGATGCCTCAGCCTCCCTCTATGCCACACCCACCTACGAGGAGGCCTATGCCTCCTTGGTTGGCAGTAAACTTACGGGTATGGAGGCGGGGCAACGCAGCATGTGTGAGGAGGTCATCCTCAAAATACTAAATGAGGGGATGGCTGGGGAGATGACTCCCCTCACACATGTTTGCGAGAGTGATCTTGCTCCGCCTCCTCCTCCTCCTTCTGCCACCCCACCAGCACCAGCACCACGGCGTGGAAGGAAGCGTACAAGGAAGACAAGAGAGTGATGACCTTGATTCAGTCTGGTCTGAGAGAAGATGGAGCCTCTCGTAGGACCAGAGCCTGGGGACCTAGATGGCATCTGCTGCAGTTCCGGATGTTTTGGACTTCAGGACCAGATTGCGCTCCCTTATTATTTAGATAGGTACTCTTCATGCCCCCAATTGTTTAAGCCTGTAAAATGATGGTTGCCATGGGTGTCCAAGGC
The DNA here is from genome assembly GCA_028564925.1 of Lithobates sylvaticus. Taxonomy (NCBI): domain Eukaryota; kingdom Metazoa; phylum Chordata; class Amphibia; order Anura; family Ranidae; genus Lithobates; species Lithobates sylvaticus. The sequence goes on from CM053031.1 coordinate 152,528,609, forward strand.
TTTGCAAATTCCCCAAGTTTCACCATGGCTGCGTTCCTCTTTGGTTTGTTGCTGAGACCTAAATAAATGTTTTTTGGATTTGAAATAATCATTGACTATTGTGTTTTACTTTTCTACAATGACAGTTTTTCTTTGAGTAGGCAGGTACATTTCACTAATCCTAAAGTATAATTAACAAGGGGCACCAACAACCAACAAACTCCTAGTAAATTTAAGCAAGAAATACAAATGTTAATAATGTGGTTTTGCTAAGTTGAGACATACAACCCCCCTCCAAAAAACAAAAAAATTCTCCTTCAAATATGTATTCCCCAAAAAAAAAAAAAAAAATCATGCTAAAAATATAACAAAGATTCTTTTACGATCTGAGTAAAAATAAACATGTAGTGTATAAATGCTGAAAAGTAATAAAGAACTAAGTTTGTGAGAAGTGCGGGTGAATAGGAGCAGCTAAAACATGTCATTCTTGTTGCATTGTAAAAGAAAAAGAGAATGCGCTGCATTAAAGACATTTTAACATTGCAGCGTGACGAATGTGCTGTGTCGATTAGGAAAGGTAGTTTTACCTGACCGAGCGCTTCCGTCACAGAATTTCTTCTGAGCATGCGTAGCACTTTGTCCGTCGGACAACCGTACACACGATCGGATTTGGTGTGATCGGACCGTGTTGACGGCAAATCTTTCCAGCAGGAGATAAGACTTTGTCCGTTGGACAAACCGACGAACACTGTCCGATGGTGCATACACACGGTCTGATTTTTCAACAACCTTGTCCGATCGGACAGAATCCATGAAAAAGTCTGACCGTGTGTATGGGGCTTTAGAGTCACCTCCTATAAAGATAGTCCCTTTCAGGTGTGCTCGTAATGTACGTAGCATAGATTCGAAGAAGGACTTCTGACCCTTATTAGGGGAATAGTATGAGATAAAGGTGTAAAGCGCACCATCTATGTAACCAGATACTAACACGAAACGACCATGGGGATCTACAATAGTCTCCGGCTGGGACATATTAATATGTTTAGCCAAACAAATAGCTACTCCCTTTGTTTTGTTTTTGGCCGAAGCCAGAAAGAATTGGGGATAATGTTGATGGAGGAATGTGGGTTTGTAGGTAGACGGGAAGTGTGTCTCCTGCAATAGCAGGATTTCAGCGTGCATGGAGTGATAGGATTGTAGGAGTTTCCTACGCTTGACAGGGCAGTTGAGTCCCTGCGTGTTGTGTGAAATAATTTTGAGGTTGAGGAGAGGGTTACTTGTATTTGTCATGGTTCAGAGGGGAGAGAGCTACCCAGTAGATCTGTGTCTTACCTTTGTTAAGTGAAGAAAACTCTTGAAGAAGCTCAGAGGACGGAGAGTACCCCTCATTTGGGCCTGGGATAGGAATCCAGAGACAACCTTGAGAATCATGAGAACCTACAATAGAGTGCAAGAGGAAGTTGGGAAGGGGAGAAAAGAGAGAAATGAAAGGAAATAAGAGAGATAAGCATTGATAAATTTGTACCAAAAAAAAGAGAAACACAAAGTGATAATGGTATAAATGAACTTCGGGGTCCCCCGACCCCACCCCACCCCAAAGGTAGGAAGGATAAATCATTCCTACCTTTACAACCAAACGGACTGGATTGTCTGAAGTACAGGGACTCCGGAGAGAGTCCAAGGTTACTCAAGGTACTCCTCGGCTCAATGGGAGGCGCACTGGATCCACCACAGCCCCAGTGCCTCATAACATGCTAACTAAAGACCTCATGTGGGTCTATTATGATCATAAGACAGAGCTTCCCGATGACAGAAAAGAAAACATTAATTGCTTAAATAAACAGTGTAACTAGTTTGCCCCAGAACACGTAGTTACCCCAGAAACCCATCCTCAAAGGTCGGGAGACTGGGGAAACCCGCGCCCCAGGTCCGGGAGAGAACCAGTGACAACCCTCCATCCTGGGGGTATATTTTCTGTGAAGTGGGAGCGTGAACCTCACCCCCCCCGGGGCCCCAAAAACAAGAGAACAATTCCTATAGATAAGGCAATCAAACACCCATAAATGGGAAAAAATTAAATAAAAAAATAACCATAGTGTGCTTCCCATGTACAGGCTGGAATGCAGAATCTTATCACAGAGGAGGGGAGGGGAGTGAACATGTATAGAGAGCTCTAACTGTAAACTATCCATGTATGATGTTCCCCCATGTGCATCGAGGGATAGAATCTCTCCCCTCCTCCCAAGCCCAAGAGAAAAATTGTCCCAGTCTCTCAAACAGCACCAACCTACTGCTCAGAAGAAATAAAATAAAGAAAAGGAGGGCCATGAACCCAGGGGGGGGGGGGTATCCCCCACAATAAAACAAAGACAAGTGGTAGTAACTCAGATCAGAGCCCTGATCTGTTGGCGGAGGGCCGAGAGTCAAGGAGGGAGAGCTTCTTTCGATCGCTTGGAGTTCTGTTTCAGCCAAGAGGGTTGCAGCGGGCTAGCTGGAGGAGGTCTTTTCGTGGAGGCAGGGTTCCCTCTGTTTGTGTGCGAAGACGGTGGATCCTGTGGGAGCAGGCCAAGCTGTAGCAGGAGCCGTTCTCCTTCTGCGAATGTAGAGAAGCTGCAGCTTTTGTTCTTGTAGGAAAAGTTTAGACGCAGGGGCTTCCCCCCTGCGTCTAAACTTTTCCTACAAGAACAAAAGCCACCTGTAATGGATTTCATTGTCTATCTGAAGTTGAATCAGTGGCTTCAGGGCTCTTCGTTTCTGAACAGTGTAAGGGGACAGATCCGTAAAGATCTGGATTTTGTGTCCCTGCAGCGTCAGGTTATTAGAATTTCTGGCCTTCCTCATCACCTCCTCCTTCACTGAGTAAAAATGAGGCTTCACTATAATGTCCTGTGGGAGGCCATCCGTGCGGGGGGGCTGCAGAGCTCTGTCGAGCTTGAGGCGATGTTCTGGAATCCCAGGGATGAGATCAGAGATGAGGGTTTTAATGGCAGTATGCACCTCTTTTACAGATTCAGGGAGCCCCCTGACCCGAAAATTATAGCGTCTCGACCTATTTTCGAGGTCATCGATCTTCGCATAGGCAGTGTCAGGAACGGTGCTATTACCTGGATCGCCTGCTGGTGTCACTGTTTCCTTCGGCATCAAGGGGTGCAGTTCCGGTGGCCACCAGCAGGGGTCTCCCAGCCGATGGACATTGGCAGGAATAGTGTTATTACCTGGATCGCCTGCTGGTGTCACTACTTCCTTCAGCATCAAAGGGTGCAGTTCTGGTGGCCACCAGCGGGGGTCTCCCAGCAGATGGACATTCTAGGAATCAAGCTACACCTGTTGTGGATCTGCTGGGTATATAAGCCTGTCCTTCACTGAGGTTCAGTGCTTCAGTATTCCGTTCTGTAGCCTTGTCTTGCCTGTTCTGAAACCTGATCCTGGACCCGAAACCTGTACCTGTAACCTGACCCTTTATCCGCTTCCTGCCCTGTCCTGGATGTTGTCCCCCTTACCTGGTTCCTGAGACCCGTCCCCTGATTCCTGCCTTTATGCTCCCTTGCTTCCTGTTTCCCCCTTGGTCTCTCCTCCCTGCCTTGTGTATATATATATGTTCCATTTTCTTGAGTGTGTTGTTAGTTAGTTAGTTAGATTAGGGCTTGGGGGTTTGCTGTGTTATTTGTGTTCTTGCTTGTTTGTGGTTGCTGTGTTCACGTGTGTCTTTATTATTAATAAATATATATCTATATCACTACCTTTGGAGCCTGATTCCTTTAGTGCAGCCCATAGATCTGTTCACTAGTGTTGGATGCCTGTGTTCAGGCTCCTTTCATGACAGAATACTGAAGCCATACAAACAGATCGGCTGAACTTGGGAATTGGGTCTGGACACTTGCTATTGCCAAGAAAGATGCATCTGGAAGATATATTGTATCTTTCACTCCTGGCAATGGAAGACAGAGATTTTTGTTATCAGACTTTGGGTGACTATACTAGGGAGCAACTACTGGAGTGCATCCGTATGGCCCATGTTTTCGTTGATCAGGGCAGTTTTCTTTTTGAGGACGTGCAGCCTCTGATCCAGATTTGTACCGAGCTGGCCCTGCCCTGTATTCCTGAGGGCCATGATGATTTCACTCCCCCTTTTGATATAAATCAGGTTGAATCCCTAATATGGCTTTTTGAAGATGATCCCGACGACTTTTGTGAGCACTACTCTGGCTGTTCCCCACAGGTGATTTCTGAATGCATTATGTCTGCGCAGTCTTTTGTTAGACAGGGAAACTTGAATCCACAATTTGTACAACCCATACTTTCAGCATGGTCTGGCATGATGCAATTAGCCCCAGCCAAACAAACCACTTCTGCCATCAGATACCAGCCTACCCGAATGTATGTTTCCCCATCACCCATACCAAACCCAGTTTCCACCCAGTATACACTGCTCACAGCCAAATACTCATATCCAGTTTCTGCTCCCTGTACTTATCCTGCATTTAACCCCCCTTCCTCTTCTCAGTTGCCTACAAATTCACAAAAACTTCCCCCAGCTACTGTTACCTCTTCTCTGCCATATTCCAATCCTCCTTTCCTGTCTGCTGCACCCCCCACCTACAAAGCTTCAGTGACCAAGTCAAAGAAAAAACAAAAGTTCTTCCCAACCAAGACGATCCTGCCAGTAATCCAATCTGCCTGCACACCCACTAATCTGTCCCAGCCAGAAGCGCCAGAGTTCTAGCTGGAGGTGCCAGCAATCCAGCCTGAAGAGCCAGTACTAGCCTTCCAGCCTGACGTTCCAGCCGTCCAGCCTGACGTCCCAGCCTTCCAGTCTGATGTCCTAGCCTTCCAGCCTGACGTCCCAACCTTCCAGTCTGATGTCCCGGTGCCTGCCTTCCAGCCTGATGTTCCAGCCTTCCAGCCTGATGTCCCAGCCTTCAAGCCTGACGTCCCAGCCCTTCAGTCTGATGTTCTGGTGCCAGCCTTCCAGTCTGATGTTCCAGCCCTCAAGCCTGATGTCCCAGCCTTCCAGTCTGATGTCCTGGTGCCGGCCTTCCAGCCTGATGTTCCAGCATTCCAGCCTGATGTCCTGGTGCCAGCCCTCCAGCCTGACGTTCCAGCCTTCCAGTCTGATGTCCTAGCCTTCCAGCCTGACGTTCCAGCCTTCCAGTCTGATGTCCTAGCCTTCCAGCCTGACGTCCCAGCCTTCCAGTCTGATGTCCCGGTGCCGGCCTTCCAGCCTGATGTTCCAGCCTTCCAGCCTGACGTCCCAGCCTTCCAGTCTGATGTCCTGGTGCCAGTTTTCCAGTCTGAGGACCCACTGCCAGTTTTCCAGTCTGATGACCCACTGCCAGTTTTCCAGTCTGATGATCCGCTGCCAGTTTTCCAGTCTGATGACCCGCTGCCAGTTTTCCAGTCTGATGATCCGCTGCCAGTTCTCCAGTCTGATGACCCGCTGCCAGTTCTCCAGTCTGATGACCCGCTGCCAGTTCTCCAGTCTGATGACCCGCTGCCAGTTTTCCAGTCTGATGACCCGCTGCCAGTTTTCCAGTCTGATGACCCGCTGCCAGTTTTCCAGTCTGATGACCCGCTGCCAGTTTTCCAGTCTGATGACCCACTGCCAGTTTTCCAGTCTGATGACCCGCTGCCAGTTTTCCAGTCTGATGATCCGCTGCCAGTTCTCCAGTCTGATGACCCGCTGCCAGTTCTCCAGTCTGATGACCCGCTGCCAGTTCTCCAGTCTGATGACCCGCTGCCAGTTTTTTCCAGTCTGATGACCCGCTGCCAGTTTTCCAGTCTGATGACCCGCTGCCAGTTTTCCAGTCTGATGACCCACTGCCAGTTTTCCAGTCTGATGACCCGCTGCCAGTTTTCCAGTCTGATGATCCGCTGCCAGTTTTCCAGTTTGATGACCCGCGGCCAGTTTTCCAGTCAGATGACCCGCGGCCAGTTTTCCAGTCAGATGACCCGCGGCCAGTTTTCCAGTCTGATGATCCGCTGCCATTTTTCCAGTCTGATGACCCGCTGCCAGTTTTCCAGTCTGATGATCTGCTGCCAGTTTTCCAGTCTGATGACCCGCTGCCAGTTCTCCAGTCTGATGACCCGCTGCCAGTTCTCCAGTCTGATTACCCGCTGCCAGTTCTCCAGTCTGATGACCCGCTGCCTACCTTCCATTCTGATGACCCACTGCCTACTGCCCAGCTTGATGTGCCCGTGCCTGCTGCCCAGCTTGATGTTCCCGTGCCTGCTGCCCAGCTTGATGTTCCCGTGCCTGCTGCCCAGCTTGATGTTCCCGTGCCTGCTGCCCAGCTTGATGTGCCCGTGTCTGCTGCCCAGCCTGATGTGCCCATGTCTGCTGCCCAGCCTGATGTGCCTGTGTCTGCTGCCCAGCCTGATGAGCCATTGTCTACTGCCCAGCCTGATGTGTTCCTGTCTGCTGTCCAGCCTAATGAGTTCCTGTCTGCTGCCCAGCCTGATGTGCCCGTGTCTGCTGCCCAGCCTGATGTGCCCGTGTCTGCTGCCCAGCCTGATGTGCCCGTGTCTGCTGCCCAGCCTGATGAGTTCCTGTCTGCTGCCCAGCCTGATGAGTTCCTGTCTGCTGCCCAGCCTGATGTGCCCGTGTCTGCTGCCCAGCCTGATGTGCCCGTGTCTGCTGCCCAGCCTGATGTGCCCGTGTCTGCTGCCCAGCCTGATGAGCCATTGTCTACTGCCCAGCCTGATGAGCCATTGTCTGCTGCCCAGCCTGATGAGTCCCTGTCTGCTGCCCAGCCTGATGTGCCCGTGTCTGCTGCCCAGCCTGATGTGCCCGTGTCTGCTGCCCAGCCTGATGTACCCGTGTCTGCTGCCCAACCTGATGTGCCCGTGTCTGCTGCCCAGCCTGATGAGCCATTGTCTGCTGCCCAGCCTGATGAGCCATTGTCTGCTGCCCAGCCTGATGTGCCCGTGTCTGCTTCCCAGCATGATGTGCCCGTGTCTGCTGCCCAGCCTGATGTGCCCGTGTCTGCTGCCCAGCCTGATGAGCCATTGTCTGCTGCCCAGCCTGATGAGCCATTGTCTGCTGCCCAGCCTGATGAGTTCCTGTCTGCTGCCCAGCCTGATGAGTTCCTGTCTGCTGCCCAGCCTGATGAGTTCCTGTCTGCTGCCCAGCCTGATGAGTTCCTGTCTGCTGCCCAGCCTGATGAGTTCCTGTCTGCTGCCCAGCCTGATGAGTTCCTGTCTGCTGCCCAGCCTGATGAGTTCCTGTCTGCTGCCCAGCCTGATGAGTTCCTGTCTGCTGCCCAGCCTGATGAGTTCCTGTCTGCTGCCCAGCCTGCTGAGTTCCTGTCTGCTGCCCAGCCTGATGAGTTCCTGTCTGCTGCCCAGCCTGATGAGTTCCTGTCTGCTGCCCAGCCTGATGAGTTCCTGTCTGCTGCCCAGCCTGATGAGTTCCTGTCTGCTGCCCAGCCTGATGAGTTCCTGTCTGCTGCCCAGCCTGATGAGTTCCTGTCTGCTGCCCAGCCTGATGAGTTCCTGTCTGCTGCCCAGCCTGATGAGTTCCTGTCCGCTGCCCAGCCTGATGAGTTCCTGTCCGCTGCCCAGCCTGATGAGTTCCTGTCCGCTGCCCAGCCTGATGACCCGGTGCCCACTGCCCAGCCTGATGAGTCCCTGTCTGCTGCCCAGTCTGATGACCCGAAGCCCGCTACCCAGCCTGATGACCCGGAGCCTGCTGTCCTGTTTGTTTTTATTTCCAGATCTAAACTTCCAGACCCTGGTGGTGGGGTACATGTCCCTCTGTCGGACTCGGGTGGCACGCCTCCTAGTTGGTTAAGAGACTCTGGCCGGAGAGCGCAAAGAAGTCTGCAGTCACAGAGGAGACTTTTTGGGACTCTTCCACTTGTACACGTGCTGCCAGATCTGGGGCAGAATGGAGTGTCCAGAGGCCACTCCATAGGGGGGGGAACTGTCAGGAACGGTGTTATTACCTGGATCGCCTGCTGGTGTCACTACTTCCTTCAGCATCAAAGGGTGCAGTTCTGGTGGCCACCAGCGGGGGTCTCCCAGCAGATGGACATTCTAGGAATCAAGCTACACCTGTTGTGGATCTGCTGGGTATATAAGCCTGTCCTTCACTGAGGTTCAGTGCTTCAGTATTCCGTTCTGTAGCCTTGTCTTGCCTGTTCTGAAACCTGATCCTGGACCCGAAACCTGTACCTGTAACCTGACCCTTTATCCGCTTCCTGCCCTGTCCTGGATGTTGTCCCCCTTACCTGGTTCCTGAGACCCGTCCCCTGATTCCTGCCTTGATGCTCCCTTGCTTCCTGTTTCCCCCTTGGTCTCTCCTCCCTGCCTTGTGTGTATATATATGTTCCATTTTCTTGAGTGTGTTGTTAGTTAGTTAGTTAGATTAGGGCTTGGGGGTTTGCTGTGTTATTTGTGTTCTTGCTTGTTTGTGGTTGCTGTGTTCACGTGTGTCTTTATTATTAATAAATATATATCTATATCACTACCTTTGGAGCCTGATTCCTTTAGTGCAGCCCATAGATCTGTTCACTAGTGTTGGATGCCTGTGTTCAGGCTCCTTTCATGACAGGCAGTTTCAAGCTGATCCTGAACATCCTAAAAATATAAAGTTTTATTAATACAAAATCAATAAAAGATAACACATAATCAGATACAGATAAAAAGCATGGTGACAATATATGTATATCACCAGTATAATGGTCCCCAAGAGGGGAGGAACACAGTAGGATAGTTGGTCACAGAAAGTATCTCAGTTTTGAGGTCTAATGCCGCTTCGTCAGGAGAAAATCTGTAATTGTATTGGCAAATGATCAATAACAGTACAATTGACCACAATGGTGGTACAGTCTCATACAGAGATAACAATAGCAGTAAATACAAGGGGGAGGAGCAAAGCTGCTTACCTATAACCCTGGCAGGTGCAGGACAAGGGATGTCACCAAAAGATCCCCCCTGGCGACTAGGGGGGACATGCAAATGGACTGATATCTGGATAGATAGGGTACAATCACTGACATAAGTAGACTATGCAGACTATGCAGTTCCTCCCCTTTTTGCATCTTTCATCTACCCTCTCCATCCCCTCCCTCTCCCCTGTTCTCTAGGGAGTTTTTGTTGGGGACCAAAATTTCTGATCTGTATTAATCTACCAAAATGTAGGACATTTTAGTTGACTAAAATGTAGGGCATTTTAGTCAACTAAAATGTACTGCAGAATTAGTTGAATAAATACGACTAAAACGAAAACAATTGCAGATGACTAAAATGGGACTAAAACTAAAATGACATTTTAGTCAAATCAAATGTACTGCAGAATTAGTTGAATAAATACAACTAAAACTAAAACATTTCCAGATGACTAAAATGGAACTAAAACTAAAATGATATTTTAGTCAAATAAAATGTAGGGCATTTTAGTCGACTAAAATGTACTGCAGATTAAGTCGACTAAATACGTGTAAGAAAAGAAAACTGCGCCAAGTGAGAGGTAGCAATATACGGATGAAGATAACTACCTAATATGCATAACTGATAAAATAGCATTCACAATGAGTATATTTTAGCAAATAGGTTTTGACGCTATAACCAAATACTACTCATGAATGTCCAATTGTATTGTTTGTTTTAGGAAGGAGGAAGGGTCTGAATCGATGCCGGCCGGCGTCTTGTTGAAAATCGTTCGAAATTTCTTCCATGCTTACCTTTTGCATTTTAAATGTGAGTACAATTACCTTTTAAAATAAACAGCAAAGCTATTAGACAGTATCACACGATGGTCTGCCTTTTTTTCTTTATGTTATCATTTGGATGCACCGCCGAGTGCTGTGATCAGTACTAGATTTACCACGCTGTGTCCTTCCGGGAGTCCTTTTGGTTTCCGAGTGGCAAATCCCTGGATATCATCCCTCTAGGTGTCGTTTTCCCTTGGCGTCAGGATCTCTACCTGTGCTCAATCTGAGTGTCAGTTTTCATTTACCATCTGGTAAGGAGCATATATACTGGTGGTGGTGGCACCCTCTTTTCATGTGGAGCACAGCGGTGTGGCATGAAGTAATATGTTTACATGATCACATTTCACTGGAATAAGGATTCATTATATCAACTATATCCATTCTGTGGACTTTTTCAGTGTTAGCTCCGTTTTGGATTAACCAAACATCATTTAGAGTTCATGTTTATCCATTTATTCAGTTATTTTTATTGCGTTTTCTCTGATGCAAATTGGACATTTATGAGTATCATTTGGTTATAGCGCTAAAACCTATTTGCTAAAATATACCCATTGTGAATGCTATTTACTCATTTATTTAGTTATTTAATTTATACTGTGTTTTCTCTGGTGATGCAATTGGACATTCATGAGTTGTATTTGGTTATAGCGTCAAAACCTATTTGCTAAAATATACTCATTGTGAATGCTATTTTATCAGTTATGCACATTAGGTAGTTATCTTCATCCGTATATTGCTACCTCTCACTTGGCGCAGTTTTCTTTTCTTACATTACATATTGTGCTTATCCCACTATTCTGCAGCCGGGTTTGATTTTTATTATTTTATTTTATTTTATATACTTTCTGTACGTATTGTTTTATCCCATTCACCCCCTTTATTCCCTGCCCCATTGGGTTAGCGTGTTTTTTTCGCCTGTATTCTGACTAAATACGTGTAAAACTAAAATAATTGCCGTTGAGTAAAATTGGACTAAAACTAAAATGGCATTTTAGTCAAAAGACTAAGACTAACACTAAATTAAAATTTGCTACCAAAATTAACACTGGGTGCAAGTGCAATGTTTTTTTTTATAATCAGAAGTACCTGATATTTGCCTTGCTCCTAGCAATAGAAATGAGCATTAAGGAAGCAAATGGAACATTGGGAATGTGCTGCTGTACAAAGCAACATGTTTTCTTTAAGGTGGTAAGTAAAAATGTAAAAGGGTTACCAGGCAGGCCTTTCACCTTTCTCTTCTCCTGGATGTGCATGTGCTGCAGTTCAGTGTACAGTTTCAGCATATGCCAAATTAATGAACTCCTGCAATTACACTGGAGCAATGTCATCCCAGCACTGCCATTCAAGATAGCCAATGATCCCAAACCCAGAAGAAGACCATGTGAAGCTGTCAGCACTGGCAAAAGAGATTGCATATGTTATATTACTGGGAGGTATAGTTCTATGTTAAGATTTTACTGAAAATGCTGTATGTGTGCTACAGTGTATTGAAAAAGTATTCATACCCTTTGACATTTTCCAAATTTTGGCATGTTACATTCAAAAACGTAAATGTTCATAAAACAATAGTGCTGCGCTACTAAAATTAAAGTGTACGTAAAAAATAAAGATAAAGACATGAACTCAATCAACATTCCAATCCATGAAACAGCGATGAATCAAATAAGTGGCAGAAATAAGTGACAAATATCAACGATCCACCATGCTTGTGAAATAATCCAAATAAACCGTGCTCGTGCTCTCCTCCACCTGTGTATTAGGCTTTTCAGAGCTCACTAGACTGGAGTGTTCTCCCAAGATTTTACATAAATAATGTACTATCATCCCTGATTAATATGCAATAAAAGAGTTATTGGAGATTTGGGACTGTCTATGGTACATACACAAAAAAGAGTAGTTTCATAAAGATATAATAAAATTGCTTGTTTTATTAACATAAAAAAAATATAAAGAAAAAGAAAAATACATACAATGTTAGACTCCATGTACATCAGTATATGAATCATAGGGTTCACAGATATTACATACAATTCCTAGTGGAACACCTATATTGTCATACATTCAAAGTACACAGGTCATAATACTTGTCCAATCGCTCGACATGTTTCGCCTATAGAGGCTTCATCAGGAGACAAGGATAAGATATGTTTGCAGATGGACGAGGGTTTTTTAGAAATTTTTCGTATTCTATGGTATGTATACAAAACAATATATTGGTTAGTATATATAAAACAGTTGATAATCGTTAAAACGTTATATATGCTGCATAGAGTGTGCAATGACAGGGATGTCTGGTGAAGTCAATTTACACATGCATGGTTCCCTACCTCCAATGTTATAGGGGTCATACGCATGGTCAGGCTTCTGAATAGAGATGCCAATGGTTGCACTGGAGCACCCCCCAGAAAAGGAACCCGCACAGGGACGTACCCAGCGAGCACCACCAATCGTGGCTAGGGAGTTGTAGGGGGAGAGGGAAGTCCTATTCCTTCATCCAATAGAGTATTTGTAGGGCCTGTGGAGTACAAATGTACTTATTAACCACAATTGTTTTCACATAAGCCATAATCATTCGTACGATAGCAAAGTAGTGTGACCATGCCCAGTGTCAATTGTCACGCTTTACCTACCTCAACGAAAACTTGTAAAGATCTGTACTTGTAAGAGGCTCGGGTCGATCAGCCCCCCAAACAAATAGAACCGAATGGGGGGAAGCGAATGGGAACTGCTGGAACTTTATTTTGAAGATTTATCCACTGGATCAGGACAATTTCTAAAAGGTAGCAAAGTAAAAGAAAAGAAACCCCAGTAAAAATGCATAGGAACCATATCCAGTACATTTCATGGATCCCCAAAAGATAGAGGAGTTATAATCCCCTACCTTATCAAAAAGTATATATGGCATCAGAGCGTGTCATGTTTGATGGCTGGTCAACCCATATACTGCCCCTCAAACGGGGCTAGGTAAAGCATCCAAAGCCTATAAAAAAGACATTAAAGATAATTGCAGTGGTTTCATATGGTCAAATTTGCGGTGGGCAAAAAGTCCACCAGTCAAATAAGTTTGGTTGAATCAATTTACCTGTTTTAGATCGTTCCCAGAGCGTCCCGAGCCTCACGTCCACCTCAGTCTGACACAGCGTCAGACTGGGTTTAAATAGTCTCCCCCCGTGGCGCCAAATGCGCACGGCGTGTGACATCACGCCGTGCTGACGTCACGCGGACGTAGTGCGGAGATCAGGCGGCGCCTATCCCGGACCAGGTGACCGGAGTGTTTCCTGTAGGGAAACACTTCCGGTGCACAGTTCAGCTGGGACTGACCTAACATGCCCTGCTGACAGCAGCCAAGCTGTACTGTCAGTTATTAGGGCATGATGGGGTCCCTATAGATGGAAACCTCAAACTTAGTGGCCGGGTCAGGACTAGCAGCCGATCCCCGACCCGGAAGCGTGGCAGGCAGGGGACCACCCTAGGGTGGACATAACTAACCACGCCACGCAACCGGATCGGTCCATACAATTCCCCAAAGCCCTGGGGCGATCGCCAGATGGGGCACTCCCCATGCATCGTCCCCTGGGGCCTGCGCCAGCGCAAAATCCACCGGGATCAATATGAACTTATAAAGAGAAGAAAAAGAAAAAGAGAAAAAAAAAGAGAATTTAAAAAGGGCACCCTGCATATACACATTCACTGCAGCATATGATTCTTATTCCTTTTTTATTGTGAAATTATTGTTGTACATGTGTTTTTTTAACACAAAAGTGAACATATTTACAGAACAGTAACCATATTAATTAACACTTTCACCCCCACATAAGGGGGGGGCGAGATATTACATGAACAAGCACGTCTCAGCACACACAGATTAAGGCCAGATCCGGGCCCTATATGGCCCACGTATAAGGCCTGGCGGTGCTTAACTACTCGTGCTGGCAAGGAGAGGGAGGGGACGTGGGAAGGGAAGGGAAGGGGAAAGGAACGGGAAGGAGGAGGATGGGGGAAGGGATGGGAAGGGGAAGGGAAAACGAAGGGAAGAATACAGCTGGCGAGAGAGTGAGAAGCAGAAGGCGAGGCATAAGGGACCACACATTAAAGGAAGGGTTTAAAACTGATTCCTTCGTTGAGGCCCGGATATCGGGTAGCCCCCAACAAATAAATCCATCTAGTTTCGATCTGTAAAAGTTTCTTGTCTAGATCACCCCCTCGTTCCTGTTGGGGGAGGTGGTCAAGGCTATAGAAACCAATAAATTTAAGATCAAAATTATGATATAAGCCTACATGACGGCTAATTGGTGTCTCCATTTTACGTTTACATATTAGTGATACATGATCCCTCATACGACAGAAAAGTGGGCGTTTTGTTTTTCCCACATAGAATGCTCCACACAGTCATTTCATCAAATATACTGATCCTACTGATTGGCAATTAGTGCGATATTTTGGAGTCCATGTTCTACCATCTGGCAGATCTATGTTTTTTCCCTCCAAGATAAAGCGGCAAAATTTACATTTACCACATTTGTATGTGCCTGGAACTTGTTTCTTATTGTTCTGATCGCTCGAATAATGGCTACTTACCAAAGTGTCACGTAATGAACGTGACCTTTTGTATGTAATTTCTGGATAAGGTTTAATATACTTGGATATTTTTTCATCAGTGGACAATAAGTACCAACATTTTTTGTATATGTTGCGTACCTTCTTATGTTGTCGGTTGTATTTAGTAACAACTCGTGTACTCTCCTGAGTCTTGGCCCGTCTAGGTTTATATAGTAGGAGTTGTCTGTTCATATTCGCTACCTGATTGTAAGCTTTCCTGAGACATGTTTTACTGTACCCTCGCAGCAGGAGGCGTTCGCGCAGAAGATTCGCCTCTCGTTGAAAATCATCGAGGTGCGTGCAATTTCGCTTTATCCTTAGAAATTGGCTGTAGGGGATGCTTTTAATAAATTTCTCAGGGTGGGAGCTACTCGCGTGCAACATACTGTTGCCTGCTGAGGCTTTTCTATAGAGGGTAGAACACAATGTCCCTTTCTCATCGACAAAAAGTTCGACGTCCAAGAAGGTAATCCTTTTCTGGTCGTAATTGAAAGTAAATTTTAAATTGTATTCATTATTTTGTAATTCGTCCAAAAATACAATAAGGTCCTCCTTCGATCCCGACCATATCATGAGGACGTCATCAATGTAACGACTCCATGATAAGATCTGACCAATCGACAGGCTTTTGTTCTCATCAGAGAATAAGTCTCGCTCCCATCCCCCCAGATACAGGTTCGCATATGAGGGTGCGCATTTTGCCCCCATAGCGACCCCCTGTACCTGGAGGTAATGGGAGCGTTTGAATACAAATATGTTATGCATCAACACGAAGCTGAGTAGCTCCAATACAAACTCATTATATTTCCATGAATCGATGTCTCTTTCTGTCAAAAATTCCCCTATCACCTCGATACCCTTTTTGTGTGGGATCGAGTTGTAGAGGGCCTCTATATCAATGGCTACAAGCCATGCATTTGTAGGGATCTGTAATCCGTCTGTACTTTTCAGAAGTTCTATAGTGTCTTTGACATATGAGAATAAACATTTTACATGCGGATACAGATACTCATCAACCAATTGGCTGGCTTTTTCCGTCAGAGACCCACATCCTGAGATTATAGGGCGGCCTGGTGGTGATGTCAGACTCTTATGTACCTTGGGCAAGGCATAAAACGTGGGAGTGGTAAATGAGGTCATATCTAGAAAATCATAGGTTTTAGCATCTATGGTGCCATTTGTACGGGCCTTAATTATTATATTTTTATATTTATTCATATAGTAATTTACATGTGAGGCTGGTACCAATCTGTACCAGGTTTTGTTTGATATTATGTCTAAGCACATTTTTTCATAATTCTCTACGTCTAAAATAACCAAGTTCCCTCCTTTGTCTGATGGTTTAATTACAATATTACTATTTGTTTTAAGAGTTTTCAGTGCTTCTTTGAGTTCCTTCGGCAGGTTGGTTTGAGGTCCAGTCTGCCAATTAGTGGATTCTATTTCCTTTGTGACCTGTATAACAAAGGCCCAAATATTGGAATTCCCCTGTAGGACAGGAAAGGATTTTGATTTTGGTTTATACGTTTTAGGGTTGCCAAAGTTTTGAGCACCAGGAGCCGATGGATCCGTGGGGCGGGGGCAAGAAGGAGGAAAATTCACCCCCTGTTGGATAATGGGGGTAGCGGATGGACTAATAAATGTCCAACCCTCCTCCTCCGGATTGCCCTCGTCCCACAGATCCATCAGGTCCTGTAGTGCCCTTAAGTCCTCAAAAGTGACTCCTTCTATATTGGCGTTGTTCTGTTCGCCAATAGGAGTATCAAGTGATGTTTTATCATAGATAACTTTGTACATCAGGCGACGTGCGAAGAGGTGAAGGTCCTTAACTAGTTCAAACTTATCTGCATTTTCATCGGGACAGAAGGTAAGACCCAGCTGCAATACCTTAGTCTCATTGTCTGAGAGAGGATAGGAGGACAGGTTAATGATATCAAACTTGTCCCGACTCGCCAAGACTTGGGAGCCGGGACGCGTTATTTTAAAGGCTGGCTAGTTTTTTTCATTGGAGTGGTTAGTGGCAAAGTGCGTTTCCGATCACTCGTAATGCTAGAAAAAATTGGAGCTGTTTTCACCTCCACATGAGGGTCCAAGTTTGTCCCTCCACAGGCCTGTCCCTGTAGTGGTTGACCCACCACCAGGGAAATTGAATCAACATTCCTGGTGGGGGTGATAGGTGATACCAAAGAATGATTCAATGTACTATTTGATAGAGTTGTATTCAATGTAGTATTATGTTTGTTCTGTTGAGAACGTGATTTTTTGTCCTTACTACTCACTTTGTCTGACCGTGGTCGACTCTGTAGACTAGTTTCGCTCTCTTTTTTTCTTTTACGTATTGCTCCCTCATGTTGTAATTTGTCCTTCCGCAGAGCTATAGGGGCAAAGGATGTTGAAGAGGTGGATGATGTGTCCAGTTCTCCAAGATCCAAACTAGGGATTTGCAGGTCCTGATTCAAATTACCTCTTCTCACGGGATGTTTGTTCATTTGGTTCCATTTATACGCCTGTTGATAAGTGTATGCTTTTTTATCACGTTGATATTTATTTTCCTTTGTTTTAATTAAATTTGTTGCGTACTTTGTTAGATGGTCCCTAAGGTTCTTTTCTTTCTCTGGGAAACAGATACGAGATCCCAGGTTGGCATTCTCCTCCTGCCACCTGAGGATCTCAAGATCCAGTTCAACAATGTCCTTATCATATTGTTCGCTTAAGATTTTCATCATTTGCAAAGAGCATGTTTGCAGGTTCTCCTCCCACATATTTTTAATGTCAGGTTCTACTTTTTTCATGTTCGGAAAAATCTGTATACGAAGTCCCCAGGGTACTATCCTGTTGGATCTATATTTTTCAAAGAATTCTTTGTGCCAAAATAAACGAGTCTTTTTTTCTATCAGCCGTTGAAGACTGGAAAAATATGTACTCACATCTGCCTCATTAATGTCTTCCTTGGAACGGTAGAGATTAACATCCGTTACAAAGCCTGCCCAAGCCTGACCGCAGTAATCTGACATGTTGAATGTATGATCCTTTACTCACCAGCCGCTTCTCACTTCTCTGTGGATTTGACTCACCAGCTGTAGAGTGTGCAATGACAGGGATGTCTGGTGAAGTCAATTTACACATGCATGGTTCCCTACCTCCAATGTTATAGGGGTCATACGCATGGTCAGGCTTCTGAATAGAGATGCCAATGGTTGCACTGGAGCACCCCCCAGAAAAGGAACCCGCACAGGGACGTACCCAGCGAGCACCACCAATCGTGGCTAGGGAGTTGTAGGGGGAGAGGGAAGTCCTATTCCTTCATCCAATAGAGTATTTGTAGGGCCTGTGGAGTACAAATGTACTTATTAACCACAATTGTTTTCACATAAGCCATAATCATTCGTACGATAGCAAGGTAGTGTGACCATGCCCAGTGTCAATTGTCACGCTTTACCTACCTCAACGAAAACTTGTAAAGATCTGTACTTGTAAGAGGCTCGGGTCGATCAGCCCCCCAAACAAATAGAACCGAATGGGGGGAAGCGAATGGGAACTGCTGGATCTTTATTTTGAATATTTATCCACTGGATCAGGACAATTTCTAAAAGGTAGCAAAGCAAAAGAAAAGAAACCCCAGTAAAAATGCATAGGAACCATATCCAGTACATTTCATGGATCCCCAAAAGATAGAGGAGTTATAATCCCCTACCTTATCAAAAAGTATATATGGCATCAGAGCGTGTCATGTTTGATGGCTGGTCAACCCATATACTGCCCCTCAAACGGGGCTAGGTAAAGCATCCAAAGCCTATAAAAAAGACATTAAAGATAATTGCAGTGGTTTCATATGGTCAAATTTGCGGTGGGCAAAAAGTCCACCAGTCAAATAAGTTTGGTTGAATCAATTTACCTGTTTTAGATCGTTCCCAGAGCGTCCCGAGCCTCACGTCCACCTCAGTCTGACACAGCGTCAGACTGGGTTTAAATAGTCTCCCCCCGTGGCGCCAAATGCGCACGGCGTGTGACATCACGCCGTGCTGACGTCACGCGGACGTAGTGCGGAGATCAGGCGGCGCCTATCCCGGACCAGGTGACCGGAGTGTTTCCTGTAGGGAAACACTTCCGGTGCACAGTTCAGCTGGGACTGACCTAACATGCCCTGCTGACAGCAGCCAAGCTGTACTGTCAGTTGTTAGGGCATGATGGGGTCCCTATAGATGGAAACCTCAAACTTAGTGGCCGGGTCAGGACTAGCAGCCGATCCCCGACCCGGAAGCGTGGCAGGCAGGGGACCACCCTAGGGTGGACATAACTAACCACGCCACGCAACCGGATCGGTCCATACAATTCCCCAAAGCCCTGGGGCGATCGCCAGATGGGGCACTCCCCATGCATCGTCCCCTGGGGCCTGCGCCAGCGCAAAATCCACCGGGATCAATATGAACTTATAAAGAGAAGAAAAAGAAAAAGAGAAAAAAAAAAAAAAAAAAAGAGAATTTAAAAAGGGCACCCTGCATATACACATTCACTGCAGCATATGATTCTTATTCCTTTTTTATTGTGAAATTATTGTTGTACATGTGGTTTTTTAACACAAAAGTGAACATATTTACAGAACAGTAACCATATTAATTAACACTTTCACCCCCACATAAGGGGGGGGCGAGATATTACATGAACAAGCACGTCTCAGCACACACAGATTAAGGCTGTCGTATTTTCTGTCGTATGAGGGATCATGTATCACTAATATGTAAACGTAAAATGGAGACACCAATTAGCCGTCATGTAGGCTTATATCATAATTTTGATCTTAAATTTATTGGTTTCTATAGCCTTGACCACCTCCCCCAACAGGAACGAGGGGGTGATCTAGACAAGAAACTTTTACAGATCAAAACTAGATGGATTTATTTGTTGGGGGCTACCCGATATCCGGGCCTCAACGAAGGAATCAGTTTTAAACCCTTCCTTTAATGTGTGGTCCCTTATGCCTCGCCTTCTGCTTCTCACTCTCTCGCCAGCTGTATTCTTCCCTTCGTTTTCCCTTCCCCTTCCCATCCCTTCCCCCATCCTCCTCCTTCCCGTTCCTTTCCCTTCCCTTCCCTTCCCACGTCCCCTCCCTCTCCTTGCCAGCACGAGTAGTTAAGCACCGCCAGGCCTTATACGTGGGCCATATAGGGCCCGGATCTGGCCTTAATCTGTGTGTGCTGAGACGTGCTTGTTCATGTAATATCTCGCCCCCCCCTTATGTGGGGGTGAAAGTGTTAATTAATATGGTTACTGTTCTGTAAATATGTTCACTTTTGTGTTAAAAAAACACATGTACAACAATAATTTCACAATAAAAAAGGAATAAGAATCATATGCTGCAGTGAATGTGTATATGCAGGGTGCCCTTTTTAAATTCTCTTTTTTTTTTTTTTTTTCTCTTTTTCTTTTTCTTCTCTTTATAAGTTCATATTGATCCCGGTGGATTTTGCGCTGGCGCAGGCCCCAGGGGACGATGCATGGGGAGTGCCCCATCTGGCGATCGCCCCAGGGCTTTGGGGAATTGTATGGACCGATCCGGTTGCGTGGCGTGGTTAGTTATGTCCACCCTAGGGTGGTCCCCTGCCTGCCACGCTTCCGGGTCGGGGATCGGCTGCTAGTCCTGACCCGGCCACTAAGTTTGAGGTTTCCATCTATAGGGACCCCATCATGCCCTAACAACTGACAGTACAGCTTGGCTGCTGTCAGCAGGGCATGTTAGGTCAGTCCCAGCTGAACTGTGCACCGGAAGTGTTTCCCTACAGGAAACACTCCGGTCACCTGGTCCGGGATAGGCGCCGCCTGATCTCCGCACTACGTCCGCGTGACGTCAGCACGGCGTGATGTCACACGCCGTGCGCATTTGGCGCCACGGGGGGAGACTATTTAAACCCAGTCTGACGCTGTGTCAGACTGAGGTGGACGTGAGGCTCGGGACGCTCTGGGAACGATCTAAAACAGGTAAATTGATTCAACCAAACTTATTTGACTGGTGGACTTTTTGCCCACCGCAAATTTGACCATATGAAACCACTGCAATTATCTTTAATGTCTTTTTTATAGGCTTTGGATGCTTTACCTAGCCCCGTTTGAGGGGCAGTATATGGGTTGACCAGCCATCAAACATGACACGCTCTGATGCCATATATACTTTTTGATAAGGTAGGGGATTATAACTCCTCTATCTTTTGGGGATCCATGAAATGTACTGGATATGGTTCCTATGCATTTTTACTGGGGTTTCTTTTCTTTTGCTTTGCTACCTTTTAGAAATTGTCCTGATCCAGTGGATAAATATTCAAAATAAAGATCCAGCAGTTCCCATTCGCTTCCCCCCATTCGGTTCTATTTGTTTGGGGGGCTGATCGACCCGAGCCTCTTACAAGTACAGATCTTTACAAGTTTTCGTTGAGGTAGGTAAAGCGTGACAATTGACACTGGGCATGGTCACACTACTTTGCTATCGTACGAATGATTATGGCTTATGTGAAAACAATTGTGGTTAATAAGTACATTTGTACTCCACAGGCCCTACAAATACTCTATTGGATGAAGGAATAGGACTTCCCTCTCCCCCTACAACTCCCTAGCCACGATTGGTGGTGCTCGCTGGGTACGTCCCTGTGCGGGTTCCTTTTCTGGGGGGTGCTCCAGTGCAACCATTGGCATCTCTATTCAGAAGCCTGACCATGCGTATGACCCCTATAACATTGGAGGTAGGGAACCATGCATGTGTAAATTGACTTCACCAGACATCCCTGTCATTGCACACTCTATGCAGCATATATAACGTTTTAATGATTATCAACTGTTTTATATATACTAACCAATATATTGTTTTGTATACATACCATAGAATACGAAAAATTTCTAAAAAACCCTCGTCCATCTGCAAACATATCTTATCCTTGTCTCCTGATGAAGCCTCTATAGGCGAAACATGTCGAGCGATTGGACAAGTATTATGACCTGTGTACTTTGAATGTATGACAATATAGGTGTTCCACTAGGAATTGTATGTAATATCTGTGAACCCTATGATTCATATACTGATGTACATGGAGTCTAACATTGTATGTATTTTTCTTTTTCTTTATATTTTTTTTATGTTAATAAAACAAGCAATTTTATTATATCTTTATGAAACTACTCTTTTTTGTGTATGTACCATAGACAGTCCCAAATCTCCAATAACTCTTTTATTGCATATTAATCAGGGATGATAGTACATTATTTATGTAAAATCTTGGGAGAACACTCCAGTCTAGTGAGCTCTGAAAATTTCTATACCCAGGGTGGCTTAAACACCCATGATACTTTTTCACTAGCTATGTCTGTTCTCCATATCTTTATCAACTAATTTAAATTGATGCTATTATAGAACATATACCTAGACCGGAGTTTTCTCTCAGGATTTAGTTGTATATGCTAGTAATGATTTATGATGTATGACGTTTTTTGTATGAATTTCAAATAATCATGTCTTTTTTGTATATTTTTGTCTTCATGACAAGCACGTCTTAGACACATAGGTGAGGAGAAGACTTGGGCGTGGCCCGCGTACCCCTTTCTGTGTGCCCCCCAAATCCACTCTCTACTCCAGGTGCGCTACATCTACAGGGAGAGGGGGAACAGCTGGTGAGTCAAATCCACAGAGAAGTGAGAAGCGGCTGGTGAGTAAAGGATCATACATTCAACATGTCAGATTACTGCGGTCAGGCTTGGGCAGGCTTTGTAACGGATGTTAATCTCTACCGTTCCAAGGAAGACATTAATGAGGCAGATGTGAGTACATATTTTTCCAGTCTTCAACGGCTGATAGAAAAAAAGACTCGTTTATTTTGGCATAAAGAATTCTTTGAAAAATATAGATCCAACAGGATAGTACCCTGGGGACTTCGTATACAGATTTTTCCGAACATGAAAAAAGTAGAACCTGACATTAAAAATATGTGGGAGGAGAACCTGCAAACATGCTCTTTGCAAATGATGAAAATCTTAAGCGAACAATATGATAAGGACATTGTTGAACTGGATCTTGAGATCCTCAGGTGGCAGGAGGAGAATGCCAACCTGGGATCTCATATCTGTTTCCCAGAGAAAGAAAAGAACCTTAGGGACCATCTAACAAAGTACGCAACAAATCTAATTAAAACAAAGGAAAATAAATATCAACGTGATAAAAAAGCATACACTTATCAACAGGCGTATAAATGGAACCAAATGAACAAACATCCCGTGAGAAGAGGTAATTTGAATCAGGACCTGCAAATCCCTAGTTTGGATCTTGGAGAACTGGACACATCATCCACCTCTTTAACATCCTTTGCCCCTATAGCTCTGCGGAAGGACAAATTACAACATGAGGGAGCAATACGTAAAAGAAAAAAAGAGAGCGAAACTAGTCTACAGAGTCGACCACGGTCAGACAAAGTGAGTAGTAAGGACAAAAAATCACGTTCTCAACAGAACAAACATAATACTACATTGAATACAACTCTATCAAATAGTACATTGAATCATTCTTTGGTATCACCTATCACCCCCACCAGGAATGTTGATTCAATTTCCCTGGTGGTGGGTCAACCACTACAGGGACAGGCCTGTGGAGGGACAAACTTGGACCCTCATGTGGAGGTGAAAACAGCTCCAATTTTTTCTAGCATTACGAGTGATCGGAAACGCACTTTGCCACTAACCACTCCAATGAAAAAAACTAGCCAGCCTTTAAAATAACGCGTCCCGGCTCCCAAGTCTTGGCGAGTCGGGACAAGTTTGATATCATTAACCTGTCCTCCTATCCTCTCTCAGACAATGAGACTAAGGTATTGCAGCTGGGTCTTACCTTCTGTCCCGATGAAAATGCAGATAAGTTTGAACTAGTTAAGGACCTTCACCTCTTCGCACGTCGCCTGATGTACAAAGTTATCTATGATAAAACATCACTTGATACTCCTATTGGCGAACAGAACAACGCCAATATAGAAGGAGTCACTTTTGAGGACTTAAGGGCACTACAGGACCTGATGGATCTGTGGGACGAGGGCAATCCGGAGGAGGAGGGTTGGACATTTATTAGTCCATCCGCTACCCCCATTATCCAACAGGGGGTGAATTTTCCTCCTTCTTGCCCCCGCCCCACGGATCCATCGGCTCCTGGTGCTCAAAACTTTGGCAACCCTAAAACGTATAAACCAAAATCAAAATCCTTTCCTGTCCTACAGGGGAATTCCAATATTTGGGCCTTTGTTATACAGGTCACAAAGGAAATAGAATCCACTAATTGGCAGACTGGACCTCAAACCAACCTGCCGAAGGAACTCAAAGAAGCACTGAAAACTCTTAAAACAAATAGTAATATTGTAATTAAACCATCAGACAAAGGAGGGAACTTGGTTATTTTAGACGTAGAGAATTATGAAAAAATGTGCTTAGACATAATATCAAACAAAACCTGGTACAGATTGGTACCAGCCTCACATGTAAATTACTATATGAATAAATATAAAAAAAATATAATAATTAAGGCCCGTACAAATGGCACCATAGATGCTAAAACCTATGATTTTCTAGATATGACCTCATTTACCACTCCCACGTTTTATGCCTTGCCCAAGGTACATAAGAGTCTGACATCACCACCAGGCCGCCCTATAATCTCAGGATGTGGGTCTCTGACGGAAAAAGCCAGCCAATTGGTTGATGAGTATCTGTATCCGCATGTAAAATGTTTATTCTCATATGTCAAAGACACTATAGAACTTCTGAAAAGTACAGACGTATTACAGATCCCTACAAATGCATGGCTTGTAGCCATTGATATAGAGGCCCTCTACAACTCGATCCCACACAAAAAGGGTATCGAGGTGATAGGGGAATTTTTGACAGAAAGAGACATCGATTCATGGAAATATAATGAGTTTGTATTGGAGCTACTCAGCTTCGTGTTGATGCATAACATATTTGTATTCAAACGCTCCCATTACCTCCAGGTACAGGGGGTCGCTATGGGGGCAAAATGCGCACCCTCATATGCGAACCTGTATCTGGGGGGATGGGAGCGAGACTTATTCTCTGATGAGAACAAAAGCCTGTCGATTGGTCAGATCTTATCATGGAGTCGTTACATTGATGACGTCCTCATGATATGGTCGGGATCGAAGGAGGACCTTATTGTATTTTTGGACGAATTACAAAATAATGAATACAATTTAAAATTTACTTTCAATTACGACCAGAAAAGGATTACCTTCTTGGACGTCGAACTTTTTGTCGATGAGAAAGGGACATTGTGTTCTACCCTCTATAGAAAAGCCTCAGCAGGCAACAGTATGTTGCACGCGAGTAGCTCCCACCCTGAGAAATTAATTAAAAGCATCCCCTACAGCCAATTTCTAAGGATAAAGCGAAATTGCACGCACCTCGATGATTTTCAACGAGAGGCGAATCTTCTGCGCGAACGCCTCCTGCTGCGAGGGTACAGTAAAACATGTCTCAGGAAAGCTTACAATCAGGTAGCGAATATGAACAGACAACTCCTACTATATAAACCTAGACGGGCCAAGACTCAGGAGAGTACACGAGTTGTTACTAAATACAACCGACAACATAAGAAGGTACGCAACATATACAAAAAATTTTGGTACTTATTGTCCACTGATGAAAAAATATCCAAGTATATTAAACCTTATCCAGAAATTACATACAAAAGGTCACGTTCATTACGTGACACTTTGGTAAGTAGCCATTATTCGAGCGATCAGAACAATAAGAAACAAGTTCCAGGCACATACAAATGTGGTAAATGTAAATTTTGCCGCTTTATCTTGGAGGGAAAAAACATAGATCTGCCAGATGGTAGAACATGGACTCCAAAATATCGCACTAATTGCCAATCAGTAGGATCAGTATATTTGATGAAATGCCTGTGTGGAGCATTCTATGTGGGAAAAACAAAACGCCCACTTTTCTGTCGTATGAGGGATCATGTATCACTAATATGTAAACGTAAAATGGAGACACCAATTAGCCGTCATGTAGGCTTATATCATAATTTTGATCTTAAATTTATTGGTTTCTATAGCCTTGACCACCTCCCCCAACAGGAACGAGGGGGTGATCTAGACAAGAAACTTTTACAGATCGAAACTAGATGGATTTATTTGTTGGGGGCTACCCGATATCCGGGCCTCAACGAAGGAATCAGTTTTAAACCCTTCCTTTAATGTGTGGTCCCTTATGCCTCGCCTTCTGCTTCTCACTCTCTCGCCAGCTGTATTCTTCCCTTCGTTTTCCCTTCCCCTTCCCATCCCTTCCCCCATCCTCCTCCTTCCCGTTCGTTTCCCCTTCCCTTCCCTTCCCACGTCCCCTCCCTCTCCTTGCCAGCACGAGTAGTTAAGCACCGCCAGGCCTTATACGTGGGCCATATAGGGCCCGGATCTGGCCTTAATCTGTGTGTGCTGAGACGTGCTTGTTCATGTAATATCTCGCCCCCCCCTTATGTGGGGGTGAAAGTGTTAATTAATATGGTTACTGTTCTGTAAATATGTTCACTTTTGTGTTAAAAAACCACATGTACAACAATAATTTCACAATAAAAAAGGAATAAGAATCATATGCTGCAGTGAATGTGTATATGCAGGGTGCCCTTTTTAAATTCTCTTTTTTTTTTTTTTTTTTTCTCTTTTTCTTTTTCTTCTCTTTATAAGTTCATATTGATCCCGGTGGATTTTGCGCTGGCGCAGGCCCCAGGGGACGATGCATGGGGAGTGCCCCATCTGGCGATCGCCCCAGGGCTTTGGGGAATTGTATGGACCGATCCGGTTGCGTGGCGTGGTTAGTTATGTCCACCCTAGGGTGGTCCCCTGCCTGCCACGCTTCCGGGTCGGGGATCGGCTGCTAGTCCTGACCCGGCCACTAAGTTTGAGGTTTCCATCTATAGGGACCCCATCATGCCCTAATAACTGACAGTACAGCTTGGCTGCTGTCAGCAGGGCATGTTAGGTCAGTCCCAGCTGAACTGTGCACCGGAAGTGTTTCCCTACAGGAAACACTCCGGTCACCTGGTCCGGGATAGGCGCCGCCTGATCTCCGCACTACGTCCGCGTGACGTCAGCACGGCGTGATGTCACACGCCGTGCGCATTTGGCGCCACGGGGGGAGACTATTTAAACCCAGTCTGACGCTGTGTCAGACTGAGGTGGACGTGAGGCTCGGGACGCTCTGGGAACGATCTAAAACAGGTAAATTGATTCAACCAAACTTATTTGACTGGTGGACTTTTTGCCCACCGCAAATTTGACCATATGAAACCACTGCAATTATCTTTAATGTCTTTTTTATAGGCTTTGGATGCTTTACCTAGCCCCGTTTGAGGGTCAGTATATGGGTTGACCAGCCATCAAACATGACACGCTCTGATGCCATATATACTTTTTGATAAGGTAGGGGATTATAACTCCTCTATCTTTTGGGGATCCATGAAATGTACTGGATATGGTTCCTATGCATTTTTACTGGGGTTTCTTTTCTTTTGCTTTGCTACCTTTTAGAAATTGTCCTGATCCAGTGGATAAATATTCAAAATAAAGATCCAGCAGTTCCCATTCGCTTCCCCCCATTCGGTTCTATTTGTTTGGGGGGCTGATCGACCCGAGCCTCTTACAAGTACAGATCTTTACAAGTTTTCGTTGAGGTAGGTAAAGCGTGACAATTGACACTGGGCATGGTCACACTACTTTGCTATCGTACGAATGATTATGGCTTATGTGAAAACAATTGTGGTTAATAAGTACATTTGTACTCCACAGGCCCTACAAATACTCTATTGGATGAAGGAATAGGACTTCCCTCTCCCCCTACAACTCCCTAGCCACGATTGGTGGTGCTCGCTGGGTACGTCCCTGTGCGGGTTCCTTTTCTGGGGGGTGCTCCAGTGCAACCATTGGCATCTCTATTCAGAAGCCTGACCATGCGTATGACCCCTATAACATTGGAGGTAGGGAACCATGCATGTGTAAATTGACTTCACCAGACATCCCTGTCATTGCACACTCTATGCAGCATATATAACGTTTTAACGATTATCAACTGTTTTATATATACTAACCAATATATTGTTTTGTATACATACCATAGAATACGAAAAATTTCTAAAAAACCCTCGTCCATCTGCAAACATATCTTATCCTTGTCTCCTGATGAAGCCTCTATAGGCGAAACATGTCGAGCGATTGGACAAGTATTATGACCTGTGTACTTTGAATGTATGACAATATAGGTGTTCCACTAGGAATTGTATGTAATATCTGTGAACCCTATGATTCATATACTGATGTACATGGAGTCTAACATTGTATGTATTTTTCTTTTTCTTTATATTTTTTTTATGTTAATAAAACAAGCAATTTTATTATATCTTTATGAAACTACTCTTTTTTGTGTATGTACCATAGACAGTCCCAAATCTCCAATAACTCTTTTACTGTGTATTAGGCTGCTCACCTCACAGTTTGACCGCTGTTTCACCAGCGTGTCCAACAAAGCAGTTCCCCTCTGGGGATATCACAAGGGATTGATGTGGAGCTGACACCGGTAGTCCTCTATTCCATACACCCCCCCTTATCTGGTTAGCAAACTCTCTGTGTGTGCAACAGTCAGCATATGTATAGAATGGCGAGTGCCCTCTGTCTTTAAAATCAATTTATTCCCATACAAAAACAAGTAGATATACTCACAAATGAGGCACTATGAGCCATGCAAGCGGTACAGACATGGATACAAGTTAAACAGGATGGCCGCAGTGTGACGTCAGCACGTAGGCCTTGCCCCCTATATGGGTATCGTCAAATCGTTGAGCATAGACTTTTTCAGTAGGGGTGGGGCTAGAGATGTCACTTTGCTGTTAAAAAAACCTGATGCTGTTAGAACACAGCCACTAATTAACCTTCCCACTGCCTCTCCACTGCTGGGATCTCAGTGACACAGGAAAGTAAAAAAAATGGACTTTATTACCAGGGGACACCCAACCCCCGAAAAATGCAGAGCCCACTTACTAAATTAGTACATGATAAAAATCCCTACACTCTCAAATTTTGAGGATAGAGTTGGTGAATAAGCATTGGAGGGGAGCAACTTTATAGAAAGGAATCCGCTTGGATTTTTGAGGCCAAGGTTCTCCATCCCTGAGGCCTCAATATCGATTTCAATCTCAACTTCTTCTTAAGTGATAGATAAATATTTTAAAGGGTTGTAATTTTTATATATTTTTTAAGCATTTATATGGCTTTTTGGGGTATCCCCTGTGATTGATGAGATGTATCTTTGTCTATTTTTACGGTTTTTTTTTTGTATTTTTATTCATTCATTTTAATTTCCATTTTAATTTTTATTTTTTCATCTTATTTTTATTTTTATTTATATTTATTTTAAATTAAATTTTTATTTAATTTTCATTTCTATTTTTATTCATTTTTTATTTTTACTTGATGTTTATTTATTAAAATTTTTATTTTATGTTCATTTTATTTTATCCTTACTTCGATTTTATTTTTAATTATTTTTTATTTTTATTTTTATAATTTTTTTCTGTTTTGTTTATATATTTTTCTCTTGATTTCATTTTTTTGGGTTAACTATTGTAGTAGAGTCATTGATTTGTGTATTGATGCCATAATGGGGTATTTTTAGTAAGTGGGCTCTGCATTTTTTGGGGGTTTCACCTTGTAGTTGGGTCTCCTGTTAATGAAGTCAGTTTTTTTACTTACCTGTGTCACTGAAATCCCAGCAGTGGGGAGGTAGTGGGAAGGTTAATTAGCAGCTCTGTTCTAACAGCATCAGGTTAGAACCCCTACTGAAAAAGTCTATGCTTAATGCTCTGACGATACGTGTATAGGGGCGGGGCCTATGTGCTGATGTTACACTGCAGCCATCCTGTTTAACTTGTATCCATGCCTGTACAGCTTGAACAGCTCATAGTGCCTCGTTTGTGAGTATATCTACTCATTTTTTTTATGGGAATTAATTGATTTTAAAGATTTCGCCATTTTATACATATGCTGACTGTTGCACACACAGAGAGTTTGCTAACCAGATAAAGGAGGTGTATGGAATAGAGGACTGCTGGTGTCAGCTCCACATCAGTCCCTTGTGATATCCCCAGAGGGGAATTGCTTTGTTTGACCTGCTGGTGAAACGGGTCAAGCTGTGAGGTGAGCAGCCTAATACACAGGTGGAGGAGAGCACGAGCACGGTTTATTTGGTTTATTTCACAAGAATTGTGGATTGTTTCTATTTTTGTCACTTATTTTTGCCACTTATTTGATTCATCACTGTTTCATGGACTGGAATGTTGATTGAGTTCATGTCTTTATCTTTATTCTTTATGTACACCGTAATTTTAGTAGCGCATTACTGTTGATTTGTAAACTTTGATTTTTTGAGTGGAGTGAAAACACTTTAAGTGATAGCAGCTACTTTCATATTTTTATTATATTCTCTATTGATTCACTGTCACATTAATTGTCATTTATCATTTGATTGCGCTGATCAATTTTTACACATAAAATCGTATATGTATTTTATTAGGATTTTACGTGATTGACCACCACAAAATGGCACAACATTGTGAAGTTTAAGGAAAATTATAAATGGTTTTCAGATTTTTTTACAAATAAATTTGTGGCGGCCCACCCCCCATTCATGCGTCCGGCCCCCTGATCTACATTATTATTTGAAGCGCGTGATTAGAGCCAGAGGGAGGCAGGTTGTGAGACCTGTTTCCCAATTGGCCAAAGCGTCAGGTGATCCAATTAGATGCCTAGTGCTAAGGCGGAAGAGAGAAGAAACACACGACGAAGGAAGCCGCTGGAGGAGCGGACCCTGGAGCCTCTGCCTGCACCCCGCTGCCCAAACGGTGGGTGACCAAGCTGGAGGACACCACAGCCCGCCACCTAGATTGGGTAAGTGCCAGAACGCTGGTTGCCCGGGGTAAGGGGGTGGTAGTGTCACGCCGCTGTCTGCCCAGGGATGGTAGTCATGCCCCCCAAAAGAGAAACTCACCAGCCGCCACTGATGAAAAGTTTGGTGTGCATTTGTATTCAGCCACCCTGAGTCAATACTTTATAGAACCACCTTTAGCTGCAATTACAGCTGCAAGTTGTTTTGGGGATGTCTCTACCAGCTTTGCACATCTAGAGGGTAAAATGTTTGCCCATTCTTTGCAAAATAGCTCAAGTTCTATCAGATTGGATGGAGAGTGTCTGTGAAAAAATCTTTTGCAGACTCTAACAGGCTTTCTTCTAAGATTGCCCTGTATTTGGCTCCATCCATCTTCCCATCCACTCTGACCAGCTTCCCTGTCCCTGCTGAAAAAAAGCATCTCCGCAACATAATGCTGCCACCACCATTTTTCACAGTGGGGATGGTGTGTTCAGGGTGATGTTCAGTGTTAGTTTTCCGCCACACATAGCGTTTTGCTTTTAGGCCAAAAAGTTCAAATTTGGTCTAATCTGACCAGAGCACCTTCTTCCACATGTTGCTGTTCCCCCACATGGCTTCTCGCAAACTGCAAACGGTACTTCTTTTGGCTTCCTTTCAACAATGACTTTCTTCTTGCCACTCTTGCACCAAGGCCAGATTTGTGGAGTGCAGAACTGAGCTGTGAATCTCTGCAGCTCCTCCAGAGTTACCATGGGCCTCTTGCCTGCTTTTCTGATTAATGCTTTCCTTGCCACAGGCTGACAGTTTAGGTGGATGGCCATATCTTGGTAGGTTTGCAGTTGTACCATACTCTTTCCATTTTTGGATGATGGATTGAACAGTGATCCATGACATGTTCAAAGCTTGGGATATTTTTTCTATAACTTAACCCTGCTTAAACTTCTCTACAACGTTATCCCTGACCTGTCTGGTGTATTACCTGGCCTTCATAATGCTGTTTGTTCACTAAGGTTCTCTAACAAACCTCTGAGGGCTTCACAGAACACCTGCATTTATACTGAGATTAAAATACACACAGTTGAACTCTATTTACTAATTAGGTGACTTCTGAAGGCAATTAGTTACACTAGATTTTAGTTAGGGGTATCAGAGTAAAGGGGGCTGAATACAAATGCATGCCACACTTTTCAGATATATTGATAAAAAAATGAAAACCATGTATCATTTTCCTTCTACTTCACAATTATGTGCCACTTCGTGTTGGTCTATCACATAAAATCCCAGTAAAATTAATTTACATTTTTGGTTGTAACATGACAAAATTTGGAAAATGTCAAGGGGTATGAATACGTTTTTAAGGCATTGTATATACAGCATAACTGATGGCTATAGGAAGCTACATGTGTCTTCAGTTATTGGCAATTAATAAAAAGTCAGAAAGGAGTGTTTTAGCATGTTTGATGTTGCATGTGTGCATGCTCACATACGGTATGTGTATGTAAGCAATCTCTAATAGTTTTTTTTGTCATATCTGAGCATTCTAAAATACTTTACATGCAAGAAGTTTGTCAGTCTCTTGTAACATGAGAACACAGCTATGCTGCTAAAGAAAAAAATATAACTCCTATGGCTGAAAAAATGTCTTCACATTTGTCCTGTTTTATGTTTTACTGATCAAGAATAAGCCACCACTGTGAATCATGTCTATTTAACCACAGCCACCCACAATAAGCCACAAATCTTGATAGCAGGTCCCCTGATGGGCCCCAGAAAGCAGTGGTGTTGCAATGGGGGTGCGGGGGGTACAGGTCGCACTCGAGTGACACCCGCTAGAGGGGTGACACCAAGAAGTCCCTCAAATATGTTTCCCTGTGTAGCGGGTGCAGGCAATCCCCCCTCTTGCTCTCCTATTGCCACACTGTGACAGGGAAGAGGCACAGCTGTAGGCTGCATGTCCTAGAGCCTGCTTCTCCCTCTTTCAGGGCCAGAGCGGCTGTGACAGAGTAAGGCAGAGTCGGCTCTCTGTGTTCCCCCACTATACCTCCTTCTCCAGTCAGCAGCACAAAGATCAAAGACACAGTGGTCTGTGTGTGGATTCTTCTTCCTCACCCTTCTTTTTCCTCACCCAGGGGAATTAATAAAGCAGCGGCAGGACTGATCAGCTTGCAGAGGGGGAATTGTAGGCAATCAGTGACCATGTAGTGAGTATGAAGTAACCTCTAGAAACCAATGGGTGAGCGGTAATGATGTGCAGTAACCTCTAGCAACCTATGAGTGAGCAGCAACGATGTGCAGTAACCTCTAGCAACCAATCAGTGAGCCTGAAATAATTACTGAGTGTGGACCAGTTCTTTATGTTTTAAAGTTTTTTTAGATAAGTGTACGTTTGTGTGTTTGTGTTTTGGGATGTTGAGGTGGAGAGCAAAATTGCATGGACGGGGGAGTGTGATCCAATAAAATGTTTGCCCAGGGTCCAATCACTAATAAAGATGACCCTGTATACGACCGCAATGGTGTTACCCCATCCATGATTGCATCATTTACAGGCGCTGGATCGGGGTCCACACTGGGACCATGTTCCCGAAACTAGTCTGCCCAGTGTCTGTTATATGGAAAAAAAGTTATTGGGGGACGCCACTGCCAGAAACTCTAAGAAGAATCTTTTAGGCCTTATGCACACTGGTTTATTGCAAAATACTCTTTATATTGACAGGAGAAAATTAGCATTAAAAACTTACCTAAGCTGCATTTTTTCAAACCATTTTAGTAGAGTTTAGCAGTGTTTGGTGTTTGGGCAGTTATTTAATGCATTGGCCAGAATTTTAATTTATGCTGACTATTGAAATTGAAATGAACAAAGACTGAAGTGCTAAACGCGCCAAGCAGCGTCAAGTGTTTTTTCTGCCAAAACGTTGCTGCTCCTGGACACACTGGCAGTGGGTCAAAACTCTCCTGCCACTAAACACTGCTAAAGGCCTATGTATGCATGGACACATAGGCTAACATGCAAGAGAGTTTAGAGGCAAGAACAAAAAAGCCAGATGCCCCTAGGAGCAGCTGTAAAAACATCCACAGTGCATGAGGCCTTAGTGGTCAGTATGGATGGGCTGAACACCCCCCTGTTCGGGACTTCTGCCTGAATGGATTGAAATCAAAGGTGCCCATTTTGAAGGCTTGTATGCAAGTAATTGGCCATAAAAGGGATATGGGGGACTGGGTATTGCCCAGTGGGACATGTATCAATATCAGGAGCAGTGATTTTATTATGCCTTAAGTGCAACAATAAAAATGAAAAATTCCTTTAAATACAGTGCCGGGGGGGGGGGGGGGGGGGGAGTCCACTTAATGTGCCTGTAAAGTGGTACATCTTTTGCATGCATAAAACATGCTGCAGCAAAAATGAACTTTCTAAAGAAAAGAAAAAACTGTAAAATCCCATTTGACTCACGGCTACAATTTCCGGCACCTAGCTATTGAAAAAAATAAAGAAAAAAGCAGTGTGAGGTCCCACCCAAATCCATACCAGACTCTTATCCGGGCATGCAGCCTGGCAGGTCACGAAAGGGGGGACAAATGAGAGCCCCAACTCTTGAACCAAACCAGGCCACATGTCCTCAACATAGGGGGTAGGCTCTGTCCCCCCACCCCAAAGCACCTTGACCCCATGTTGATGGGGACAAGGGTCTCATCCCCACAACCATGCCAGGACGTTGTGGTGTATGTGGGCGGGGGGATTATGGAATTCTGAAAGCCCCCTTTTATGAGAGGGGCCCCAGATCCTGCCCCCTATGTGAATGGGTATCTAGACAAGTTTTTGACAATCACTTTATTTAAAAAAAATAAATAAATCGCATCCCGCAATGTAAATCTGAAAGCCCCCTTTTATGAGAGGGGCCCCAGATCCTGCCCCCCTATGTGACAAGTAGAGGGGCCCCAGATCCTGCCCCCTCTAGACAAGTTCTAGACAAGTTTTTGACAATCACGTTATTTAAAAAAAAAAAAATCGCATCCCTCGATGTAAATCCATTGTCAATCATCCCGCCCGTCGACCCCAAAAATAAAAAAAATAAAAAAAACTCTCCATCTCCTGGGAGACCTCCTGCCGACTGCCTGCTCTGCGCAGTCAGGTAACGGACAGGGCCACCTGGCCACGTCAGATGGAGGCACCGCCCCTTTCTGACATTACTGACTGGTGCATGCTGGGCATGTGATGTCACAAGGGGATTAGGTCACCAGGTGACATGGCCAGGTGGCCCTGACCTTACCTAAGAAATGTCAAAGTGCAGAGCAGGCAGTCAACGGGAGTGTTTTTAATTTTTATTTTTCCGGGCGGCATGATTGATGATGAATTTACATTGAGGGCCACTATTTTTGAATTTATTAATAAAAGATTTGTCAAAAACTTGTCGCTTGTGTTTATTACTTTTTGGCACTTTTTTGGTGAATGGGCAGAGGTACTATGTACCCGATGCCCATTCAAATGGGGGGGTGAGATCCGGGGGGCGACCCACCTGCAGACCCCAAAAACCACTGGCCACTGTTGTGGGGATGAGGCCCTTGTCCCCTTGCCCCCCCCTTGAAACCCATTGACAGCTAATGACTCATTGGCCCTGATCTTTAACAACCAGCTTATACTGAGCCCTGCTTTGTCCAATCAGGGAGAATAATGTCTGTGCAGCATGCAGTGCACTGCAGGGTGTTCATTGGGGCAAACACCTGGTGAACACCCTGCAAATTCGGATGTTTGGAAAACAGCCGAA
The DNA here is from genome assembly GCA_028564925.1 of Lithobates sylvaticus. Lineage (NCBI taxonomy): Eukaryota > Metazoa > Chordata > Amphibia > Anura > Ranidae > Lithobates > Lithobates sylvaticus. The sequence continues at coordinate 152,563,614 of CM053031.1, forward strand.
CAGGCAAATGGTCGGCTTAAATTCATGCTCGGGCTGAACAGTTCACCCATCGATAGTGGTCAGATTCTGTGATGACCGTGACATTTTAGACTGAGCAGCTCATGACATATTTACCGGCCCCTTCCCCGAAACTGGCAGTGCTTCGGGAGGTGAGGGAGGCCAGGAAAGAGCACAGAGGGGGCTGGAAAACACAGGAGGACCTGAGAGCACAGAGTGGGCAGAGAGCACTGGGGGGGTGACCGGAGAGCACTGGAGAGGCAGAGAACACAGGGGAGTCAGAGAATACTGGGGAGAACCGGGGGTAGAGAGCACTGAGGACCCTGGAGAGCACTGGGGGAGGGCTGGAGAGCACAGGGTGGGCTGAAGAGCATGGGGGTGGACAGTACAGGGGAGGCAGGAGAGCACTGGGGGGCTGGAGAACACTGGGGGCAGAGAACACAGAGCACTGGGGACTGGAGAGCACAGAGGGGGATGGAGAGCACGGAGAGGAGAGCATGTAGAGCACTGGGGGGCTCAGAGAGCACTAGGCGGCCAGGGAACACTGGAGGAGGCACTGGGGGGCTGAGAGCACAGGGGAGCAGAAAGCACTGGGGTGAAGAACACAAAGAGCACAGGGGGGGTCGGAGAGCATGGAGAGCATGAGGGGCAGAAAAGGATGAGGGATGCAGAGCAATGGGGGCCAGAGAACATGGAACGCACATGGGGTGGAGAGCACTGGGGGGGCTGGAAAGCAAGCAGAGCGCGAGGGCGGATGTGAGCACTGGCGGGGCTGGCAAGCATAAAGAGCATGCGGGGGCCAGAGAGCACTGGGGGGCTGGAAATCATGGAGAGCACAAGGGGGCCGGAGAGCATGGAGAGCACTGAGGGGGTGGAGACAACTAGGGGGCCAGAGAGCATGGAGAGCACTGGGGGGCTGTAAAATATGGAGAGCACTGAGGGGCAGAGAGCATAAGGAGAGTGCTGGGGGCTGGAGAGCATAGAGGGCACCGGGGAAGCGGAGAGAGCATTGAAAGGGGCCGGAGGAGGTGGGGGGCTGGGGGGACAGCAGAAAGAAGCTGGATAGGAGGAACGGCGGGGCAGCTACATATAGAGGAATCGATCTCTCCATTTTCCAAAATGGAGAGATTGATTCCTCTATATGCATCCACCTCCGCCGCAGTTTGGCAGTCACTTTTCTTCGGTCCAGCTCCATGGTGTCTGTGGCAGGTGGCAGCAGTGACAGGTGATGGGTTCTTCTCCAGCTCCTCCCCATTTAGTCACAGCCTGTGACTCACAGGTCAGCTGACATGTAGTTTCCGCCCCTGGCCCCAATGGCTAAACTGAATGGGCGGCCAGCCGGCCGGCCACGGAGGGGCAGTAGCACGGATTCAAGGAGCAGCCCAGCTGCCAGAGCTGCTTGGGCCCCACAAGGACATGCAGTATGGCAGCCCCCTCTGAAAATGACATAATCTGCTTTTCTTTTCAGAAGGACAGAGATATCCTGTACAGACATTTTCCATATTAGCATCAAATTCCTGTACAGAGATGCCAGAAAAAAATTACACACTACAAAGCTACCATGCTGCAGTCTGATGACTGTGAAAGTTCACATAGGAAATGCTGCTTCCTGCAGCAGCAAACTTATGCCATCATCTCAGCCCAGAAAACAGACATGTTTAGGATTCAGGCTGTGCTATAATGGTATAGGACAATAAGACAATTGGTTGTTCATCCTATGAAACAGAGGTTCATATACCTCTCATGTATTTCATGAATACAGTGCAGTGTAAATGTCTCACACATGTGGTATCACCATACTTGGGATGAGTAGCAGACTGTATTTCTGTGGTGCTGCAGCCCCCCCAAGCCCCCCGTTTTGCTACCTGACCCCAACCTTTCTCTGGCCGGGAACGAGCACACCAGATCTACCTGTTGTCTCATGTCCTGATTGGATAGATTGATAGCACGGAGCCGGGGGCGGGGCCATGTCCTGCATTCTGTGCGAATGGATACAGATGCGGGACTCGGGAGCATGCCCACATGGGTGTCCACCAAGGAGGGCGCTTCTCCAACGTGGACACTTAATGCATGGAGGAGCCACCAGTGCCACTGAGGGACCCCAGAAGAGGAGGACCGGGGCCACTCTGTGCAAAACGAACTGCACAGTGGAGGTAAGTATGACATGTTTTTTTTGTTTTTTTAAACAAGGGTTTACAATTTAAACATAAAAAAATAAATTTTCATTTTCTTTCCACATTTTTCAAAAACTTTTGGAATAAATGAACCGTTCAAAAGACTCATAATGCTTCATAGCATATACCTTGGGGTGTTTGCTTTCCAAAATGGGGTCATTTAGTGGGTAGCAGAATGTATTTTGGGGTACAATTTTTGCTATGTACATGCTATGTGTTAAAAATATTGACCACTTTGTTTTAAAAAAAAAAAATGAAATATTCTTTCCACGTTTTTCGAAGACTTTTTGCAAAAAATGAACCATTCTAAAGACTTATTATGCCTCATAGAATATACGTTGGGGTGTTTTTGCTTTCCAAAATGGGGTCATTCTGTGGGTAATTCCACTGTCCTGGTGCTCCAGGGCCTTCAAATGTGCATGTTGGACCTCTCTATGTGGCCAGTCTGTGAAAAATAATAATTTCTTAATTTAAAAACTTAAAAAATCCCACCATGCATCTTACTAAATACCATGGACTGTCTACTTTTCAAAAAGGGGTCATTTGGGGGTATATGTACTTTGCTGACATTTCAGGGCCTCAAGAAATTAGATAGGCAACAGGTGTGATCAATTTTCAATGATTTTCACCATAGCTTGTAGACTCTATAACTTTCACACAGACCAAATAATATACACTTATTTGGGTTATTTTTACCAAATAAATGTAGCCGTATAAATTTTGGCCCAAATTTATGAACAAAAATTACTTGTTTGCAAAATTTTATCATAGAAACTAAAAATAAAGTGTTTTTTTATTTTCAAAGTTTTCGCTCTTTTTTCACTTATGTTGCAAAATATAAAAAACCCAGTGGTGATTAAATACCACTAAAAGAAAGCTCTATTTGTGTGAAAAAAAAATATATAAAAATTGTGTTTAAGTACAGTGTTGCATGACTGAATAATTGGATTTCAAAGTGCAAGAAAAAAATTAAAATTGGTCTGGCAGGAAGGGTGTATAAGTGCCCTGTATTGAAGTGAATGAATTCATACTAGAAAAAAAATAATTATATGTGTACTGTATACTATAAATATAATATGAACATGTTATTATTTAACAATCTTATAGCATTTAAAACAATTTAAAACATTTTAAACATATAAAAATGTATCTTAACCTAAGCAAAGTCAATGGATTGGAGATCAAGGACTGTTTTTTTTTTTTTTTTGCTGTATATTGTTACATGTCAGAAACACATTCATGCAGCTTTGCAAAGCTATTGAAACAGACACCTTAATAAAAACCTCCAGATACAGCATCTTTTTTTAAATATATTTTCTATTTTAGGTTTACAATACTAACTACAGTACTAGTATTATTTGTTTAAATGGAAAATTTGAGAAACTTTCACTCCCTTTTCAAAAAGATCAGTTGTTTTATATTAAAAAAATCATTATTTTGGTTGCTAAATTATATTTCTCTTTTCATTTATATAAAACAGACTGGTGTTTTTGCCTCTGCACTTATATATTTATTTTTGGATTCAAACTCAGAGAGTGAATTCCTTCTGTTATGGGAATGCTAGGTCTCCCCTCTGCTTGGATAATTGCATCACTTGTTCATTTTTCTGTTAGGGGATTAGCAAAATTATGACAAGGATACTTCATTATTGTGTAGAAAATGATAAAGAATAGAATTTTCTTGGCACATAATTCATCAAAGTATGGAAAATGAATCACTGCAGTTTGGTTTAAATATTTTTTATTCTTTCAATGAGAAAATAATGTGGTTTAAATCTGCACAGGTATATGTAGCTATCAGGCAGTTACATAGCTATAGCTCTCCCAGCTCAGGGGCTCCCATTGTTGTTATGTTTCATGATCCTTTTACCAACCCACACTATAAACTATTAGTTTGTACACATTTGCAAATATATGTATAAGCTGCAGTGCCTATATCAAGGATCCTCTGTATACTGCGGTCCTAACACTATAGTTTTGAGTGTCTCCAAATTGGAGCACATATAACAGTGGATAGATTGAGGGCAGGTTTTCCTGAAGGGAGCCCACCGCTCCTTAAAAAGCACAGGGACACATGGGAGGCCCGGCAAGAGCACAATGACAGCTGAAGGCATCCAGTTCAAGTTCAACCAATTGTACAAACAAGTGGCAACCACCCAATGTCTAGCCTTTGCAATAAGGTTCACATGGAAGGGCAACACACATCACAATCAAACAAAACATTCCTTGCATATTTCAAGGTAGCCTGTACAAAAAACAAATTGTCCCTGTCTAACAATCCAGGTTAAAAACAGAGGGTTTCGTTTTCAACCATTTGCAAATATACTGTATGTGTAAGCGTAAGCCGCAGTGTCCTAATCAAGGCTTCTCTGTATACTGAGGTCCTAACTCGATAGTTTTTATATTATCCAAAAATAACAAACATGTTATACTTACATACTCTGTGCAGTGGTTTTGCACAGAGCAGCCTTGATCCGCCTCTTCTCGGGCCCCTTGTCGTCACTCAAGGCCTCTCCCTCCTGCTGAGTGCCGCCACAGCAAGCAGTTTGCTATGCAGACACCCAAGCCAAGCTTCTGCTCTGTGTGCCAATTCAGACATGGAGCCGTAGCTCGGCCCCAACCCTCTCTCTCCTCATTAGCCCACTGACTTTGATTGTCTCAGCCAATCAGGAGGGAGAGGACAGCTGAGTCTCTTGTGCAACATCGCTGGATTGAGATGACGCTTAGGTAAGTATTAGGGGATGAGGGGGGTTGCTGCACACAGAAGGTTTTTAGAATGCATTAAGATAAAAAAACTTCTGCCTTTAGAAACACTTTAAGGGCAGGTTTGCCTGGAGGGAGCCCACCCCTCCCTAAAGGCACAGGGACACACAGGACACCAACAGGAGCACAATGGCAGCTGAGGACATCCAGTGCATTTAACATGAATTGTTAGACATTAATTCATTTTTTTGCAGGCTAGCTGGTATGTGCACTAAGAAATTTTTGTTTGTCATGTGCGTTGCCCTTTCATGTGCACTTTACTGCAAAGGCTAGTTATAGATTGGGTGGTTGCCATTTGTTTATACAGTTGGTTGTGTCCTGGATATTTTATAGATAGGCAGTAGGGAACAGACACAAAAGATGCACTCCATCAATAACAGTTCTGTTTTATTATGACGCAATTGAAGGTTTTTATACACATGATTACGTATGTATCACATCAGTGGCAGTGCATCCGTTAATGGCACACAGGCACTGCCCCCTCTCTCCAGCCACCCCCTATATGTATCATGGATAGCCGCCGCTGCCACCCCCTTTTCAGGCATCCGGACCCTTTTTGGATGCCAGACGTGGCTCAAGCGGCTGTTTTTTTTTGAAGCAACTGATTAGAGCCATGGGCTCTAATAGGTTTCAAAAAAGGTGAACTTGGAGCGCAAAGCATTGTGCTCGCAGTCCACCCAGGTGTGTTAGAAAAGCAAATGAATATTCACTTTCTAACACTGAACCGCCTCTCAGCCAATCAGGAGGCGCGGGACTAATACCCGCCACCTGATTGGATGAAGGCACAAGCGATCCCATTGGCAGCCTAGCAGAAGGCAAGAAAAGACGCACGGAGGACACAGGAGCCGCCACTTGACCCGCACTACCCATCCCACAGCTCACCGCCATCACCCACTGCCTGACCCACCACAACAATGGGGTAAGTACCGGCAGACAGCAAGCGGCAGATGGGCGGGTGTCACAGTGGCTGCATATGATGGGGCAGAGTTGGCTGTATATGATGGGCACAGTGGCTATATATGATGGGCACATTTGTCTGCATATGATGGGCACAGTGGCTGCATTTGATGGGGCAGAGTTGGCTGTATATGATGGGCACAGTGGCTATATATGATGGGCACATTTGTCTGCATATTATGGGCACAGTGGCTGCATTTGATGGGCACAGTGGCTGCATATGATGGGCACAGTGGCTGCGTATGATGGGCACAGTAGCTGCGTATGATGGGCACAGTGTCTACATATGATGGCTGCATTTGATGTTTTTGTTTCAGTATTTTTATAGTTCGTTTGCACCCCTCCACTTTATCACATTAATATTACAATTTTACTTTTGTGGTAACAAGGGGCATAACATAGGCAGGCTAACTCTAATCAGGACTCAAAAGATTGCAAACGTAATGAAAACATTATTATTCCTGTGCACAATGAGTGCGGTGTGCAATACATACATAAAAGAATACAATTATATACAGAACTTACAAATTTCCCTAAGTCTCCGCATGACGGACCCCTGCTTTCAACGTATATTGGCATTGTTGACCCCCTATATTAGGAGGCAGGACACATGCATGCGGCTTGCCATTACTTCAGAGCAAAGGCTCATAGCCACCTTGCGGTACTTGGTGATGGGGAGAAGTCTCCAAGACCTGAAGTTTACAACTGGGTTCTCCCCCCAGGCTCTGGGACTCATTATTCCAGAGACCTGTTCTGCCATTATCCAAGTCCTGCAGAAGGTCTATATTCGGGTAAGTTTTAGCCTTTAACATCACATTCTATGTATTTAATGTTTGCTAATGTATTGTATTAATTTATTCATTCCATAATAACCATTATTGTAATATGCTGTGAATGTCCTCTTTGTCCTCAAGCATGCTGTAAGCTTTTAATGCTCCTTTTTTTGTGCTTCATGCATATTTGCCTTCACTAACCTCCCCAGCATGCTATCCTGGGCCCATACACACCTAGCCTAGTAACTTAACAATGTATTTTGTCAGATTCATTTTTGTGCTTACCCTAAACACCCCCTAAAATGTGTAAAAATGTTATTGTTGTCCTCAAAGTCAGCCAGAGTGCAAGAGGCCATTTTCTTGGGCACAAACTCATTTGGAACCCCCTCCCCCCAAATGCTAAGTCAACCAATACCAATACTCTATCTGCTGACATTGCAAAACCCATACACACTATACCTCATTTATGGTCATATTTCTGGATGAATTCACCAAAGCATGTAGTGCAAGGGCCTGCCTGAATACCTTCAAATTGTACTGTTGAATGTTTTTGTCTCCTATTATCTTGGTAGGTAATTTCTGAATGTAAAAATGTGCTTCAATTTGGACAGTGTGTATCCATATTTTGGATTATGACACTTCTTACCTGTCCAGTGGGCTGCCAATAGTGTAATATAGTAAGGAGAGGCTGGCCAAAGTATCACACATTATTTATGCATTTAGCTCTCATGTAAGTGGAGAGAGTTACCTGTCCAAAACATCTACCCATTACCTACCCCCACCATACATTTTTTAGAACCAGCCACCAGCGGGGGTGATTAATTTGATAAGTTGACCTTATACTTTTGTCTTTAAATACTTATTTAAATGTTATACTTATGTTGGCCAAGAATGTTTGTGTCAAATCTGCTTGCAATGTTATGTGCAAAAGTAGTATTTTTTTTTTGACTCCACAGTTTCCTTCCAACCCACAGCAATACCAGACTGTTGCAGCCCAGTTCCAGCATCAGTGGGATTTTCCCAACTGTGGTGGGGCGATTGATGGCAAGCATGTCAGGATTGTCCCACCACCCAACTCGGGCTCCTATTATTTTAACTATATGGGCTTTTGCAGCATAGTCATGCTAGCGGTAGTCACTGCCAACTATGAGTTCCTGTAACTGGATGTTGGGAAGAACGGCCGCAACTCTGATGGAGGAGTGATTATGCAGACCAAATTCTATCATTGGCTCCAGAATGATACCTTACATGATCGAGGGCCTCAATTTTGTGTTTGTAGCAGATGAGGCATTTGCTCTGGGGGGAACATCTTCTGAAGCCCTTTACTATGAGGAACCTCACCCCAGAGCACAGAATCTACAATTATAGGCTCTCTCGTGCCAGAAGGGTTGTGGAAAACGCCTTTGGTATACTCTCCCGTCGGTTCAGGCTGTTTCTAACCTCGATTAACCTTGCCAAATATAAAATCAACCATGTGTTATTTTGCTGCTGCATCCTCAACAATTATTTACAGAGGAATGCAAGCAGCTACCTTGCCTCACTGCAAAGTGAGGTTGACCTTGCAGTGTCAGGCCCAGCTGATCCAGGCGTGATGACGGCTCTTGAAACTGGCCGTGCTGGATTGCCCTCCTAAACTGCCCGAGATGCCCGGCAACAATACGTGGACTATTTTGTGGGTAGAGGGGCAGTGGCTTGGCAGCAAACTGTAGCTGATCATGAATACATCTTTTGATTTTATCCTAAACTCCTATTTCATTTTAACTACTGTTTGTGTTTCTTATCTGTCTCCTAGGTTTTCAAATGACCTTACTTTTGGCCATTTTCTACAATAGTGCAAACATACCTTATTTGCTACATGAGGTGACAATCTCTTTTTCAGCTAACTATTATGTTGTGTTGTGGGTCTGCTACACACACACAATGTTTTGTTGTTACTGTATCTAATGCATTAATGTTAAAAATATTAGGCCTTTTCAACTCCTTTAACCACTTAAGGACCGCCTCCTGCACATTTACGTCGGCAGAATGGCATGGCTGGGCACAAGCACATACAGGTACGTTGCTCTTTAAGAGCCCAGCCATGGGTCTCACGACCCAGTCCTGAGCTCCGTGACCGTGGCTGCGGGACCCGCGGACACGATCGCCGCCGGTGTCCCACGATCGGGTCACAGAGCTGAAGAACAGGGAGAGGTAAGTGTAAACAAACCTCTCATCGTGCTTCCTAGTGAGGCTGTCACTGATCGTATGTTCCCTGTCATAGGGAAAGACGATCAGTGATGTCACACGCCAAGCCATGCCCCCTACAGTTAAAAAAACACATAGGTCATACTTAACCCCTACACTGCCCTCTAGTGGTTAACCCCTTCACTGCCAGTGTCATTTACACAGGAATCAGTGCAGTTAAATAGCAGTGATTGCTGTATAAATGACAATGGTCCCAAAAATGTGTCAAAAATGTCCGATGTGTCCGCCATAATGTCGTAGTCACAATAAAAATTGCTGATCGCCGCCATTACTGGTAAAAAAAAAATTTTAATAAAAATGCTATAAAACTATGCCATATTTTGTAAACGCTATAACTTTTGCTCAAACCAATCAATAATCGCTTATTGTGATTTGTTTACCAAAAATAAGTAGAAGAATACGTATCTGCCTAAACTGAGGAAAAAAACTTTTTTTATATATTTTTTGGGGATATTTATTATAGCAAAAAGTAAAAAATATTGTTTTTTTTTTTTTCAAAATTGTCGCTCTATTTTTGTTTATAGCGCAAAAAATAAAAACCGCAGAGGTGATAAAATACCACCAAAAGAAAGCTCTATTTGTGGGGAAAAAAAGGCTGTCAATTTCGTTTGGGAGCCACGTCGCACGACCAGGCACTTGTCAGTTAAAGCGATGCAGTGCCGAATCGCAAAAAGGGGCCTGGTCCTTTAGCTGCAAATTGGTCCGGGGCTTAAGTGGTTAATCAATTTCTTTGAGGCCAGAAAATTGCCTGAGTTTGCCACATTTTAAAACACATTGTCACTGTAACTACATCAACTTAACAAATACACTGTTATTGAGCATTGAAATAAGAAGCCTTGTAAAAAACATTTTACTCCAAGCACATTCACATGTGCGTTTTAAGGCTTTTGAGCAAACCAACATCTTGGTGTATAACATGTATGTTTGCCATTATTTTGCCTTTTTTGTGGCTAAACAGGCATGTTTGAAAACATAAGATACCCATCCCGAACTCAGGAACTTACAAAGTCTGACTTTGGTAATGTGACATTAGTATCCCAAGACTGTGTTGATGTTGCCTTCCTCAGCTGGGGTGATCTCACCCCTCTAAAAGCCAAAATTTGAAGCCACGTACACATAGAGGCATAACTGTTAACTGTCCCCTATGATCCCCTGCCTAAAATGTGTGTAGGTACAAACAGGTTAGTTTCTAAAGCCCCAAAACGCACTGTGTGTCAACATGTGCTATCTCCAATCACAGGATATCAATTTGACCATGATGGGAGCTTGACACAGTGGAGTTTATTTAAGAAGGGCAAATCCACTTTGCACTACAAGTGCACTTTCAAGTGCACTTGCAGTGCACTTGTAGTGCAAAGTGTATTGGCCTTTCGGAAATAACCCCCACGGTGTGTTTTGTGTCTTTAGCAAACTAGGTGTAGAGAAAGACACACATTTTAGGCATGGGATCATGAGGGAAATATGATTTTTTTTACCAATTTGTGTGCATCTTCAATTTTTGGCTTTGTGATTGTTATTTAAAAATACAGAAAGGGGGGCATATGCTCGGCTCTGAGACGAATGGACTGAGACTTTAGCTCCACTCAGCCCGGGACTGTAACGGTATCCAGAGGGCCATAAACTTTGATTTTCACAGCGATTTCATCACCCCTCAAGACACTGGAACCCGGTGCATGCCGTCAAGGAGGAAGAAACCCTGAGGAGGTTCACAAACTACGCTGACACACTATCTTCTCCACACGCCGGAGCGATACAGCATGGCACAAGATGGAAGCAGAAGAAGTAACTCCCCAGCACCTGCTCCTCCATCACTGCCAGCTCCTTCTCTCACAGCGATTGATAACAGTGAGTACCCTGCCGCTCTCTCCAAAGCTGATCTGGATGCAAGCCTGGAAGCCATGTATCTCAGACTGGCCATTAAATTCCAAACTGATCTACACAAAACCTCACATGCCCTATCACAGGAGATTACCGTGCTAGACACAAGGACTGAGAAGCTCGAGACCAAGCACAACGAGCTAGCCTTAGCCTATAATGACCTCAGCAGAGAACACGAAGCCCTAGCATCAGCCTTCACTACGATTCAGGCGCAAGTCGAACACCTCGACAATAGAAACAGGTGCAATAATTTAGGAATCCGTGGTATCCCTGAATCCGAATCAGAATTCCCATTGTGATCAGGCTCTTTAAATCTCTCCTCCTGGACCATGACTCAGCATCATTTAAATGTGACCGCATTCACAGAGCCCTTCGACCTAAACCACCAGATGACAAACCCCCTAGAGACGTGGTTCTCTGTATGAAAGATTTCCTAACCAAAGAAGAGATCCTACGAGCCACACGTAATAAACACAGAATCACCCTTGATGATCGCCTTATCCAAATCTAACTGGATATCTCCCCAGCAACCCTGGAAAGAAGAAGGGGACTAAAGGACATTACTGTGGCCCTCCAGGCAGCACACATCTGCTATAGATGGGGCTTCCCTTTTAAATTGCTTGTCCCCCATAATGGGGCCACCTATTCCACCTCTTCTATCCAAGAAGGCCAGGAGATCCTAGTGAAATTAGGCCTCCTGGATGCAGCAGCGATCCGTCGACCGCCTTCAACCCCCAGACCGGCACCCATTTGGCAGACCCCACCACCCAGGAGAGACAGGCGCAGAATTCGCTACGAGATCGGAGACCGCTATGATGAGCATCCTCGCTATCTTATGAGAAATTTGTGCTTCAGAACCCCCAAACGGCAGTTTGTACATCTACCAACTTTCTATTTCCTCAAGTTAACCTGTCAACTTAGGAATCTGTCCCTTGAAGCTGCAGCACGCTTCCCCCACCCAGCAGAAGGTATCTCTTTTCATTCCTAACCATACCATGATACGTTATGGACAAACTAGCTGGGCACGAGACCTTGTTGTCTCGCCGAACTGTTTTTTTCTTTTTTCAGGTATAGTTATTCACCACCTACCTGACCCGTTACGACAGTCATTTTTCAAAACTGTCTTCTGGCTCTTACACCTTTTTTTTTATCTCTCTAACATTCTCATTTTTGCTTTTTTTTATATTTTCATTTTTTGGTCAGTCAGTTCACAGTCTGAATGTCCCTTCTATATGGCATAGTGTCTATGATGTCTATATGATTTATTTTCACAAAATTGTTTCTGTACTGGTCTGGTTGTATCCACCTATTTTACTCAGTGGAAAGATGGCGGCACCATTTATAGATCTAAATTCAATTTGTTTCTCTGCTCCTGACAACTCCCTTCCTCTAATCCTGCACATGATTACGCTTCATTCACGTGATCATTTTCACACCACAAATGGCAATCACTTGTGTATCACATTATGTTAAGGGATTTAACTCCCCCAACAAAAGATGCAAGGCTTTTGCCTTTTATAAACGAATAGGAGCCAAAATCCTTCTGATACAAGAAACTAATTTCGCCCACTCCTCTCACCCTAAATTTCTCCATAGAAATTTCCCTCAAGCCTATTTCTCTCTCCACTCCGCCAAAAGCAGAGGTGCCGCCATACTTCTACACTCCTCCTTTCCAATGGAGGTTAAACAAATATACAAAAACAAAGAAAGTAGGTTTGTCATTATAAAAGGGGTTATACACAACTATTGCTAGTATTTACGCTCCTAATGACAGCCCAGCATCCTTTTTAAAGCTTTTTTTGACAAACTTACTGACTATCATTCTCCCCACATGATAGTAGGGGGAGACTTTTATATGGTGGCTAACCCCACATTAGGAATATGTAAAATAGGTATCTCTGCGCTGCTTCACTGTATGATAATATTGTAATAAATTCTGCGGCAAACACTGAAAGGAATTTTCAGGTCCAGGTATAGAATAAATAAGGAGGTAGTGCTGCGCTGTATATTGTAAATAAAATATATTGGTGCCAAAAATAAAATAAGATAAATATAAAGTGCTTCAAGAGACAATGTGCATATATCAGTGTGAAGTGACTAATAGTGCATAAAGTGCAAATCAATATTCCATCAGGAACGAGAGTAAAAACACATATAAAAACCACATATATGAAATAGCTAGACGGTGGTGCTATAAAGTGACTAATGTGCTATTTCAAAGAAATTCCTAAAAATTCATAGTCGGTAAATGGGTGCCGGTAAAATCGCATAGAGTTCCATAAGTGACCAGTGTGCTGCTTAGAGTGAAGGGTTTCAGCATATGCAGATAAGTACGGAGAAATTCGCATAAAATCTCATAAAATCGCATATAATTGCATACAATTTCAAAACCTTATAAAATTCCAAGGAAGTTGCATATAATCGCATAAAGTTTCAAAACTGCATAAAATTCCAGAGAAATCACATGTATTCTCATAAGGTTGTATAAATCACATGGAATCTCATAAAATCGCATAAAAATGCATAATAAAAGCGTTAGCATAAAAGAAGTGAAGGTGGTGACAGAAATATAAATAAATAATAGTGTAAGTCCGTGGGGTCAGTCCTATCTCAACTTGACCTATAGTGCAGTGTGTTGTGGCTTCATTTAAAAGTGAATCACAAGTGATACTGCTGGTGCGACGGTATTTTATTCTCCAAGGGGCTGGTGCATTCAGTGGTTGCATGGTTTTCTTCTGAATTAAAGTATAGGTGTCCCCTTACCTTACCGCTGTAAGGTAACAGCGTTTAAAGATGTGTGGGCTCCAGGCGGGCCCCTGTTTCTCTCTTGTGGCGTTCCCTCAATAGGGTTTTCTTATTTGCCTCTGGTCCTAAGGGTACCTGGTCCTAAGGGGTGTCCTCTCTGAAAAACGGGGGTCCTCTGCTACCTGGTGCTGTTAGATATGCCTCGCAGGGTGGGGTAGGGTAAAGAGGAGTCTCGATAGTCTAGTATTTCTTTTACATCAAATTTATTTGCAGTAATAATAAAAAACACTCACATTTGTCAATGGTAAATTTGCATGTAAAAACGAGAGCCGAGCTCGTACCTCACTTCCGGTATCTCAGTGGTTGTGACGTCCCGACGCGTGTTTGTCACGGTCACGTGACTTCATCAGGGGATCCCCTGAGTGTGAGTGTGAGTGTGAGTGTTTTTTGCTGCACGCAATAGGATAAACAAACAAAAGATTTTAGATCTTACACATGAACTAGACCTCTTATACAAAAACACAGCCACACTACATTGAGAATCAACCAGACTTGCCATAAGCCAGAAACGCCTAGAATTGGATTCTCTCATAGTTTCATAGTTAGTAAGGTTGAATAAAGACATCAGTCCATCCAGTTCAACCTGAGTGAGTGTCTACAATTGTCCCTATTCCTGTACACATTGCACACTCACATCAGTCCCAACCCTCAAGGAGCCCACAATCCAAGGTCCCCATTCATATACTAGGGCCAATTTCTGGACAGAAGCCAATTAACCTACCTGCATGTCTTTGGATTGTGGGAGGAAACCGGAGTACCCGGAGGAAACCCACACAGGCACAGGGAGAACATGCAAACTCCAGGCAGGTGGTGTGGTGGTTGGGATTTGAACCCACGACCCTTTTTACTGCTAGGTGAGAGTGCTAACCACTACACCACTGTGCCGCCGCTCTCCTCTCCATTAAGGTAGAAAAAACCCTTAGATGGTCCAAAGCCAGATATTTACTACACAATAACACCTCCTCTACCCTTTTTGCTAGAAAATTAAATCAGACAACTCGCCCCCCCTCATGTTTATAAATTATCCAATGCCAACGGGACATTAACCTCACACCCGAAGGAAGTGCTTAAAATTTTTGAACACTTTTACTCAACCCTCCTTGCCCCAGAACGTTCCACACCTTCAATGGAGGAATAGTCTTGGTTTCATGATATTCCCGTGCCTACACTCTCTCCCACGCAGTTAGAATCACTGAACGCCCGTATCACCATCTCCGAACTCCTAAACGTAATTAAATCACTTAAAATAGGTTCAGCCCCAGGCCCAGATGGCTTTTCCTTGCTATACTACAAACAATTCTCTGCATCTTTAGCCCCTAGACTAGTCCAACTTTTTAACTGGGTATTACAAGAATGTAGTTTCCCTGAAGAGATGCTATTGGCAAATATGTCCTTAATCTCAAAACCAAACAAAAACCATACACTTCCCCAGAACTATAGACCCATTTCGGTCATTAACAACGATTTAAAAAATCTTAGTAGAATCCTAGCAGACAGATTGGCAAACATTATTCCCTCCCTCATATCCCCTTTTCAGTCCGGATTTATCCCTCATAGATTAATCACAGATAACATTCGTCTAGCAACAGACATTATCCAGGATGCTAACTTATCTTCCCGTAAACTCCTTTTGCTCAGCTTAGATATACAAAAGGCATTTGATAGTGTCTTCTGGTGCTTTATAAAGACTCTCCTACAACGCATGGGCTTTCAAGGGGAATTTTTATATGCATTTCAGGCCCTTTACCAGAACCCAAAAACCTGTATTAAGCTTCCGGGCTGCAATTCAGACTTTTTTCAACTAGGAAGAGGGACCAAGCAAGAGTGCCCTCTCTCCCCTTTAATTTTTGCCCTCGCCCTAGAACCCCTAGCCATAGCTATACTAAACAATCCAGACATATCAGCCTACACCAAAAGCTCTTCATCATACAAATTCTGCATGTACGCAGATGACGTATTGATGTTCTTTACTAACCCCCTAATTTCCCTACCTAATCTCCTGCTTACTTTATCAAACGTTGCCAAAGTCTCTGGTCTCTCAGTCAATGTGACAAAATCTGCAGCCTTAACAGTGGGTATCCCACCCGGATAACTTTGCCATCTCAAACAAACCTACTCTTTCACTTGGTCCGATACTCATCTTTCATACCTGGGTATTGGACTCTCCAGTGACTTTGGCAAACTATTCGAATTCAACTACCTCCCCAATGATCACGAAACTGAAAAAAACACTCAAACTTTGGTCCCCTCTCCACATTCCTTTCATAGGTAGGATCACCGCTCTAAAAATGGTAACTCTCCCCAGGTTATTATACCTTTTCCATTCTCTCCCGGTAAGACTGTCAAAATCATATGTACGCAACCTCCAGGCCCATTTCAACAGATTTGTCTGGCATGATAAACCCCCTAGATTCGCCAAGGAGGTTTTATACCGTTCTGCAAAAAGAGGAGGCCTAGGGGTCCCCCAAATATGGCTTTGCTACTTAGCCTGCAGATTTACACAACAAGCCCAATGGAACATTAGAAACTCCAAGGTCCCCTGGGTTAGGTTTGAAAGTGAATCTATCAGCCCCTTACACCTCCCCGGGCTGATATGGTCCTCAAATTCAACTGTCTCAGAAATAACAAATAAAAAACAGATTGTGGCCATAGGCCTACAGCTGTGGACGCAATAGAAGACAAAATATAACCTAGTTTCTACAACTCCTTTAGGGGCCTATTATCTCGTTAACACTAGATTCTCCCCAGCATATCACTACCCAGAATCCTTCCAATTCTGGACTGAACAAAAGTTAACTAAACTTGGGGACTTCTTAGCCGGAACGAAATTTACTACGTTTCAAGATCTACAAGCCAGTTACCACATTCATGATATTGAATACTTTCGCTTCTTACAAATCCGGCATTTCTATCTTGCACACTACCCGACTCCCCCTTCAGAATCCACCACTCTCTTTGAGGACATTTGTCACACTTGCCCTCATCAAAAAGGCCTTATTTCGGGAGTTTACAAATCCTTAGAGTCAGTAAATTAGACACTTACTTTGAAATATAGATCACAATGGGAACAAGAACTAGGGCTAGGTGAAGATGATTTAGACTGGGAGAAAGGCTGGAGTAATATGAGTAAGTGCACTAAATCATTAACAATTAGGGAAACTGCCATTAAGCTAACAACAAGATGGTACTACACTCCAGCTCGCCTACATAAAATCTACCCCCTTAAAGCCCCCGAGTGTTTCAGAGGCTGTAACTATCTAGGTACTTTTAGTCATCTATTTTGGGACTGTGCAAAAGTTCAACCAGCCTGGAAAGAAGTCTTTGGATTGATTGACAAATTAGCTGGGGAGTCTATAACATTATCGCAGCAGCACTGTCTTCTATTTCAGACTCCCCCAGACACCCCCAAACCCCTGGTAAGGTTGATCCACTCTATCTGTACTGCCATGCACTGGACACAAGCCCTTCACTGGAAAACCCCAGTGGTCCCTTTTGCACAGGTTATGTCGCGCTAGCCAAATTTTTTTGTTATACCTTACATGATACTATTCCTGCATTCGATGCAAAATGGAATCCCTGGATTATACTCAGACTTCAAGATTGACCACATTCCTCTTTCCCCCCCCCCTTTTTTTTCTTTTGTTTTTGTTTTTTTCTTTTCTCTTTGTTACAGTTTTCTTCTTTTTGTTGACACACCCTTCTAGTTTGATGTTTTCCATGTATATGCTTTCATCTGGCATTTATCAAAGATTTTCATAATAATCTAAACACTATGATGTAAATGTATGGTATACAGTTTACGGTTAACTCTATGTTATGGCTCCTATATAGAAGGACATCTTCATTATTTTCTGTATGTAAATTCTGTTACTTTCAATAAAAGCTTTTGAAAACAAAAAAATAAAAATAAAAACACAGAAAGATTACAATTAAAACATTACTTTGTGAAGTGTTTCCCAACTCTCCTTCTCCATTTCAAGGTCATGTTTTCTATATTTTTTGCTTTTGGCTCAGGTGATGATGTAATTTTTGAGGTAAGTAATTCACACAGTCATTTTTATACTGCGGAAAATAAAAAAAACAGGACCTGGTGGTGCACCTAGAGAAGTGGAGTGGGTAAACACTGACCTCAGACACTAAAGCCTTGATAGATAAAATCACATGACAAGTCGCAGCCTATTGGAGGCAATGGCACTGTTCCAATCGGTGCGACACCAATTTAGCGGTGCCGCAACAATTTGCAAAAGTAGTTCCTGCACTACTTTTTCCAATTTCAGGTGCGACTTTAACATACATCTGGACATGAAGCCACACAAATGTCTATCAAGTAGCACGTGAAATTGCACTGACCTTGCTTCAAATGAAGTAGTACGATTTCAAAGTAGCATCAATGCTAACCAGGGCTTAAAAGTAATAAAAACATGTGAAATATGAAAACTGCACACAGGAGCCAACAAGTGGAAGAAAACTTCAGGCTGGATGAACTTAAAATTTGGCAGGCATGTCAACATAATCACATATTCTTCTCTGTAAAGCAATGGCAGCCTCCTTTATTTGCTCTAGATAAATCAAAGCCTGCATCATATTTGCATTCATATGGCCAATTGCACATCTTGGAAGTTTGTGTCCTGTGTAATGCCGCATACACACGACTGGTTTTCCCATCGGAATAAACTCTGAAGGTTTTTCCAACGGCGTTCCGACGGAGTTCCTCTAAAACTGTCTTGCCTACACACGATCACACCAAAGTCCAACCGTCTAGAACGTGGTGATGTACAACACGTACGATGAGACTATAAAAAGGTAGTTTAATAGCCAGTAGCCAATAGCTGTCGTCTCGTACTTCAGAGCATGCGTTGCTTTTGGTCCGTCAGGTACAGCATACAGACGAGTGGTTTTCCCGATAGGAATTGGTTCCGTTGGAAATATTTAAAACATGTTCTATTTCTTGGTCCGTCAGAATTTGATCGGAATATCCGATGAAAAGATTCCGTCTGACTTTTTCTGCCGGAAAGTCAGACCGTGTGTATGCGGCATAAGAAGAGAAAAAAGTATTAAGGGAACGATGGTCAAGTGACTGAGGCCCTACATAGTGAATTATGGTCAAGTTACTAGTCAAATTGGAGAAATACTTGACTACCCAGTCTATTGTTGCTTGCAACCTACTTGCCCTTCAGACACCTACACTACTAGGAATGTACACACTGCAACTACTCTGCAATCTTGGCCCTGGTGCCTGGGTCTACAAAACTTGGGTACCTAGCAACACTGCCAGCTCCTTCCACCTCTTCCTTCTCCATGCTAATGTTAAAGCGGAAAAATGGAACTTCCGCTTTAAAGGAGGTGACCCCCTGACATTCCACACTTGGCATGTCATTTTTTTAGGGGGGGGTACCCTTTTTTCAGAGGGTCCAAGCTCCCACTTCCTCCGGGTGCATCATGGCAACAGAAGGGAGATCACCTCTCCCCCCTGCCTCTCAGCAATCATCTGGGACACGTCACAGGTCCCGGATGATTGCCTGGCCAGTCACGGTGTGCGGCACGGCTCGCGCATGCGTAGTGAGTTACACGCCCACAGTTACAATGCCGTCGCTGCAGAGAGGAGGGGGAGACGAGTGGGGCTTTGTTCCCCCGCATCGCTGGACCCTGGGACAGGTAAGTGTCCGATTATTAAAAGTCAGCAAGTGCAGTATTTCTAGCTACTGACTTTAAATCATTTTTTTAAGCAGAACTCCGCTTTAAGGCACTACATACTTTGCTAATGTGTGGAGTGGGTGTTTTTTTTGGACATCTAAACACTTGACATGTATACACATTTGAAGCCAGATTCAAAGAATACTTACTTGTGCAAACAAGAGCAGTTTCTTCCACTTCTGGGTCTCTTTGGCCTTCTGTTTGACTTGCGTCAGGGCATGTTACATCAACAAGTGGAAGGTCTCTGCGCGGGTTCAGGTGTCATATCCAACACCACAAAAGCAACATCCTGGTTCAGCTGAACACACTCACTTTCCTCTAAAAAGAAACAATACACCATTCATTAAGCCACCCCAAGTCACATCTGTTTCTAGCATACATTTTGCTGCATTAGTTGACCAACCTTGCACTTGGGCCAATGTTTGCTCCTGACTAGTGGACTCCGCCATGCTGCACTGGGTTTTTTTATCATAGAAAAATGCATCGAAAAGGGAAGGTGATGTCATTATACAGAGGACAAGCACCGGACAAGTGCCAACATTGCAAAACTCATGCAGTTGCCCCCCACCCCTCTTGTCTCCTATGGGATATATGAGGATCATTCTAGCAGGCATGACTCTGTATGACTGTGATCCCGGGGCCTCTCATCTACCCATGTCTACCCTGGCAAGGCTGCATTAATGGGCACTGATGAGCCAGGCAGCAAACAGAAAGTATTCTTTACCCCTTAAGTTCCACCCTAAGCCCATGGCCTTTGGCCCACCTAGAATCACCCCTGTCAGTGGCTAAATGAGTGTGTTTGAAGTTGTCACTTACGATTTTGGGGGGAAGATGGCCTTGTTGTCTCCCCTGTTGGGGCCCGGGCGAGGGTAACTTCCCTTTGTCCCCTTTGGTTTCTTGTCTGTAGCCTAAGTTTTTGTGCTTCCCTGTTGAAAGAAGAGTAAAAAAAAAAAAAAAAAGAGCAAAAAAAAATAAAACTGTTAATATCTGCTTTATATTTAACTTCATCTTAGAACAAAAAATTCTGACAAAGATAAGAGAAAACATGATCTAGAATTTTCAAAACCTACTTGAAGAAAGCACATATACAGACAGCTAATTTACACATACCGTATACATATTGGTTAGATACATTGCTTACTTTTTTTGATTATGTGATGGATGGACTCTGTCTGCTCTTGCTCGCGGTGCTTTAGATCAGACCGCTTTCGGATTTGGTCCTTCGTTCATTGCACCGAAAATTCTACCTCCAAAATGGTGATGACCTTCTCCAAAATTAGGTCCTTTCGGCTGTTGGGCCTTTCGTAGTTGCGCAGCTTGCAATCATAGTCATGCTTCTTAAGGATGCGCACCATCTCCACCATCTCACTCTTGCTCATGGGGTGGCTTTGTGCCTCCTATAAGCTCCACCACCACGGACCTGCCTCGAATTCTCGAAATCCGCCATGCTGTCATGATCCCGAACCTTCCGCCATGTGTGTCGCATGCAGAAGAGAGATGGTCATGCCCCAGCGGCATGACGCACTGAGAGTGGAGCTTCACACATGCACACTGTATATAAAGCCATATAAAGCCATAACGCGCGGTCGATGTAACAGCCGTAGGAACAATCTGGGAGTGGAGGACGAACGATCAACATTGCCAAAAGGAGACATAATACTAAGGTACAATTGTAAATTGGAGCATCAGTGGTTAGTGGCCTATACTGCTTAGATTGAGGACTATATTGGGACCAGATTATTTATGAGTTAAGCCTGACATTATGGTTTGTCTGGTGTTCTGTCTTGCAGGCATCTGCTATAATTTAATTAATAATGACCCAGGTATAGCATGGTTGAACATATTTGTATCCAAAAATACAATAGAATGATGTTAACTAGACGTTATTGATCCAAAATTTCTGCCTTAACAAAGTGGTTTCCATATCAATAGACAGTAGTGGGCAAAAATGATTGGGATAAGAATGAAAAATGCTGGGGTCAGAATAATAGTCTTTTCTATTTGTCCACATTCAATTTACAACAGTCATGAGCTGAAAATTGTGTTTTCCATATCAATAGACAGTAGTGGGCAAAAATGATTGGGACAAGAATGAAAAATGCTGGGGTCAGAATAATAGTCTTTTTTATGTGTCCACATTCAATTTACAACAGTCATGAGCTGAAAATTGTGTGTGATTTATGACCCAAAAAATATGTCCCATTTTCATACACAGGAAAGTGTCAGTCAGGAGGAACTCGTGCCCAGCAGCCAGACGGAGTCGCCGATCCCTCCCCTACGCCCTTCTACTAAAAGGGCCAAGAAGAGAAGGAACCTGGACAAGGCCACGGCTGCCTTACTCAGCCATGCAAAAACCGCCATCAGTACGGCCCCAGAGGCACAGGAGGCATTTGGCTGTATGCCAGGTAATAAGCTGTGAGATATGGAGGAGGAGCAAAGGAGTATTTGCGAGGAACTAATCCTGCAGCTCCTCAATAAAGGGAGGAGGGGACAAATTTCCACCAAAGCATACATATGATTTGGATGACACCCAGACACCACCTCCACAGACACCACAGCAACTCCACCCACCACAGCTGCATGGTGGACCATGGCAAATCCAGCCCCAACACCCCCAACAAGCCCGCTGGCCTGGGGATTTTCACTTCTACAATTTCTGAGTCTCTTTTTGTTTTGTTTTTTAAATTATGATTTGAGTTGTTATACTTTATTTATTTTGGTGTGCAGAGAATGCACTTTTTCTTTAAATTATTTCATTTTGATTTGGAGGCCAGATAATATGTATAATTTAGTTTATTTTATTTGTTAAAGAATGCACAATAAAAAAAAATGGCCTCAGCCGATGTGGAAGGAAGTGTTGACAGCTAAGGCCTGGGTTTTGTCTGGTCTGACAAAAAATGCACACAAATGACACAAATGGGGACATATATGTCATCTGCTGCTGCTCCTGATTTCTCTTGGAGTCCTGGACCGTATTGTGCTCCCTATTAAATGTACTCCTCAGGTTCCCAATTTTGCTCTTCACATAATTGAGGTCTGCCCTAGGGTACAAATGCTTCACCAATTCCAACAGTTTTTCCTTTTTTTTGCCTTCCTCTTGATTTTTATATGACCTTCTTGTGCTCCCTATTAAATAAAAAATAATTATTTAGAAAAATACCTGGCTATGTGTTTTACCTGGCTATATATTGTTTAAGTAGGCAGATACATTTCAAAAATACAATGTCAAATTAACAAGGGACACCAACATAGTTGTATCTTTGAGCTTAAAAACTATGAGATAATAATGGTGCTGTGGTAACTTGATCCAAAATTAAAAATATATATATATTTTTCTGGATATCACATAAAAAAAAAGCCTTTTTAAATACGTTTGGCAGAACTCTGTCAATATCACCAGCAAAGCAGCTTCATTATTATCCCATTATAAAGAAGAGAATGTGCACTGCATTTCTAGATTTTCTAATTTGCTACGTCACGATCCAATCGTGTGTACAAGGCTTTACTCTGTAGATTCTGGCACTCTGTACTTCCAAACTAGGTCTGATAACACTTTTTACTGTGGCCTTTGCAGTAGCATTTGCCACTGGACATCCAGAAAACATGTCCATACAGATAAAATGTATACTCGTAAGATCCTACCTTGGGCATCTGGATATCTCTTTTTGTAATCTCTGGAAGGCATGTTCAGCTTTTGGTAACACCTTTGGTAACAGTAAAACAAGAAGCGGTAAAATATAAAAACAACTGTGGTGAAACCAGAACTCTGTGGGCCATTCGCATCACATTTGTGTGATACGAACGGCCCACAATGCACTGCGCCAGTTGCAGTGCATTGCTGGCTGATGATTGGCCAAGCATACACTGTGACCCCCGCATGCTTGGCCAATCACAGCTCCGGGAGCGAGGAGAGCCATAATTGGCCACAGGCAGGATGCCTGTGGCCAATTATAGCTCAGGGGGTTTAGTACACGCCCCACACTATATAAGGCCGCCATCGCAGCGGCCTTGTGTAGTGTTTGGCGGTGGTCAGGGAGAGAGCTAGATAGGCAGGGACAGTGTGAGATATACTCAGGCTTTTGCAGGAGTTAGTGTGTCTTCTGTGCCTCCAGCACAGCCCAGTATACACCTGTATCTACCCATATTAGCTGGTGTTCTCTGATACAGCCATCTGCAGGAGTTAGTGTGTCTTCTGTGCCTCCAGCACAATATACACCTGTATCTACCCATATTAGCTGGTGTTCTCTGACACAGCCATCTGCAGGAGTTAGTGTGTCTTCTGTGCCTCCAGCACAGCCCAGTATACACCTGTATCTACCCATATTAGCTGGTATTCTCTGATACAGCCATCTGCAGGAGTTAGTGCGTCTTCTGTGCCTCTAGCACAGCCCAGTATACACTTGTATCTACCCATATTAGCTGGTGTTCTCTGATACAGCCATCTGCAGGAGTTAGTGGGTGTTGTGTGCCTCCAACACATTATACACTACCCAATTGCTGGTTTTCCCATCTCCCTGCAGGCCATTACAATGTCTGGAAGGCCAACAAGGAGAGGCAGACAGTCACGAGCCAATAAAAGAGGGCAAGTAGGCTCTGTGTCTAGAGACAACAGTGCTGGTCGTGGACGCGGTGCATCGTCATCAGCACGTGGCCATGAGACACGCTTGTCCTTATTTTCGGCAGCTGGATGTGTTGAGCCGCATCATGCCGAAGACTTGGTAGAGTGGATGACCAAGCCCTCCTCATCCTCCTCATCCTCTCTCACCCAGGCTCAGGGTACTGGCAAAGCAGCTGCCAACGCGTCCTCTTCTCTCGTCTCAATGTCATCAGTCACCCCTTCCCTAGACCCACCATGTCCTCCTGAGGAGTCCCCCGAACTGTTTGACCACAGTTTAGAAAAAGGCGCAAGGGGCGGGACTTTGAGTGAGGCATAGACAAGAATTAAAAAAAGCAAGTTTTAATGACTTCAAATAATCATACATGTTACACATTATTGCACATATGTTTGTATTATCAATTTCATCTGATTACACATTCCAACAAGGACTTATTAGTAAAAAAACTTGATGTTCAATAACAACAATTATATGCAAGTATGTGACACATTAAAGTGTCACTTGGGAAACATACAAGGATAGTAAGGAGAAATAGGTCAGAAAGGAACGTCCATACTGTATTGAAGAATGTATACGTTAAACGGTAGTTGTAAGCTCTACGCGTTTCGTGACCTTTATGTCACTCGTCAGGAGCAAGACCGTAGTGGTGATCTATAGATAGAAAAAACAACAACCATATTTTGAATAGTCTGAAAAGCGTGGATAAATGTACAATATGTAGTGCCCCCCACACATATGCACACCTGAACCACAGACTTACATATATGTCTGCGCAGAGGCGGCGTGGCAGCCGGGAGTCAAGCCGGCCAAAGATGCCATAGACCGGGGTTGAGGAAGCAGGACCGGGCGATGCCCAAGAGGTACATACGACACCCCCAGTGGATCAACATGTGGGATGTGACTAAAATTAAAATGTTGAAAATAAGGTGACTCTTGATGGGGAACCTATCGAGGCAAACAAGCAGAATTGTTGGTGTAGAAAATAAGTAGAGTTGGAATTGGAAAAACAGGGAGACAGACAAAGGTGAAGCAAGAGTGTTATTTACTATTACCTCATTTAAAGTCACAAATACTCCTTTTTCCTGTTTGACCACAGTGTTGGGTACATGCTCCAGGAGGATGCCCAGCGTTTTGAAGGCTCTGATGATGATACCCAGCTAGAGGAAGGCAGTAGCGTGAGTGCAGAGAGAGGGGATGCTCAAGGACAGCAATCTGGCAGTCATGTTCCACCAGCTGCAGCATACTGCCAGGTTTGCTCCAATGGTGAGGAGGGAGGGGATGATGAGGTCAATGACTCCAAGTGGGTGCCTGATAGGAGAGAGGAGGATGAGGAGGCACATCTCCAAAGAGGCAGGATGCCCTCTGGGGGCCAGCTTAAGGACAGCACACCGACTGAATCACACCGCAGAGCTCCGCCTGTGCAGGGCGCTGCCTCTGCGCGTTATTACAAAAGTTCTTTGGTGTGGGCCTTTTTTGAGACCAATGCATCAGATCGCACCGCTGCTATTTGCAACATATGTCTCAAGCGTATCTCGCGTGACCACAACATCAGCCGCTGGCGCACCACAAGCATGACCAGACATATGTTGACCTGCCATGCACCAAAAACAAGGCGGACCTCTCCTTGCTCCTCATCAGCTGGGATCTCCAACCCCACTATACCTTCAGTCCTCTCTAAAAGCTGCACTGAGAGGAATGAAGGTGTAGAATTAGGTGTGTCACAGCCAAGTACTTGCGGGCACTCTGCTAGCAGTACACCGGATTGTAGCAGGCAAATTTCCCTGCCCCATCTGCTGTACCGTCGAAAGAAGTTTACTCCCAGCCATCCACATGCCCAGCGGTTGAATGCTAGCTTGGCTAAATTGCTAGCACTTCAACTGCTGCCTTTTCAGTTGGTAGACTCGGCCCCCTTCCGTGAGTTTGTGCAATGTGCAGTTCCTCAGTGGCAGGTTCCCAAATGCCACTTTTTCTCATGGAAAGCGATTCCGGCTCTCTATCGGCATGTGGAAGGCAATGTCCATGCCTCGCGGATATTACCGCTGACTCATGGTCCAGCAGGCATGGACAGGGATGTTACCTATCTTTCACGGCCCATTGGGTCACTCTTTTGGCAGCTGGGATGGATGCAGGACAAGGTGCAGTAGTGTTGGAGGTTGTTTCACCACCACGCCTCCAAAATGCTACTACTGGTTGTGACACACCTCTCTCCTCCACCCCCTCCTCTTCTTCTTCCTCCATGGCCTCTTCCTGTCCTTTGTCCTCGGAACCAGTGGTGCTCCGTAGGCGTTCAAGGGGCTACGCAAGTACGCAGGCAAAAAGATGTCATGCCGTGCTTGCACTGGTGTGTTTGGGGGACAGGAGCCACACTGGGGCAGAGGTTCTGTCAGCTCTGCAGGGGCAGGCCGGGAGGTGGTTAACGCCACGCCAGCTTAAGCTAGGAATGGTTGTTTGCGACAATGGCACCAACCTCCTCTGCACCCTGCGACAGGGACAACTGACCCATGTGCCCTGTATGGCTCACGTCCTTAACCTCGTGGTGCAGCGGTTCTTGGGCAGGTACCCAGGCTTACAGGATGTCCTGAGGCAGGCCAGGAAAGTCTGTGCGCATTTCCGCTGATCATATAATGCCAGTGCTCGGCTGGCTGAGCTGCAAAAGGAGTTGAACCTGCCCAAGAACCGCCTTATATGTGACATGCCCACCAGGTGGAACTCAACGTTGGCCATGCTGCAGCGACTGCATACGCAGCAGAGGGCCATCAATGAGTACCTGTGCAACTACGGCACCGGGACAGGGTCAGGGGAGCTCAGATTTTTTTTCACCACGCCAATGGAGCATGATCAGGGATGCATGCACTGTCCTGTCACTATTTGAGGAGGCCACGAGACAGTGCATGCATCAGTGACACTGTACCTCTTGTCCACCTGTTGGAGCATACGCTGCGTGGAATAATGGACAGGGCACTTGAGGCAGAACAGAGGCACAAAGCGGAGGACTTCCTTGCCTCTCAAGGCTCCCTTTAGCCAGACAGTGTTCCTTCTCTCCCACCCATCACACAGGAAGAGGATAAGGAGGAGGAGGATTGTGTCAGCATGGAGGTGGAGCCTGGCACTCAGCAGCAGCAGTCTTTTAGGGATGATTTACAGTCCCAAGAAACCGATGGACTTGTACGTGGCTGGGAGGAGGTGGCTGTGGATCATGTTGTCCTTAGTGACCCTGAGGACTCCAGACCGAATGCCTCAGCTAACCTATGCTGCATGGCCTCCCTGATCCTGCAAAGCCTGCGGAAGGATCCTTGTATTCTTTGGATCAAGGAGAGGGACCATTACTGGCTGACCACTCTCCTTGATCCACGGTACAAGGGTAAGGTTGTGGACCTTATCTTGCCGTTGCAGAGTTTCATAGTTTCATAGTTAGTAAGGTTGAATAAAGACATCAGTCCATCCAGTTCAACCTGAGTGAGTTTCTACAATTGTCCCTATCCCTGTACATTGCACACTCACACCGGTCCCTACCCTCAAGGAGCCCACAATCCAATGTCCCCATTCATATACTAGGGCCAATTTTTGGACAGAAGCCAATTAACCTACCTGCATGTCAGAGGGAGCAGAGGATGAGACATCTCCGGGAGGCCTTGCAGAAAAGTCTGTGCAACGCGTTCCCAGAGACTGGGAGGTTACAAACTCCTGGTCCTGGACAACGAGTTGCTGAGGCTTCGGTCAGTAGCAGAAGGAGCGGTGGAGAACGTGGCCATCTGACCGCTGCAAATTTTTTAGTCCGCAGCCCCAAGGTATGATCGGTTCCAGCAACCATCGCCAGCGTCTGATATACATGGTGCAGGAATACCTAGGGGCAAGGTCAGTCTTGGACACCTTTCCCACCAAAAATCCTTTGGCTTACTGGGTCTTGAGGATGGATCACTGGCCAGAGCTTGCACAGTATGCAATTGAGATACTGGCCTGTCCTGCATCCAGCGTTCTTTCGGAATGCACATTCAGTGTAGCTAGAGGCTTTGTCACCGATTACAGGGTGCGCCTGTCCACCGACTCGGTTGATCGACTGACCTTCATAAAGATGAATCAGTCTTGGATCACCACCAGCTGCCAGGCACCTGAAGCTGATGTAACAGAATAATTTATTTTGAAATGTAATTACAATTTTTGATGCAATACTTTGCAACAGGTCTCATTGCTGTGCTCCAAGTACAGTATCTGTGAGGGTTTGTAGTGTTGTGGCACCAGCACCAGTGCCTAAGGCCCAATTTTTCAGCCCCTGTTTAATAGGGGCGTGTAATTACAAATCTTGATCTAATAATTCACAGCAGGGCCCATTCCTGCGCCCACCAAGAGTAACTGTGAGGGCTTAAGCCCCATACACACGGTCGGACAATCCGCGGACCAGGTCCGTCGGACCATGTCCGTCATACTTTGTCCGATGTTGGTTTTGCATACACACGGTCGGACAAAGTTGTCGGAAAATCCGATCATTCTGAACGCGGTGACGATTGTTGCTTACGACGGGACTATGTAGAGGCTAGTAGCCAATAGCTTTGGTCTTGTAATGTGATCTGAGCATGCGTGGCACTTTGTCCAGTCGGACAACCGTACACACGATCGGATTTGGTGTGATCGGACCGTGTTGACGGCAAATCTTTCCAGCAGGAGATAAGACTTTGTCCGTCGGTCAAACCGACGAACACTGTCCGATGGTGCATACACACGGTCTGATTTTTCAACAACCTTGTCCGATCGGAGAGAATCCATGAAAAAGTCCGACCGTGTGTATGGGGCTTTACAGTGTTGTGGCAACACCATCCACCACCACCACCACCAAAGGCCCAATTTTTCTGCCCCTGTTCAACAGGGGCATGCAATTACAATTCTTGATATAATAATTCACAGCAGGGCCCATTCCTGCGCCCACCAAGAGTAACTGTGAGGGCTTACAGTGTTGTAGCACCAGCACCACCACCAAAGGCCCAATTTTTCCTATCACTGTTCAACAATGGCATTTAATTACAATTCCTGATATAATAGTCCCAGCGTTCCAGCGCCCACCAAGAGTAACTGTGAGGGCTTACAGTGTTGTGGCAACACCAACATCTAAGGGGCAAATTTTTGCAGAGTATATACGGCAGGCCCCTACTTTCAAACATCCAACTTACAAACGACTCCTACTTGCAAACAGAAGGAGACAACAGGAAGTGAGAGGAAATCTACCCCTAGGAAGGGAAATTCTATCCTGTAAGAGTTAATATGGGAAAAAGGTGTCTCCTCCCTACTGATGCTTTATCACCAATCCTTGTTTCAATAAAAACCCCACTTTTCCAAAAACATTTGTCATTGGGACGGAAAGTGAGGTGAAATGTTCTGAACAGGTGCACAGACAGCAAAACAAATGTTACTGGGGTGATAACCCTTCCCTATGTTCTCCAAAAAGCTTAAAAATAGATTTTTTGGCTGCAGCTACACTTAAAAATGTACCTGTTCCAAATTACAAACATATTCTACTTAAGAACAAACCTACAGTCCCTGTCTTGTTTCCTGTATACTGCTGTTCAGAGTATATAGGGTTTTAGGTATAGGGTTTAATATTCATACAAGACCCAAAGTGGCTGGTAATAGGCTGGGGTAGGGGGGGTGGGGTAGCCATGCCATTTTCCTCAAAGATTTTCATCCATATTGCCAGGACAAGACATTACATTAAAGCCGCAAGCAGATTTAAATGGCTTTTTTTCCTTTACAAATGTCATTTTGCGCAGGGACAGTTCTACACACGGGAAACACATGCCACTTCACAGGCATACTTTTTTTTCACTTTATTAAAATGACTGCTCCAGAAAAAACTTCAGTTTTTTAAAACTTCTTTTTGCATTGATACATGTCCCCTGAGGCAGAACCCGGGTCCCCAAACACTTTTTAGGACAATAACATGCATATTAGCTGTTATAATTAACACTTTAGATTTCGAACGTTCGCGTCCATTGTAATTAATAGGGTTCTAACGTTCGTGCAAACTTTTGGTTTACTGCGGCAGGTCGGCTCTTTTGCGTGAATGTAGGTGTACGTCGCTTCATGCAATAGATACAGTGGGCGCGCGCACCAAACCAGAGGCACGCACACCCATAGCGCATGGCCGGAGCCAATGCGCATGGCTGGCTGCCGCAGTGTGTCTGCCGGCAACCCGCGGTCGCTCCACAGAGAGCCAAAATGGGGATCTGTCAATGTAAACAAACAGATCTCTGTACTGTCAGGGGAGTAGAGAGAGATTGTCTGTTCCTAGTGATTAGGAATAGTGTTCTCTCTCTACTCCCAGTCAGTCCCCTCCCCCCACAGTTAGAAACATCTCCCAGGGTACAAATTTAACCCCTTGATCACCCCCTAGTGTTAACCCCTTCCCTGCCAGTGTCATTTATACAGTAATCAGCGCATTTTTATAGCACTGTTTGCTGTATAAATGTCACTGGTCCCAAAAAGTGTCAAAAGTGTCCAATCTGTCTGCCACAATGTTGCAGTCCCGCTAAAAATCGCTGATCACCGCCATTACTAGTAAAAAAATTATAATAAAAATGCCCTAAATCTATTCCCTATTTTGTAGACGTTATAACTTTTGCGCAAACCAATCAATATATGCTTATTGTGATTTTTTTTAAGTATAATTCTTTATTCAAAGATTTTTTTCAATCATAAAGAATATAGAAAATGACAAATAAAGGAATAAACCTATTTTAGAATCAAATAAAAAGTCACAACCAACTTCGCTAAGCATATATAATAAATAAGCCAATACTGACACATATTACATTTATAAACTAAAGATAGGAGGTTAATGTGGATTATAAATTAATACACCACCCTAGTGAAAATTCATTATCAAATCAAATAGTAACCTCCAAAGTATGTCTTATTCACGACAATTACAACAATTGTTAACCTATATCACATATACAGTATCTCATATAAGTGAGTACACCCCTTACATTTTTGTAAATATTTTATTATATCTTTTCATGTGACAACACTGATGAAATTACACTTTGCTACAATGTAAAGTAATGAGTATACAGCTTGTATAACAGTGTAAATTTGTTGTCCCCTCAAAATAACACACAGACATTAATGTCTAAACTGCTGGCAACAAAAGTGAGTACACCCCTAAGTGAAAATGTTCAAATTTTGTGTGGTCACCATTATTTTCCAGCACTGCCTTAACCCTCTTGGGCATGGAGTTCACCAGAACCTCACAAGTTGCCACTGGTTGCCACTGGTTGCCACTTCCACTCCTCCATGACGACATCAAAGAGCTGGTGGATGTTAGAGACTTTGTGTTCCTCCACCTTCTATTTGAGGATGCCCCACAGATGCTCAAAAGGGTTTAGGTCTGGAGACATGCTTGGCCAGTCCATCACCTTTATCCTCAGCTTCTTTAGCAAGGCAGATGCCATCTTGGAGGTGTGTTTGGGGCCGTTATCATGTTGGAATACTGCCCTGCGGTCCAGTCTCCCAAGGGAGGGGATCATGCTTTGCTTCAGTATGTCACAGTACATGTTGGCATTCGTGGTTCCCTCAATGAACTGTGCAGCCCCAGACCATGACACTCCCACCACCATGTTTGACTGTAGGCAAGACACACTTGTGTTTGTACTCCTCACCTGGTTTCCGCCACACACGCTTGACACCATCTGAACCAAATAAGTTTATCTTGGTCTCATCAGACCACAGGACATGGTTCCAGTAATCCATGTCGTTAGTCTGCTTGTCTTCAGCAAGCTATTTGCAGGCTTTCTTGTGCATCATCTTTAAAAGAGGCTTCCTTCTGGGATGACAGCCATGCAGACCAATTTGATGCTGTGTGCGGTGTATGGTCTGAGCACTGAGAGGCTGACCACCCACCCTTCACCCTCTGCAGCAATGCTGGCAGCACTTATACATCTATTTCCCAAAGACAACCTCTGAATATGATGCAAGGCCTGTCCTGTTAAACTGCTGTATGGTCTTGTCCACTGTGCTGCAGCTCAGTTTCAGGGTCTTGACAATCTTCTTATAGGCTAGGCCATCTTTATATAGAGCAACAATTCTTTTTTTCGGATCTTCAGAGAGTTCTTTGCCATGAGGTGCCATGTTGAACTTCCAGTGACCAGTATGAGAGAGTGAGAGTGATAACACTAAATTTAGCACACCTGCTTCCCATTCACACCTAAGACATTGTAACACTAACAAGTAACATGACACTGGGGAAGGAAAATGGCTAATTGGGCCCAATTTGGACATTTTCACTTAGGGGTGTACTCACTTTTGTTGCCAGCGGTTTAGACATTAATGGCTGTGTGTTGAGTTATTTTGAGGGGACAGCAAATTGACACTGTTATACAAGCTGTATACTCACTACTTTACATTGTAGCAAAGTATAATTTCTTCAGTGTTGTCACATGAAAAGTTATAATAAAATATTTACAAAAATGTGAGGGGTGTACTCACTTATGTGAGATACTGTATTTTGACTTAACTACTTTAGGAAGCAAAACCTTTCTCCTGACCCCAACACTGGGCGTCCGGAGACAAAATCTACTAAACAAAAGATGAAAAGAGAGAAAGACCAAAAAAAAAAAAAAAAAAAACCCAACTGACTAGCTCAAGCTCAAAACCTTCACTGCTTCCAACCCCCCACCCACCCCCCTCCTGGGGTTCCCCCATCAGAGCCTGGCCTGTCCTTATAGGTCCGCATTTCTAACCTAGACAGAAATACAATCAACATACTGGGGTGTACCTGAAAAGGTCGTCCATGGCTGCCAGGTATCCCTACACTCCTCCTCTCTACCATAGAGAGACGCTGTCATAAATTCCATTGTCCTAATTTAGTCTATCCTAGAAAACCAATGAGAAGGTGTAGTCATGGACTTCCACAAGTCTGGAATACAAGCCCGGGCAGCATTCAGCATTTGCGCTAACAATGTTTTTTTTATGGTGGTAAAGGGGTTGTTCATTTAAATGCAGATAGCCCAAAGGGTCCGACCCAAGGTCCACCAATGTCAATTGTTTATTCATCTTCCCCACGTCCTTCCAAAATGATGTAATTAAAGGGCAGGCAAAAAAATGTGTAGAAATGTCCCTGAACCCTATAACACCTAACCAATAGCTTATATCCCTGTTTTTGAAAGCGGCTTTCTATAGAAGATTTATGAGCCAGTAAAATAATCCTTTTAATTTGCGGTCTTGTGAAAAAAATCTGAAGGTCCTCTTCCCAGCATCGTATATACAAAGGAATTTGGCCTGCTGAATAATCTGTTTATACAGAAATGATAACATGTGTGGTACATGTTTCCCCTCGAAACATAGACGCTCAAAGGGTGTCAATGGCCTTAGATATAGTTCCACATCTGGTATAGACCTTAAAAAATTTGACAATTGAAAGGCAGACCAAGGGCTCAAGGGAGGCTGTGTAAGAGTGGAGAGATCCTGCAAAGAAATCCAACCCTGTTGGGTAGCAAAATGCATGCATCTAGTTCTACCTATCAACTCCCGAAGCTGTTTATTATCAAGTCCAGGCATGAAATCTGGGTTGTGGATCACCAGTGTTAATGGGAATTGGTAGGGGGAGAGGCCTTTTGTTGAGAATATATGAGTAAGAACTCCAATAGTAGCCCCGATTGTAGGATGCCTCTTCAATCCCGGATAATATTTATGAGTGACCCATGGGAGTGTAGACAAAACAATCAATGAGGCATGTTGTTCCACTTGCACCCACAGTTTAGTCTGTGAGGAAGTGCAGACTAAACTGTAAGGCTCAATAGTAGGAGATCCCCCAGTGATTTAGGCAAAACCAACAACGAGTAGCAAAGTCTAGCGACTTTGCTGCTCCAGAGAAATTTAGTTAACAGTGTCTGACACGAGAGAAATGTAATGTTGAGCCTTGAAATAAAAGACATCTACGCCAATCAAGTTGCATTCGTCTTAATGTATGTTTACTTCAGAATATGCACTGTACAGAGGATCACGCCTTCCAAAGGGTTGTGATACAGAATACAAAATCTGTATCACTTTGTATTCTGTATCACAACCCTTTGGAAGGTGTGATGCTCTGTACAGTGATTATTCTGAAGTAAATATACATTAAGACGATATATATACTTGTATGATAAGGGATGTATAAATGCAGGTACCACAATTTCTGAGAAGTGAATAGAAGTTGGCGGATGTTGAATTTTTTGTATGAATTTTTTGGACGTTTGTGGTCCCAAGGCGGATAGGTTTGCCTTCAGCGGATAGCCACAAATGGGTAAAAGACCTGCTGTATGTTCTCTGGAGTAGGGAGTCGAGATAGGGACTAGCCTATTACCACTCAGAAAGGAGACGTCCTTCTGAGAGTAGAACAAAGTGAGATATCGCAACTTATGTACTGGGCTGCTGGTACACAGCCATAATGATAAACGGTGGAGCTCTCTGTCCCGGAGTTCCGAATTGTTGTCATTTTTAGAGGGAGTAACAGGAAACAGCGGTAATCATGGGAAATGTATTTGATAAAAAATATTCTACCTCTCATGAATTGTTTTGGGTTAACAAAATACAGAGCAAAGAAATTATTGAAAATAGCCAAAGCAACGGG
Organism: Lithobates sylvaticus; assembly: GCA_028564925.1. Taxonomy (NCBI): domain Eukaryota; kingdom Metazoa; phylum Chordata; class Amphibia; order Anura; family Ranidae; genus Lithobates; species Lithobates sylvaticus. The sequence goes on from CM053031.1 coordinate 152,598,114, forward strand.
GTTAAGTGTTGCTAAAATACATCCAAGTGCTCCTATCATAAAAATGATGGTGAGTGGAGACCCAGATGCCCTAAAGCACCATGTAAAATGGTGTAAAATTACTAAAAAGGAGTACAAAGGAGATCCCACTAAATGGTGGCCGCCAGAAGGGTCCCTCAGTACACCTACAATTGATGCATTGTTTAATTTGCTTCTTTTGAATTCTTAGCAGCTTGGGAAGAGGTATCTAGAAAAGATGTGAAACCACCCCCATATAAGATGTGTTCAGAAAAATCTGCTTTAAAGAAAAATTGCCCAATACATGGGCTTCCCCTTATAGTCTAATAAGAAGAGGACTAGCAGGAGCCTCAGCTCCTGTAGTAGAGCAAGAGGGAGCTGTAGGAGGGGAACAGGGTATTCCTGGTATACAGGATATATCAGGACATCAGCAGGCTATTCATAACATGGCAAAAGCACCGCTAGAAAGAAAGGAAAGAACAATTCCCCAGCATATTCCTCAGCGTCTGTCTGAGCGCCGCCACAGCATGGGATCATTGTATGACAATGATGGCATGGTGAAATTTGATAAAGATGGGGAGGAGTGGCAATATACTCCACCATGGCTCGGGTGTCGTCCCCAGTATTGACTAGACAACTAGCAGCGAAGCCCAACAGAAAGCCCTAGGATTAGACCTAAAGCGTACCCCAGCAGATCTACAGAAAAGGAAAGAATACTATAAGTCTCTATGGCATGGGGGGCCAGAACAACAAATGCCCTTGAGGGAGGTTGCTTTGCCAGGAGAGGCAGATGCGGATGGGGTTTACAGAGCACAGATAGGGAAAGTTTATGTCCCCTGGAAACCTAATGAGATCAGAGTGATTGTGTCTGATTTGCCTAATATTGAAAAATGTCCTAAGAAATGGTATAAGAAAATGATGTGGATGGAGAGAACCCAGCAAGCCACATATACGGATATGTGGATCTTGATTGATTGTGCCATGCCTGAAAAGTATGTGGATGTATGGAATGTTTTTGCACAAAGTAAAGGTGCTCAGGAATGAGGGATACAAAAAGTAGAACATGACCAGCGTGTATGAGGAAAAAGTTGATAGATTAAATGAAATTTTAAGAGAGTGGGTAACATGACGGTATGGGTGACGGGAGTCAACACTCCCGGCCTCATGCAAGTTTCTCCTGTACAATTAAATAGGATCCTACACTGCCAGTACTATCTCAGTATCCTTAGACTATCTCAGTATCCTTTATCACCAGATTCAGTTGAAGGAATTAGGCCAGTGATAGAGGAGTTACTACAGGAGGGTGTTCTTACCCCTTGTAGGAGTCAAGCCAATATTTACCCAGTGCCTAAGCCTATAAAAGCAGGAGAAGACAGCTGTCGCTGGAGGTTAGTGCATGACTTACGGGCCGTGAATAAGGTAATTATACCATCAGTTCCTGTAGTATCAAATCCCTCAACAATTCTAGCAACTATACCTCCCTCAGCTACACACTTCACTGTAATTGATCTAGCATCTGCTTTCTTCAGTGTACCTGTTCACCCAGATGACCAATGGTTGCTTGCTTTCACGTTTGAGAAAAGGCAACTCGCCTGGACAAGATTGCCAATGGGGTATCATGATTCCCTCAGTTGTTTTTCTCAGGCGCTAAAGGCAAGCTGGATGAATGGCAACCACCCAGAGATTCATTGCTAGTGCAATATGTGGATGAACTTCTGTTGGCTTCATCTGATGAACAGGCTTGCACTGAGGATTCTATCTCCTTGCTAAACTTTTTGGCCCAGATTGGACAGAGAGTAGATGCCTCAAAGATACAGTGGGTTAGGTAAAAAGTAAAATATCTAGGTCATTGTATCTCCCAGGGTATTAAACATTTGACCGATAAGTGGAAAAAGGTAATTGCTAAACAGCTAATGCCCAACAGCTAACTCTAAAACAATTAAGAGCATTTCTTGGGTTAGTGGGATACTGTAGACAATTTTTGCCCCAGTAATCCACAATTGTAGGTCCCCTACAGGAGTTACTAAAAGGACACACAAAGAGTAATTACAAATTTACTTCTGATGAGTTGACCCCAGCAGTCAGGGAAGCCTTTAAGATGATAAAACAATCATTGTTAACTGTACCTAGTTTGGGTTTACCTGACTATAGCACAAGTTTCTACTTATTCTGTACAGAAGTGAATGGACATACTAATGGGGTACTGACACATCGCTTTTGTGCACGACATTGTCCTGTGGGATACTATAGTTATCCGCTGGATACTGTAGCCAGGGGACTTCCTGGTTGTTTGAAATCGGTGGCGGTGGCTGCCCTGCTGGTAGAGAAAACTGCTGACATTGTACTGGGTACTATGTTATAATTAATGTGTCCACATGATTTGGAGGCTATGCTGAATAGTGCTTATACTAAACATTTTTCTGTCCAGAGAATAACACATGATCACTTGGTTTTGCTGTCAGCCTCCAACCTCAAGATCCTACGCTGCCAGTCCTTGAACCCGGCAACCTTCTTGCCGGAAGATGACAATGAGGAGATTGAGGATTGACACATGACTGTGCTACCTCTTTGATGAAGTAACCAAGCCCAGATCTGACCTTCAGGATGAGCCCATCCCAGGCCTGCACTTGTGTGCAGACCTCTTTGTGGATGGATCATCCCTTAGGAGACCTGATGGGCTTACATTGGCCGCTTGTGCGGTGGTGAACGGTGAGAATAAACTATTGCATACTGAAGTTCTGCAGCACTCCAGGTCGGCACAGGCAGTGGAGCTCACTGCTCTCTGTGTTGCTTTGGAACTTGCGGAAGGAGACACTGTGAACATTTACAGTGACTCAGCCTATGCTGTAGGAATATTGCATAGTTTTGCACAACTGTGGCAGGAAAGAGGATATCTGACAGCAGCAGGAACTCCTATACAACACAAGGAGTTAATTGTCAGATTATTGGCTGCAGTACAGTTGCCCCTTAAAGTGGCAGTAATCAAATGCAAAGCTCATACTGGGGCAGGTGATAGTGTATCAGTTGGAAATGCTTTGGCTGAGGAACATGCTAAGAATGCTATACACTCTTATCAGTCATTTACAGTTTCTGCATTTCCACTGATAGATCTCCAAGTAGAGAACATTCTCTTAGCCTTGCAGGAGAGCTCACCACACAGATCCGCTTGGACCACGAAAGGGGCTGTTTGTGGAGAAGATGGTCTGTGGCGACTAGAGGAGAAATTGATTGCTCCCCCGACTATATTTCCTTCTTTGTTTGCTTTTATCCATGGGCCGTGCCATGTCTCAACAGGAGGGATGCGTCGGTTGGTGAACAAACACTGGTGGACTCCAGGCTTTCATACATATGCTGCTAAACAGATTAATAAATGTGTGGTGTGCCAAAAACATAACATTGTTAAGCCAGTACCAACTCCTATGAAGCATATTCCACATACTGAGGAGCCATTTCAAATTGTGCAAATTGACTTCTCAGATATGCCTCCTTGTGGCTGATTCAAGTATCTTTTGGTTTGCATGGATCCATTCTCGGAGTGGGTCGAGGCCAAACCCAACCGTAAGAAATGATGGCGGACTGTGGTGAAATGTCTCACTAGAGAGTTAATACCCAGATTTGGGGTAGGGGCCATATTCTCTTCAGACAGAGGCACACATTTTGACAATAAATTAATGGCAGAGGTGGTTAAGATTTTGGGGATAAAACAACAGCTACATACCCCGTATAGGCCACAGGCAGTGGTATGGTGGAACGAAGTAATCAAACTCTGAAGAGGTATTTGGCTAAAGTAACTGCTAATGGAAAAAGCACATGGGTAGAAGCGTTGCCAATAGTCCTGGCCACCATTAGAACCACTCCTAAGGAAAAACACAAACTATCACCTTTTTATATACTGTTTGGGCGACCTACAACCCTTGTACCGCCAGAAACAGTGACTTTGATAAATGGTCAAGATGCCATGATAGACTATGTACACAAATTGGCAAATGTGTTTTCTGGTACTTTTTCCAGAGCCAAAGCAGGACAACCAGTGGATACGAGTGAAAGAATTCATGGACTAAAGTCAGGAGATTGGGTGTACATCAAGAATCACACACCCCGGACCACTTTGTCCCCTAAGTGGAAAGGACCATTTCAGATCATTCTTGTATCTCCCACTGCTGTAAAGCTAAAAGACTGGGTGCATTGTTCACATTGTAAAAAAAAAACTATAGCTCCAAAAGAAAATATAAGCCAGTCTGCTGCTGGCAGGAATTGTTCTGTGCCCTTACCTTCCAGGTCATCTCCACCGTTGACTCGTGCTCGAGCTAGAAGAAAGCAGAATTAATCTTCTAGGGCCTAAACTCAATGTGAAGCTCTGGAGTGTTTTCCTTTGTGGTGGAGCAATGGTATGGATTACAGTCATGACATATGAATGGACATACCAAGAGAAAAAGGGTAAGACACACAATACCTTCCTTTTAAATGCTACTGTAATGCAAGAGGTTTTGCAACTTGAGAGCCCTGAACAAAGATTGAGGAGAGAGGCATATGAGTATCATGCCAAGCTAGCAGAGCCTTTCCACAATTCATTTGTGTCAATGCACCTACAAGCAGCCAAGAGATTGGGTATCAATGACTGTTGGATATGCACACATGCACCTATCTCTCATAAGACTATACCATTGTTAGGCATACCTAGCACTTTGACTGAAGTAGAAGATGGTGCACACTTTAGTGATGGGAGTTAGTCAATGGTTGACAGGCCTATCTCATTGTTACTATTCACTAATGCTCCAATAAGAACCCCGGCCGTCTGTATTAACTTAACTCAAACTTATTCTCCTGAACTACTTGTGCAGGGCTTCAAGGATACAACTTGGTCAATAGGAAATTCTAAGTGTATGGATGATGCTGATATCAGGTACTGGTTTGAGGGTAAGGATACTGTGTGGAGTACTGATCGATACCAGGAATTGCATGATCACACACATCGCCAGCACTCCAGACAGAATAATATGAAACTATTGATGTGTTTGCAAGGGTATAACTTCAATAAAGCCTGCTCAGCCCCCCCCCCCCCCCCCCAGGATATTATTTCATATGTGGAAAGAGAGCTTATACCTGGATTCCCTTAAATTCTATGGGGGTTTGTTATTTTGGAAGAGTTATACCTGCTATATGAGTGACAATGTTTTTAAAGAAACACAGCTCTATAAAATTCCCATACACTTTAAGAGAGATCTCGCAGTTCACTCAGCCCCTGTAAATGAAGACACCCCTGATAAGGATGAAGATGGTGGAGTTGAGGAAGATGAGACTAACAGACCACCACTTTTTCCTGGGTCCAATTACAGTGACACAAACATTGAATCACATGACAAGGAAATTAAGCCAATATTTTCCATTCCTTGGGTGAATAGTTGTTGTATTAAAAAGGCTTTCAGTTTCATCATTGATCTTGCAGACCTGAAGGATAATATTACTGCCCTATATGATAGGAACTTTATAACTCTTGCCACAGAATTAAAAATGATTAAGAAAGAGATCTTACAGCACTGGCTGGTGTTGGATTATCTCACGGCAAGTCAAGGAGGAATATGTACCATAGTGGGAACCAAATGCTGCAACTATATTGGAACTGATACTAAGGCTGAAGATGCTATCATTTCACATGTAGAACAAGTACAGCAGCTAAAGGTTAATTTTCGGAGGGAACATACTGAGACTGCTTGGGCTGAAGGTAGCTGGGAGAGCTGGCTCTCATGGATCAATCCTCTCAATTGTTTTTTTGGTATTGGAGGATGGTTTTCTGGTATTTTACATGGTATTCTCTACATTGTTGGTATTATTGTGCTTATAATCCTTATAATCATATGTTCACCTATGTTGTGCAAATGTTGTCTGAAGATAACTACAAATGCTTGTAATGCTGCTTGTAAAGCTTGTACTAATGTTGGTTCTTTTGAGCCCCCAAGGTCCCGAGTCAGAACTGCTCATGAAATGGTAGCCCGGATACCCGGAGATCAACCTAAAGACACAGAGGAAGTTTAAAAGAATACCAAAGAATTCTAAACACAGGAGGGACTGTGAAGATATGAAAATATAAGAAGCACATATCTGTATACTACTCAGAGTTCCCCTTCAATATGAAAATATATTCTTTTTAAATGTTTCTGAATTCTTTTGGTATTGCAACACATGTCTTGTTTGTGTCTTTTTGCTCTCTGGATGACATGTCTGTTCTGCCAGTAACATGATAAAATTCTCGGAAAAGATTGTTGATATGGAAAGTCCCTGTTCAAAAGTTAATTACTCCCTTTTTACTCCTCTCATGCATCATGTGTTCCTGGATATATCCGAGAGGATCATTATGCATACTTCTGCATGTTCAATCTGGCCCAGCCTCCATGCTCAATGCATAATCTCATCCTTTATTTTGAAAAAATGGATACGGCAGAGAACATCTCGTGGACCTGACCCCTGGTGACTCCTATACAGACTGACTCTACATAATCTGTCTATTATAAGTTCAGCTGATGGGGGTTTGTCCAGGATTTGATTACAGATAGACTGCATTGTTGGGGCGTCTTCTACATTTTCGGTAATATCTCTTAAATGGATATTATTCCTTCGGCTGTGATTTTCCAAATCGTCTACCTGTAGAGGAATTGAGGTAAACTTTTGCTGCGCTACAGAGTTTGTTAATACCAGTTCATACATACGCATGTTCACATTATCTACTGCGGATTCTAGGTTAATAACCCTAGTCTCCAAAATATCCAGCTGTTCCCGCACCTCAGAGATCTCTTTATGTAAAGCCCCTTCTAAACATAACGCTGCCGCTTCCAAATCTCCTTGATTTGTTAATAGTGCTAGATCTTGTTTGGTGGGGAGTGAAAGCAATATTGCCCTCAGCTCTGGATCTTCTGTCCATGAATGATAAGAACTTGGTTGAGCTAGATTTAAAGGAGCATATGTTCCTGTTTGTAGATTGACTGTACTCCTGGTCTCCTCTAGAGATACTGATGCACGTAGTTGGGTGTCGGTAGCTATGTGTTCAGGTGCCTCCATTACTACTGTCAAGGTAGTAGAAGGGGCATTATAGCCAATAGAAAGGGTTGGTAGCATAGGTGGCGAGTTCTCAGATCCACCCATACTAACCGAGTTGTCGGCCAATACCATGGTAGGGGTGGAAGTATCTCCACTGTCACCGCTAATAATTCCTGTTTCCAAGACTACCATGAGTCACTGGTTGCCCTCTCCCTCCCCCCATACATTTTTGGGGATATTTATTACAGCAAAAAGTAAAAAATATTGTTTTTTTTTTTCAAAATGATCTGTGTTTCTTTGTTTATAGCGCACAAAATAAAAACCACAGAAGTGATAAAATACCACAAAAAGAAAGCTCTATTTGTGGGGAAAAAAGGACGTAAATTTTGTTTAGGTACAGAGTCGTGGTTTTTCTTTGTCTCCAACCTCCTCCAATAGAGGAAGGTGGCTGGATTCAAATGTACGCATTTTTCATTGTTAGATTTGTACATAAAACAACAATACAAATTCATATTTTGAACCTTTTATTAGACAAATATTTAGATTAGCTGTTTGCAATATTTGCTGCGCAGAATGTGGGACTATTACAAATTAAATAACTGACCAAAATAATTTCTGTAAACTTTGTCCAGTAGCACCTTAATAGTACTACACTGATATATCGGGGTGAACCCTTCATTACTGGGTCCCGCTTGCATAAATATATTACAATGGCGTGTTTTTTCTATCATGTTGTTTGTGTAAGAACACCAGTTACATTTTTTAAAAAACAACCTCTTCCTGTCAAATATAATTTCTCATTATTTGCTCTGTTAGTTTTAGCAAGATAACACAAGTCCTTAGTTTCCATCTGACATTATTTTCCTGATGTCATAACATAATAAATGATAACAGTACCATGCAGTCATGCAGAGATGTCCGAAAATGCAAAGTTTTCTTCAGCTGTCAACTGCACTTACAAGAAAAAGGGGCACATCATTTCACAACCCACACATTCTGCTTTGGATTTCAAAAATAAAAATAAATTAAAACAAAAAAACAAATCTCTATGTATGAAAGAACAGAAATATCATCAGCCAGATCCAAAACTATAAAACAGCTGGCTGCAGGTTGCATCTATCCTAACAGTTTATGTGATGGGTCTGTTATGTTTAAAAAAAGAATATTACTCTCACATCATGGACCACACATAAAGGTATTATCAGACCTTTAGATTTCATTTTTGTAGAAAAACTTCTTATGTATCCCATCCATCTTGGCTTTGTTAAATATTAATTCAGCTGTATTCCAATTAACAACCTTACATAGTTACATAGTTACATAGTTACATAGTAGGAGTTTGAAAAAAGACACAAGTCCATCAAGTCCAACCTCATCTTAATCTAAACTAACTCCATATAACAAATTTTGCCAATAACCTGTATTTCATTTCCAAACCCGTTACAATATATCTATATTATTAATAAAATTGTTAACATCATATCAGAAATTAATACTCAAGTGATAATCTCAATATCACACCCTAATTCTAATATATCTCCACAGATATATCTCATTTAAGGAAGCCATTTTACTTAATTTCCCTTTTTTAAATGCACGGTTTCCACTATCAAAGGATATTCAATCTGTGTAATACATATAAATGTGACCTTCATTTTACCATGTTTGGAAAACGGATTCAAAATAATTGTGATCACATTGTTTATCATTAGATTAATTAACTCTACACAGTTTTGGTATTATTGTCTAAAAAACAAAAATTTGCACGGGTGTCCTTCCAGCTTTTCACTGATGTCTCATCTCAGCTACATTCCTTCATGAGAGGAGGGGGTCACATCTGAACAGAGCTGACATAACACACACACACAAGATGTAGAACTAAAGGTTTCAGCATTCACATGCGTTTTTCCCATTTGTACACAACATATGCATTTCATTCTCTCATTTTCTTTTAACTCTCTTTAACCACTTAACAGCCGCGCTATAACCGAATGACGTCTACGTTGCGGCTCGATAACTCTGGGAGGGCCTACTATTATGTCCTCCCAAAATCGCGCTAATGCGTGCCCCCGCCCCCTAGGGTGTGCACACAGGGGTATCCGTCACCATCCAGAGGACCCGGTGCATCACGTATCACGGTAAATGGCCTCTGACAGTGGTCGTTTACCACATGATCGATCTGTCAAATAAGCAGCGATCACTTGTAAACAAACCGGCGCCATGTCCGGTTCCTCTCTCCGATCAGTAAAGTGTGAGCCGAGAGGGGAGAGATTGGGTGCAGCAGCGCTGTGGGCTGGATCTGTAGTGCCCACAGTGCTGCTCTATGCCCATTGCAGCCTCATCCATCCATCCATGCTCAACCATCCATACTCGGCAATACTCATCCATCCATGCTCAGCCATCCATACTCAGCAATACTCATCCATCCATGCTCAGCCATCCATACTCAGCAATACTCATCCATCCATTCATGCTCAGCCATCCATACTCAGCAATACTTATTCATCCATCCATACTTTGCTATCCATACTCAGCAATACTCATCCATCCATGCTCAGCCATTCCATCTACCCCCATCCAAACTCAGCCATCCATACTCAGCAATACTCATCCATCCATGCTCAGCCATCCCATCTGCTCCCATCCATACTCAGCCATACCCAGCAATATCCAGCCATACTCAGCCGTACCCAGCCATACTCAGCTGTACCCAGCCCTACTCAGCCGTAACCAGCCCTACTCAGCCGTACCCAGCCCTACTCAGCCATACCCTCTGAGGGGTATGGGCCTCTGTGTTTGCTTTCCAAAATGGGGCCATTTTGTGGGCGTTTCCATTGTCCTGGTGCTCCAGGGCCTTCAAAGTACCTGTGATAGGTTGTCATGAAATTAGATATGTAATTTATGCTCCTAGAACACGTGGAGGTGCTACTTGGATGTTGGGCCTCTTTATGTGGCCAGGCTGTGTAAAAGTCTCACACATGTGGTATTGCCATACTCATGACGAGTAGTAGAATGTGTTTTGGGGTGTAATTTTTGGTATGTACATGCTATGTGTTATTATATATATTATATTATATATTATATAAATGGACAACTTATATGTAAAAGTGTAAAAAAAAATGAATTTTCATTTTCTTTCTACATTTTCCAAAAACTTGTAGAAAAAAATAACATGCTCAAAAGACTCATCATGCCTCATAGATTAAACGTTGGGGTGTTTTATTTCCAAAATGGGGTGTTTTCATTGCCCTCCAGGGCCTTCAAAAGTGCAAGAGGTAGCCAAAAAACGATATGTGTAATTTATGCTCCTAGAACGCCTGACTGTGCTCCCTGCCTGTTTGGCCTCTTTATGTGGCCAGGCTGTGTAAAAGTCTCACACATGTGGTATTGCCATACGAGTCAGGAGGAATCGTAGAACGTATTTTGGGGTGTAATTTATGGTATGCATGTGTGAGAAATATGTAGGTAAATAGTGCAGCGCTAAAAACAAATGTCCCTACTTCACATATAGCTATGCAAGAGAATCAAACCTGCAAGCAACAATGTGTTGCAGGTAAATTATTGCGATAACACACTCCTCACGTGAGTGTAATGTCGGGACACACCAAATAATATATCAAGTGGTGATCTTCAAAACCAAGTTTTAAAACAAAAATTGGTGTACATGTGCAACAACACTATGTGAATGACAAAGTTTACTTTTATCACAGGACCAAAGAGTTCAAAAAAGACTCTTTGTGTGATGCCTATAACGGCCTCTAATATAAGAAAAAAAATTATTATGAATGAGAAAATAAAATAGTGAATGAGAAAATAAAAAACCACGTGAATGTGATATATGCGATTCACCAAAAATTGCATAGAAACAAATTTGTTCAATCGTGTTTTATCTCTATGTGAAAATTTGCAAATGAAGCGAAAAAATTTGGCTTCATAAATGTGAACCTTTTTTTTTACATGAAATACAGGCAAAATTAGGTCAAAAAAGTGTAAGATTTCAAGTAGTAGAAACCAATCCTGCAATCCTATGACAAAATGAGAGCAGTGATTAATTTAGCAATGCCAGTGGTTACTAAACTCCTCAGAAAATAACAAGGTGCAAAAAACACGAAATATAAAATATTATTCAAAAATTAGTGTTAATCTCTAGTGATGACCAATGGAATGTTAATCGATAGGTGTTTAGCTGCAACGATTGGCAATATTTCTAGATGTTCATGGACCTGGACCAACTCGGATATTTTCAGAAGAGGTCTCCCCACAAACGCATAAATGGTAGAAAAGAGTAGGGATGAGCTTCGAGTCGAACTCATGTTCGACTCGAACATTGCCTGTTCGCCTGTTCAGCGAACAGCGAACAATTTGGGGTGTTCGCGGCAAATTCGAAAAGCCTGTAAAAGTCTATGGGAGAAATCTTAAGTGCTAATTTTAAAAGCCTATATGCAAGTTATTGTCATAAAAAGTGTTTGGGGACCTGAGTCCTGCCCCAGGGGACATGTATCAATGCAATTTTTTTTTAAAAAGCGTTCGTTTTTTCAGGAGCAGTGATTTTAATAATGCTTAAAGTGAAACAATAAAAGTGTAATATTCCTTTAAATTTTGTACCTGGGGGGTGTCTATAGTATGCCTGTGAAGGGGCGCATGTTTCCCGTGCTTAGAACTGTCCCTGCACAAAGTGTAATTTTTGCAGGAAAAAAAGCTATTTAAAATCACTTGCGGCTAATGAATTGCCGGCTCCCGTAACACAGAGAACAGTCATTCATTGAAAGTCATTGATAAAAAAAAAGTCATTGATAAAAAAAAAAGCGTGGGGGTTCCCCCAAATTCAATTACCAGGCCCTTCAGGTCTGCTATGGATATTAAGGGGAACCCCGCTTCAAATTAAAAAAAAAAATATGTAGGGGTCCCCCTAAATATCCATACCAGACCCTTCAGGTCTGGGATGGATTTTAAGGGGAACCCCGGCCAAAAAAAAAAAAATGGCGTGGGGTCCCCCTCAAAATCCATACCAGACCCTTATCCGAGCACGCAACCTGGCAGGCCACAGGAAAAGAGGGGGGGGAGGAGAGCGGCCCCCCCTCCTGAACTGTACCAGGCCACATGCCCTCAACATTGGGAGGGTGCTTTGGGGGTCTGTGACCCCTCAAAGCACCATATCCCCATGTTGATGGGGACAAGGGCCTCGTCCCCACAACCCTGGCCATTGGTTGTGGTGGTCTGCGGGCGGGGGGGTTATCGGAATCTGGAAGCCCCCTTTAACAAGGGGACCCCCAGATCCCACCCCCCCCTTGTGTGAAATGGTAAGGGGGTACAAAAGTACCCCTACCATTTCACCAAAAAAGTGACAAAAATGTTAAAAATTACAGGAGACGGTCTTTGACAATTCCTTTATTAAAATCTTCTTTCTTCTGGTCTTCCTTCTTCCTTTCTTCATCCTTCGGTTTCTTCATCTTCTTCTTCCATCTTCTACCATCTTCTTCCATCTTCTTCTTCCATCTTCTTCTTCCTCCGATCCGCTTCTTCTTGCTCTGGGCTTCTCGTCCGGCATCTTCTTTCACGGCGTCGGCGTCTCTTCTTGGGCCGCTCCACGCAATGGGAGGCTCACGCTGTGTGAGGCTTCGCTGCCTCCCATTGCACGGAGCGGTCCAAGAAGAGATGCCGATGCCGTGGAAGAAGATGCCGGACGAGAAGACCGGAGCAAGAAGAAGCGGATCGGAGGAAGAAGAAGATCCAAACACTTTTTATGACAATAACATGCATATTAGCGTTTAAAATTAGCACTTTTGATTTTGAACATTGGAGTCCCATAGACTTTAATAGGGTTCTAAAGTTCACACGAGCTTTAGGTCTGTTCGCAGGTTCTGGTGCGAACCGAACAGGGGGGTGTTCGGCTCATCCCTAGAAAATGGTACTCTGGTGATTCCGGTCCAAGCTCGATTGACTCACCGCTTAAGGCCCGTGAGTCCACCTTTTCTGGTAAGAGTACCCTTTTCTACCATTTATGCGTTTGTGGGGAGACCTCTTCTGAAAATATCCGAGTTGGTCCAGGTCCATGAACATCTAGAAATATTGAGAAATATAACATTCTGCTGATGCACCGCCAATCATTGCAGCTATACACCTATCGATTGACATTCCATTGATCATCACTAGAGATTGACACTAATTTTTGAATAATATTTTATATTTTGTGTTTTTTGCACCTTGTTATTTTCTGAGGAGATTAGTAACCACTGGCATTGCTAAATTAATCACTGCTCGCATTTTGTCATAAGATTGCAGGATTGGTTTCTACTATTTGAAATCTTACACTTTTTTGACCTAATTTTGCCTGTATTTCATGTAAAAAAAAGGTTCACATTTATGAAGCCAGATGTTTTTGCTTCATTTGCAAATTTTCACATAGAAATAAAACACGATTGAACAAATTTGTTTCTATGCGATTTTTGGTGAATCGCATATATCACGTTCACATGGTTTTTTATTTTCTCGTTCACTATTTTATTTTCTCATTCATAATAATTTTTTGTCTTTTATATTAGAGGCCGTTATAGGCTTCACACAAAGAGTCTTTTTTGGACTCTTTGGTCCTGTGATAAAAGTCAATTTTGTCATTCACATAGTGTTGTTGCACATGTACACAAATTTGTGTTTTAAAACTTGGTTTTGGAGATCAACACTTGATAAATTATTTGGTGTGTCCCGACATTACACTCACGTGAGGAGTGTGTTATCGCAATAATTTACCTGCAACACATTGTTGCTTGCAGGTTTGATTCTCTTGCATAGCTATATGTGAAGCAGGGACATTTGTTTTTAGTGCTGCACTATTTACCTACATATTTTCCATACAATTTTGTCTAATTGTTGCGCTAGCTGCTCGCTATTATTCAGGTTTGGTGCAGTATTTTCCCATATATTTCATGTGCGAGAAATAACCTGCTAATATGACTATTTTGTGAAAAAAAAAGTGAAAAAAGAGCCTTGATTTTGCAAAGAATTGTGGGAAAAAATTACAACTTCAAAAAACTCACAGATCAAGGAAGTCTGATAACTCAAATGTAAGCAAAGGGTTTACCTCAGCCGGCTGATTTTCAGAAATTCACGATCGTCTCAAGCTCCTCGTTTCAGATTCTCAGGGTCACCTGAAAATCCCCTCCTAGGCAAAGCTCCCCATCTGTCCTGGATATTTTATAGATAGGAGACTCCTATCCTCATATTGAGGTTCCAAATTAATAATTACTACTGCAGTAGGGAACAGACACAAACGATACACTCTGCATCTTTCCAAATAACTGTTCTGTTCTGTATTATTTTAACGCAATTGAAGGTTTTTATACACATGATTATGTAAGTATCACAATTATTCGCTCAGGTGGCGTCCCTAGATCACCGCCGGATGGTCAGTGACATCGCACGCAGGCGTGGGCCAGCCTCGCATGTGCGGGACGTGATGACGTTACGCAATTATGTCGGAGGTTTAGGCCTTCGGTAACACCGAGGGGGCCATGTGGATGCTGCAATCATGGCGACGAGGACTGCAGGGGGAGGGGTGGGGAGGAGGTATGCACCTGCAACTAATCGGCACAAAATTTGGATACAGTTTACTTGCAGCTTCCAGTGGATCTTGAGGTGATCACTGGAAAGCTGCCAACATATACAGGAAGTATTGGAGTACTATGTAAGTGCTGCTGTTGGACATACCAGACTGGCCGATATTTGTGCTATACTGAATATCTTATTCACTTACATTTTTGTATCACTTAGGCTTTTTATAAATCAATTAATAGATTGATATTTCAATTTAATATAGATATGGCTTCATCTACAACACTTTGAACAGTTTTAGTATCATACATCCCTATTTGGTCACCCAATATGGGGTTCTTTTCATCAGCAAAGGTAACAAGTGTTCACTATTATGTTTTTGTACACGTTTTTGCATCTTCAGTATTATCGATTTTCACACACCAGCTCCTCAGTGTCACTTATCAAATCAGATTACAGTCCCATATTTTCTCAATGGTATTACTTTTTTCATTCTCACACACCACCTCATTTCATAGCATATTCACCATAATAATTTCACTAATTATTGTGACTAAAGGTCACAATACACAGCACACTTATTTTTCACCTCATCACTCTAATGGCAATACAATTTATTTTATGAATAAACCAGCAAAAAAATGATAATATCAATCTATATAATTTTAAGAGTATCTACTAGTCTGGTGTTGCAAAGCAGTACTGAACCATCACAGAATATCTGCTGTTTACTCATTGAGATTTTTGAATACCAAATTGCAGGTGCCTTGTCTCCCCTTTTCATCTCAAGGTCCAAGAGCATGGCTCCTTGTAAGCCCTGTGGACTATGAACACGCCTGGAGGGTGCAGAGGTGACATTTGGAGATCTCGGGATCACTGAACGCAACAGTTTTTAGCAATTCTGGTTGTGCGATACATGCTCACCTTTGAATCATCTGAATGGTAAATATGTCACCATACAAATGGAGATGTATTTTTGCACAATATTAAATGTCCAATAATGCTTTGTATACTGCAAAATGTCAATAATGTTGTCTAAATAAGAATTTTTTCTTGATATGTTTCCCTAGAATAATAAATCCCCCTGAAGAAGACCACAAATGAAAGGGTCGAAATGCATTGGGGTATTCATGTGGATAGCAGTGTTGTAATGTAATTTGCAAATCATGGTTTCCTTGGTGCATTGTTTGCCATGAGTGAGGGTTCATGTTGGTGTTTATGTGTCACTAACCAGAGCCTATATTTTAAACTCATTGTACATTTGAATTAAAATTTTGACTTAATAAAATATATTTAACTAATTATCACTTTATAAATATCCTGCTGCTAAAAAAACCTTGGGGAAACTTTTCCATTTTTAAAATTTTTTGGGGTGTGCAGCATTGTTGACTCCCATATATGTGTCCTTCCATTTCATCAACCCTTAATCTATCCACTACTATATGTGCTCCAATTTGTAGACTTTCACAACTATAGAATTAGGACCGCAGTATACAGGAGCCTTGATGTAGGCACTGTGCCTTACACATATATTTGCAAATGTGTGCACATGAAGCACTCTGTTTTTTCATGAATTGTTAGACAGGGACATTTTTTTTTAACAGACTAGCTGGTAAGTGTGCTGGGAAATTTTTGTTTGTTTGTGACCATCTTGAACCTGGACTAGCAATAGTTTTCCAGCTGTCAGTGTCAGAAAACCATGACTCAAGCGGGGGCGTGGCGACCGAGCTCCGAGATGGACGTGTGAGGTGAGAGCTCCGCTCGGCCGCCGGAGAGAACACAGATTCGACGCATCCACCGGTGACTAACGAGGACTTGTCTCCCCACACCGAAGCGCAGAAGCCGCGGCGACATCCTGACATGCCCAAAAATAAAAAACATCCGCAGACACCGCGGAAATTGCCGAACTTCTTTGGAGCGCGCGGTCCTCCACAAAATGGCGCCGACGCCCGTACAGTCAGACCTGACCAAAAGGCCGTGAGCTCCGGGACCACCGCTGCAAAACCCCTACTGACTCATCCTCACCCTCGGGCTGCTTCTCTCAGTGGATCCTCCTCAGGAACAGCCAGCCCGTCTACCAGGAGCCCAGTGAAGCAAAAACTGAGGATCTCCTCACCAGACAGACCCCTGCATACTAACGCTATGGAGGTAAGCAGACCCTCAGATACCAGCACAGCTTCACAGCTACCCCCCATTGACCCCATTGCGGCCTATCCCACCTCAGATAGGCCAGTCTCTGACACGCTACTAAAGGAGATGCTGTTATCCTTACAAGCCTCCATAGGTGCAGATATCACTGCAGAAATCAACAGCTGCCAGAGAGAAGTGTTAGCTCTAGGTAACAGGGTGGACCATGTTGAACAGAAAATGGGAGATTATACCGATTCCTTTAATACATTAGTTGAAGCCCACGTCTCTCATGGGGAAGAAATTGCTTGGCTGAGAAATAAGGTGGCTAACCTCGAGGACAGATCTAGAAGGTCCAACCTAAAAATTAGAGGGATCCCGGAATCCGTACCTCCGTCCCAGCTACTACAATATGTCCAAAACCTATTCTCCACAATAATCCCTACGCTAACCACACATGATCTGACTATTGACAGAATTCATAGACTTCCCAAACCGGCATTCATTCCTGACACCTCTCCTAGAGATGTGCTGATGAAAATGCACTACTACCATGTCAAAGAGCAAATTTTAGTGGCATCCCGCAAACATGAAAACAAACACCCGCAATATGCTGAGATAATACTTCTTCCAGACCTATCACGCCATACTCTCCAACAACGTCGCAACCTGGCGACGATAACAAAGGCCTTAAGGAATCATAATATACCCCATAAATGGAAGTACCCTGCAAAGCTCTCAGTGACCTACGAGGGATCCACGCACATGATATCAACACTACCAGAGGGTATTGCAACTCTGCGCCAATGGGGTATAATACCCCAACAAGCCCATCTTGATATTCAACCACCACCTCTTCGGTCCCCTCAGGATGATTGGCAAGTGGTGTCACGCAAACGGGCCAACAAAGGAGCACCGGTGGAACCGCAAAAACACGCCACGTAAATCACTCAGTTCTCTCCCCGGACACAGGGGCTTTACTTTAACAACCTTTGTTATTACCCCCGAGTTACTTAACAGGCAGTTACGTCTGCACTTGAATCGATTGCGCGATTCCCTTATTAACGCTATGTTTGTTTTTTCAGTTTTTTTCCCCCTGCACCTAGTCATTGTCTTTGTTCCCAAAGCACTAGATCTACACAAGTCAAGAAGACCTTCCTATACTACATCTTCCGAACCGAAAATATGCAATGTACCGCGTGCTCAAACCACAAGGACCCGCCGATCCAAACACTCCGAGAATATCGCAGTGAGTATGGAACTACACAAACTATCCTAAATCTTCTAAATGACCATCACGTGTATATCCATTAATGCCAGGGGTCTTAACCATCCCTCCAAGAGACACTCTATGTGGTCTGAAGCCAAAAGACAAAAAGCTGATATCCTGTGTGTGCAGGAAACCCATTTTCAAACGAACAACCACCCACAATGCACACACAGGAATTTTTCACATATCTTTCTAGCCCCCACGCCTGAAAAGAAAAAAGGAGGTGTACTCTTGGCAATACGTGATACCGTCTCCTTTCGTCTAAAGAACTCCTTCATAGCTTCAAACGGCCGCTACATCATTGTACAGGGGGACGTCAACTCTAAAACCTATACCATTGTGTCTGTGTACGCCCCAAACTCTCATCAGGTTAGGTTCCTCAGTAGACTTCTCCGCAAAGTCAAATCTGACCAATATGGTAGTCTCATCATCTGTGGAGACTTTAACTTGATTGTTGACCCAAAATTGGACACCTCCGCTACTAGACACAATGGTACTACGTACATGAGTAAAGTCCTTCAAACAACGGACCTATACGATGTGTGGCGCTGCATGCATGGTAATGAGAGGAACTATACCTTCTTTTCACATAGACACGGTTCGTACTCGCGAATCGACAAGTTCCTAACAGATAAGTGGACCCTGCAAGACGTCTCTTCTACACAGATATCTGACATTACGTGGTCAGACCACGCAGCTATCTCATTGTCAATTCATGAGAAGGGTGTCTCCCCCTCCCCACCCATCTGGCGCAACAACGTTAGGTTATTACAGGAACCCAAAACTCTCAAATTAATTTCTCAACACCTACAAACATATTTCCAACTCAATGATCAATCTGTAGAAAGTCCCTTCACACTCTGGAATGCCCACAAGGCGTTTATCAGGGGCATCCTCATTCAACTAGGGGCCATTGCTAAAAAACGCTACACCGCGACACTAGATTCAATTCTATCTGACATCCACCAATTAGAGACAGACGCTTAATAAAACGTCTCCTACACAACAACAAACCAAACAACTTTCTGAACTCAGAGAAAAATTGAGAGAACACCTCACTCAAAAATATGATATACACCTTAGATGCCTACGATTACATACATACGCAAATGGGAATAAAGCAGGCAAATACCTCGCTAATAGGGTTAAAGCAGCACGTTTTAAAACTAGGATATCACACCTGATACACCCCACTTTACATCATAAAGTCTTTAACCCACGGGACATTGCAAACCAATTTGCAAATTATTACAGTGAACTATATAACCTCATCAAATGCCCAAATACTAGTCAACCGACATTACCCAAAATACAACAATTTTTACGAGACCTAAATCCCCCGATCCTTTCGGAAACGCAATTAAATTCATTGAACTCCCCATTTACAATACAGGAAATTGAATCAACTATAACTTCACTCCCCAACGGTAAATCCCCTGGTCCAGATGGACTTACCAATGAATACTTTAAAACATTCAAAACTATTCTTTCTCCTCACCTACACAAAGTCTTCACAAAAGCAGCCGAGACTGGAACTCTCCCGTCTGAGATGCTCCAGGCATACATAACCACTATCCCTAAGCCAGGAAAAGAACCCACGACTCCGAGTAACTTTCAACCCATTTCTCTACTAAATACCGATATTAAGGTGTATGCCAAATTAATTGCCAAGAGATTAGCCGATTACATGCCGTCTTTAATCCAAAACGACCAGATGGGCTTCATAAGGGGGAGACAAACTTCTGACGCAACCAGACGCATTGTGAATGTTATCCATTACGCTGAATCATCTAAAACGCCTTCTCTGCTGCTCTCAATTGACGCAGAGAAGGCGTTTGATAGGGTGGATTGGAGATATATGAGAGAAGTACTCTCAAAGTTTGGTTTTTCTGGACATATCCTTAACGCTGTACTCGCTCTGTATTCTTGCCCCTCCGCAAGGGTACTATCTGCAGGTATGCTGTCTAATCCCTTTTCTATCACTAATGGTACCCGTCAGGGGTGCCCACTATCCCCTACCATCTTTAACCTTATGATAGAACCCCTGGCGGAGACCATTAGATCACAGGACAACATCTCTGGTTTTAACTTCGGATCACGTAAACATGTCATAAACTTATTTGCAGATGACGTGATCCTGATGCTGACAAACCCATCTCAGTCTTTACCGATAGCCCATGACATTTTGCAGAAATTTGGTGAAGTCTCATACTATAAGGTTAATTTTACTAAATCCTTGATTCTAGACTTAGGTGTTACCAAACCTGATAGAGATAGATTACAAAAGGTACTCCCCTACAAATGGAAGGATGATGGCACACCATATTTAGGAATAACACTAACCAAATCCACAAAATCACTGGTCAACACCAACCTTAAAACATTACTCACTAAATTAGAAGGGATCACTAAACACATTGCTAAAACTGAACTGTCATGGATGGGTAGATTAGCAGCCTACAAGATGATGGCTCTTCCACTCATATTGTATCTGCTTAGGACGCTACCGATCCACATTCCGAACCACTTTCTCAAATCCATATCTACTCTTTTGTGGAAATACTTATGGACTGGAAAGAAAGCACGCTGCTCCCCTCCGAACCTAATCCCCCACAGACATGTAGGAGGTGCGGGACTGATAGATATCTATGACTACATGTGGGCGACCAGACTAGACCAGCTTAAACACTGGTTTCACACTACTGACTTACCGTTATGGGTAGACATGGAGAAACACATGGCCCCAATACCTGACCTAATGGCTCTCCTAATAGGAGACTCCTGGAAATCCTGGGATTTGAAGACACTTCCTCCTACTATCCGAGTCTCCCTACAAACGTGGAGGTTCTTCAACCAACAAGAACACAAAGATCTTCACACGATAAATTGTAAATTTCCACTTGCCTTGCTTGAAGCCAAAATTCCCCTACTCTCGTTGAAAAAATTTCAAAGATTTGGAATACATACGATACAAGACCTATTCCTTGACGGTAGAGCCATTCCCAGTGAACAACTAATAAGAAAATTTGACCTCCCAAGTCAACTACACTTTACTTGTATCAGAGTAGCACACTTTTTGACACATAACCCTATCCCGACGATCAAAATGCCACCCACAGCGTGGCAGTTCCTCACAAGTGAGCACCCTCCCAATAAAGGCATATCGCTATTTTACTCTCTACTGCATAATAAAAAATGTTTCCGAAAGACAAAACCAATACAGACATGGGAAACTGACATAGGGAACTCATTCACAGATGACCAATGGACAGCAGCATTCCGCACGATCCAGAAATCCTCCCACTCTATGAGCCACTGGGAAATGACCATCAAGATAACCAACAGATGGCAATACACCCCCTGTAGGTTGAATAAAATCTTTCCCCACACTTCACAACTTTGTTGGAGAAACTGCGGACAACCAGGCTACCTATTCCATATGTTTTGGGAGTGCCCAAACCTAGTGAGCTTTTGGAACCAAGTATTCCAATAACTGTCCTCCATCACAGGCATAGTTACACCTCCCAACCCAGCCCTAGCAATTTTGCATGTAGGTATAGACAACTTTCCATACAACATGAGAACTGTAATCTCGCACATCCTTCTATCAGCTAGATCCCTAGTACTACGCAACTGGAAGACTGATACGTCTATAAATATCACTGACCTGACCAGACTGGTTCACCAACATTATACCTTAGAACGAGCACTAGCAATTAATTCTCTGAAGTGTGTACACTTCGACAAGACTTGGAATATCTGGTCAACCAAATACCGGAAAATGACTTACATTGTTCAACTAAGATTATATTACCAATCCTGATATATACTGCTGTTTGTAGATTCGAGTGCTTATATTGTTGTTATTATTTTGCCCTTGTTTTTACCCTATTTTTCTGTATTAAGAAAATTCAATAAACATTAATGAAACAAAAAAAAAAAAAAAAAAAAAGAAAACCATGACTCAGACTGAGACAGAATTACAGTTAAATCACACTTGTTTAATAATAATAAAAAAATATAAACAGAGTAAACGTAGTCAAATCATAGCCATAGTTCAGAAACTGGAACGGATAGTCAGACAAGCCAAAACATCAGGGAGCCAGAGATGAGCGTAGTAGAACAGCAAGCCGATCTGGAACCAGAAGGAATGTCAGCCAAGCAAGTCTTTAACAGGAACAGAGGAGAGCGTCTCTAGAGATGTGACCAAGGCGAAGGCAGAGATCATCTGGACTGGACGGCTTTAAGTAGGCAGGACTGACGATCAGGATATCATCAACATGTGAGTCACTGTGGAGAGATGGGAGCTGGCAAATAGCTGACAGCAGAGTGTCCAGCTTTGAGAAGGAAGGGCTGAGCCCAGCCCTGACAGTCAGGTATAAAGCAAGGTTTTGTGTTCAAAGAACATAATCAGGGGGAATAAACTTTCCTGCATTACCATATATGATTTAAGAGAAGTAGCTGAGAAAAAGAAATAGAACAAGAAAGAAAGAGACAAAAAAGGTACTGCTTGGGAATGGGGGGTTTGGTCACACTATATGGTCATATAGTGCTAAGCCCACTTACTGTGACAAAGTACTCCAAATTAGTGGGTTTTTGTATATTGTAGTAGACCCTGACCAGGTCTTTTTGAGCTGGAGCATCCCTCCCCCTCATCATTACCTCTTATTTAGTGGCCACCAGTGCATAGGAGGAATCCCTTCAGTTCCCCCACATAGAGGAGTTTGGTTTCCATGGTTGAGATGCAGGATATTTCATTCTATTACTAGGGTAGGACCCACTAATTGGGGGTACTTTGTCGCAGTAAGTGGGCTTAGCACTATATGACCATATAGTGTGAACAAACCCCTGTACTTTTTGAATTTGTTCAGGTGTTTTTAACTAGCCTTGCAGGAAATGTCATTCTTGAATGTGTGCACTGTAATATGTTTTGTATTGTTTGTTGGTTTTATAGCAGCACCATCTTGAATTTAAACGCATTTTAGGGTGTGCCCCCAAAAATATGTTTTTGCATGTTTTTCTATGTTTTTACTGTTAGTCTTTCTTTCTTGTCTTGAAAATTCATGACTATTCATGCTAAATGTACTGAATTATTGTACTCATGTATATTTAGAATTTTTTAAGCTATTCTTCTTATAATAAAAATTTATTGAAACAAAAAATAAATAAAAATAATTCTACTTGTCCATGTAAGACTACCTATCTATGTGGTGGCAATGGGGCTGTGCTATTTCACTGCAGAATAGGAATAAGCTTCATGTTCGAGTCGAACCCATGTTCGACTCGAATACTGGCTGTTCGTCCATTCAGTGAAATCCGAACATTATGGGCCGTTCGCACCAAATTCGAGTGACGCGTCACGGCCCATAATTGCTGGCTGATGATTGGCCAAGCATGCACTATGACCCGCATGCTTGGCCAATAACAGCGCCGGCAGCGAAGAGAGCCATAAGGATGCCTGTGGCCAATTACGGCTCAGGGGGTTTAGTACACACCCTACACTATATAAGGCCGACTGCACTGCGGCCTTGTGTAGTGTGTTGCGGCTCATAGAGAGATATAGATGGAGAGACAGTGCCTTCATTTCCTTTGAAGCTATTGCAGTTACGGTCGGTGTATTGTGCCACCTGCACAGTGTACACCTGAAGCTACCCCAATTGCTGATGTTTTTCGGGTCCTAAACCACAGGCAGCTGCAGCAGTTACAGTCGGTGTATTGTGCCACCTGCAGAGTGTACACCTGAAGCTACCCCAATTGCTGTTGTTGTTCTGTTCCTATACCACAGGCAGCTGTAGTAGTTACAGTCAGTGTATTGTGCCACCTAAACAGTGTGAACCTAAAGCTACCCCAATTGCTCGTGTTGTTCTGTTCCTATACCACAGGCAGCTGTAGCAGTTACAGTCGGTGTATTGTGCCACCTGGACAGTGTACACCTGAAGCTACCCCAATTGCTGTTGTTGTTCTGTTGCTATACCACAGGCAGCTGTAGCAGTTACAGTCGGTGTATTGTGCCACCTGGACAGTGTACACCTGAAGCTACCCCAATTGCTGGTGTTGTTCTGTTCCTATACCACAGGCAGCTGTAGCAGTTACAGTCAGTGTATTGTGCCACCTGCACAGTGTACACACCTGAAGCTACCCAATTGCTGTTGTTGTTCTGTTCCTATACCACAGGCAGCTGTAGCAGTTACAGTTGGTGTATTGTGCCACCTGGACAGTGTACACCTGAAGCTACGCCAATTGCTTGTGTTGTTCTGTTCCTATACCACAGGCAGCTGTAGCAGTTACAGTCAGTGTATTGTGCCACCTGCACAGTGTACACACCTGAAGCTACCCAATTGCTGTTGTTGTTCTGTTCCTATACCACAGGCAGCTGTAGCAGTTACAGTTGGTGTATTGTGCCACCTGGACAGTGTACACCTGAAGCTACGCCAATTGCTTGTGTTGTTCTGTTCCTATACCACAGGCAGCTGTAGCAGTTACAGTCAGTGTATTGTGCCACCTGCACAGTGTACACGCCTGAAGCTACCCCAATTGCTGGTGTTCTCATAATAATAATATTACAGGCAGGCAGTTGATTCTGACAGATGCAGTATATAAGTATATACGTCTAAGCTTTATGCAGCTACATCTCATCTCCCTGCAGGCCATTAGTATGTCTGGAAGGCCAACAAGGAGAGGCAGATAGTCAAGAGGCAATAAAAGAGGGCAAGCAGGCTCTGTGTCTAGAGGCAAAAGTGCTGGTCGTGGACACGGTGCATCCTCATCAGCACGTGGCCATGGGACACGCTCGTCCTTTTTTTCGTCAGCTGGACGCGTTGAGCCGCAAAACAGGGGCTGAAAAATTGGGCCTTAGCCACCGGTGGTGGTGCCTAGAACCAAAAATGTTCTTACAAGCTATCAACATGATCATTGAGGGGGAAGAGGATAGTCACTCAGCATAATAGGATAGTCACTCAGCATCAGCATAGGCAGTCTTGAAGGGATCTGACATTTAAAAAAAAAATATTCGTTTACATCAGCATCAGGTGCTTGGTAGCTGGTGGTGATCCAAGACTAATTCATTTTTATGAAGGTCAGTCGATCAACTGAGTCGGTGGACAGGGGCACCCTGTGATCGGTTACAAAGCCTTCAGCAGCACTGAATGTGCGTTCCAAAAGAACGCTGGATGCAGGACAGGCCAGTAGTTCAATTGCATACTGTGCAAGCTCTGGCCAGTGATCCATCGTCAAGACCCAGTAACCCAGAGGACTTTCGGTGGGAAAGGTGTCCAAGTATGCCCCTAGGTATTCATAGACCATGTTAATCAGATGCTGGAGATGGTTGCTGGAAGCGATCATACCTTGGGTCTGCGGACTAAAAAATTGTCTGAACGCATCGGTCAGACGGCCACCTTCTCCACCGCTCCTTCTATGACTGACCAAAGCCTCAGCAACACGTTGTCCAGGACCAGGAATTTGGAACCTCCCAGTCTCTGGGAACGCGTTGCACAGACCTTTCTGCAAGGCCTCCTGAAGATGTTTCATGCTCTGCTCCCTCTGCGATGGCAAGATAAGGTCCGCAACCTTACCCTTTTAACGTGGATCAAGGAGGGTTGCCAGCCAGTAATGATCTCCCTCCTTTTTTCGACGAATACAATGATCCTTCCGCAGGCTTTGCAGGATCAGGGAGGCCATGCAGCATAGGTTAGCTGAGGCATTTGGTCCGGAGTCCTCTGGGTCACTAAGGATGACATTATCCACAGCCACCTCCTCCCAGTCAGGTACAAGGTTTCTTGGGACTGTGAATAAACCCTAAAAGACTGCTGCTGATGCTGAGTGCCAGGCTCCACCTCCATGCTGATCCAATCCTCCTCCTCCTCCTTGTCCTCTTCCTGTGTGATCGGTGGGCCAGCAGGAACACTGTCTGGATAAAGGGGGCCTTGAGAGGTAAGGAAGCCTCTTCCTGCCTCTGTTCTGCCTCAAGTGCCCTGTCCATTATCCCACGCAGTGTGTGCTCCAACAGGTGGACAAGAGGGACAGTGTCACTGATGCATGCACTGTCACTGCTCACCATCCTTGTGGCCTCCTCAAATGGTGACAGGACAGTGCATGCATCCCTGATCATGGCCCACTGGCATGGGGAAAAAATAAAGCTCCCCGACACTGTCCTGGTGCCGTAGTCGCACAGGTACTCATTGATGGCCCTCTGCTGCGTGTGCAGCCACTGCAGCATGGCCAACATTGAGTTCCACCTGGTGGGCATGTCACCGATTAGGCGGTTCTTGGGCAAGTTAAATTCCTTTGGAGATCAGCCAGCCGAGCACTGCCATTATATGACCGGCGGAAATGCACACAGAATTTCCTGGCCTGCCTCAGGACATCCTGTAAGCCTGGTTACCTGCCCAAGAACCGCTGCACCACCAAGTTAAGGACGTGAGCCACACAGGGCAAATGGATCAGTTGTCCCTGTCGGAGGGCGGAGAGGAGGTTGGTGCCATTGTCGCAAACCACCATTCCTGGCTTAAGCTGGCGTGGCGTCAACCACCTCTCAGCCTGCCCCTGCAGAGCTGACAGAACCTCTGCCCCAGTGTGGCTCCTGTCCCCCAAGCACACCAGCGCAAGCACCGCATGGCATCTTTTTGCCTGCATACTTGCATAGCCCCTTGAACGCCTACGGAGCACCGCTGGTTCC